>JARHVA010004393.1:367500-1015000 GCA_037957365.1 Torreya grandis
TGTAAAAAAGGTTTTGCATGTCCATATTCTATTTAAGGTAATTATAAACTACCTAACACACACACATAGGTTTTTTTGTGTGTTCATGTGCACATGAACATGAATATACATCCATGTGTGTGCATGTGTGCATGTAATAAGTTCTAAATTTTTTTTTGAGAATAAAAATAAATTAAATCATATAAAAATAATACTTATGTTTATTTTATGAAATAAAGATTATTATTAATATAAATATATTAAAATATAAGACTATCACAAAAAATAAGATGGTAGAGAACATTCCATGGTACCATACTAAGTCATGCCTAGGAAACACAAGAAAAAAATCTAAGAAACCAATAAAGAAACAAGGTCTAGCCTAGAAGAAGATCAAATACATAAAAAAAGAGATAATTAAGTAGCAATAGAAAAGATACCAATAGAGGAAGGGTCATGATTATGAGGATCACCCCATCCATAGCTAAGAATATTTTTCCCTTTAGCAATAGTGTGCCAACTAAATTTGGAATCATTTTGGTCACCTTCCTCTTGTTCTACATTATCTTGCATGGAGTGTTAGTGTTATTTAGCCAAAGATATCTAAGGGAAGCCTTTGTCTGATAGGGGTTGAATCCTACCACCCTAAGAGATCCCAAGAGGAAATTTTCACTTGTACTAGTCTGTGGGAGGTGAATAATCCCATCCCTACATCTATAGAGAAGGAGGGGGACAAGAGCCCTAAACTTCATGTTAAGACAAGGGGGGAAAGTGGTTCCTCTAATTAAGTATAAAAAAATATTATAGATAATGACAAACATGTTTTTAATTATATTTCAATCATTTTATATTACCAACTATCTTAAAATTAAAACTTGTGAGATATACATTATTTTAATGTTATATCCAAATATAAGTATTGGGAATATAGTATTCACTACATTCCCAATAAATTTATATGCAAATACATAAAAATAAATAAATGATATACCAGTAACATTTGTTTTTCCATACAAGTATATAAAAATATTTTATCTAGTAAGAGGCATGCTTATTTTTATATTTAATGTAAATAATATTACCAACCCCCTTGAATGTATAACCTTATGAGATTGTTTATTGTTTAATAAACTAGATGATCCTCAAAGTAATAATAATGAATAATTATATCAATATTTAATATATGAATAAAAAGATATAAATGTATAGTGAGAACTACATTGATACTGGTCTTACAATGATAAATATTACATATGCAACCTAGAACAATGGAACCAAGGCCATATTACAAGTATAGAAAAATAGCATATTATAATATTTACTTAAAAGTAATTAGATTTATATAATCAACACTTATATTTAATATAGTGTGAAAAATAAATAAAATAAATACAACATTGTATCAAAGTGGGGATGTGTGATGAATATTGTTTCCAACCTAGTTGTCACTAGGATCTCAACATACTTATATAATATTTCATTATTTCCATTGAATTTGTGCACTATTATTTTCATAGTCACAAACATATTTATAATGATTCCATACATTCATGAAATTTACCAAATGATTTGATATTATAGGAAATAAAATTTAGTATTGGACACTTAGAAATGTCACACTTGACCTATCCTTATCTTACATAACTTGTGCATACACATGTCTCTTACACACACCCTTCTCTCCCATCTTCTTACCTTCTATGGGTCTAAGTTTTATGATATTCTATCATTCACCTAAAATAATTCCATATTTTGTGCCTAATATCTTCATTATCCTACCAAGACTATATCTTGATCATTAGATCATTATTCATGTTGTTTTGGACACCTTCAGTATGTTGTAATATTTAATGGTTAAGTGGTATATAGTTTCCCTTGACCCATTAACTTGCATCGGTAAAATAATAATATATTTTATTATTTTTAATACATGATTTAATAATCATGTTAATAAATAATTAAATATATAGCTATAAAAATTATCATTATTTCTCAGGTGGGAGGTTGAACCCATTGATTACAATGGTCCACCTCACATATAAAGTGGTTTTGAATTGTAAAATTAATATAGACCATCCCTAATCATTCCAATACATGTGATTTCATTTAAAGCTTATTCAAACCAATTTCAAGGTTCTATGAAGTTCTGTGAGAAGAAATCGGAGAATAAATATACGTATTAGGTTATTAGTTTATTAAATATATGAATAATCCTTTGTGAGTTTTTTGCCTCCTTATGAGGTTTTCACACATAATTATTTGTTGTGGTTATTTCTCTATGTCATATGTCTTTTTATATCAATCACATTTTTAGATCCATGTATATCATTATGCATATACTTTTCTTATCATGGTCTTAGAGTCAGCTTAATTTGTGTTGATGGTCAAGACATTTTTAGATCATCTAGAAACTTATGAATTAAATTTGCCTCCAAACTTAGGTTATGAAATCTATTCTATGGCCATAAGATGCACATGAATTAATTTAATATGGTTTGGAATCCATGTGCAGCATTTAAAGTGATATCTCAACCATGTTTGATCAAAGAACCACTCATAAATTAATCCAAAAATCAAACACATTCAACCAACAAAAAATATGTCTCCCTGTGGCATCATAGTATGACATTTTTACAACCTCCTTTGGATAAAAACTCAAGAAAACATATTTCAACTCTTGTGCATACTATTTCACTCTTTTAAGTGGTGTATCTTTATTTTTTTTCATGTTAAGACCCCTAGTAGACCCTAAGAAACATCAAAACATGATCTAGAATTTTTTTTAATCTACCTAGGCATGGTTGTATAGTTACACTAGCTATAAAACAACATAAAATGCATTATTTGAGGAAAAACCAATCTTGATTAATTTATATCCATCAAGAGATTGTTTGAGAGTGGTTTGGCCAGATTTAGGGCTTGTGGTGGCCTCTTACAATATCCACCAACACCCTACCCTCCTTCCTAGCCATATTTATTCACAAAAGTGTTGAAAGATAGTTATTAAGTTTTATAAAGTATTTATAAAATGTTTTATTCATTAAACCAATTTTTCCATGCAAACATTCCAAGAAGGGCCACACTTTCCTATTAATTTTTTTATCAAAAATTAAAAATAAAGTAAATAATTTTCACATGTAAGTAATTATTATTTTTGTTTATTTTTTTAAAAAATTAAAATCAATTAAATAACATTTAAAGAAAATATTATGTATATATAGTTTCAATTATTATAGTAGGGGAGTTGGTAGTTGTTATTTTGTTAAAGACTTATAAAGGCAAAGGTCAATATTTAAATACCCCTTCAAACTTATCTTTTTGGTTAAACATGTTTTATGGTTTATTTTTTATTTTTTTTAAATAATTAATTAAAAAAATTATTCCTTAAAAAATGCCACATACAATACTTTTGACACTAGCAACACTTCTTGCAACTTGTGCATAGTTATTTTTTGGTATGAAGTTGGTTGTGGGACCAGTCAATATCTAGGTTTTTGCACATTGTCAACAAATTGGAATGGTCTATTTTATGGTTTAAAACTTCATTATATATTTTTTAGTAAAAATTACATTGAAACTAGTTTTTACATTATTTGTTTTATGACACTTGAGACTATTACTCTAGAAATAATTGTTTGTAATATTTATAAATTAGAATATAATTAGACATTTATAAATTTTCATACACTATAATACCTTTTTTATTAAAAATAAACTATAAAAATATACTAAAGATCATTTTATATAATTTTTAGTTTTATTTTAGTATAAAAATCAGACTAGTAAGTGTTGAACCTTGAAGGGAAGTTATGCATTCTCCTAACTTTGTGATAGATAAATACCAAATGTTAAATGTGTTAAATTATAAAAATTTTAAAATCTACATTAAATCTACCAATGACAAAAATAGAAACAAGAAATCTAGTAATAGGAATCATAAAGTCAAATTTAATATAAATTGTGATTTATATAGTAAATTTAGACATAAAGGGAAAGACTATTAAAAAAATAGATTTAATAATAAAAAATTTAAAATAATAAAGGGAATAAAGGTTTGAATAAAAATCAACATAAAAATCAAAACAATAATCAGAAACAAAATTCTAACACTATTGCATTATATGTTTCCTTATTTATTTATAGTTAAAATGAATGGATTTTAGATAGTGGTGTATCGCATCACATGACATGTTTATAAAATATTTTATATTTCACTAAATATATATTTGAAAGGATTTATTTAGGTGATAATTCATTTCTAAAAGATACTAAACAAGAAAAAGCTAAATTTATAAATGTAGTCATAAATGATGTTTTCTATGTAACTAAATTTAATTAAAATATGTTATCATGTTCTCAAATTACAAATGATAATTTCATAATAACTTTTATTAAGGATAAATGTTATATTAATAATAAATTTTGTTTTCTTATTGCTGAAGGAATACAATAGAATGGTTTATATAGTTTTATAATTCTTCTTTATGTTATCTTTCATCACAAAGTAGAAATGAATCTTGATTATGATTAGAAAGATTAGGTCATGTTAAAATAATAATTTTATATGATATTAATCATCATTATCTGGTGGTTGATATTCCTGATATTTTTTAACATTATGAAACTTGTTAGGTTTTCTTACATGGTAAGCAACAAACTAAACCCTTTCAAAAAAATCATAATGCTAAATACTCTCATCTCTTAGAGATTATTCATAGTGATGTTAGAAAACCTATATAATTTTATTATATTAATAGTTATTGTTATTTATCTAGATATCACCCAATAGAGGTCATATTTCTCAAGTTTGACTCATACTTGGACTAACATGGGAATGATCTAAGGCTATGGGATGCCTATATCTAAACCAAACCTCTAGGGTTTTTAATGAGACTAATTCCTTAGATATGATAGTTTGGACCTCTCATTCTAATACATAAATGATTTGGGGTGAAAATATTCAATATATTACATAAAATAAAACCTATTCTAACATGTGATGATACAATAAATTTTCAAAGATCCACTCTCAAGATTAAACTCATTAGCACACTAATAAAATATGAATAAAACTAATGCAGTGTCTACAATGGTTTCCAAGAAATAATGATTCACTTAGGTGTCAATTTTATGGACTTAGGCTGGAGGGTAATGAGGGTAAGGCTTGATTGAAAGCACTTATAGTCAATAATCTAATCTATACCTGAGACATCAACATTAAGACATGTTAGATGACCTATAAGAAAATTTTATTAGCACTTAGGTTAAACCTGGACCTATACAAGTAAGATGACAACCAATTTTACATATCAAACAAATACAAAACACTAAGCACATATTAGTAAACAACTAAAAAATGATCTATGCATTACTCTAAGAGGTGTAGAATATAATTTTTGGTAGAGTCTAGTCGTACCAACCTCAGGGATGTTTAACAATATCTCCAAGGCTATATTTATAGAAGAAAAGGCTGCTAAAGAGATATTCTAACTCTAAAAGAGGGATTAATTATCTTAACTCCATTTGAACCACAATTACAATTATATCTACATTTATGCTCATTTAAGCTTCTTGATTGATCTAGGTCACTTCAATCCATTGCAAAACTACATTATTCCCTCATTGATGCTCCCTTATGATTGTAATGATAGGATAAAGTTGTTTTAAGCCAAGTTTTGGAATCAATGTGGTTACATCCACTAGATAAATTTGTTAGATTTTTGTCATAGTGATAACTAATCTTCATTGGTTTATCGAGGCATGTAAGAGTGAAGAGAATGGTCACTTTCAAGTAGCTAGTCTTGGAAATAAATCCATTGAATTCTATGTGTCTATCTTGATGCCATCATTTGATATGTTAGCCCTAGTTCAAGATGGACCATTCTTAATTTTATCTCCATGAATTTTCTTATTTTGGTCAAAATATTCTCTTTCAACTTCTAATAGGAAATCTCCTTGGGTTTGTCTTTGGCTATTGAATATCAACTTAGACCAATTGAATATCAACTTAGACCAATCAAATATCTCTAAACTATCTTTGCTCTCATTAGTTCCATGGATCCCTGCTATCAAATCCTTAACCTTTTAACCACTTGTGCATCATATATCTTCTTTGTATGAATGAATTTGGTCCATTAATTTCCTACCATGAATATCCTTTGACATGTTAACTTTCAATCACATCGTAGGATCAAGATGTATGAGAGAATTCTAGCTGTAGATCTCATTGCACCCACTTTTCTATCAGTCAAGCTTATATTATTAGATCATCATTATGATTGAACATTGATCTTTAATTTACCTAGACCCACCATTTGAACTAAAAAAGATAATTCATGAGGTCTAACTTTGATGGCTATATGCACATATTTGATGTCTACATGACTATCTTTAGATGTTTGAACCCCAATGATTATTGGGTTGAATAGGAGTATTTTGTAAAACAATAGGGGGAAAAAGAGGTGTCAGTATAGGATTTGACTAGGAGGATTTCTTCCTCTTTTCTTATTGGAAAGATAGCTTAGATAAATTTACCTCTTTCCCTTCTATAGAGTATCTTGTGACAACTCCTAGTGGCATGAAAAGTATGTAAACCTAAAAATGAGACTCTAGAGTTTGCTATCTACTTAGATATGCATATATATGATTCAAATTATATAAATAAGTGGTCCCATTAGGCATATAGAATTGTTATCTAACTAGATAGTACCTAATAGAGTTTAGATTGCTCAAATCTAGTTCATACTTGGACTAACATGGGAATGATCTAAGGTTGTGGGATGCTTATATCTAGACTAGACCTCTAGGGTTTTTAATGAGGCTAGTTCCTCATATATGATAGTTTGGACTTCTCTTTCTAAGACCTAAATGAGTTGGGGTGAATAGAGTTAAGATATTGCATAAAATAAAACCTATTCTAACATGTGATGATGCACCAAATGTTTAAGGATCCTCTCTCAAGATTAAATTCATTAGCACACTAATAGACTATGTGTAATGTCCCATTTTTGGATTATTATTAATTTTTGTAGATTAGCCTATTATTTGACCCTTGTAAGATAGTGTGGTGGATTATAGGGTCCATTTTAGGCATTATGGAACTCTTTATGTGATAGTTATAAGTGTTTATCTCCCTAGATCCTTCATTTGTTCTAAGGAATTCATATTCAGGGGTTTCTAGTTCTATTTGAGGGATTTACTATTTATAGTAAGTTAGTGGATGTTAGAGAGGGACCCTTACTATTTCTAGTAAATAAGTTGGATGCATTAACTCCCAAGTTTAGATGGAATTGAGAAATAATGATTATTTATATAGTTATGTTATTTTAATTATTAATAAAGTGATTACTTTATTAATAATTATTTATAAAGTGCAACTATAAAGTTATATTATAACTTTATGTCCAATGGGGCCATGACCCTCAAAAAGGTCACTTAAAGTGAATTAAATGGGCACCTACTTTGAGGAAATATTTTATTAAGTTATAAATTACACATTTAATATTATTTTAAATTATTAAAAGAGGTTTTTAGAGGATTGACCTCTTCTTGGAGAAATTACAAAAGGGATCAACAAAAGCTATTATGGATTCATTCAAGATTTCGATATTTGGTTTGAAGAGTTTTGTTGTAGAGAAGAAGAAACCTAGGGTTTCAAACTTTTCTACCATTATCAGCATTAGACAGCTTAGTTGCTTTGAAGTTTGCACATTATGAGGTTATGAAAGACCAGCTAAAGATTACCTATGAAATTTGGCTTCATTTAGAGGTCAAAATAGTTTTTAATGCTGAAAGACTATAAAAATTTGTGACAATTGATTTAAAGACTTATTCATTATTGTATATACTAGTTTGGAGGTTTCTGATAAAGGTCAACCTACATAATGTATACTCAGAATTTTTGCTCACTCCATCCATATATGGTATCAATTTCATTTGTGTATTGGAGTGCCCCATTATAAAGAGCATGGCAATGGTATTCGATGTTAATTGGAGGAGTATTATAGTTTAATTTAGTTTATATTAATGTTCTATATTATAATAGGGGTGACTACAAGCTAGGATCAATTGGTGTCTATCAAGAAGCTCACTCTTGTATTTTGTATTTCTACTTCTTCATCAATAAAAGAATGATTATTTTCCCAGGTTCTTGATTAGTTTTAATGAAGTTTGCATTGCATTTTTAGTATATGTATATGCCACTACCATCTATGGCATTATAGTGGCTTATGAGAATTTTGTAAACCAAGAGACTTGACAAATTCATGTAAACAAGTTATATTCAGCTCTAAATCAAAAAATGAGAAAAGTGTTTCTTCTACTCATAACTATTGTTCTATGCTAAAGTAATTAGTTAATTTGGTGTTAAAATCTAAGTATGCATGACAAGTGTTTGAAATAATGCCTATAACTATAGATACATGATTTTAGTCCTAGATTAATATGCAAAAGTACTTATCAAATCATTTAGTTATTATAAGAGACATATACATGCATTTCTAGTCATCTCTAATATTTGGGTGTTGCATATGAATTATTTTTCAAAATGTTAATTTGTTGTAGGTGCATATTAATTTAGTTTTAATCATAAATATTGAATTCTAAAAAGTAAAAAACACATGAATTCCATCCTTAAACTCATTTTAAAGCATTGGACATCATTTATTAATTCTTTTTCATCCAAATAGCATCATAACAAGAAGCAAAATGAAAGTAGAAACCTATATCAGCTTGAGGATAGTTTACATGCCAACCATTTGAAAAAATTACCAAGGGTAAAAATCAAAATATACAAGGGACACTATAGTGGTATCAAAGTGGTTTCCTATCATCATGTTGGGGTTTGAATTAAATATTTAGAGAGCTAACATTACATCATTTGGGTGACCAGCACTCATAAGTTTTAGTTATGGGTTACTATAGTATTGTAGGGAAATATAAGGATGAGATCAAATAAGATGCCATAAAGATGAGTGAAAGTTATGAATTTAAAGCAAAATACTCTCTTAATAATTTCTTAAACTTTGTTGTCATCTTGAGGCCTAAAAATATTGGGTTAGTAAAGTATATTAGGAGGGGGTATAAGGAGAAAATTTCATCTAAAGGGAAAAAAATTAGTCATGGGCATAGTGTGAGTAAGTATGGTATAACTACTAAATTAGATTATGAAGGTGGTTTTATAATTAAACTCAATGATTAGGTTACAGGAACTCCTATAATGAGTAAGAATGAAATGAGGAGGAAATGTCTATGCTTCACTTGTAAAGGTTATTAGGGGCCTAACCACCAATGCATGGATAATGAGGTAAGAGGGATTTATACACATGCTGATTTATATCACAACCATGGGACAAAAATTATGGCACATGATACACTTAGTTTCATTAGAAGACACCTCTTGAACCAGCACTTAGCAATGGATAGTTAGCAAAATATGAAGTTTTGGATGAGCTCCTTCATGGCACTACAGTAATGTAGCTCTTATTTTTCTATTTTATGATAACAATGATAAGGTTGAGCTTACTCATGAGATATTAGCTATTATTCATGAATATGGTGGATGTGTGGAGTTCCCTAACATTGACACTCTATATCTGGGTGTTAAAAATGAATTATGTGATGAGGATACAAGCCACAACAAGTCTAATTTTACAAATTAGACCTTGGAAAATGAATTAAAAAAGTCACTTAGTGGTGATGAGTCCCAAGATCATCCTTTAAATAGACATGTAGTTAATATTTAATAAGGAGTGTGTGAATATATTATCAAATCAATAACTTCTATTTTATCATTGGAGTCATCTAATGTGGTACATAACAATAGTACTTTTACTGAGGAAGTGGGTAGAGTTGATGGCTCACATGATGGTGGGAGTTTGCATTCTATGTCTCTTAGTAGAGGGAAGGGTACAATGAGAGAGAAGAAGGTTGTTTATGAGTTTGATTCAATCCATTTTTCTAGGGATTGGGAGATGGATGACTCATATCAACATGGAGTAATTATTTAATTTGTGAATAATCCATTATTTGAGTATGATGTTGGATTGTGTTAGGATAATCTAGTCTTTGAGTTAGATGTTGATCTTCCTCATAACACTAGTATAGTTTTGGGTGATGATCGTAGTGTTTGGGATCTATCTAGTGCATCAATATTCAAGGTAGGGATTATTGAGGAGTTTTATAGTTTGTGCATAGTGAGGAGTGCCTATAATTTTATTTTTGATTCACCTGTACATGATTTTTATTTGATGCATAACTCTTGTGTGCATGGGAGAAATAGCTTGTATGATTATTCTCATTACACAGTTAAGGGAAGCAAGTCATTTTTATGCTCATAGTTACTATCTTCAAAAGATGAGACTAGAGGCTACAAGTACTTGACTTAGTGGTCTATAAGGGATTACTTGTAAGATCAGAGGTTAGATTACCATCATGATGGTGTGTACTTGATAGAGTTTTCCATTTTTGGGTTTCAATGGGAGATAGGAATTATTGGAGGTTGTTGTGGTAGTGGATATGATGGCTTGGTTAGTTAACACATCCATGGGAGTTTGATAGAGGATAGAGAGAGATGTTGTATTTTAGATAATTTCATATATTTGTATCTCTTCATGATGGATGGATGTGAGGTTCATTTGTATTAGGATCCAAGTGGTGATACAATGTAGTTTGGATGGGTTTCAATGGGTTGCTTCACCATTTTTAGCATGGTGAAGTTGAGATCATATTTTCATAGAAGAAGTTAAGGGATATCAGACATGGTAGACTTCCATTCTTGATTTGGGATCTAAGAAATTTTTTTAGACACTCTTCAATGTGTGGAGGGATCCTTCAAGTGCATCAAGGTTTCAGTCAGGTTTCACTGGGGGGTATTATGGTGTGTACATGATGTGGATTGCTTGTAGTTTAACTTTTGATCCTCATGTGCATGAATTGTTCTAAATGCATAGTTTTGATGCATATGTGTTGCATAGTTTGTATGACATCTCACCTTGTGTAGTTATGGGAAGCAAACTTTGTCAACATTCTAAGTTTCTTCCTCTTGAGGTTTACACTCCTATGACTCATAATGTTGAGGTTGACATGGTTCATCATGTTTCATCAGTTGTTCAGTTGTTGGTGTTACATGAGTTGGTTTATGATATGAGGGACATTACACAACACTTCCCTTGGGATCTAAGTGGAAAGGTGTTCTCTTATAGTTGGCATTGCTTGGGGATAAGAAATTTTAGGGAGGGCAGACTATAATGTCACTTTTTTGGCTTGTTCTCAATTTTGGTAAATTAGCCTATTATTTGACATTCATAGGCTAGTGTGGTGGATTAGAGGGTCCAATTTGGGCATTATGGAGATCTTCAGGTGGTAGATGTAAGTGTTTATCTCTCTATATCCTTGATTCATTTTGAAGCATTGTTATTTAGGGGGTTCCATTTGAGGGAATTACTATTTATAGTAAGTTAGTGGATGTTAGAGAGAGACCGTTACTATTTTTAGAAAGGAATTTGGATGCTTAGTGGATACAATGGTTAACTCCCAAGTTTAAACAAAATTGATAAATAATGATTATTTATGGAGTTATGTTATTTTAATTATTAACAAAGTGATTACTTTATTAATAATTATTTATCAAGTGCAATTATAAATTTAATATATAACTTTATGTCCAATGAGGCCATGACCCTCAAAAAGGTCACTTAAAGTACATTGAATGATTAATTAAATGGGCACCTACTTTGAGGAAATATTTTATTAAGCTATAAAGTGCACATTTAATATTATTTTAAATGATTAAAAGAGGTTTCTAGAGGATCGACCTCTTCTTGGAGAAATTATAAAAGGGATCAACCAAAGCTATTATGGATTTATTCAAGATTTTGATATTTGGTTTGAAGAGTTTCATTGTGGAGAAGAATAAACCTAGGTTTTTAGATTTTTATACCATTATCAGTTTTGGAGAGCATAGCTTCTTTGAAGTTTGTGCATTTTGAGGTTGTGAAAGACTAGTTGAAGATTGCCTATGAAATTTGGCTTCATTCAGAGGTCAAAATAGTGCTTAGTGGTGAAATACTATAAAAATTTGTGAGCATTGATTGTGAAACTTATTCATGCTTATATTTGCTAGTTTGGAGGCTACTGATAAAGGTTGACCTACACAAGGTATACTTAGATTTTTTTCTCACTCCATCCATATATGGCATTGATTTTATCTGGGTATTGAAGCACTCCATTATAAAGAGCATGTTAATGATATTCAATGCTAATAGAAGGATTATTGTAGCTGTATTTATTTATATTGAGGTTCCATATCAAAACAAGGGTGGTTTTAATTTAGGATCAATTGGTGTCTATCAATAAGCTCACTCTTATATTTTGGATTACTAATTCTTCATAAATAAAGAAGTGATTATTGTCCTAGGTTCTTTGTCATTTTTTATGAAGTTTGCATTGAATTTTTAGTATATGTATATGGTGCTACCATCTAAGTCATTATAGTGGCTTATGAGAATTTTGTAAACCAAGAGACTTGGCAAATTCATGTAAACAGTTTGTATTCAACTTTGCATCAAAAAATAAGAGAAGTGTTACATCTATTAATAACTATCATTATATGGTGATGTAATTAGTTAAGTTGGTGTTAAAATCTAAGTATGCATGACAAGGGTTTGTCATAATACCTATAACTATAGATGCATAATTTTAGTCCTAGATTAGTATACAAAGTGCTTATAAAATCCTTTAGTTTTTGTAGTAAACATCTACATGCATTTCCAATCATCTCTAACATTTGGGGGTTTCATATGAATTATTTATCAAAATGTCAGTTTGTTGTAGGTTCATATTCATTTAGTTCCAATCATAAATATTGCATTAGAAAAGGCAAAAATACTTGCATTCCATCCTTGAATTAATTTGTAAGCATTGGACATCATTTAGTAAATATTTTTCATCCAAATATCATCATAAAAATAATTAAAACAAAACTAGAAACCTATATCAGCTTAAGGACAGTTTGCATTCCAACCATTTGACAAACTTACCAAGGGTAAAAATTAGAATATTTAGATCAGAATCTACAAGGGATACTACACTACGAATAGAACTAATGTAGTGTCTATAATGGTTTCCAAGAAATAATCCTTCACCTAGGGGTCAATTTTATGGACTTAGGCTAGAGGGAAATGAGGGTAAGGCTTGATTGAAAGCGTTGATAGTCAATAATCCACTCTATACATGAGACATAAACATTAAGACAAGTTAGATGGCCTAAAAAAAATCTTTAGCACTTAGGTTAAACATGGACTTGTGAAGGGAAGATGGAAACCACTTTTACATATCAAACAAATACAAAAAACTAAGCATAGAATAGTAAACAAATACTAAATTCTCTATTAATTACTCTAAGATGTGTAGAATATATTTTTTGGTAGAGTCTAGTCATATTAGCCTCAAGGATGTTTAACAATAGATCCAAGGCTATATTTATAAAAGAAAGGGATGGTATAGAGAGAGATTTTGGAACTAAAAGAGGCATCAATGAACTCAACTCCATTTGAGTCATATTTACAACTATATCTACATTTATGATCATTTAAGCTTCCTAATTGATCCATGTCACTTTAATCCATTACACACCTACACTCTTCCCTCATTAATGTTTCCTTATGGTTACAAAAATGGGATCTAGTTGTTTTGAGCTAGGTTCAACATCAATATAATTACAACCATCAAATCATTTTATTAGAGTTCTATCATGGTGCTAACTTCTCTTCATTAGTTCATCAAGGCATGCAAGAGTGGAGATAAGGGCCACTTTCATGAAACTAGTCTTGGTGATAAATCCATTAAAGTCTATGTGTCTACCTTGATGGAATCATTCAATATATTGGCTCTAGTTCAAGTTTGACCATTCTCAAATTTGACTCCATGTCTTTTCTTGTTTTGGTCAAAAAAATTTCATTTGACTTCTAGTAGGAAATCTCCCTAGGTTTGACTTTGGTTGTCAAATATCAACTCAAACCAATCAAATATATCTAAATTTTATTTTCTCTCATTGGTCCCATAGATCCCTACTAGCATATCCTTGACCTTTTAACCTCTTAAACACCATATATCTACTTGGTATGAATAAACTGGGGCCATTGATTTATTTCCATGAAGATCCTTTGACATGTTGACTTTCACTTGCACTGTAGGATCAAGTTATATAAACAAACACTAGCCATAGATCTCATTGATCCCAAATTATTATTAGTCAAGATTGTACGATTAGATCATTGGTATGATTTAATGTTGATCATTAATTTTATTGGACCCACCTTTTTAACTCAAATGGATAATTCTTGAGGTCCAACTTTGATGTCTGTGTGCTCGTATTTGACATTTTCATGACTATCTTTAGATATTTGAACCCCAATGGTTATTTTCCTTGTCTTAAATTTTACATTTGTGTACCTATCATTTAATTTTTATGAAAACATCTTTTACATCCACATTACCATCAATATTTGAACCCAAATTCTGATCTTAATCTTGACATCACAAACGTTCCATTCTATAGGTTCAACTTTTAAGGCTTACAACTTGAGCTAGAAAACTCACCAATGCATGAAACTTTAAAATGATGATCTTGGAATGAATAAAACTATGGTGTTAAAATCCTTTATCTCATAAGTATTTTTTAGGTGCATTTAAAAAATTCATAATTGAACTAATCTACTTACTTTTGCATGACATTCTGGTGATGGTCTAGTCCTTCGAAATTGCATAATTCATCTTTTAATCATTCCTTCAAACTTTTGATGAACTTCTAAAGCTTCTAAACCTTTTCATGTATATTAATTATTATGAACCTCATGAATATATACTTAGATCCATCCATTTTCAATTTTAAGCTTGCTTTTATGCCATTTGATCTACTCATCAATTGGGACCCTGCTAGGCTTCTTTTTAGGTCTAGGGGAAGCTTAATATGCAGGCCAAAATGGCCAATAGTTATTTATATATTAATAATTTAATTTATTATTACTCTAGGATGATATGGTCTTATTATATTAAAAATAAATATAATGTACTATCTAAATTCAAAGAATTTATAGCTTTAGTTGAAAATTATTCTATTTTTCTATTAAAATATTAATAAATATTAATGATGGTGAATATATTAGTAAATAATTTGATTTATTTTACATTAATTTTTGTATACAAACAAAATGGAATTTATAAAAGGAGAAACCAAACCATCCTTGAAATGGCTAGAATATTTTTTCATTCTACAAATGTTCTAAAATCATTGACATTCAAAGCCATAAATGAGGTTTTGCACACTATAAATAGAGTCCCTAATAAACTTGTTCATATTTTTACTCCCTTATAAAAAATTTCTAATAATAATATAATTTTTTATCACTTTAACATATTTTGTAGTCCTACTTTCATCTTTATTCTTAAATAAAAAGAAATAAACCTTATCTTACCTATTATTATTGTATTTTTGTAAGTTTTAGATTATGGTAAAAGCAGGTTTTGAAGGGGCCCCGAAACCCTAGTACAAGGAAAAAAGATAGAGCATCCATAAACATAGACAAAGTCTAAAAACTACTACAAGGAAGTAGCAAAAAATAGGTTTTAAATGGACCTGAAACCACCGAAAAGACTTCCAGTCACAACCTAGATAAATAGAGATCTGGCAGCACCTAAGACAAAGGAAGACAACAAGAAAACAAAGAACTAGACCAGATTCTTAACCAACAAGAGGAACCAGATTATTCATCCAATTCCAATATCATTTTCATGGCTTCTTTTTCTTTCAGAACAGTATCTTGGGTAGTGGTTTCCACCAGCATTACTCCTTTTTGTGTTACCTTCTTTCTAGAACTTTATCTCGTTCTTTTGCTGGGTCCCTCCAAGGCTTTAGTCTCCTCACTGGCTCTTTTACCAATATTGATAGCAACAGCACAAATATTGGATGTAGCTTCCTTCATTTTCATTCTATTGTCCTTAATTAGTTCCTGGAGGTTATTCTCATAGGATTTGAGCTTGGCTAGGATCTCTCCTATTTGATTATCCATATTGTTAATTTTGTTCCATACCTCTTTCAGGGTATCTTCCATAGTTTCCACTTTCCTTTTGAGGTTCATAATCTCCCTGCACATCCAAGAATCAAATTGGGAAGATGCCTCTACTTTGCAATTAACCCAGTTCATTGGTGTATGTGTTTCATCATTCTGTTCTTTCCCCCTCCATTCCTTAGAATTTTTATTAGGACTATTCCTATCTTCTTCAGTGATATCCTCTCAACCCTTATGTTCCCACTCTTTAATTCCATTTTTAATTTCCATATCCATATCTTGATTATCATCCTGCCCTGTAGTTTCCTTTGCGTTCTTTGATGTTGGATCCTCAACAAGGTCATCCTGGACACAATCAAACTCTGCCACTTTCTGATTTTCCTCAGTGTCTTCAGTTTTGTTTGCAAAATCCTCCTCTATATTGACATATTCTTTTTCATTCTTCTCAAGACATTCTTCTTCCTCATTAGAGTTTGTAGCCGGACTTTCAGTTCCTTCTTCTTCCTCCAATTTTTCCTCACTGGGTTTATCAATTCTCTCCCATTCCATTTCTTCTTCTACAATTTGCTTTTTAGTACTAGGGAGCTTGATTTTACCTTTCTCAGTAACACATTCACTCTTTCTGTTCCCTGACTCCTTATTTTTCCCTTGTTTAGGGTGCTTTACCATAGCATTATTCTTACAGTAGCCTTTGATTAACAGAATAAGGCCTTCATGGCGGATAGGGCGTGTTTCCTTTTTCCTATGAGCATATAAACTTTGGACCAAGGAGAAACATAGATAAAAGGGAAAAGACAAACTAACCTTGTGCCTCAAATGGTTAAGGAAGACAAAGTGGAATTTGTGCACATGCTTACTTCTTCCGTCCAGGATGAAGTACTCCCTTATGTAGCTTAAGACATCCCTCCATATCCCTTTAATTTGAACCAACTCATAGAAATCCCTATTCTTGACTAGTTTCTGCTCTTCCACTTTCGTTTTGGGGAACCTACAAAAGGCCTCATTCAAAATGCCTATCTGTTTAGAGAATTTTAGTCCATCCGTAGGCAGCCCAGTAACCTCAGCTATAAAATCCTTTGTTAAGTTCACTGTAACACCATGCAGGGTGACCCTTTCATCCTTCCAATTTTTGAAAAAAGCCATGGTGATATGTGGTTTTAATACATGAAGTCTTTCCAAGTAGATCGCAACTTTTCCTTTTTGCAAAATTCTCCAGACTTCTTGTTTCTCTTTCCATTCATCACAGCTCTTAGGTTGCTGTTTTCGAGGTTCTCCCTTCCTTTCACTTGCCATGCTCATTTTCTTAGAAACCCAATTGCTAAGGTCATTTCAATAATCCCATCTATTGCTGAGTTGATAGGAAAATTAGATTTGATTGTGCTTATTCAGGATCCTCTTCTCTCTCTTGAGGGCCTTACTCTTTAATGATTGTTGTCCTTTCCCCGCACTGCCACTCCTCTTACTCATATTATTTCTTATACACTTCAATCTTTCCTTCCTTTGCATGGGTTGCATCATGAAGAATGAGCACCTTCAAATCCACATTCTTTTCTAATGTTTCATGCCACCTCATTGTTTAACCAGCCCAAACTACACAATTAGCTAGCCAATCTGCAACACCATTGGCTTCACAATAGGTGTGGGTTATGATCACTTCTTCAAATTTTTTAATTAAAGTTTTCATCTCCATAACCTTATTCTCTATGGTCCAAGACACATTATTTATATTGTTAAGAATATTTATAATATTCAAGGAGTCCCCTTCAAGCCACAATTTGGGATATCCCGAGTCCACAGCTATTTTGAGAGTCTGAAGGGCAGCAGTAGCTTCGGCAATGTGACAATTCAATTTTCCAATAGGGGTAGCTACAACATCAATTACCTTTCCCATATGGTTTCTCAAAACTCCACCACAACCTACATTCCCTGGGTTCCCTTTGGCCGCACCATCAAAGTTTCCTTTAATCCATCCTTGAGGGGGAACATTCCAAGTAACTCCTGCTCTGGGATTATTAGGTTTACCAATAGAATTATCCGTACTCAAGGGATTATCCACTTGAAGAGTTGAGCTTGGATTCTTATGTGATAAAAAATTCTCCTTTAAAGCTCTTATGATGTTCTATCCTACCACCCATCCAGGAAGTTCTTTATTTCTAAAGATTCAGTTATTTCTTTCCTTCCATATTCCCCACCAAATATGGGGAAGAGTAAGTTTCCATAAAAAAAGAACTTTAAGATTCTTTGAGGGGCAGTACTAGCTTTTGAAAGATAATTCCACATTTTTGTGGTGAATCCATGTAATACCCCACAAATTGAGAATCTCCTTCCAAATTAGCTGAGTGAAGGAACAATTCATGAACAGATGATCTCTATCTTCAAGGTCTTTTTTACAAAGAATACACCTGTTGACAATATTAATTCTGCGTTTCTGTAAATTATCCAAAGTCAATATTTTGTTTTGGAGAAGGGTCTAGAAAAAGAATTTGATTTTAGGGATGAGCCCCTTAATCCAAGCTTGCATCCATAACAGTTGGCTGCCATTTCCCTTAGGGGTGAAAATGGAAGAGACTTTAAACTATCCGCTTGGCTCTTTGTGCCAAACAATTTTATCTTCATGGTTAGGATATAGAGATATAGCATTTAGGGACAATTGAATTTCCTTGAGATCTTGATCATAGTAAATTAGGTTTACCCAAGAATTGTTCTGCCAGTATTGATTAACCATAATTCCCACTCTTTGCTTGCATCTATCTATAACATCTTTATCTTGGATTTCTTCCTGTAAAGGTTTTCCTTTTAACCAAATATCTTCCCAAAACTTCACCTTTTTACCATTGCCAACTTTCCATGAACTTCCTTCTTCTAGAATATGTTTTGTTCCCTGGACTGCCCCCATATGGCAGAAGGATGAGAGATGTCTGGAGTAGAAAAGAATTCAAGGAGTGACTTTGCCTTGAATAAGTACTTGTGCTTCCATATTTTACTCCATTCTTTATTTTCCTGGTAAACCCTCCACCCTTGTTTAGCTAAGAGGGCTGTGTTCATTCTTCTTATTTTCCTTATACCAAGTCCACCTTCCCTGACAGGTTTACATATGTTATCCCATGCTATTAGAGGCATTCTCCTTTTCTCCTCAGTACCTGACCAAAGAATGTTTCTCTGAATTTTTTTGATAGCTTCTGCAAATTTAGTAGGGATTTTGAAAAGACTCAAAGCGTACGTAGGTACGCTTTGTAGACTTGCTTTGAGTAGAATAAGCTTTCCACCTTGGCTTAGAAGATTGCCTTTCCATCCCACCAATTTCTTACTAAATTTGTTAATAAGCCCTTCCTAGAAAGCTTCAGGAGCTTTCGACCCTAAAGGGAGACCAAGGTAAGTGGAGGGAAAAGCACCTATGGAGCATTCAAGGATCCTTGCTATTTTGTTTTGTTTGTAATCTGGGGTGTTCATAAAGAATACAACACTTTTGTTCTAGTTAATCAGCCATCCTGAGGTAGAGGAATATAGATTTATAGCTTCCTTTAGAATTCTAGCTTTTGTAACTTCAAACTATCCCATGAAAATAGTATCGTCCACAAATTGACCATGGCAGCAAATTAAAGGATGCGAAGAGGGTTTCAGACCTTTAAATAATCCTTTACAAACTAAGTCCCCTAGGTATCGCCCCATACTATCAGCCATGATAATGAACATAATAGGGGAGATCGGATCCCCCTGTCTTAATCCCCTTGATGGATTGAAAAAATGAGATGAACTTCCATTTACCAACATAGCTATAGAAGTTGTAGATATTAGTTGTTTGATAATTTCAACCACTCTTTGCTCAAAGCCAAAGGCAATAAGGCTATTTGAAAGGAATAGCCAATCCACCCTGTCATATGCTTTAGCTATATCCACTTTCATTAGGAACCCCTCTGTGTTTGAGCTAGACAGTGAGTGAATATTCTCATGTGCCGTTATAACAGAGTTGAAGATTTGTCTACTTGGAATGAATCCATTTTGCTGATCAGCAATTAACGAAGGGATCACTTGAATTAGTCTGGTCATTAGAACTTTGTAAATTATCTTATAGAATAAGTTGCACAAACTAATCGGTCTGAACTGATCAGGGCATTCAACTCCAGCCTTCTTAGGAATAAGGCACAAAAAAGTGGCATTAATTTCCTTTAGCATCTGTTTTGCTCCAAAAAACTCCTTCACCGCATTGCTGACATCTTTACCTATAATTTTCCAGAGCTTTTGAAAGAAAAACATGGGAAAACCATCTGGTCCAGGTGCTTTTTCTCCTCCTAAAGATTTAACAGCTTTGAAGATTTCCTCCTCCTTAGGGATAGAACATAACATATTATTCTGCTCCTTCGAGATCAGTGGAGGAATCACTCATAGGATATCAGCTTGGCTTTGCAAGTTGATGTTTCTATTAGCCTTCATCAGGGAAGAGAAAAATGAGATCATTTCCTCCATTATTTCCTTTTCCTCTGTTATCTTTTGATCTCCTTTTTTCAAGTGATGAATATGTGTTTTCGCTCTGTGTTTCAAGGTGGAAAGATGGAAAAACTTAGTATTTTTATCCCCTTCTTTTAACCATTACACCCTAGATCTTTGTCTCCAAAAGGTTTCCTCCTTAGTTATAATGTCTTGATAGAGTATTAAATGTTTGCTTTCTTCTCTATGGGTTTTTGGGGTATATCCTTATTGCTGAATTTTTTCCTGGATTCTACTAATATCCTCCTTGATGGTCTTCTTTTTCTCAAAAATATTTCCAAAAAAATCCTTATTCCATTTCTTAACTTCCTTTTTAACATTTTTGAGTTTGGAGGCAACTCTGAATACGGCTGTTCCCTCAATAGGAATATTCCACCACTCTTTTATTTTGCTTTCGAACTGTGGATGCTACATCCACATCTTTTCAAATCTGAATGGATAATTCTTTTTTTGGTTCAATTTGACCACTGTGAGTATAAGAGGGAAATGATCCGAGCCTATTCTATGGCTTGCTTCCAGCTTACAAGTATAGTCTTTCATCTAGTCAGGGGAAATGAGAGCCCTATCAAGCTTAGCCTGTATACATTCCTTGTCCAGTCTCTTATTACTCTAGGTATACTGAATTCCTTGCAAGTCCACATCCATGAAACCTTCTTTAGTTTAAACTCCATGAGGTCAAATCTCCCTTCCATTTGAATAGCGTTACCACCCATTTTCTCATAATCATAGAGTGGAACATTGAAGTCTCCCATTATAATCCATCGCCCACAGTAATCTTTGCTTCTGAGATTTGAGAGAATTTCCCATAACTTTTTCCTATCGTTCCTGGCATTAGGAGCATAGATGTTTACAACATACCATCTTTCCTTCTGGTCAACAATGGTAATATTTACAGCCAAAAATTTTTTACTTTCCATCAAAATAGACCTAGTATATTGATTTTTTTCCATAACATAGTGGTATTTTTGTAAGTTATGGAGGAAAAACTAAAGTATTAAGAGTTTATGATCCATGTAAATGATAAATAATTGATAATAGGAATGTTCAAATCCTTGATGAATCTTTTTGTGAGCCTTTTATAGAACCCCCTCAAATTAATTCTTTCAATGAACTTGACTCTTGTATTACTCATGAAGAAACAAATACCTTAGAGGAAGTTGATCCAATTTTGGATTTAAATTAGAGTTTGAGGGGGATAATTATCCATTTAATGTTTAATATAAAATACATAAATGGGTCAAATCCCTAATTCAGTCATCTAATATTAATAAATTGACTAGGAGTCAACATACCTATCAAGCTTTGATGACTTTGTATGAATATAAAACTCAATATTTTGAGTAATCTATTCAAGATGATAGATGTAAAGTTGATATGCAAGATAAATATAGATTACTAATTAAAAATTTACTTGGAATCTTGTCCCACCTTCCCCTAAAAGGCATGTTATTGGTTTTAAATGTCTTTATAAAATCATATATAACTAAGTTGGTAAAATTGAAAACTTCAAAGCTAGATTAGTTATTCATGGTTTTACTCAAAATACTCTATATTGATTATGTTTAAATATTTATTACTATAGTAAAAATGATTAATTTTATATTGTTTATTTCCATTACAACTCAAAATGGTTGGATTATACACCAATTTAATGTCAAAAATGCCTTCTTAAATGGTGATCTATAAGAATAAATTTACATGAGTCAACCTAAAGGTTTCACTAAACCTGAAAAGTAACATTATATATTTAAGTTAAATAAATATTTTTATGGTTTAAAATAAGATCCTCAATCTTGGTGTTCTACAATCAATAGTTATTTTAAATAATTAATTTTTTAAAACTATTATTTTGATAATGATCTCTTTGTAAAAGTTAAAAATATTCATTTTATCTTAATTATATTATATGTTGATGATCTTATTATTACTATCAATCAAATTAATTTTATTCATAAATATGAATATAAAATAAATTAATATTTTGAAATGATTGATCTAGGTATTTTTCATCATTTTATAAGAATGGTTGTATTTTAAGATAAAAATTCAATTATTGTATCTCAATATCAATATTCACATAACCTTCTTGTTAATGTAAATCTACTTTGTTTTAAACCTAGATATAAAATTATTTAATTTGGTATTGATCTTGATATAACATCTACTTGTGACTAAGATAACACCACTTTATACAAACAATTAGTTGATAGTTTAATTTATCTAACTATTAATAGGCTAGATATCCATTTGTTGTAGGTGTTGATTATATATTCATATAGGATCCATACTTGGATCATTTTAAATTATAAAAATATATATTTTGGTATATAAAAATATCTATATTTTTTTGTTTATATTTTCCTTCCATTGATAATTTTAATTTATATGGTTATTGTGATGCTAATCATGTTGGTGATATTATAGATCAAAAATCTACTTTTGAATATGTGTTTAAGTTTTGTGTAGATGTTATCACTTAGAATAAAAAAAGGTAAGCTATTTTTTCTATATTTTACATATAAGTAGATTATATAAGTGGTATTTAAGTTGTTAAATAAGACATATGGTTGTGTAGGTTTTTATAAGAAATCCATTTGGATGTTTTTCACAATACCACCCTTTTCTATGATAATCAAATTTGTATAAATTTGGATAAAAATATAGCGAAACACTAAATAACTAATCATATTTAATTTCATGTGTATATTATTTGAGATAAATTAATCAATGGTCATATTGATCTCTACTTTTTTCATATAGATCAAAAAGTGGGAGATATCTTCACAAAACCACTTGGTGCTACCATGTTTTTCAAATTTTCTATAATGTTGGGACTCTTGAAGTTTTCATTGAGGGTGAATGTGCATGAAATTGATGTCTCTTCCTAATATCCATGTGTTTTATTTACTATTTTTTATACTCATTCTCAAATTATAAAAGCATCATAATAAGTCACTTTATATGAATTTAGTAAAATTCATCATATGCAAGTTTATAGTGCAACCAATAGGTAAACTCATATCTTGTAATGGACATCCTTATGTTATAAAAGTTTCCAAAATTCTTAGTTTATTATTCATTAGAAATTGTGAGATGTAGTCTCACAAACATGCTAGCCTAAACTTACTATAAGTAATTTATGGATTATAATTCCTTTTATTTCAAAATGTGAAATTAGCATGATGAAGGTTTTCTAAATCCTTCAAATGTTACATTCACCATAAACTCATTATGTATAATTCATTTATTATAAAGGTGTCTATGGCATGTATCCACACTTAACATTAAGGGTGATAATTTAAAAAATTAATGGTTAAGTTGTATACAAGTGCCCTTAGAACATTAACTTACATTGGTAAAATAACAATATATATTTTTATTTATAATACATGAGTTAATAATCATGTTAATGGGTAATAAAATATATAATTCTAAATATTATCATTGTGTCTTAAGTGAGGGGTTGAACCCATTAGTTACAATGGTCCACCTCATATACAAAGTGATTTTACATTATAAACTTAACATAAACCATCCTTGGTCATTCCAATACATGATATTTCATTAAAATCTTATTCAAAGTAGTTTCAAGTTATATAATGTTTAGTGAGAAGAAGTGGGAGAAGAAATATATGTATTGGAATATTGGTTTCTCAAATATATGAATAATATTTTTGGGGTTTTTTAACCTTTGTGTGAGTTTTACCCATGTAATTATATGTTCAAGTTATTTATATATGGCACATGTCTTTTACTATTAATCACATTTATAGATCCACATATATCATTGTGCATATAATTATTTTATCATGGTAATACTCATATGGCTTCAAATTTATAAATCCATCCACCTCTGCCATAATATTTTATGCACCAATAAAAAAATTATCCAAATTCAAATTTTATTTATGGGTTATCTCATACATTTCACATGTTAGTGTTGATAAGTTACCCAAGGGGTCATCTATTTATACATAATGGGTCTAAGTTTATTTTAATATATAACATATATCAAGTAAGTAATAAGTAATCCTATTATATCAATTTCACATTGAGATGGACTTCCCAATACTTACTAAATTAGAAACCAATCAAAAATACTAGGCCTTATCGATGTCTTAATCACCTAAGACAAGTTAAGTTTTCCATTGTCAAGTGTCAAAATATAGATCATGGGTTACATCCATACTAATGGATCATGATTATACACATACACTTGAAAGGAATAACTATGTAATTTTATTTTCCTCCCAAAATAATGGCTATAGGAAATGTTTAGTTATTCATTGGAGAGAGTTTGAGAGCATCTCAACCCATTAATCTTCCCCATTTTTATAGGTTAAACTCTTATTTGAAGTGTAAATAGGGTATCAAAGTGAAGGAGACAAAATTCATGATATTATTTAGATAACAATATTTTGATATTACACAAGAATGCAATTTACAAGCTATCATAGAAATTTGTGCCAAAATAGTCTTACACAAGTTATAGGTATTAATCTACTAGAATTTCAACACCTCCATCCTAATGTATCCATCCATATATTGATAAAATCATACCAATATATCCATATAATAATTTTATTTATCCTATTGATTCCTAATCCATTTTAACCCTTTATATCTCCTACATATAGTGTTAGTCTTAAAAATACCTAAAACAAACTAATTATATTGATCCTCTTAGTGCTTTCTATACACATAAAATGTAATTATTCAATCATATGCTACTATAGAATTGAAATTTGTGTATTAGTTTTATATATCATACAATCTAAACATTTCAAAAAAATTATGGTTTTTAAGGTTCATTAATCAAAATAGGGTAAAATATATTGGTAAACCTATTCCTTATAGTGACCATGTCAAAACCCTAGGTTCTCCTTTAGGTTTCTTTATTAATTTCTAAATTTTTAGATTCCTAAATTTAAATTTGATTTTAGATTTGATTTATGATTTTTGGTATTTCAAAAGGTAATAATCACTATAATGGATATACATAGTTTATATTTTCTAACTCAATCTATGATTTTAATAGTTACATGTTTCCATGTAATATGAAATATTTTTTAACAAATGTGTAAACCCATGGGTCAAATTTTTATCTATTAATTCTAAGGTAAATATTAATCATGAAAAATATTTAGTACTTAATATATATTTTATAAACATCTTATATGAGTTTATTTTGGTTACTGCTAGATGTCATATGGCATGTATGACTCATTTTTTCTCCTTATAGCTCAAGGTTGTGCTAACTACCATCCCACCCAAATTATTTTCCTTGGGCTTATATTTGATATCATGGTCCATGTTATTATAACACAAATAATCATTAATGGTATAAAGGAGGTAATCAATATTTTCCTCCTACACCTCCTGTAAGGACTATTAATCAAAGAAAAGGGTATTATATTTTTGATCAATTAAAGAATACTCATGCCAATATTTATATCCATGAACTACTGAAGATATCATACTTATAAATGGATATCATATATGATTATTTTTTTGGTAAAAACTATTCAAATAATGTAGAGCCTATATATTTTTCTTCCATTAAGAATGCCTTAAAGATTTTTTGATAAATAATTTCCTTTAAAAATAAATATTTACCCACCAAACATATGATACATAAAAATATTGCCTTCTTCATTCAAGCCTAATTTAAAAATATGAGAGTAAAATATGTATGTAAATATAATTTATTATAAATGAATATATGCAACATAACTTTATTACACACATTGGGGGTCAATGTGGATATTAATAAAAAATAGATATAAACATACAGTAATTTGATAATATTCCCCACTAGGTGCTTAGATAAATATTATTGAATGTGACAATAGGCCCCAAGACATTAAATACTTTTTTTTAAGTCATACATAATCATATAAGCTATAAAATACTCTTGGGTTGACCTTGGATACATGTTATGTAAGCAGTACCATCTAAACTACACATATTTTTGAAATTCATGCATAATGAACATTTATATAGATGTCCTATAGACAATTATCCCTTCAAATATTATATAATGATGAAAGATAATAATGAATTTAATTCACAATAACATTATATTAATTATTCCATCATACATCCATTTTTATACCCTAATTTGATTTTATAAACCCTTATATGATAGAAATTAATAGAATAATTTAGATCAATAAATATGGCATTCAAGCATACATATGAATCTAAAATATTGAAACATATTGCAATGATTTTATAAGTTTCATATGTTAAATATAGTAATTATAACAAAGGGATGAGTATTGTTGACTGATTTTTACCCCCAAGTTCAAAAGGTCAAATCTTATTGCAAAAAACTTACTTGTCATGCTTCCATACCTTGTTCTTAGTGTTTCCATGCCCTATGTGGTCTTAAATAGTTTTCCTATAGTCTTATTAGGATAAATTAGGGTTAATTTGACAAAGTCAAGGTAATGTTTTATGTTGGTCTTATGTTAATCCATACATGTCATAGTGTGAAGAGAGTTGGTCAAATGGTGTAATAGGGTCCTTAGTTGTCTCACAAAGTCATATTACTCCTTATTCACCTTGTATAAACATTTCATATTTTTTTGAAGAGATTAAGGTTGTTTTAAAAAGTTTAAGGTAAGGTTTAATGCAAATAAAAGTGCATATAACTAACTCTCACATGTTTTAAATAGAAAAAAGGTGAAATATCCATACATAACACTTTTCTAAAGTTTTAAAATAGGTTTATAATGTGTATATGATAGCTACAAGCTAGAAAGTGATCAGATTATTGTAGTTAAATGTTTAAGAGGAGTTTTTCACCCACTTATATGGACTTGGATATCCATTTGTAGGTGAAAATGATTTTATATTTTATATTAAAATTCTCCAAGTCATCTCCAATTTTAGTAAGCTTTCATAGGTCTAGATAAGGAAATAAGTGCATCCAAATCTCGATAGAGCTCCTTGGCAGACCTCCAAAGGATGTTTTATTCTACTCATTCCATACAACACAAGGAGAATGATGACTTGATATTTTATTAAAAGAGGGGGTCATATTGGATGCCAAAACCATATAATTTATTTTTATATTGAATCCCCCATCTCTATTAACAATCACTAAGAGCTTGAGGGGTAAAAAGGTGACTCAAACCCCCACTAGCTTTGTTTTGTCTTCATGACTACACTTGGGAACTTGGTGAGAGAATATAAACCATAAAAGTGTAATATAAGAGTGGTAATATATCTATATTACATTAAAATACATCATATATATCAATCATATACATGTATTAGCATAAATGATACTCCTTTTCACTATTTTGTGACAGAGTAGTTTTATGAGGTTTGTGAGTTATTCTCCATACAAGAAATGTGCTAATGGAGTAAAAGAGTTTAAAATAGGTAGATTTTGTTTATGAATATTTTACAAACCAAAAATAATTTTCTTGAAGTGGTATAATACCTAGATAAAATAAATAAATTTTGGGTTCATTATTAGCTTTTGAGAACTCTATGTTGATGGTTTAGTGCAATGGGTAGTCTCTAATATATCCATATAAAGTTAGCATGAATTCTCAACTACATTATAGAATTTTAAGGATATAATTAATAATATATGATAAATACATAATTTTTTGTAGATATCATCATGCACCCATACACCTCATTAAAGACCTATAGGTTTTTATTCAACATATGAAGAGAATGTGCAATTATTGTATCAAGATTGAGAATTCAAAGGTCACAATGTGATATGAGAGGTATTGGATCGATCTACATAATAATTTTTGACTCCTTAGAAGTAATAAAAACCATAAAAATATGATAATATTCCATGTTTTTAGTCTAGGCACGTAACCACCACCTACAACCATGTATTAGATAGATGCAAGAAAGAGAGTGTACACAAGTGATGATGCAGGGCATTGTAAGAGTTGATAAGGTTAAAAATAAGTTAAATATATTTGAAAATAGTTTAAAAGGTCATTATTTTTCTCATTAACTTGTATTGATATCCTAATTTCCAAATGCAACCAAAGCCTAAATGATCACCTATAAGTTCGTCTGAGTAGTTCAAGTTGGTTTCAAACTTGAAAAAAAGGATACAATGCATAATAGTGAGATTGGAGTTTAGGTGAGTGAACAGAAAATTATAAAATTGAATTTTATATCAATAGAAACTAAAGATAGAGGATCAAAGATAATGATAAAAATAAATTAACTTCAACCCTATAGTCTCACAATCAGATTAACTCCTATAGCCCTATTTAGTCTTGATAAAAAAAGGTGTCTATTTGGTTTTAGAGATAAAGGTGCGTAAGAATAATATATAATATTATTATTATTATATTGTGTTTTCATGTATTTATGTGATTATTAGAGTCAATCAAGATTTTGGTAAGGCATATAGGTCCATTTGGGCCTAATATGCATAAGGTGAAACACACAGTCCTATGTGTGTACAATTTCTGATGAATGAATGGTCTATTGAGGTTTATATGAGAACATGAAGACTATGATGAGGTTACATATAATTAAAATTATATATATATATATATATATATATATATATATATATATATATATATATATATATATATATATATATATATATATATATATATATAGACCCTTTGATAATATAAAAAAAGGCTTACATGGTCAATTAGGGTCAGTTATATTATTTTGGTCATAAATCCTAAGCATGAGATAATGGAGATTAAAGTAGGTATGAAGCATAATAATGGTAATATGACCATTTTAACATGACATGATGAGTTGAATGATCTCTCTAAGGTGTTTAGAGGTTAAACCAAACTCCAAAATAGCCTTTTAAGCCTAATTAGGGAGAGAGATCAGGTGAAAAAGGACACTTCCACTTTCTTTTAGGTCATAAATTTTGGTAAAAATATGTAATGGGATACTAAGTAATAAAATGTATATTTATTTCCCTAGGATAATATATACATTATTTTACATAATGAGGTTTGCATGTTTTCAAGACTATAAGGAATTGAGTGCTAGTGAGAGCTTTAGGTAAAATATAAAGTCCTAGAGAGAGTTTGAGGCCTCTAAATGAGTTGGTTCATGTCTTATATGATATAAAGATGAAATACATAGGGATATATTTCATTGGTAATGTTTAAATCAATAATTGGCACATGTAAGCAATGATAGGTGTAATAAGGCCAAATGGGATTCAAGACCCCTAAAATGTGTAATCATCATTTTAGTGTCAGTTTTAGGAGTTTATTAACAAGTGAAAAGTGTCAAGAATAGGAGTAGAATGTGACTCAATATGACTTGATGATGAAAGGTGTCATTTGTCACCTCACAAGCCAATACAAGAGGTAGTTTTAAAGAAAAATATCAAGGTGTCAAAAAGTTTGAAACTCATATGCCACCTAGAAGAGAAAAGTATCTCTAGGAGAGAAACACATGTCTTGGATACCTGATGGGATTATTTTATAACTCCTTGATTATAACTCTCTTTTTAGACACTTATCACCTCTCTCTCCTACACCCTTCTCTCTTCTCTCTCATTTATCTATAAATTTAGCCTTTATAGGATATGTATGTATCCTAAACCTATGTATGGAAAATACCTAATTATTTTAAATCCTTTTATTGATGATAAAATTTTGGTTTTACCTCTTCCTTTAACTAATTTCAATGTGTGTGCATGACTAGTTGATCTTGTCAAGTGATTAGGTTAGCTTTCTTGACATGTTATCATTTTATATAATTCATATTGAGTTTTAAATATAATTTGAATGTATTATGAAGTGTATAAGTTAAGTTTGAATTTTGAGTGAGTTCTATATTCATTAGTGTCATTTCATGACCTCTTGACTAGTCCTTGATATAGGAGCATCAAGAAAAAAAGAAGTCAATTTTATGTTTTAGTCATTAATGGTCAAAAGTGGGTCAAGTATAGATTGAATGTGTGTCAAAATACATTTTAAATGTCCATTCATGTAATTTATGTCATTTGGTGTCCCTATGGGTCATAGGTTAATTTTTGAGGGTGTTTGGAGTTTTCCCTCCAAAACCAAGAATTTGAAAATTCAAATATTCAAAATGAATCTAAAAGGGTCATTTTCATGTTTTTAATCTTTATATGAGCCAAGTGGGATGATTAATTAATTTAAATGGTCATTATAAATATGATATGTTAATGCAAAAGGTGGAAGTCATGCATTCATTTAAGTATCCCTTACCCATACATTGGGTTCAAGAAAAATAAGTTGTTTTGTAACTATTTTGGTAACCAACTTTGAAGTTGGTTAAAATAAATAATGGTATCTGATTTTTAGAAGATTTATATGGAATAGGAGGGGAGAGAGATATCCATATGTGAGAATAGGAAGCTTGAGAATGAGAAATATTCAAGAATCCTCATGAAAGATGAATGAAACTCTTTGTGGACTAGTTTGTAAATCAAGAATTGCTCCAATAAATAAGAGTAGTTATTTTGTGGGATTATGATTATATGATAGTATGTTGATTATAATATATGTTTCATTATATTTTATAAAAATTATGGTTATTTATATAACTCTTGTATATATCTGCAGATTGGTAAATAGATGGCATGTTATAGCCAAGTAAGTGAAGATGCAAATAACTCCTACAAGATTAGTGAGATTGATTCTCATATTATTAGTTGTGAAAATTCTTGGGTCATTCTTATACCTTAAATTTTTTGATTAATTTATACTAAAAGGATGAATTTGAGAATTGTGACAACTCTACCCACTGACCCTGTTTCTTGATCAAGATTCTTTGTAGTATGGTAAGTTGGGGTCTTTACTCAAATTCTTGTAGGATAGATTGTATAACATGTTTATAAAGTGGTGTCCCTATAAAATAAATTATATGGGATTATAATACTTAGGTTTTTATTTTAAATATTTGACAAAATGACCATACATAGTATTATGAAAGAGACTCTATGTACACAGACTTTACCCTGGCTATAGGATGTTAAGAATAAAGATACAATAAGAACAAAGGGGTGAAGGTTTAGTTGGATGTTTATTTTTAAAAAATAAGTTGAATTAATCATTTTTAATACCTATTATAAGTTTAAAAAAATTAGAAAGGAATCTATAATCTGATCAAGACTCAGACTTATATATCCATAACCCTATTGACAGTCAAGGAGACCTTGTTGCGTGAATAAGTCAAGTAGGTAGATTAAGAATTAAAGATACAAGTGATGGTGGTGGATTTAATATGGATTTAAAAATATTATATGTGTTAAAATATCAAATTACAACCTTGGATTCAGTCAAGTAATTGGCTGACTATAAATAATACTAAGTGCTTACTCAACCCTATATAAAGATATAGAACCATATGGTTTATGGTGAATAATTATAGTAATATGAGATAGGTGGTGTATTTATGGATATTAAAGTGATAATTTTGTTATATATATCTATTCAAAGACTTATAAATTATATTGGAAAGATAGAAATAACTATATTACACTTGGGACCCTGTTCTGTCATGCACAGTCAACATTTGGTGCATTATCCACTATGTTTTCATTATGTTCTAGTATTAATGCATTAAATAAGATAAAAATGTGTGTGGTAAGTTTTATAAGGTCAATAAATACATAATAATGGTATTATTTTTTTTAATATCATGATCAAACTCAAGATAAAGAATTTGTTACCCTCTCAGGGCTAAACAAGGTATAGGAAACCCTAAACTAGGGTTTCAGTGATTCTAAGAGATTACACCATTATAAAATTACCAAAATTTGTATTTTTTTTTCAATTTATCATTTTTAAATATATTTAATTGTTTTTAGAGTGATAGGGTACATTTTGTATGGATTTTTGGGACTATATTACGAAAAGAGGACTAAATAGGCCTAAAAGAGAGGTAGTTTCTTAAGGAAGTTCTACCTAGAGAAATATTTAAGTCATAAAAATTTTAATACATATAAAATGGGATAAATTAATATTATAAAATTTATTATACCTTGGTAAAGGTGCCTAGATATAATTATTCAATTGAGAATCTTAGGAAAAAGGTTACAAGCTTTATAAGAACACAAAGAGCTTGGATAGTGGAAAAGGTTGTTTAAGTTTGTTTGGACACTTGTAAGAGGTTAAATCAGGTTTTTTTTTATCATTTAATAATATTAAAGTTTTTATGTTTAACTCTTAAAACCTAAATCAAGATTTAGTTCTTGGGACATAAAGGGTAGTGCTTAGTAAAAGCTAGTGAAGAGATTATGAGACTAGTTAGATTTGAGGTCAGATAATGATGTTATTGGAGAATTATCCCAAATTCCTATACATAATTTTATATCATATCAAGTTATTTTTATTTTTTACTTTTATTTTTAAATTTATTTGAAATTTGTCTATTTAACATTGGCAAAGCATGTTATGAGGTACACAAGAGAGATGACACCTTGTAGGGTATTATGGGAGAAGGAGGTTATAGGTCTGATATATTAAGGTTATTATATTATTATATAATATTTATGAGAGAGAAAAAATAGAATCAAATTCCTTTGAGAAGGACAAGAATCTAGTCAATAAAAGATTAGAAAATATAGAGAGTAAAAGAGAGATTTGGAGCTCAAGAGAGAAGAGAAAAAGTAAATACTCCAAAAGATATTGCATGGGATAATAAGACATATTAGATATAAGACTAAAATAATAGGAAAGGCACAAAATATTTCTAAGATGACATATTGACAAGCTTTCTAAGAGAAGGTCTAGATAGGAAAACAAAGTTAAATGGAGAAGATAGATATAGAAAGGGAAGAAGAATACATAAGAAGAGAATTAGAGAAAGGTATATAAAGGATAGCTCTCATGATTAATCTCATAAGATAAAAATAAATCCAATAGATAGGTTTTAATGTAATAATAAGAGTGAAGTTTCCACTAGAGTCACTTGTGATAAGAAGGCATAAGAAAGGTGTATTAAGAGATGAGAAGAAGAAAGAGATATCATCCCAAAGAGGCATGAGAAGAGAGATGTTTTCAAGTGATAAAAAAGATAGAGAGATTGAGAAGATGTTTTTCATTGAAAAGAACAAGAAGGAGAAAGAAGAGTCAAAAAGAGCACATGCTGATGAAGATAAGAAGAGATGGACAATGTCTATGCCAAATACATTAAAAGAGACTATGTGGTCTCTCATTTTGTATGATAAAATTTATTTTAATTTTGTGTTTTTAGGTATGAATAATCAATTGAATAATTTCAAGCATAATACCTCAAATTTTATTAAGGATAGACCAAAAATATCACCCATCAAGTGGCAAAAGGATGAAAAAGAAAGAGAGTCTCTTGAAGAAGACAAGGTGATGGAGATGGAATACATTCCACATGATTAAATTGAAGAGAATGAGGAATACTATGATGTATTTCCATGCATAAAAAATGAACCTAAATAAATGGTTCCCAAAGAGGACATGAAGCTCACCCATGAAGACATAAGCTTGTAGCAGTTGCCATTGGAAGTAAATGAATGCCTAAATGTTGATTTTGATTGCATATGTAATGAATGAAAGGATAATATGCAAATTAAGATAAATAATGATAAAATTCATCCCTAAAAAAGAGGAAAAGTTCATGGATATGTATGGCCTAAGTGGATGAAACAAATAGGTGATGAGAAGAAGGAGATGAGTCTCAAAAAAGAGGTCAAACAAGGCAAAGGCATAGGTGTAAAATAAACACAAGTGTGGGAGCAAAGTATAAAGGGAAAAGTATACCAAGAAGTCATGATAGATAACCAATGCATGAGACATGATAGTGATTAAATGAGAAGCAAGTGGAAGCACAAAAAATTACAAGGCAAAAAATGGGTGATAAAGAACCTAAAAATAGTACAAGAGGATTAAGTTGCAAGTGTATCCCAAGTAAGCATGAAGATTTAAGAGGATTGTAAGACCATAAAGAAATTAAAAGAGATGGTGCAAGTAAACCAAGAAAAATATATTAAGTTACAATGATTTAACCAAGAAGATGAGTTCATGTATTTTCAATATTTATTTTCAAAATTTATTTATGATGATTCATTTAGCGTTGACTCTAATAGTGAAGACATCTTGTACATGGAAAAAATGGCATTGATGAATGAGTGTGTAAAAAATAAAGATGAGGATGAAGTAGCTGAAAGAGTGATTGAGAAGAAAGGTATGAATAATAATTATGTTAAAGTGACTCTCACCAATGAAGAAGTCTAAGGAGAAGACAAAAAAGAATTTACCCAAGCAAGTAAAGAGCAATATGAACCAAGGTTTGATGAGGAATATGAAGAGATTGATGCATTTAAGTTTTAATAGGATTTAAATATGTTATAATAAATGTTAATTCAATCCAAGGGGATTAAAAATATGACTTAAAAAAATAAAATATCAAGGAAAGGATAGATAAGGAATAGTAAAGATAATCACAAGAAGTTGTGCAAACAAAGATGCAAACAAACAAGCTAGTTAGTAAGAAAATGGAGTATGACAAAGTGAACAAGATGAATTATTCATTTGGACAAGATAAATCTAAGTCTAAAATTGATAATCATGGATAAAGATAGTCAAATATTGGTCAAATAACATTATACTATGATGAAGATGAGAGGAAGAGAAGTGGCTCTTGCATAATAAACAAGGTGATAGGAAAAGGCATCAAAATGTGAAATAATTTGAAGAGAAGGTAGAAAAAGAGAGTGTTTATCAGAAAAGGATAAATTTTTACATTATGAAAATTCCATTAGATCCCAAGGAATAAGATGATAGAAATTTTAAGAAGAAACACCTACTAGACAAGCAAGAATCAAGTGAAAATAAAGAGAAGACAAGCTATCAAATAAGCATGAAGGAAAAGAATGAACATAAATTGGTTGTATATGAAGATGAAGAAGGTAAAATACACTTGAATAAGATATAATATACATCAAATATATATCTATATCATTTGGAAAACCTCATATAGGTAGAAGATGCATGTTCAAGAAGGCTAGACAAAGACAAGAAGAGGACAAGCAAGAGTTTGGCAAACAAGAAGGAGCAAGAAAGAAATAATAACATGAAATTGAACATTAAATACCCTCAAATTTTGAATTTTAAGGAAAGTGAAAATATTGGTGGCTCAATTTTTTTCCCTCTTGGGTAGTATGATGCAAGAACATCAAGAAAAAAAGAAGTCAATTTTACGTTTTGGTCATTAGTGGTCAAAACTTGGTCAAGTCTAGATGTAATGTGTGTCAAGAGACATTTTAAAGGTTTTTTAATGTAATTGAGGTCATTTTGAGTCCCTATTCATCATAGTTTAAGTTTTGAGGGTGTTTGGAGTTTTCCCTCCAAAACCAAGAATTTTAAAATTCAAATATTAAAAATGAATCTAGAAGGATCATTTGCATTTCTGTAATGTTTAGATGAGCCAAGTGGGATGAGGAAGTCATGTAAAGCATCATTATAAATCTTATATGTTAATAAAAAATGTGGAAGTCATGCATTTGTTTAAGTATCCCTTACCCATATGTTGGGTTCAAGGAAAAGATGTTTTATAAATAATTTGGTAACCAACTTTGAAGTTGGTTGAAAAGAAAGATTGGTACATGAGTTGGAGAAGAGTGAGATGGTGTAGGAGAGGATATATATCTCCATAGAGAATAAGATGAATTCTGAGAATGAGAAATATTTAATAATCCTCTTGAAAGATGAATGAAATCCTTTGTGGATTGGTTTATAAATCAAGAATGTCTCCAATAAATAAGAGTAGTTATTTTGTGGGATCATAATTCTTTTATATTATGTTGATTATCATAGATTTTTCATTTTATTTGATAAAAATTATGGTTATTTGTAAACCTCTGTTATATGTCTACAAATTGGTAAATAAATGGCATGTTACATATAAGTAAGTAAAGATTCAAGTAAATCCTACAAGATTAGTGAGATTGGTTCTCAAATTATTAGTTGTGAAATTTTTTGGATCCTGATTGTACCTTCAGATGTTGGATTAATTTATACTAAAAGGAGGAACTTAGGAATTGTGATAGATCTACCACTGACCCTGTTTCTTGATCAAGATTTTTTTTAGCATGGTAAGTTGGGTTTTTTGCATAAATTCTTGTAATATGGATTGTATAACATGTTTCTAAAGTGGTATGCCTATAAAATAAATTATATAAGAGTCTAATACTTAGGTTTTGAGTTTAAATGTTTGGCAAAATGACCATGCACAATCCTATGAAAGAGACTCTATACATAGTCTTTACCCTAGCTATAGGGTGTTAATAATAAATACAAAATAAGAATAAAGGGGTCATAATTTAGTTGGATGTTTATTTTCAAAAGATACAGTGAATTAATTATTGTTAATACCTATTATAAGTGAAAAAAATTTGGAAAGGAATCCATACTCTGAACAAGACTCAGACTTATATATCCATAACCTTGTTAACAGTTAAAGAGATCCTATTGTGTGAACAAATCAAGTAGGTAGAGTGAGAATTGAATATAAAAGTGATGGTGGTGGATTTGATAAGGATTAAAAACTATGATAAGTGTGAAAATATCAAAATACAACCCTATATTCATTCAAGTAATTGGCTGACTGCAAACAATACCTAAGTGTTTACTCAGCCCTATATAAAGATACAAAACCATATGGTTTATGATGAATAATTATATTAAGATGAGATAAGTGGAATTTTTAGGGATATTAAAGTGAAAATTTGGTTCCAAAAATCTATTAAAATAATCATAACTCATATTTGAAATCTATAAATAACTATATTGCACTTGGGACCCTATTATGCCATGCACAATCAACATTAAGTGCACAACCCACTATGTTTTTATTGTGTTCTAATATTAATTCATTTAATAGGATAAAAATGTGTGTGGTAATTTGGATAAGTTCAATACATACCTAACCATGGCATGAATTATATTTTTAAGGATGATCAAACTAAACATAAATAATTTGTTACCCTCTAGGGCCTAAACAGGGTATAGAAAACCCTAAACTAGGGTTTCAATGATTATAAGAGATTCCACCAATATAAATTATCAAATTTTGTATTTTTTTAACCTAATAATGTTTAAATATATTCAAATAGGTTTTAGAGTGACAGAGTATGGTTTGTATGTATTTTTGGGACTATGTCAAGAAAAGAGGGTTAAATAGGCCTAAAAGAGAGGTAGTTTCTTAAGGAAGTGTTACCTAGTTAAAGAGTTAAGTCATGAAAAATTGAATACATATAAAATGGGATATATTAGTACTATAAAATTTATTATAACTTAATAAATTTTCCTAGATATAATTATTCAAGTGAAAACCTTAGGAAAAGGGCTACAAGCCTTATAAGAACACAAGGAACTTAGATAGTGGAAAAGGGTGTTGATTTTTTTTGGAGACTTGGAAGAGGGTAATACAAGTATTTTTGGATAATTTAATGATATTAAAGTATTTATATTGAAATCTTAAAACCTAAATCAATATTTAGTACTTGAAACCTAAAGGGTAGTGCCTAGTAAAAGCTAGTGAAGAGATTATGAGACCAATTGGGTTTGAGGTCAGATAATGATGCTATTGGAAACTTATCCCCCATGCCTCTACATAAATAATCATATCCCAAACATATTTCACTACCTAAAAAATTAATTTATGATATAGAGAGGTAGATTAGGATTAGTTTTTATTTAGGTTGGTTTCATGGTTGATGTGCATATGCAATTGGTTGGTAGTGGTCAAATTTTTTTGGTGCATCACCTCCATTAGAGTAGGTTTCTCTCAATTTTATTAATAATTTGGTAGGTTATTTAATGATAATAATTGATACATCAATGGTATCTATACCTGTAACCTAGAGATTCAATCCACCTAAAAGTCATCCATAACCTAGGATTTTCTCCATGTTATCCCAATTTTGGAAGGTTTGAATAATTTTCCAATGGTTCAAATTTTGGCTATAATAGTTTTGGCACACATAGTGGTACATGAAATAACATTAATTTAAGATTTTTTGGTGTTTTTCTTCAACATGTTAGCCTTTGGAGGCATTATTATTCAAGCACCAATGGTGACTCCAAATATTTCTCAGCTAGTATAGGTAGTCCAAGTGCCTAAACATCATAATTGGTATGTAATATTATTATTATTATCTTAATAAAGATTCAAGGTTTTTTGTTATATATTATTCATATCAAAATGGAAATATTCATTTTTTCCCCCAAGAACTCTAGAATAATAACATACCCACCTTACCAAGATTTGCAACAATAATACTCACCTCCTCCTACTTTAATTCTAACTTAGAATTATGGTTCCTCTACCACATCCTTGTTGGAACTCAAGCCAAATATTATAAATTCTAAAGGGGTGATGACAAAGTGGGATAGAGGATTAGATGTGATACCTTTTTACCTCATATAGAAGATTATGAAGTCAATGCAAATGTTGAATGGTAAGTGGGTAGAAAATAGAGAGGAAAATCAATATGTTATGACTGATGAGTTATGGGAAATGATAACCTTGAGCCAATTGTAGGAAGATAGACTAATGAGGTGGGACAATAAAGATATCTAACCCAATAAACCCTATCCATCATCATCTACCCTTATTCAACCTCTTTGTGTTTTAAGTATTCTTCAAGTTAAACCTACCCTTAAGGAAATAAGATCATTTCATCTTGGAGGTAATCTTGGACTATGATTCCTAGTTAAATCATGCCAACCGTTATGGATGAATCTTATCCTATACCCACCCAAGATCAAGAAAGAGAAAATGTCTTAGAAGCCACACCAAGGACTCTTCTTAATTAGAGAGATACTCTTTAAGTGTAGGAGAAGGGAATTCTTGTCATGTTATACGGTTTATAAAGATATTTAAGTTATTTTCCTATTCCTCATGTCCTAATTATCTAAGAAAACCAAGACATATCAGACCTAGAGAAGACAATTCAAGAATGGAAAAGGGAGAATGAGAAAATCTTAGCACAAGGGTTACCTCCCATTCCCCTATGGATTCCAAAGAAGTATTTCAAGGTCCCTAGTTGGAAATAAACTCTTGAAAGTATTAATTAGCTTAGTGAAATCCATTACCCTCTCACCATCTCCCATTTTAAATAAAAGCCTATGGTGTGGAATATTGAAGAAGAGTATTTAGCTAGAAATGAATCCATGGATATTCATGATGAGGACATCTCAAGTGTGTGTTGGAAATATTGTCATTGATGTCAAAGGTCTAGTATTATTGGTGATAAAGGCCCCATTACATTTAATGATGTTTTTAATATTTATATCTTGGCTAATATGAGTTAAAATTTATTTTATATTAATGAATATATTTTTGGTTGTATATAAGACAAAAAAAGGGCCCATGGAGAAGTTAAATATTCATAGGGTAAAGAAAAAATAAGAATGGGATGCATTTTCCCATGAAGAGTTGTCTTGGGGAATTCCAAGATTCACCAAGTGAAGACAAAAGAGGAAGGGCACAATTTCTCATGAAGGGACACTTTGAGGAATATGAAAAGTCACCAAGATAAGTACAAAAGAGGAAAGGATGCTTTTCCTTATGAAGGACCACCACATAACTTTTAAAATGCAAGGATACAAAGGTTCATGTAAGTTTGGCACCATTTTCCATGAGGATTGAAGGGTCACAAAGGGGGAAGGCCAAAGGTCATTTAGAAAGATATAAATAAAGGCTTGAGAAGCCATTTTTAGTGTGTGAGAGAGAGTATGATTTTTATTTGTTACATCTAGCTTAGAAGAGCAAAGGAGAGAGAGGAAAGAGATATTAAAATGAACTATCATTTTTTGAGATAGAAACATTGAGAGATAGTTGTGTGGTATACACAAAAGGGTTTGGTTCTCTTGTGGGTTGATGTTCATGAAATGTTGTTGTGTTGGTGTTCAGCAAAGGGGTTGGTGCTCCTATGGATTGGTGCTCATGAATTGTTGTTGTGTTGGTGCTCAGCAAAGGGGTTGGTGTTCCTATGGGTTGGTGCTCATGAATTGTTGCTATGTTGGTGGTCAACAAAGGGGTTGGTGCTTATGTGGGTTGGTGGTCATGAATAGTTGTTGTGTTGGTGCTCAAAAAAGGGGTTGTTTCTCCTATAAGTTGGTGCTTGCAAATATTGTAGTTTGAGTTGGTGCTCATTCATCTACTTGAGATTGTTCTATGTGGTTTTTCCCATATTGGGTTTCCATGTTAAATCTAGTGTCTCTCTCTATCTTGTGTGGTATTTATTATTTCATTTTTATTGCATATCTTGAATGTATGTTAAAGTGGAATTTGATTGTTGGAAAGTTTATAAGATTTATGATATAGTGATTCACCCCCCTTTCTCAATATATCTTGTGCTTAACAGTGTGTTCAAAGGGAATATTTTTATTGGTACCCACCTTGGTGAATACAAACTATAATTTATCTTTCAATCATTATGAGGAGGTAGTGAATGAGGACTATGATCAATTGGTTGTAATCTATTCTTAAGATGACCATGAAGATACTCTCAAAAATGAACAAGACATCATTAAATAAGTTACAATAGAAGGCAAAGGAGATGTTAGATTATTTAAAGAGATTCCTCTTGGTGTGATTGAGCATGAAAATAATCAAGGTAAAGTAATTAAAGTGGTTTCATTATTCAATCAGTAAGTTGACCATGGCAAAGAAGATATTGATGATTAGGAGGGGTAATTTGTAAAGCCTCTTGATGAGTTTGAGGAGCTTATTTTAGTGGAGATTCAATTAGATGCACCTCATATTACTTCAAATGTAAAATATAATGTAATTTCTTGATTTTATATTAATTTTATTAGTCAAGACAATGATTTTACATCTTGTTGTAATGAAATTTTGATGAATCACCAAGAAACCTAACAAAATTGCAAGCTAGTGAAGAGCATGGTGAATACTTATTTGAAACCTTAGAATTTAAGATTCTCACTTATCTCAAGTGATTATGAGTTGGTTAAGGTAATAGGATGCATTTTTAGTGATCTAATTAACAAATTAGAAGGAGATAGTGTTGCAAATCTATCTTTTCAAGAGGCAGCCTCATTAGATGATGACCTGTTTAAAATCTTTAGTATGGGTTCCCAGCCTCTTATTCCATTTTTAAGCCTTGGTACACTCTTAGGATACAATGTAGATCTCTTTTGACCTACATCCCTCAAAGAATAATAAACTCTCTCTCTTGAAGATAATTTTACATGTATGCCATCATGTCCATCTCAACCTAGTGAGTATTAGCAGCTAGTAATAGTATATGGATAAGTTGAGAGCCTTCAAAAGGATATTGAAGCCCAAGTATGCTTCTTCAACTAGTCATGTGATTTTTATGTTGTATCAATCCTTAAAAACTAATGTATATACATATTGGACACTATTTCCAAAGAATAACAATAGTAGAGAGTAGAGGTTAAAGTTTTGGACTGGTATGTGTTCATTAAAAGTCTATTTGATGTTGTAAACTTGTTACAAGGCATGCCAAATGTGTTGGTAGTCAGAAATAAGGCTTAGCCAAGAAAGAGGATAGTCAAATATGCTCTCTTACACCATTGCATACTTCATGAAGGAATTGATATAGGATACTTCCCCTTTAACCTAAGAAGAAGAAGAAGAAGAAGAAAAGTTGAGGTTAATTGTGTATAGTTGTTATGCTTTGTAGTTCCTACGTGCCTTGGCACAAGTGTGTGTTGTCTAATTTATGTTATTTTTCTTTGTGTGTTGTTCTTTTTTTGTGTGTTTTTAGAGGTCAATTCATTTTGGTTAGTCTTGTTCAAAGTTTGATTAGGTCTAATTTTGAGTATAATTTACTCCATTACCCAATGGAAGGACAAGGTTACTGATCTAGTAAGCATTATAGGCATACTACACCTATGAATCACCAATTTATTGACCAATTTTGACCCCCAAGTTCAAAATTTCAACCCCTATATAAAAAAACCTACCTATCATACTTCCATACCTTATTTTTAGTCCTTTCCATGCCTTATGTGATCTTCAATATTTTTCTTAAAGTCTTATTAGCATAAATTAAGGTTAATTTGACAAAGTTAAGGTAATGTTTTATGTTGGTATTATGCTTGTCCATACATGCCAAGGTATGAATAGGTTTGTTCAACTGGTGTCATATGGTCCTTAGTTATCTCTCAAATTCATATTACTCATTAATCACCTTGTATAAAAATTTCATATTTATTTGAAGAGATTAAGGTTATTTTTCAAAGTTTAAGGTAAGATTTTATGCAAATAAAAGTTCATAAAGTTAATTATCACATGTTTAAAATATAACCAAGGTGAATTATACATACATAACACTTTTCCAAGATTTTAAAATAGGATTGTAACATGTATATGATAGTTACAAGTTATAAAGTGATCAAATTCTTGTAGTTTAAAGCTTGAGGAGCTTTCAACCCACTTGTATAGAATTAGATATACATTTACAATTGAATATTCTATTAGAGTGTATCTTCACATTCTCCATGTCATATCTAAGTTTAGGATGCTTTCAAAGGTCCAAAGAAGGTAATAGATGCATCCAAATCTCCATCAAGATCCTTTATAGACCTCTAAAGGTAGTTTTGTTTTGTTCATTCCATATAGAACAAGGAAAATTGTGACTTGATATTTTTGGCAAAGGAGGGGGTCCTAGTGGCCTTCAAACTCATGGCATTGGTTTTTGGATTGAAACACACAACTCTATGAACAATTACTAAGAGCTTGAGGGGTCAAAACATGACTCAAATCCCCACTAGATTTGATTTTTCTTCATGATTGTAAATGTAATCTTGGTTAGATAAGATAAAATATACAAGAGTAATATTTTAGTGGGCATAGATCTCCATTAAATTCAAATACATCAGTTATATTAGCCACATGCATGTATTAGCACAAATGAAACTCCTTTTCACTATTTGCATGTGATAGACTGATTTTGTGAGGTTTGTGATTTATTATGCATAAAATCATTGTGATAAAGGAGTGAAAATAGTTTCAAACATGTAAATACTTTTTATAGATCATTTATAATCCAAAAAACATGTACTTGAAGGGGTATAGTACTTAGATATAATAAAGAAAACTTTGGTTCATTGCTAGCTTTTGAGAGCTCTATGTTGATGGTTTAGTGCAATGGGTAATCTCTAATATATCCCTATAAAGTTACCATTATTTAAAAATTACTTTTTAACCTTTAATGGACTACTTATTAATATATGATCAACATAGAATTTTATGGATAGATTATCATGCATAAATAGACTTCATTGAAAGCCTACATATCTATATTCAATGTATAAAGAGAATGTGCAACTATTGTATGGATATTGAGAATTAAAAGGTCATAAGGTTATATTATGGGTCTTTTATGGAGATATATAATAATTTTTTACTCTTTATATGTAAGATAAACCATTCAAACATGAGACTATTCCAAGTTTGTAGTTTAAGCACCTAATCACCACCTATAACCATGTATTAGATAGATGCAGGAAAGAGAGTGTATACAATTGATGATGTAGGGCCTTTAAAGAGTTAAAAATTTCCAAAATAAGTTAAATATATTATCAAAATATTGTAAAATGTCATTATTTTTCTCATTAACTTGTAATGATATCCTATACTCCAAATGCAGACAAAACCTAAATAATCACCTATAGCTTGGTCTGAGTAGTTCAATTTGGTTTCAAACTTGAAAAAAGGGATACAATGCATAATATTGAAATTGGAGTTTAGGTGAGTGAATGTAAAATTTTAAAAGGTAATTTTGTATCGATATAAACTAAAGAGAGCATATCAAAGAGAATGATCGAAACAAATGCACTTCAACCCTATAGTCTCATAGTCATATAAACTCTTAAACCCTATTTAGTCTTGATAAGAAAGGTGTTTGTTTTATTTTGGAGATAAATGTATGTAGGAATAATATATAATATTAATATTATAATCTTGTTTTATCATGACTTTATGTGATTCTTAGAGTTAATCAAAATTGTAGTAAGGCTTATAAGTCAGTTTAGGCCTAGTAAGCATAAGGTGAAACACACAATCTTGTGTGTGTACATTTTGTGATGAAATAATATTATGTTGAGGATGATATGATAACATTAATAATATTTTGAGGTGATATATAATTTAAATTAAATATATATGAAGTTTTAGACCCTTGAATAATAGAGAAAAAAGCTAACATAGTTAGCTAGGGTTAGTTATATTATTTTGTTCATAAACCCTAAGTATGAGATAATGGAGATTAAATTAGGTATAAAGAATAATATTTTAATATTACCATTATAATATGTAATGGTGAGTATCAAAAACCTCCCCAATATGTTTATATCTTAAACCAAACTCCAAAATAACCTTTCGAGCCTAATTGGGGAAAAAGATCAGGTCAAAAAGGACACTTCCACTCACTTTCATGTCATGAAATTTAGAATGAATATATAATGGGATACTGGGTAATAAAAACTATATTTATATCCCCAATATAATTCAAAATTTATTTTAAATAGGGAGGGTTTCATGTTTTTAGGGTTAGAAGGAATTGAGTGCTAGTGAGAGCTTTAGGTACAAGATGAAGTCTTAGAGAGACTTTGAGGCCTATAAATGAATATTTTCAAGTCTTATATGACATATATATATATATATATATTCAATCCATGGAGATATATTTCATTGGTAAGGGTGAAATCAATAATTGACACTTATAATCAAGGATAGGAATAGTAAGGCCAAGTGGGCTTCAAGACACCTAAGAGGTGAAATCATCATTGAAATGTTAGTTTTAAGAATTTATTAACAAGTGAAAAGTGTCAAGAATAGGGGTATAAGTTTAATTAAAATTACTTGATGATTAAGGGTGTCATTTATCACCTCACAAGCCAAGACAAGGGGCATTTTTGAAGAACAACATCAAGGTGTCAAGCAACTTTGAAAATCCTACACCACTTGGAAGAGGAAATAATATTTAGTATATAAACACATGTATTGTAAACTTGATGGGACTATTTCATAATTCATTTATTATAACTCTCTTGCTAGACACTTGTCACCTCTCTATCATATGGCCTCTCTTCTTCTCTCTCATTTATCTATAAATTCTGCCTTGATAGGCTATGTATGTATCCTCCACCTAGGTATGAAAAATACATGCACATTAAAAATCTAATATTAAATGATAAGACTCAGTATTTACCTCCTTTTTTGACTTATTTCAATGTGTGTGCATGACTAGTTGATCTTTTCAAGTCACTAGCTTAGCTTCCTTGGCATGTTGTCCTTTTCTAGCATTCATATTTATTTTAAAATCTCCTTTGAAGGTATTTTAAAGTGTTCAAATTAATTTTGAAGTTTAAATGAGTTTTTTATTCATTAGTATCATTTCATGACCTCTTTAATAGTCTTCCTATCCCAAACATCTTTCAATACTACCACAATGAAGTGCTAGTATAGAGAGGTAGATTAGGGGTAGTGTTTGTTCAGGTTAATCATATGTCATAGGTGGAGGATGCATAGCATATGCATGGTGTACATATGAAGTATCTTTAGTATTTTTCATTTGATTCTTGGGAAATGGATCATTGAATATTTTCAACATATAGTTTCCATTTTTATATGTGTATATTCCTATATATGGGTGCTCAAATAAATAGTGTTCTGATAAAAATAATATTGTATCTCATGTCTTAATTTAAAGCATTTGTTCATAGAATGTCCCATAATTTGGTGATAGCCACAGTATGCATTTCTATCAAAGTTATTTAATGGCATGTTTGGATCATATTATTATGGATGAGGAAGAGTGATAATAATTTATTCAAGTATATTATTTAATAGTTTATGAGGAGGTGATGGTAATCTATAAAATTGCCTCTTCACTATATTTCTTAATTATAATCAATTCATAGGTTGTCATACTAAATTAAATATAATATTTGACTCATTTTTATTATTAGTTTGTGTCACCTTACAGATTGGTTTATTTTGAAACTTCATTATTTATAGTATCTATAATATTAGGTGTATACTTGATATTTTTCAAGGCTATGAGATTAACTTCCATGTCTCTTACTATGTGCAATGGATCATCGAAGGATTGAATCTCTTTAATATGGTTAAATCATAGATTGGTGCAAGGAGTATTTTCTTGACTAGGTCTTGTAATTAATTGTTAGTTATAACATTAGTCATATTAGCTACCATAGTCTTGTATCAAATTACATAATCACTAATTAGATCATTGGAACCTTTATTTAGTTTAGGTTTTGTGCATAAGATAGTTTCTCATCAATGTTTTATACTAAAATTTGATATAAATTGATCTATAAAGAGTTGAATGTGTTTACTGATTCATGGGGAAGTTCATAAAACCATCACATATAATGAATGAATATATATATATATATATATATATATATATATATATATATAATTTTTCATTGTGTAATCTAAGCATGTTGTGTGAAATGATTAAATGTGTTATTTTTTATTACATTTACCTTTGTATACTAGAAGATTAGGAGATGCAAAATATGAATGTAAAGGCTAATTATATATCTTATGGAATAATTGGTTATGAATCAAGGCATGCTAATCTAATAAAATTATCTAGATGCACCTTGCTTAACTATAACCTTAACATGCAAATTTTTAACATTCTACTCAACAGGAAATGAAATAAGAAAGGTTGATGATGTAACATGTGTAGTAATCATGTGAGGGGTAAATTTTTCATATTATGGATATGTATGGAAATATATTCAAAGACTTGTGTTGCATCCATATCTTGGGTGGATGTGACATATGTCATTGGAGGTGTAATGTAGGAATAATACCAATACTATAGGTCTGAACACATAAAGTGTAAGCACTAGCTCAGAAGGATGAGTTGAAAATGGGAAATGGATATTATTTTTGTGACTAAGATGTATAAATATAAGCTTGCTGTTTGGAACTATATTCTAACATAAATTTTACTATAATACCTCTATCTTAAAGATATTGATGGAGTGTTTGAAGAAAATTGGACAAGTCTTTAAGTTAGTAAGGATCTACCCCATTAATTATATGTGACACTTATAATTATCTTTATTATTATGTTCATCATGGTTGTATCAATTATCATTCTCTAATGGAGTCATTCCAACATAGTTATTTATTTTCACATATTCATGAATAACTAGATAATCAAAGGGAAGAGAAGCATTATCTATCTCTATTTTATATCAAGTTAAAGGAACCTGGTTATGCTCTATGTGTGACCAACTTAATATGTAAATTTACCTTAGAGGAACAAGGTAATTAGCCTTATTGGATGGCATATAATGGAATCCTAAAATTATGTAAAAAATTTTAGATTAATTTAAATTTAAAATTATGGCATTTAAGCATACATTTGAATGTACAATATTGTAACTAATTATAATAACAAGTGCCATATGCTAAGTAAAGTAAGTATAAAAAATGGATGAGTACTTGGATTTTATAACTAACTATCTAATTATGACCATGTTCTAAAAAGGGAAAGTAAATTGAATAATGCATATGATTCATCTAATTCAATAACTATGTTTTATCTACATAGGGTTGGTTATATAATATCTTGGTTGATATCAAATGTCAATACTAAAATGTAGTGGTTGATAGTGACTTAAACCAAAATATGGGTTTACAACCATAAAATTACCTTTTATTATATCTAAAAGCTCTGTATGTGTAATGTTTAAACTTTATAATACATGAAACTCCAAAAATCATCCTACTTCACCTTGAAAACTTAGGTGTGTTTGTGAGGAATAAAACCTTAAAAACTAGGAAAGTGTAATGAGCTCAACTAAACCCAATCAATGATGTTTAATGATTGATAACTATTATGTATATTATTATCCAAGGTAAGAAATCACTTAACTTGTATTTCTCCCATTTAGTGTGATTTTTAAATTATGATTCTTCACTATGAATGCATCTAATGATTTGGATGCAATACTTGATAATGTTTTACTTTGAATTATATTTAGTATTATCTAGACTTTAATTTTGATTTTACCTAGTGATTGATTAATAATTTGGAAAGAATATGGAATATTTTATTAATGTGTAGTAGTGTATAAATGTGTACTAGATAAGTGCCAAGTCTTATATAAGGCGAGCCCTTGATTTTTGTATATATGAGTCCAATTGTGTAAGACAAATGGGCCAACCCTAAGGAATTTTTTATTTTGAAAAGTATCCATTAGTGGGATAGGGTGAGTAATGTTAGGCTTAGGTTAGTATCGACTACCAATAGTGATCTAGTCTTATATTACTAACCCATGCACATGAGGTAAAAAATTAACATTTATGCATGTTTTTACATGATGAAATACAAGTTTGAAATAGATAGTGAGATTTTTGTAGGTGTGTAAGAGTAGAATAGAAGGATCAAACTCATAAGGTAGCATATAGGTGTGAGATAATGGTGATTTAGAATCATATTTGTGTACATAAGTCATGAATCATAAATATATGTCAATATTGGCATTTTCAAGTACTTAATTCCATATTTTAGTATCTACACCATCACATATTATTATAATAGATAAAATCCATGCACATGAATTTTGGGATTAAAGTAAAATAAATGCTAAATATCCAATTAAAAGTGTATCAATCAAAGAAGAGACAATAAAAAAATTAAAACTTCATGTTTAACAAATAATAACAGATATTTCATTATTGGTTAATTAAAAAAAATAGATCACATACTCATAGATAATAATGATAGTGATGATGATGATAGAGAAACATAAAGGAATATAGATTATTATTTTATAAAATCAAAATTTACACCTACGCATCTAGATGATCATTTATATCATAGTATGTTTATAGATATGGTACATGATAGTATCGAGATATTTCATATATAAGAATATTAATAAATAAAAGGTTCTTATAGAAGAAAAATCTAAAGTGTGTTTATGGTCAATATTCCCCTATTCTCACAATGGGGACCCTCCTTTAGTCAGTTTTCAAAATTGCCCAAGATACTAAGCATATTAAGTCATTTGATTGCATTGAGAATTGATTTAATAATTCTATAATTTATGGTTAATCATTCATTTTTTAATAAGGATTGATACTTAGAAATATTCAAATTATTTAAAGTCTTCTTCAAGTTCTATTCATCAATGAATTATTGACCATAGATAGGTTAATGGTGTGTAGATACGTTTTTGCTAAGGAAATGTGACCTAGATCTCTAACGGACATAAAAACCATAAGCTCCATTGGTCTCTATTAGATTAACATTATGTTGTGTTTAATGCATTCAATTAAAAAGTTTAACTTTAAAACTTGCAAAAAATTGGTTAAAATGGGCAATGACATATTCAGTAAGCTAACTTAGTTTCTCACTTGACCTTTTAGGATATCAAATTAAATTTATAGTTTGTGATACCTCATAAGACATCAAAGTTTAGACTATAGCCTAAAAAGATAGATGTCTACTTTGTCAAGACTCACAATTACTTAAGGATTCATCATGTTCTAGTGCAAGACACCTAGATCAAATCTACCAAGTTAATGAGTTTCATGGCATCATCTAAAGGGCTCATAAGAAGCTAGCCATTAGAATTCAAATCTAGAGGCAATGTGTTAGGATTGTATCCCCCATGAGTGAGCCCATCCAATCTAATCTTACATGCATCCCCCATGCATCCCACCATAATATTGAAGCCTTTGAAATGTTTCCATATGTCTCAAAGGAAATTAGGTAGACTTGAGTACATTTTTAGGTGACATGTCCCCCTTTGGGTTCATTCAAGGTCACCATATGATCATGCCACATTGAATCGATCCAAAGATCATAAGAGCTCACAAGGTAGACATATGGGTTTTACCCAAGCCATCTGATCAAGGTTTCATGATATACTACTATCTTAGGTACCCTCTAAGAATGACACTTGGTAGAAAACAAATAATATCTTGCAGGAATGACACGTGTCCCCTTTGAGCCCACATGATGATGTTGTGTGTAATTTTTGTGTTATTTCTATCTAAGATCCATGAGACCACCTCTAATAGGGATGCATGTCTCCACTTGAGCCATTTGATTAGTGCCAAGTTTCTAATAGTTATCTAAAAACCTTCTGAGGGAGACACCTAACAAGGAAATCCATGATTGCCCATAGAGTGATACATGGTATTCCTATAGCCAATCAGAATTAAAATTTACCACCTGAGAGATCATATGACTTTATAGTCACCATGTGGTGATATAAGATGATTCATCACATAAAAATGCATTCTGAGAATCCATGAAGTAATAAAAAGGTGCCACATGTCTAGACTTCAAGCCAACTAGGTAGCTTAGTCATATTCAGGCCATACGAGTACTTAGCTAGATCTGAGGTGGTAACTACATGTTGAAAAGAGGAAATATTTATCTTTAAAGCTAAAATTGATGTCAAATAAAATTTAAATTAAAGCTAAATCAAATTCTAACATAATTAATTGCTAAAATAAATAGTTCAAAGATTATTTCAAATATATGCAAGGTTGACAAGCTTGCCATTAATATGGCATGAACCAGGATCACCATCAACATTGCATTAATTAGAGCAGTCATTCAAAAGGATAAATGATCAAGGCTATTTTTATTTGAATCTTGAATCTACACGTGTTTATTTTCTCTTCTATTTATGATTTTGTAATTCAAAAAATCTCAAGCTATTAGTAAATTACACTCTAGATAGCCATTATCATACCTTGAAAGTTACAAAAGGATAAAAAATGACATTGATTAATACCTAAAGTATTACAAGAGATGGCATAATTAGGTCCTTATACTCTAGGTAAAATTAGTTATTTTGAGAACAATCACTTTCCATTTTATAATGGTACTTCCATTATCTTTAAAGAAACTAGATTTATTATTGAGGCCATAACATCTGGTGACATGCATTATAGTATAATATAATTCAATGTATAAGTTTTTATGGCTCTTGATGAGGATGAAACTATGCCTCATATAATCTAACTAGCTTCTGATATCCTTGCCATTAACATAGTCGATCTCCATAAGGTTGTAACTAAGCCAAAGGTCATGACATGTACTAACCTAGTTCTTAGTATTTTTGGGAGATAAAAATGTGAAGATGGGATGTTTAGGTCAATATGCTAAGGGTTACTTATTTCTTTCATAGTAGGACCAATCTTCAAGAAGTACTATGACCTTCCCTCACTGTAAATAGAATATAATTAGGTCATCATTAATAATTAGTATAAAGTACACTCCCCAAAGAAGTTATTGGCTTCATGGGTGGCTGACCAAATAAGAGCTATTCTCATGGATTATCAAGGAAATTTTCCCATCCAACAATTTAGACAAGAGTCAGAATTGGCTTAGTCCTCTTGAACAAAATATTTGGTAATCCACACATTGCCTATGTGGATATAAGGGCTATTCCATTTCTACAAATAATTCTAAAGTTTAAATTAGTGTTAATATCTCATCATAAATGGGTTTTAAAATGAGATCAAGTGGTATGTATTGAGTATTTTATCAATAACCACCTAAATTTAATATCACCTAGGCTCTAGGATATCAATTACCCTTGTATTTACATAGTCAATAGATTCCCCCACTTAGGGAAATTATCAATAATAACTTGGTGTATATAATACAAGACACTTTCAAGAATGGTGTCCCCTTATTTATGATGAGATAATTATTGGATGAAATCTATGAAACTACTCAACCGGGTTATAATGCATTACCTCTTTAGTGTCAAGATTTTGTGCCTCATCTCTTCTCTATAATGCATATTCATTAGTTCAAATTCAATAAAAGAATGATTATAAAATAATTCTACCTAGTGGTTTATAAATTAGTCAATAAATGAGAGATACATAGGGTTTTCCCTAAAAGTTAGACAAATCTTGAGAGACATGGGTAGCTATTGGTTATACTTAGACTACATAATCATAAAAATAGAAGGGGTGATGGTATCCCCTCTTAGATTGTCAAGGTTCATACCAATGAAGCTAATTGAAGAAGAAATGGCCTATCAACTTCTATATGGAGTTGATGGAGTATTCAAGAACAAGAAGAAGAAAGCCCCCTATAAGGTTCCTTACACACCGAAGAGGGCCATAATTACCGAGTGGCATGATTTTATTATAGTTTTTGGGCATAAGGATTCATACCTATTGCCTAAATATGACTTCAAACCATGGGATCCTAATAATGTCACTATCAAGAATCTATTCAAATTCAGGAAAAATATAGCAATAAAATGTAAGAATAGAAGATAATTCCATGATTAGGTATATAGAGATGCTATGAATGATGAGATGGTGCTTTAGAATGCTATAAAGAAGAACATTGAACTAGAAATCAAACTGGATAAGGAAAATAAAAATGAGGATATTATTAGGTCTTAGGCACCACCAACACATGGAAACATGTTTGATACTGACTAGGTGAGATGAAGAGTATTAATACAACATTCCTCTTGTTAGGAATAGGCCAAGTAGACCTCTAGAACTTGCCACTTCAAGCATTCAAGACTTACCTTCAATCCTTGAGTAATGAGGATCTAACAGCCTACCTAACCCCTCCTAAGGGCCCACAATAATATCTCCATCTATTATGGGATCCACTTTGGAAATCATAAGTCATATTAAACCTACTAATATTGACCTCAAGTAATTACAACAAGGAATTAAGCTCTTTGTGGAAGAAGTGTAGGCACTGGCTAAAAGAAACATTAAGAAAGTATACAAGAGGAAAATGGATCCGAATACCACTATTATTGTTGTTCCTACTAGAACACCACAAGATACCCTTGGAACACAATATCTAAATCTAAGTTCCTTTACAATACATTATTTTATAGTTACAAGTACACTTCAAATGGATTTTAATTCTACATTTTTCCTCCCACTATTGCTCCCCTATTGGTTTTGGTATCATCAACCTCTACAACTACCACTACTCAACCTTCAGTTGACACTAGCATGAGCCAAGCTATTGGTTCCTTGGGATTTACCAACCCCCACTTAATTTTTCATGCCACTAAAAATATTTCATCTTCATTAAGCTCCCAATACACTAGTGTTGGCTAGGCTATTAGTTCCTCTTCTTCCTAGGTAATAATAACAACTAGTGCAACATTTGTTATTATTTCCCCTATATCTACAAGGCCATTGAGGCCCATTTCAAATCTCTTCAACTTTCCAAATCCAACTTTGCCTACATCCCCATTCAATATTACTATGGATATAAGGGTGAGTGTGCCTCCAAAATTGCCTTCATTCACTCTAAATATGGGCCATGTAAAAACCCTATTTGGCACACTTGGGTAGATGGACCCAACAAACTTGTTATACATTCCTATTACATCTCTAGCCTTTGCCTCAGCTACATCACCTCTAAGACTACCTCTAAAAAATCCAATGCCTATCATCATTCCAAATTGGGTTAATGATATTATATTGGTAGTGAGATAAGAAAGGCCTTAGGTTGTTCTTTCTACACCACCAATTGGCATGAAATTTGATGTTGTTATAGGTATAATGAAAAGAGTGTTTATGAGATAGGTTGAGCATCCCCAGTCTAGCTTAGTTGTGACTAACGAAAGTGAAGAGTACATATTAAATTTAATAAATAAGAGGAAGAATGGACCCGGTGAAGTGGATGAGTATGTAGAGGACCCTATGTCCATGGTCTAATGTAATGTAAAATCCATAGTGGCCTTAATGAAAGATATGTAACAAGCTATGAAGAGATTGATGGAACAAGCATTGCCTACAATGTCGAAGAACACCATAGTCCAAATAACTAATGTATTCATCAATATCTTAAATTTGTATAAGGTCATGAAGATAAGGCAATAAGATGTGACTCTATAGTATAATGTGGTCATTAAATATGACAAAAAACTTTCACTATATGATGCCAAGTTAGTAAAACTAGCTAGAGTTGTAAGGAGAAATAAGTTTTTAGACCTTAAGTTATTGCCACTTGAATACATCATCCCAACATAGACCATAATGATGAATAGAATGAGGATATTAAAAAAGTAGGTAGAATAAGTTGAGGATGTAACTACATCCTTAGAGAAAATAGATTTCAAAATTTTCCTTTTGTTAAAGGATGCTTTGGTCACTAGGGTGACCAAACCTAATGGCAGCTTCATGGATGACCAATAATTTAGGGGTAAAATGAAGGTATTTATTTCAAATTTCTAATAGGACATAGCCAATGTTAATAATGCCACTAAAGTGATGAACATTGTGATTTTTCCCAACCAAAGGTTAGAGAGGGTCAAGGGCATTGAAGAAGCACTGAGACCTATACTTGTAGAGTATGATAGGCTTATTAAAAAAACTCTTAACTTATTATGGCCTATGGTCCTATATTTTGGTTAAATTGACCAGGATTACTTATTTTTCACTAAATTTTGGATAAAGAAAGAGCCAAAAAAATAAATGTGATAATATCAAGTTGGTCAGCAACCTCCTCTAGGGCCTTACTAAATATTTGGCTTTATTTTGTAAATTCAAATTTAGAATATTCCATTGTAATATGTGGCATTTTAGTTATTATTTTTCAAAAGATAAAATCTACTTGACTATAGTTTGAAATATTTTAATGCACCCAATTGAAATTGTATAAGCATTTTTAGGCCTATATATAGGGGTATTCCCCCTCATTGTAAACATTAGAACAAATGTTATAGAATTAATGTAAAAGAGTCAATAATTCATGAGATTGTCTGAATGCTTTCTTGTGTGTTTTGTAGTTTCTTATTCTTATGATTTAGAGAATTAATGGTTTCATTTTTGCTGACTAATCTAGCAATAGTATCAATCTATGCATCTATTGGTTTTAACTTAACACTAGGCTAACAAATCTATTGGTTTATGTGCTCTATTTTCATCTTATTTGTATTTGAATGTGATTATGAAATTTGATGTGAATGAGTAAATTTATTACAATATATGCTTTTATATATATGCATTTCCTTTCCTTTTGATCCATAAACTATCATCATTTATTATTCAAAAATTGTTTACCTCAAATCCTTTAATCAAATTACATTATTTCTAGAAACACTCAAGGAAACAAAACTGAATTTGACCTTTTAATACATATTTATCTCAAACCTTAAAGTGCTCAATTTTTCATTAATATGTCATAGTTGACCAAATTATTCATTAAATAATTATTTATAAACAATATTAATCAAAATGTGGAAAAAGAATTCATGAATAAAATCAATTCATGACAAGCATGTGATAATGGAGTTTGGTAATGCCTATGTCTCTAGGTTCACTTATAGTATGAACTGATCCATTTATTTGAAAAGTGAGTACATGTACAACCCTCAAAAATATCAAATGGACACCCTAAGACTACATAAAAATTGGCAATAGACCTTTAAAAATTCCTAAAACCCATAGATAAACCTTCCACCTTACTGTCATCAATGCAATCTCACAATCCTATGGATTTCCCACCAAAAGTCTCAAAAGTAAACTTACAAAATGGCCCTAAAAAAATTTCACAATTAATTAAACATATATTTTAATTCATCTTGGAGTCTAAGACAAATCCCTAATTTACACCAAGAAGTAAAAACCTCGCCAAGTCCCTCAAAACTTGAGATCTCTACAAACTGGTTTATTATGACCTTCTACATAGTCTATTGAAAGGTTCACTTTGATGCATTAAAAATTAAAAAAAATGACCTCATATCTATACATTCATCCTATGGTTGGAACTAGCTCAAAGTCTATAAGAAATCTATAGTTTACTTTGAAGTCTGGAAATGCTTCCAAGTACCTCAAAAGTGAAGAAGAGTGCAAACTAGTCCATAAGCATGCATTATCTCCACAAAAATACATGTCTTAATTTACAAGTTTGAGCACTTTATATAGTGTTTTGGTCCATGGGTACAGTGATGAGATCATTTTCCTTTTATCCAAAATGATAAAGGATCTAAATCCCCATTGGTGGTGGTATTTTTTTTCATCCAAATATTTATCCCACATTTGGTGGGGAAGGGAATGAATTAGCTTTAATAAGCCTTGGTTTCCACCTTCATAGTCACCAATATGCCTTTTGATGTGTAAGGCACTTAATATAGTTATAAGCTATTGATATAAGCTTCATGTGGATGTTGGATGGTTCCACATAATAGTTTAGGATGTGGTAAACTTGGAAGGTATCATCAAAGTTGGTGAAGATTATGTGGATGTCGTGGCATGGTGACTTTGTAGCATGTTTATCCCACATTATTCATGGGGATTATAAAGTATTTGTTTAAGATGTAAAACCTCCACTTTTTATTTTAGTGGATAAAACCACATCACCATTTATCTTACATTTTGGAACATGGGTTTGTAATGTGGCATCTTGACTTGGTAATTATGGGTTTCATGGTGACTTAGCCCCTTGTAATCCACTTGGCATAATAAATAATTACATATAATATATTCAATAGGTGGCTATAAATAAAAATGACCATGGATTAATATATAAGTGTCAATCCATGTGGTGGTTTGAGGACCCACCATGTGGACCACTTGCAATTTGACACTTGTCGACATCCAACTAGATGCTCCATAGCTATATCAATGATAGGGTCCCCCTCTGAGACAAAAGTAGACTCCACTAGTTACTTGCCAAATACGCCTATAAAATATGAAGATGAGAAACCAAAACCAATATTTTTCATGAAATCGCTACCACATGTCGTAGCATAACTTGGTTACATTCTCTACCACATCATCACTTTGAGCTAGTTTGACTACAACTTTGATTGGCCATTACTTACACATATTAACTCCATTTTTTGAACTGTAAAATATGCTAGAAATCTTGTGATGAGATCTATGTAGTGGTACTATTTTTGAATCATTACATGTTGGATAATTTCTATAGTTTTATGAGCTTTGACTAGCTTGATTAGAACTTTGGTCAGTTACATAAAGAGCATATGAGATTCATTTTTTGCATTTCTCATACTATTGGAAAGGTATCAATTGGTCCTATGGAATGGTGTAGGTTTAAGTTTAATTTGAGACCTTTTTCAAATTTACCTCCAAATCAATCCTCTCCACTAAGAGGGATTTTGGTCCACCAAAAGCTGGTACCCAATTTGATCCTCTAAAATGCTAGTCAGTTCTAAAGAATTTTGATAGGTCTTATCGGTCTACTTTAGTTCCATAACTATGCCTACAATGCTTGGAATAACTAACTTATCATACCTTCCATAATTCCTCTAATATCACATGGCCATCAATAGACTCTACATAAAACTAGGGTGTGATGACTTCTTATGTTGCATATCTTCATAAGAGCCTCTACACAGATAAGCCTAGTGATTTCCTTTGCTACCGCTAAATGGTCCTTTGAAACATATCAAGTACAAAATATAATCATAGCATAGAGATAATATGGAAAAATGTGATTCATAACTCAAAAATGTAAAAGGACCTAGATTAAGGCATGAGTTATACTCAATCCTACAACTACCAATAAGGTCACAATATATCAAACTGTTTGCCCACTAGCACATCCTATAAGTGATGAACTACCAAATACTGAAATAGTCACCAATGCAACTATAATACAAGTTTGTAGATGTAAAAAAAATAAATTATTGGTTGTGACTATGTCATAATACATTTCTCCAATGGGTCTTATCAATGCATCCAATTGCATACATGCCATAAATAGATGCATTCCAAAAATAGCAGTTATTCTAAAACAAGCACTGTACAAAAGTTGATTCCTACCCAATAACCTATGCAACTACTATTGAATCTCCCAAGCTGACCAATGAGCTAAATTCCTTAATGATTTAATAGTAAACTCATAAATCTAACACTATATATTCCAAAATTAGAGCTTTTCAAAATATAAGTCTGAGAATTATAAACTTTAGATGATAAACCTATCTCAAAGTGTTCCCACTATAGTAGCTCTAAAATACATATATCAAAGTGAGGTAAATTTCCTTTGTCAACATACAATAGGAATCCAAAAAATGCTTTTAAACATAAATACATTATCAATCCACTAATCATGAGATCATGAAATTAAGAAACCATTAACTAACCCTTGTTATCAAATTTTCCTATTTAGGGTGTTTAATTTCCTTAATGAATTTATTGACATCTTCATGGGTTGATTGAGCAAAAAATCTATTAATTATATTATCAATAGGTTTATAAACCATCTTATTCTTACCATTACCAAGATGGTGGGATGGCCAAAGTTTCCAACACTTCTCAACCTGATGTCCACTCACGTGACAATGTGTGTAAGCATCCTTCTTCTTAGGTGAGGTCACCCATTTGCTATTTCTCACTTTGCTAGTATGAGAATGGTATTTAGCACCCACCAGTTATTTTAGAAAATCTTGTCTTTTCCAACAACATGTGGCATAATGCTTATTCAATCCATTAAATGTACAAAATAAAGATTGCAACATCTTTTAAATATTGGAACCAAATTTATTAAATGGAAAAAGTGATTCATAAGTCTTGGAATTCACATTATTATTGGTAGATTTTCTAGTGTAAGATTGAGGAGGTGGAATCTCAATACCTCTTTTCCCTAATTTATTACACCACTCACTTTTCTTTTGTAGGGAGGAATTCTGCTCTACTAATGGCCTCAAATCTTGGCTGTCAAAAGATTTTCTTCTTTTAGCAATGAAAGAACTCTCTCCAAAATCTACTTTATCACTAGTGTAAGCTAATCCTGAATGGCAAGATCTATGATGTACCTATATTGGGTTATAAATACCTTGGCCATTCTTACCAAGGCCCCTTCCATCAAATCCCATTTTTAATAATAATTTAGATTCAATGCCCTTAGTGTGTTTCTCAAAACTACCAAAAGCAACATCTAAAACATCTAAAGCTAATTGAGAGGAATTAGTAAATGAACAGCCTATAATGCATTAATTAGTCATAGTGCTTTAATTTATAGTGGAAATAAATTGATGAAGATAGTGTTTCTCTTCATCCTTCATCTATACCAAGATCTCATCCATGTCCTAGAACTCAGATTTCAAGCAAGAAATTTCCTCATCTAAGGAGTAGAACCAAGCTCTTAGGAAAGAATTCTATTCTTTGATCTATTGGTTAATCACTTAAATCTCATCAAGCCTCTCTTTTCAAGGCTTTTCTCATGGATTCTTGTTTCCTACAAACAACCTAATTCCATAAATGACAAATGGAATATTAAGAGGCCCACATAGTCTACAATAATATTGAAAACCAACTAATATCAAATCTACATAATTAGAAGTTAACCCATAGACCTTTAGAAAGTCCCAGAACCCATGGATAGACCTTCCACCTTACTGTCGTCAATGTGATCTCATTATCCTATGGATTTCCCACTAAAAGTCTCAAAAATGGAGTTACAAAATGGATTTAAAAGAATGGTCACAATAAATTCAACATATCATTGAATTCATCTTAGAGTCTAAGACAAATCCCTAGTTTACATTGAGAAGTGAAAACCTCTCCAAGTCCCTCAAAACTTGAGATCTCTGCAAACTAGTCTATTATGGCCCTCTACATAGTCTATTGAAAGGTTCAATTTGAGGAATTAAAAAGTATAACAAATGACCTCGTATCTAGACACTAAACCTATTTTTAGAACTATCTCAAAGTATATAAAAAATATCTAGTTTACTCTGAAGTCTGAAAATGACTCCAAGTACCTCAAAAGTGGGGAAGAGTGCAAACTACTCCTTAGGCATGCATTGTCTCCATAAAAATACATGTCCTCATTTTCAAGTTTGATAACTTTATATAGTTATTTTTTCTATGTTTTCATTAGTGATATAATTATATTTTCATCCAAAATGATAAGGCTTTGAATCCCCATCGGCGGTGGTATTTTTTTCAACCAAATATTTATCCCACATTTGGTGGGGAAGGTAATAAATTGGCTTTAATAAGCCTTGGTCTCCACCTTCATAGTCACCAATATTAATTTTTATGGCTAAGGAACTTAATATTATTATAATTTGTTGATATAAGCTTCATGTGGATGTTTTATGGTTCCACATAATGGTTTTGGATGTGGCATACTTGGAAGGTAGCTTCAAAGTTAGTGAAGATTATGTGGATGTCATAGCATGGTGACTTCATAGCATATTTATCCCACATTATTCATGAGGATTATAAATTATTTACTTAAGATGTAAAACCTTCACATTTTTTATCATGGCTAAAGCCACATTTCTACTACTTACCTTACATGTTGGAACATGGGTTTGTAACTTGGCAGCTCAACATGGTAATTATGGGTTTCATACTCCACATCAAATAATAAATATTTACATAAAATATAGTCAATAGGTGACTATAAATAAAAATGACCATGGATTAATATAGAAGTGTCAAGCCACATGGTGGCTTGAGGGCCCACCATGTGGACCACTTGTAATTTGACACTTGTTGATGCCTAACCGGATGCTCCATAGCTATATTGATAGCAGGGCCCCCCTCTAAGACAAAAGTGGACTCCACCAGCTATAATCCTCATAGTTGGCCTTTTTTTGAATATACCTATCAAATATTACTATGAGAAACCAAAACCAATATTTTTCATGAACTTTCTTCGACATGTTATTGCATGACTGGTTCACATTTTCTACCACATCATCACTTTGACCAAATTTAACCATAACTTTGATTAGCCATAACTTGCACATATGAACTCCATTTTTAAAACCATAAAATGTGTTATAAATATTTCAACAATATATACATAGTGGTACTATTTTTGAATCATTACATGTTGGACAATTTCTTTAGTTTGACTAGCTTTGACTAGCTTAACTAGAACATTGACCGACTGCATAAGGAGCTTATGAGCTTCATTTTTAGCATTCTATATACCATTGGAAGGTCTCAACAGGTCCTATGAAATGGTTTAGGTTCTAGTATACTTTAAGACCTTTTCTAAGTTGACCTCTAAATCGCTTTGAAGTATCAAATGCTTCCTTTAGATTTGAGAATCACACTAGGGTTAGTGAATGTTAGTTTTACACGTTATTATCATAAAGGTTTAAACAATTGAAACCACTAGCCCTCTGAAGGAAACTTTATTTTTTTCCTTAGCTTGATCACCTTTGGATCTACCTCATGAGTCACTTTATTTTAGCTCATTATGTAAATACTCATGGTTTGTTTGTGTTTGGAAAATAATTTTCAAAGTTCAAAGTAATTTCACAAAGATTAGCAAGAAATAAAGTGTCATTGTGTATAACTTGATGTCCTTACATCAGGGTCTAGTTGCAGACATACAAGTGGTGGCCATATCTCTACTTTTTTTTTCTATTTTTAGTAGTAGTTGTATAAATAACTCAAGCCTCCAGTCTTCAAGGACTTAAAATTGAGTTTATTACTTTCCCCATGTTCCCTAGTGATATAGGTAGCATATTAAGTGAATCAACAAAGTGGATAAAGGAAAGAAAAATATTCAAGGTAATCAGCATAATAAGAATGTAAAAAATTGATGTAATATTATCTTACACCATTAACATAAAACTTTATAAAATCAAACATAACTCGAGTACAAGAGCAAATTTTTATTTTTTATAGAATAAAAGGTCTAGATCATGATTCAATTAAAAAATGTTTAGTTAATTGATACACAAAATTTCATAACATTACAAGAAATAAGCTTTACATATATACTAGGCATCATATTACAAATGCCACTTGATAAAAAAGTATTCCATTACCTACTACTAGACATAAAGATATGGGCCATTTTTCATTGTAAAAAGGCAAATCATATTATGATTATCATAGAATAGATGGGCATGGAACACATAATTGTGTAGTATTTCAACACCAAAATTACAAGTAAAATAATAAATGGATTATTAAGTTAATATAGACATAGCAAGAAAAACTAATGTTAATTTATAGCATAACATAGTATAAAAATAAAGCAGACATGAACTAAAAATATCCATGATAAAAAATGTTGACTATTATAGTATACATTGAGAGTGACTATCAACAAAAAATTAAAATGGATTAGGAATAATACAAAATTATGTGTAGTATTACATTATTATAATAACTAGGACATGACATTGATGAATTGTAATGCATTATACCTTTTTAAGGATCACTTAGACATATTACACTACTAATTTATTTTAGGCCAAAGTTCATTGACAAGTTCATATTGGTGATGCACCATACCAAATAAATAAGGGATACACTTGGAAAATAATGGTCACAATAGATATAGGCTAAAATATATATACTGAATTAGTACATCACCTTATTATATGAAGGGACTATAGTAGTATTCAACATAATGATAACAATGAGAAGCAAAAAGGCAATTATTCAAAGATAAATGAAATAATAATGTTCCCCAATACATCACATGGCTGATCATACACATTTTTAAAAAATTCAATATGTATGTACACTATCTATAAAAGTGCAAAGGGAAAGGTAAAAATTATTAACAAGTAATACTATGATTTTAGTTTTGATAATGAATTATAGGCATTTTATGAGATCCCTCACACATCATTGATCAATTTATCATCACAACCTCCATGTCAATTCCCACATCCATTAGATTCCACTCTAGGCCTCTGTGATTCACACAATTCTAAATTCACTAGAATTTAAATGTTCCAAAAATAATTTAAAAATAAATCAAAAATTAAAAAAAATAGGACCTAAGCATAACAATTTTTTTTCCTAGTTACTACATTGATTTAATTTAATTAGCATAGTTTTGGTAGATTAAATTTCCTTTTCCATATGCACATGAATTTCATGGTATATATGATTGAAATGTAAGACATACATGATACATGGATATATAGATTTAGGACATTCATATACTTAGAGGCCATTTGAATGTTAGGGGAATCTCATTTCATAGGCTACATTGTTATAGGTTGTATTTTTCTATCATCTCTCCATTTATCATGTTAATCTTTATTGATTACTTACACTTGTCTTATTCTTGCTTGCATTTTTTATAACTCTACAATTCATGGATATTTTACTTTACCATGTGACATTGACATAGATTGATGGTGTAAAAAGTTTTGAATTTTTTTATACTTCATCATATTATTTCCATTTATTCACAAATAACCTAATAATTGATTATGTTTTTGTGTGGATATATCATTAGTGTATGATATTTATTGATTGTATTTTTCATCATATGACTCTTTCTTTGGACCTTTCCTTCTTTTTATACTTTTCTTCAGCCAAGTTTTCCATTCTATGAATATTGGCCCTTGCCTTCTTCAATGAATTTTTATTATTTGATTTTATCTTTTTATGAATTTTTATATGTATGGATCTTTTCTTGTTGTGTGGCATATGATTGTCCATTGTATTTGGATCTTGCCTTGTGACATTTCATCTATTGAATTCCATTTTTTCCTTATGTGATAGTGAATGAGTGGATCAATATGGGATTTCCTACTAATATTTTGGTGTCGTGATCTATATAATATATTGTGTTTAGTACAATGATCCATATCACATACATTTATCTATAGGTGACTATACACTAATTATATATGTGATGATTTCTACTTTCTTACTAATATGTGTGTGTGTGTGTACATTACATATATATATACAAATACACACACACACACACACACACACACACACACACACACACACACACACACACACACACACACACACACACACACACACACACACACACACACACACACACACACACACACACACACACACACACACACACACACACACACACACACACACACACACACACACACACACACACACACACACACAGACATAGTGACATAACAATTTTATTTTTTCAGATACAAGTTTCATATATTATTTGATGATATATTAATACCATGATGACATATTCTCCACATGTTAACATATGCTTTTAAAATTATTAATTTTTATATATCATGATGCATTTAATTTTGTTCATTTGAAATGAATAATTTTAGGCTAAAACCCTCACCCCAAAAAGGGGAATATTAGTGGGTTTTCATAAATATTAAAACCCCCATACACATAATATAGAGTTTGGGATAGATTACATGATTAAGGTGTCAAATTAGTTCAGATTATCAATTTGGTTTAAAATATAGGACACATTCATAGATAAAGATAGAGTTAAGTGAATATGCATTGCATATGTAAACATTTTACAAGAATTTTATAGGAACAAAAGTTTCATGTTTTTAGCTACATCAAGTTTTAGAAAGAGTGGCATATATATTATGACATTATATATTAGATTGGGAAAACTAATCAAATTATGGAGAATTAATGGTAGTTAAATAATATTAAAGTTTTTATATTTTCAAGTTGGCATAAATGGTGTTAAAGGTAATGAGGGTGGCATTTTTAATCTAAAAAATAAATGTTCAATGGTTTATTCAATCTACATGATCCTGATATAGGCTCCCTGTAATCTTGAGATTTAGAATCAGTTAAATGAGTAGTTTAGTTGATATTATGCATTATTTAATAGCCTATCACTACTCGTTCATGAGATTTGGGGAATTTATGTTCCCAAACCATGGTCTAAAAAATGAAACTTTCCTTATAAAATAATCATCCTATTACATCCACCATTTGGTAATGATCACCCCAAATTCTCTAATGCTTTATAAAGAAGTACAATGTACAACACTTCAAATGGGAACATGGTTCTCTCACTTATAGGTCCATTCCTTATTCTTCAAATATAAAATTTTTAGTGATATAATCCATTTCATATTTCATTTCACATATGGAAATTAATTTCCAAATGTTTAGTTGTATCTTTTCATCAGGTCTTAGAGATTGTTCCCTTAACATAGGGTTTGAGAAAGGTGCACACTTGGAGCCTTATCCTAGATAAATGGTGTATTCTAAAAATAATTTATTTATCCTATTACCCTAGCATTATTTTTAATTAAATGCTATAATAAAATGGGGGAATTTATCAAGAATAAATCTTGGTATTAGACACTTGACAATGTCAATACTCACCCATATTTATTTTACATGATTATACATGCACATACAACACTTTTACACCATTCTATTCAATCCATTTTCCTTATATGGACCTAACCTTTCGTATTTTCTATCATTCACCTATAGGAGTCCCATAATTTGTTCCTAACCTTCTCATTATAATACTTAGATTATATCTTAGTCCTTTGTCAATTCTACTTCCTCTTAGGACACCTCCATTAATAATTATGTGGCTTAATATTTATGAAACATCTACCTTCATCAGACTCATTTTCACACCCATAAATGATCATTTTAATATTAAAATTATAGTCATGGGTCAGCCCATACAATCTACATGTTGATGGCATGAACAATTACACAAAAGGTCATTTATTTATACATAATAAATCTAAGCCTATTTCCTTATCTACTATATATAAATAATGTAATAAGGAATCTTATTATATCACTTGTGCATTTATTAGGAGATCCATAAAATTATTAAATCATAAATTAGTCATAAGTATTAGGCCCTATCTAAGTTTAAATCACCTAATCCATGTCAAGTTTTCTATTGTCTAGTGCCAAAAGTTAGATCATAGTTTGCATTCATACTAGTGGATCGAGATTACACTCATAACTTGAAAGGGAGTAAATATATGAAATTTTATTTCCATATTTGAAGTATTGGATACATAGGTAGTGCTTATCCATTCAAAGGAGTGGTTGAGGTTAGATAAATCAATCACTCTTCCCAAATTTTATAGGTTAACCAAGTTTCAAAATCAAAATTAGGGTTTAAAAATGAATAAGAAAATATTATAGATCACATGAATATTTATTACAAATAAGTACAAAGGTTTGTGCCAAATTAATTTGGCACATGTTAGAAGGAAAAATCCAATAGAAGGTATATGCCTCTATCTTTATTCTTGTGCCTAGAGATTGATGGACTCATCTAAGTAGATCTAGATAATTTGTATCCTAATTCAAGACATATGTAATCCATTTCTATCCCATTATATCACCTACACATAGTATCCATGTTACATAGACTCAAAATAAGATAAGTATTTTAATATTCTTAATATTTTTCATAAATATTAAATTTTCAATCATTTAATCATCTCTATATTATCATTTTTTATTTGATCAAGTAAATCATAGGTTTTATAGGGATCTTGAAACCATAAATTTCAATAGACATACAAAAGAGACCAAAAAAATAAAATAGAGAGATGGGTCCCTTGGGCTATCCCATAGAAAAGGACTTCAGAAAAAACTCTGCCAACACCCCAAGACCATCCTAGACAACAAAAAAGAACGAAATAAAAACCAAACAAAAATTATCGTGAAGAATCCTCATAAGCCACTTGATCCTCTATTATTTCTAATTCATCCCTTTATTTACATTCCTTCAATTTAATATTCATGATTCTACCCCTAGTGTGATTATTCAGGCCTTTCATAGTCTTGTCCTTTTACACAATTGTCATGTCCTTCTTTACCTTGTTGTCCATTTTATCACTCTTTATTTTCTCATTGACTTTGATTTTATTCATTTTCATAATGCTTTTTAAGGGAGTCTTAATATTAGTGAACTATCCCCTTTGGCATCCTTTACCTTCCTAATTGGCATGGATTTTATACATCTAACTTGATATCTACCTTCATCCAGTTTGAATGTATTCTAGGTCTACGTAAAATTATACAATTAAACCTTCATGATGTTCTAATATTCTATTAAAATGATTATTTAACTGTCTAGTTCCTATAATTCCATCATATTCATCCTGTGAGGTCCCCAATTTACCTACTTACCACTTTCTTATTCACTTCAACAACCCTTAGGGCTTGAATTTAAATCTTAGGTTGGGTTATCTTCCCCTCATATGATGGGGTAGTCTATACCTTTCACTTCCCTTTTTTTCCACCACTTGTCTTGGTTCCAAATGGGGACTTCTAGGGAGAAATGAGGTGAGATATTATAGGAGTATTAGGTCTACCTATATGGGGACTTTTGGGGGATAATTTCCTTCACTATTTTTATTGAATGTCTATAAGTCAATCTCCTAAAGGTATTCCCCCTTCTTGATGAGGAGGAATATAAAGCCCTAGTATATAAGGGCATTGGTGGAGTTGGATTGAAAGGCTAGAATAGTGGTTTGAGGGGACATGATCAAAAAGTATAGAAGATTGATTATGTGATCCATGAAATGATTAAAATAATAAAATAGTGGGAGAAGATGAGATTAAAATTACCCTCTAAATTATATTTTTCATTATCTATAAGAAGATATCTAGCCATCACCTTAGTAAGTTTATCCTTGGGAATCCTTTCTTTTCCATTTTGAGGGTAGTGTTTATCTCAAAAAATGTTTGCATGAGATCTAGCTTCATTCATTTATCATTAAAATAATTTTTAACTTAATAAGACATACCTTTAAATTCACTTATTAATTCCTTAGATACATCTATCCTTAACCCTATGAAATGCACCTTCCACTAGCTCCATTCGAGGTTGTAATCCTTTGAAATATTTTCATCATGTCCCACAATTCTCATAAAAAATTATGTGAGACATACCTTATATAACTTATGCCACACCTTTGGATTATATTATACCTCAAAAAAAATATGGGCTCAATCCTAACCCTATCTCTACCCATTACCTCAATCTCCTTCTTGGTTGAATTCTAGTCTGGTTTGCAAAGACTCAATGGAAATACCAAATAACTACTATTTTCTAAAAATAAGTTTTTATTAATGTCACACCTTGATTTGTGACCTTGGGTTGCATAAATATTTTTATAATAAAAATCATCATTGTATTTGGTGTTATACAAATTGGGATTAGATATTGACACTACTCTTGCATGTGATCCAATCCCTTATGGGATTAATGAAATATTTTGAATTATTGTCTAGTATATGGTAAATATGGGGTGGTAGGATGTTAGTCCCATGCTATATGACTAATTATATACTTAGGACTCCTAAGTTTCCCAACCCTTCCATTACAGAGTTAACCTCACAAAAAATATGGCTTATAGAAATTTTATTGAAATTATTAAGGAGGCCTTTTGAACCATCAATAGCTTGATTGATGGTATGGGATGGGCATACCTTACTTGAGAGGGAATTGAGGATGTTTATGGAATCACTCTATATTATCATTCAATTTTTTTTGCTTTTTTATTTATTATACGAGCTAAATAGTTCAAAATTTGTATGTTTGTTTAACACATTAATAAAAATAAAGTAAAATAGATACATTCATAAATGTATTTACAATAATTCCATACATTCATAAATGAATTTGGAATAATCTTATAAATTTATAAATGTATATAAAATGACTTTATATATTCATAAATTTTAATAAAATAAGACAAACCAAACACAATTATGACAATAAGAACATTTTTAAAATGTTGAGATCTAGAAGCAACTGCATTTCCAACAGTGTTATTTAGATATATTTGTTTGGATGAAATGTTTTGCTATCAATACCATCATTACCAACACCTAGATGAAATGTTGTGATAAAATAATTAAAACATATTGCATCACCTCATTTATATTTTTTTGTTGCTAGGTTTCAAACATGTTTATTTTGATATCATAAGATGTAATTTATCATGTAATTTGAACCTAGTAGTTGCTAGGTTCCCAAAACTATCATTTAGAAAATTTTCACTATAATGATTAATTTACCTCATTATCATAAATGACGTGAAATCCTAGGGCATAAATATGAATTTAGGTATGTTTGAATCTAGCATATGTTAGGTTCACAACTTTGAGATGTACCATAGTTAAAATGCATAGAATTCATTGTATATTTCATTATATGTTTGTGATATCGTAAAAGAAACTTTCAAACAAACTAAATCTAGTTGGGTTTACTTTCTCTATGTATGGAAAATATAAAATGAATTTTGAGATTATTTTTTCCTTATTTAAGAAGTCATGTTAAGGTGAGGTGTTGCATATTTCTAATAAATTATGTAGTCAGCCTAGAGGTGTTTACTTTGAAGGGTTAACATCGATTATTATTGTGAAATTAATTATAATTATATCCATGGAAGTGTTATATTTAACACAATATAATCCATATAAATTTAATGGAAATATTACTTCATGGTTATAATAATTCTATTACTATAAATATAATACATCTAACATTAATAGTTCAGTTTGAACCCTCATAAGTAATTTAGTTTGTGGTTTAAATGAAAGAGGAAATACTTTGAAGTTATAGACACCTAAAATTTTACACTTTATTTTGATTTTAACAATCTACACTAACATCATCTTAAATCTTAATTTCTTCATCTAAATAGTATTTATGCACTATTCTGCGTGGTCAATTAATTACTTATTTATTATCACATCCTTTCCCACAAATTCATTTCACATTGTATTAGTTAATTAATCTCAATTAATTATTTAATATTATTCTAATGAGAAATCCATAGAATTTTAAATATATTTATTTTACTAATTCATTTAATCCTATTTTTTAGCTAAGTTCATGATATCATCCTCTTCTTCCACAAGGATATTCAATGATAAATTGGAAGTGTACAAGTAAGAAATCCTACCAATGTAAATTTTAGTGGCCCATATAGAAATTAACTTGTGTTTTTTTGGTGAATCTCTAAGTATGTGTTTTGAAAGTTTGGTGAAAGTTAACAAATGATGTTTATGTCAGAATGTGAATGGATAGGTGAATCATAATGGGGAACATAATCCATAAGGGCATACAATTGTATAGAAAAATCATAGGTAGACTACACCTTATTTATTTATAGATCATACCTCTTCACCATTGAATGATAGATTTGATGGTGAATGGTAGAAATGCTAGCTAATGAAAATGATGTGATCATTTGACATCAATAATATTGAATGATAGCAATGTTATTGTTTGATATTAATATTGTCTAATGATAGAAATACTATTGAACAATAGCAATGTTTTCATTTCCCAACAATGCTAGCATAAGAAAATAATGTTTTTACTCAACAACAATGCTTCCATTTAATAACATAATTATAGAATGATATATATTATTGTTAAATGATAAAATTATTATCATTCGATAGCATTGTTGTAGTTCAGTCATGTTGCCACTATTCAATAGCATTATTAACATTGCTATCATTTTAAATCATTACTATCATTTGATAAAATTATGTAGTCACATAAAATGTCAAAATTGGTATCTTGAGTTTGGCTTATGACACCTAACCCATAAGTCATTATTTCATGCTCTCATGACCCTTCTAAACACCTTTTTTCTTATTCATAATCATTCTAAGCTATCCAAATAGTCATTCCACCTTAGCTAGGTAGCTCTTCCTAGGCCAATCCTATCCCTTAGGTCTCACACCTATAGGATAGGAGTGCTCAACTTATACTATAGCATCAGACCTTAGGGTGTCTTATTTTGATCCTCTTATCCAATTGAATTTTGAGATCTAATGATTATTTCCTTTTGGTCACTATCCTTCATCTTATCAGCATAGCATGAATACATTCAACCCATGACCAATAGATATCTATAAAATACCATTCAAATTTCATTTAGTGAAGGTTGGAAAATATTGAAAAGTAAGCAAGAATACAAGCAAAATCATTAAGGTAAATTTCCCTATTCTCAACATACAACCATCCAATATAGCTACAAGCATATCCAAATCCTCACACCAATCCTTAGCCACCTCAAGAACACCTAGTTTAGCATTTTTTTCATCTGCATTACACTATTACACAAAACACATTAAGTGGGAGAACTACAAATGGCTTGATCCCTCTTTGAAGTATTTGTATGTAGGCATTATGCACACACAATGGGTGCGGCTACACATTCTGTGCATCTTACACACAGTAACCCCAACCTTCTTTCTCAATTTTTATCAAAGCATAATGAATTCTAGGGTTCAAAGATTAAATAAACTATATAAGTTCTATAGACTTTTAGTAGTTGAGATCTCATAGGTAGGCTCACACAAGGACAATAAACAAAACCTAGAAAACATAGGTCTCTATAATCAATTTGAACAACAATGGTAGAAGATAAAAATAACACTAGACTTTAGGGTGTCTTATTTCAACAGTCATGTCCTTTCATAAAACAAAATTTAGATCCCAATTTGTAACACTTTCCCGGTCCTGCATAGAAAATATCAGACCCTGCAATAGTCATTTCAATTTATTTTAAGCTAAGTCTTATTTTCTCCATATTTATTTTTATTTATAGAAGGTTAACAATAAAAATAAATTATAAAAATTAGTGGTTAAATTATTTTAATATTATTTACTAATTTAGTCAACCCAGAGCTTTAACTAAAATAGGAATAAGACACCAATATTCCTAAAATTATTAAATCATTTGGTGAACTTGACTTACTTCATTTGCACATAAAACCCATAAAAACCCTAAGAAAATTTATTTCCTTATTTTTCTAGTATATTTTTCTAATTTTTTACCTACATATTTAAATCATAAATTTAGATCAATTTTTAAAATTCTATAATAATTTTAAAAAATTATTTTCTTCCAAACCCTAGTTGCATATACTAGGTCCCTTTAAGTCAAGAGTTTTTTAAAAAAAGTTCTGATTTTTTACCTACAGATTTTAATAAAAAGTTCACTTTTTATTTTAAAATTCCATAGTAATTTTAAAAAATTATTTTCTTCCAAACCCTAATTTCATATACTAGGTCCCTTTAAATCAAGATTTTTTCTAATGTTTTCCTAATATTTTTCTGATTTTTTACCTGCATATTTAATTAAAATTTTTGTATTTTATTTTAAAATTCTATAGTAATTTTAAAAAAAAATTCAAAACCCTAATTGTATATACTAGGTCCCATTGCTTTTGAGGTATCACCATACATCTAAAATCAGATTTCACATAAAATCAAAAATGGATCTCATTTATTTAAAAACATTTCTTGCATTTCTTGCAAATAATAAGGAGACCATACTCGGCCCTATCATGTACATGAATGATGAAATTTACCATATGTTAATGTAAATATTCATTCTTTCCCTTTCATACTTACTTTTCATATTATGGAATGATATTAAGAAAGTTATTGTTAAACATAGTAAGATCCCTCTCCTTGAAAGCAATGTTTACTTGTCTTTAATACAAGTGTTTCATTACTTACTTTCTATCTCTTATATGGAAATTTTTTCAAGTTTATCTTACTAAAAATATTAGAAATATCATAGAATATTATGTCATGGGTGATCTAGAGACACATTTGAGAGCTTTTCACATAACATGCTTAAACAATGTGCTAAATGACTGGCTACTAACCAAGTTATATCCACAAAGTCTAAAGGATTATGCTTTATAATGGTTCTATAGTCTACCAAATCAGTTGATCAATGAATTCAATCCTTTAGCCAACATTTTCCTATCTTATTTCAGCATTAACATTAGTGACAAGGTTTCCTATGCCCAAGTTACACAATAGAAATATAGGTCAAATGAGAATCTCATAGATTATGTTCTTCGATATAAGACTATCTTGGCTAAGATAACTAGCCCCATGGTCGATCAAGAGTTATAATATCTCTTGAAATAAATTTTTCTACCATCCTTGCATGAATCAATAATGTTCAAAAGGTTCTCTTTCTTCACTGAGTTATGTCACACACTAAAGGAAAGGGAAGTCAAACTAATTTCAATGGACAAACTCAAGTACATAAATATAACAAAAATAAAAAACAAGAGTAACTACAAAATCCCATATAAAGTCAAGGTCAATGATAAAAAAAATTAGAATTAACCTACTATCAATGTGGTTTTAGATCCCCCTTACTAAGTGGTTTTATTAGCACTTTTTCAGTGAACCTTTACCAATTAACCAATTTCTCTAGCCAGAGTTTTATAGTAGCTTTTGGAATGTAATATCATATCTCTCCTTCTTATTTAGTAAGTTGATCTAACAAAGCCTCTTTCATGAGGATATGATTAGAATGTATTTTTCAACTTTCATAGGGCACCAAACTAAAACACAAGATATAGGACTTGATAGATGGAAATTTCATTGATCTTGGAATTCCAGTTGAGCCTCCATAGGCAAAGAAAACATAAGACAAGGCTCTAAAATTTTTGTCAGATCCTTTTCCAAAACATTATAAATAAGATATAGGGGACACATCAAGTTTTCACCATGCATATCATGCACATATGCCACCAAATACATACAAGGCACCTTTAGTTGAGTCACATCCTTTGAGTAACATGATTGGTGTGCACAATTCTAGAGTTCTAGCTAAACCTTCGATCTCCTTTTGAAAGTAAGAGATAGTTGAGGATGATTCAGATTATCATGCACTCTTTATCAAAGCTTACATTTATAATCATCCCATTCATAATGTTCTCATAAATAATTGATCCAGTGTAAACATGTGCACTATGACATTATTACAACATTTAGGATATTCAGAGCAGGATATTACCCTGATAGACACAATTATCAATGGATTAAGTGGGCACACATGGAGTTCATTGGGTGAGATTTAATTCCTTTACATGTTGTTCCAAAACATGTGGCCACACCATTTACTATTGTTCCTAGTGCAAGATTTGTTGATATGTCACTTAGTCGATCATGGATCCAAAAACTTCATGTAGTACCTTCTATAGTTTATAAATTCATGAAATTCATTCATGATAATCAAGTTATTATAGTTGGTGTAGTTTCGTATGAGTTACCACTCCTCACTTTAAATCCATCTACTACTTTGCAGTCACCAGTTTCATTTTCTCCACCATTTTTAGTTCTTCCTCCTATTTAGATTTAAACACAGTCAAGGCCCCCATCACCAGCATAGAGAATTCATACACTCTAAATATGATTCTTTTAGAGAAACCATAATTTTAGAATTCTATATAGTTTTTAGCTATAATGTTCACATCTAGGGTAATATCATTGAGGTCTCATGCCTTTACACATAAAACACAATTTCAGAGAGCTTTTCCTACCACCATATGGGTCCCTAAGAATCCCATAGTTACATCCACTTCCTAGAGTTATAGAGGAACCCCACAGTTGGTTTTTAATTTAGATATTTTAGAGAATTTACAACACACATAAATTTTAGAGTTATAGTTTCATCCTCTCCATCATACTTCATGATCATGCACAATCCCTCTCCTTAATACAGGACATGGTAGGGAGTCTCTCATGAGAATTATCGATTAGTATCAATTTTTATTAGTTTTTTTGTATATAGTCTCTTTAAGATTGTTTATACATAGCTTATTTTCAATTACTTGTACATATTTTATTTATGATTGCTTATACATAGATTATTCCATAAAATAAAAAACATTCATATATTCAAAAAATTTAAAAAAATTAAATTATATACATCATCCATGCTTTACATTTCTACTACCATACTAGACTTATATTTTATTGTTTTATGTTATTGTTTGTCGATTTATCTACATTACCATGCTTCACTTAATCTTCTTTGAATGTGTGAAGTGACTTACAGATCCTTGATTGATTTACTCTACTCATAGAGGGGGCATCCTACTTCATACATTTGAGACACATGTCAATATATCTACCCATTGGGGGCATCCTCTACATGACTACACCATCTAGATTATGTCATTCCTACACTACACATTCTAGTTATCATTATGGTGTACATTAATTCCTAGATTACAACAATTATTATATCGACACTCACTATTATATAAAACTTATGTATTTTTTAACATATACCTAGTATTGAACTACATGTCTTGCATACTTTCACTTCTTTCTTTGATTATTTAGATATGATTGTATTTTCAGCTTTTACATGCCTTCCTTTCTTGCTTTATATAGTCAAATGTGATTGCATTTGTCAATTCCTATTCTATATCTTGTGTGTGCCTTAGGACATTTGAAAATGTAATTTGCTTCCATTCTTGTGTGTGCCTTAGGACATTTTCCAATGTCCTTTGCTTGTACTCTTCTACATACATGTGGCCCTCATGATAACCTTTCTTGTTTTTAATTATATGTGTATGTGGAATTTAAACATGCCTTGTATGCTTGTTTTTCTAGTTTGAGTGACATATGCCCATGTCCCTTGTTTTCTTGGCCCCTTGGTCATGTTTATATGTTTATTGATTCTTACCTTACATGCTTGTTTACTTATTTTCTTTTCAATTGTTTTCAATGCCATGATTCACATCATGCATTCTCTTGTTTCCTTAGATGCCATGATGGACATCATGCTCTATCCCTCCTTGACAAATAACAACTAAAAACTAACCAAACTTCTAGTTATAGTTTACTATATTGCACATGCTATTACATTATTGTATCTATCTATGCATATCCCTATTGATCTAACAATCTCTATTACAAACTATGCTATATCTTTACATATCTTTTAGATTATTATTGCTATATCATGTACTCGACATCATAACACACTTGTAGGGATATTTCTTTTGAGGGAAGTCATTACACAGTCTTCATTCCTACATTCAAAAGAGGGGGAAATAAATGGGCATTTTGTCACAGAGATCAAAGCCTCTAATTGATCAAAAAATTATTTTTTAGAACACCCGAAATAGCAACTAGATTTCAAACCTAGCAAAACAAACTAGATAGATAGTGATAATTATAGAATAGTATTTAGAATCAACATAGGATAAGAGCACTAAGTTTAGAATAAAATAACAGATAATAAAGTGTCTTATTTTGACACTTCTATCTAAACAATTAAAAAATAGATTTCATAAAAATAGATAGAAAGCTAAGACTAGTTACAGTTTTGTCAGCAACAACTTAGTTCATAATTAGTAGTTTCAGTATAGTTTTTCTTAGAGAATATAAATATAGATGGCATCATATGTGGCATGATGGATCTTGCTTCCAATTTTAGATATGAAAATTTCTATAAATTCTATATCAAAATCCATGTTACAGGTAATAGTGATTGGGGGCAAAGTACGTAGCATATTTACTTTCTCATATTTATAATTTATGGCATTACCTAGGCATTCTTAGTAGTAACATGTTGTATTCCATATGCAAGTGGTTGGAATAATTCTTGAGTGGCTTCTACATAAGATTATTTCCTAGTTTTAAAGTGTATTTCATACAAGCTTAATCTCCACCTTTTCTAAGTGGCCAAAAGTGGCCTAGTTTCTAGCACACATTTGACTATCCATGCCACATTGTCAGATTATAGAACATTCATGGGATTTAGGAGCCATCTCATAAAACAAACATTCATACTAGTATCATTTCATAGCTTTACTTCATGGAGTAAAGATGGAGCCAAAGGACTAGCTATCCATTGTATTCTTGATCCACCTATTCAAAGGGATTAGACACATATTCTAAACATTAATTAACACAAACATGCCAAAGGGATAGCCTTTACATTCTTGAGTCACTCTCAAGGAATTGAGCACTTGGCTCCATTCACAATATTACTTTTGGTATAGCTTCATTTAGCACATACCCAACATCACTCAGCATCATAATAGGTTTTATATTGGTTCATATACCTGATGAGGTGTACTTATTCCTTTCTCTTCCTCTCTCTTTTACCCAAATTTTTGTATGTTTTTAATTTAGAGATATCATGTCTAGTAATAATGTATCTACTATTTATTTTATTTTATATATTTAAACTTCATGATGTTCTCTCTCTATGTACACCTAGCATCACACAACTTCATGAAGTTCACCCTTATAGGTAAGTTTAGATATGCTCTCTACTTTTCCTTTATCTTAGTATTTTGCTTCATTACATCACTAGAATAAAGGGAAGGCAATGTATTCATATAAAATGTCAAAATTGGTAGCTTGCGACACCCGACCCATAGGTCTTTATTTCATGCTCTCATGATCCTTCTAGACATTTTTTTGATTGTTTCTAGTCATCTTGAGCTTTCTAAATGACCATTCCACCTCAGCCATGTAAAATTTCCTAAGCCAATCCTATCCCCCAAGTCTTTAACCTATAGGACAAGAGTGCCCAACTTGGACTATAGCTCTAAACTCTAAGGTGTATTATTTTATCCCTCCTATCTAATTGCATTTTGATCTATAATATTTATTTCCTTCTAGTTCCTATCCTTCATCTTGTCAACCTAGCATGAATACATTCAACCAATGACCAATAGATCTCTATAAAAACCCATTAAAATTTCATTTAGAGGAGGTTAGAAAATATTACAAAGAAATAAAAAATATAATTAAAACCACTAAGGGAAATTTCCCTATTCTTTGCATACAACCATCCAATACAACTACAAGCATATCCATATCCTCACACCAGTCCCTAGCTACCTCAAGCACATCTAATTTAGTATTTTTTACATTTACATTACACTATTTCACAAATATCATTAAGTGGGAGAACTACATATGGCTTGATCCCTCTTCAAAGTATTGGTATGTAGGCAACATTCCCACATAAGGGCTATGGTTACACGTTTAGTGTATCTTACACACATAACCCCCCTTATTTATCAATTTTTATCAAAGCAAAATTAAGTCTAGGGTTTGAAGACTAAATCATCTCTATAATGAGTTCCATAGACTTTAAATATTCAATATTTCACAAGTATGCTCACATGGGGATAACAATCAAAACCTAGAAAACTTAGGACTCTATGAGCAGTTTAGATAATAGTGGTAGAAGAGGACACCAACACTAGACTCTAAGGTGTCCTATTTTAGTGGTCCTATCCTTTCACACAAAAAAATCCAAATCCTAATTTGTGACACTATCCTAGTCCTTAATAGCCAATATTAGACCCTATAATAATCATTTAAATTCATTTTAAGCTAAGTCTTATTTTCTCCATATTTATTACTATTTATAAAAAGGTTAAAAATGCAAATAAATTATACAAAATAGTGGTTAAATTATTGCAATATAATTTAATGATTTATTCAACCTAGATATTTAACTAAAATATTAATAAGACACCAATATTCCCAAATAAGTTAAATCAAATTACTATCATTTGATGGTTCTCATTTCACTTGGCAGCATGCTATCATTCGACACCATCACTTGACACTTCATCCCTTTACTACTAAATGTTACCATTATGAGTATATGAGTATATTTATATTTACATATAATGGTGAATAAAATTTTATTAAATTTTGATGAAGTGGAAAACCATATTTATCTGTATGAAACTTATTTTAAATAATAGGCAAGCTGACTTAGAAAACTAACTTACACCTAGATAATTTAGGCAAATCTACATTGTTCACCACCCCATAAAAATAGCCAAATGCTAGTTTTTAAAACCAAAATATTCATGAATTAATGAATAATATCCAATAAAATTTACCATTCCCCCTACACCCTATTACTCTAAATTTATCATAAGTGATTTGTTACACATCCTCTTACACACTTCATATTCATTCTTACGCACTCTTCCTCTCTAATCATGGATATAAGATAAATTTTAAACTATTGATATTTCATTATATAAAATGGTATAGAATAAATATAAAATTATATAAATTAGAGGGCTTCATCATCATTTATACAAGCCTTAATAGCACAATGAAGTGATGCCCTTTTGAAGATCCACTCTCACATCCAGATTCAACCCTTTCTTCAATTGTTCAATCAAATCATGCATAGTGCAAGGGGAGATGTTTTTGGAATATCTCCATGCCATTAATAAATACCTTAGAATATATATCCAAGATAATTAAACTTTTATTCTAATAAGGAAGAGACATCCAAAGAGAAGGTAAAATTGTGTTGTTTTGTCTTCTATTATGCCTACTTACACGCTTTCTTAATCTTTCCCAATCCAAGGACATACACCTAGGTTTTATTTTTTAAGCATTTCATCTATATTTTATAATAATGTAAAACTAACTCCCTCATACTCATGTATTTAAATATGGCACACTTTGTGGGACATGAACCCACAATCACCTGATTAGAAGTCAAAAAGTCCTTTAATTAAGAAATTAGCTCAGAATTAATCTAATTTTATCTTCATTTTATTATTATTTTTCAAAATTTATATCCAAATTAGAAGTGTGAATTCTTTGATAATAAATGGGATCACTCACCATAATCAAACATATCATCTTGATAATCAACTATATTGTTTCTATTCTATTTTTTGGTTTTCTATACTTTTTAGGAAAATGGTGCTTTTGACCTAAAATTTAATAGATTAAACCTATGAAATGAAATATTTGCTCTTGGATTTTGTGAAAATCACCATTTTATGTAAATAATATAATTAACTTTTGTATCAATGGTTTTAACCTAAAAATCAATAGGATTGACTTGTAAATCAATGAAAACATCTTAGTAACCCCTTATTCATCCATGTTCCTTCATTTCAGTGATATCAATCTTAGAAAAAATGGATTTGATAGTTTAAGTAGTGGTTTTTATTTTATTTTATTTATCATGGTGTTTTCCCTAAAAATGTTGATATCACTCTATAAATTTATGGTATCACCCTACTAAACAATTATATCCACTTTTAATTAGTAAAATTATCAAGTTTCTATGTTTTCTTCTTTGTTTCTATAAATTAGTAGGATTACCCTACTAAATGGTGGGATTGCTCTAATAAATTATGGATTCTCTCTATTTCAAGTTCTCAAGGTTAAAAAAACATTAAGTCAACTTCCATCACTATTCAAAAACCATATTTCAACCTCTAATCTATTTTTCTATAGGTTCATTTGTCAAAAAAGTGGTTATTTCCCAAAAAAATACTCTATAAACACACTTTATTTTGGTGCATAATTGAACCAACACTTAAGTTTGATGTTGGAAAAAATATGTGTGTTTTCATTTGCTTTATTTTTTGTATTTATTATTTTTTTAATAGGTAATCTATCATGTGTACACTCTCCCCTTTCCACTTGTGGAACCTCGGTTGACCAAAAACATGTAGATTACTATTTATCTTTTCCCAAGAGTATAACTAGAGTATGCTCTCCTCTTACCCCCTTGTGGGATCTTGAGGATAAAAAATAATGGAACTCCCCTTTTATATTTGGTTGTGTGGGATGTATTTTATCACCTTCTCATGAGTCCATAAGATGTAATGATTGAGATTTCATCCCTTAGTGTATGTACCAAATGTTTGTGGTTTAGATTGTACCCTAGATAAGCAAAGGGATTATTCAAGTCCTCTTTCTCAAACCTAATCCAACATGGGATTGAACCTACACTATGGGTCACCTAAAATTGGATTATACCTTTGAATAAGGTTTCCTTCCTTTTAGATATATCACCTAAACAAGACTTAAGCTAACTCTTGCTTGGAAAAGGGAGAGAGACTAACAATAGTTCATAAAGTCATGTAAAATGAGGGGATGAACCAAATGTTTTGATCCTTATAACTACATAATACACATTATAGGACACTTTTAAGACTAATAAACATTACTTCATTCACTCTTTGATTAGTTTTCACATAAGTATTTCACAACGTGTGGATTAGCTATTCACCTAGCATGAGAAGATAGTTGTCCACTTCCACACCATCCAATAGGCTATGTATATAATTAGAGTGACTTGTGAGAAATACCAACACATGACATGAAGGTGAGTAAATCCAAATAGAGGAAGTAAACACATAGATTCACTTAACCACATTCATGAACTCATGAAACACACTTCAAGTCAGTTACATAATGAAGGCATTTAGTCTTTTATTTCATCATAGAGGTGCTATAGTACAAATCTCGATAGAGTCTAGTCATGCCAAAGAGAGTGATCAATTTTAAGGCTTAGAATTTTGTATATATAACATAAGGTATGAAAGAGATGTGGACCAATAAGTAGGATGATGGAGAAAGGGTCATTATGATCAATATTTTTGATCATTTGGCATTGATTTAGTTAGAAAGGATCATCATGTTAATATTACTTTTGAAATATAGCCATGATAACTATATCAGTCCTTTTCAATCCATTTTTTTCTTACATGATGCTCCTTATAGTTACAAGGATAGAATTAAGTCATTTTCAAGATTAATTTTAGCATCAAAGTCATCACAATAGTTAGATTAATATGTTGTAATCTACTTCCAGTATTGATGTAATTTTAATAGCTTAACCAATCCATTTTGATCTTATTCTACCATTGATTTTTCCTCACTAGTTCATTTTTGGCATGTAAGAATGGAGAAAAGGTTCATAATCATGCAATTGGCTAATATATTTACTTTAGTCCAACCTATATTTTGACTTTTAATCTTGACCATCAATCTTGATATATTTATGATTGCATGTCATTGATCTTTATTTCATTTAATAATTAAATTTTAATCTTGATCATTGATTATCTTACTTACACATTGTTAGATCTATTTTGCCAATGTATACATGCACCATTGATCTCTATATATGAATGAACATGGGCCATATATTTTCTTCTAGCTAACACACTCATAACACTCAGTAGCTTCTTATTTATATTTGAGATCTATTGTCTTGTTGACTCATCTTTCACCATTGATCTACCTTTGCATAATGAAGCATGTACCATCAATATTTTTGGGCCCATTGGTCTTGTTAGTCAATGTGCATCATTAGATATTTAATTTGGCACCTGAGATCTTGACACTTGTCATTTCCATGTTCACGCTAACCTTTTGACTTGATGCTAACCTTGTGATATGCTATAGGCATGCAAACATCAAGTTTAAGCCTCATAAAGTAGCCATTGGAATTCAAATGAAATAGATCAATGGTCAGTGTTTAATCATACTAAATATCCAATGGTGAGTGTAAATTTGATAGATGTCAATTGTTCCCAAAGATCTAATAATGTGCATTTGATTTATAGCATATCACAAAATCATAGATCCAAAAAAATTCAAAAACATTAAAAATTCGAAAAATTTAAAAACATCACAAAATCATAAATCATAAAAATCATAAAGGTAAAAAATCTTCAAGAGAAATATAAATCAACTAAATCTAGAAAAATGTCTTCTCCTCAATCTAGTCGATCATTCTTGATTAATCCTTGATCAAATAATTTTAGCTATTAATTGGACATGTCCTTCCCAAATCCACCTTGTTTGGGGAAACTCAAATCCTTCATCCAATTTCAGCTTGAAGCTTTCTCCCTATTTGCGGAAAATCAAAGCATGTAGCCTATTTTAGGATAAAATTTTCTTAATTTCTCCCCTTGCACGTATCCTTGCTTGGGGACACCATAAAACCATCCTTATTATCAAGCCTTGACATGTGGATATTGACTTGATTAAATGACAATATACATTCGCTTGATTTTATTTTCAAGTTTATGTGTGTTTACTTAATTTATTGTTTGATTTTATTATTGTGCCCTAACTTAGTCCAAATGAATCCTTAGGATTATCATAGTTTTTCCATATCAATGTGATTTATTATGCTTGAATTTGAGTCCATCCATTAACATACAATAATAATTTCATCTTTTTTTCATATCATGGTATATTTGTGTCAATTTTCTATTAGATTAGGGATTAGCGATTACATACATTACTGCCAGATCATCATGGAATTTTATATCATGATGCCTGTTATCATGTGAAATATTAAAAATAAAGTGATTGAGGATTATTTATAATGTCATACTAAAATGGTAGTCTATCCCCTTAAAAAATATATCTTTTCAAATCCAATCATCTCGGTCATATTTGACCACATCACAACATATAATTAGTATATGACATTTATCAAAATCGTATTAGATCATTTATTCTAATATTCATCATTAATCATCACATTTATCCCATTTTAAAAGAACTGCATTGTCCTGAGGTCCATTTGGACTATGTAGGTAGTGTTCAGTCACATGGCATTTTTGAGGTTAGCTCAACCACCAAAATCATAATTTTCATCCATTCATATCAACATCTAATTATTATAACTAACAATATTTCTCACAACTTATGTGTGTGGACATTAGTGTGCCATGTCCCCTATTGATCCAATTTGTTCCAAATCTCATCACATCATTTTTTAATCATTAATTTCATCACCTTGGGGCATCCTTGTGTTCTTATTTTTTATGACTTATTCATTCTTTAAAAATTCATCATACCATATACACATATGTTTTGCATTATCATCAACTTGATAATATCATTATTAATATATGTAATAGGTTCAATCCTTGATCTGTGCTTGCCAATCCATTAGTCTCATTATTGGTCAAATATACCCTATTTGGGGAAATTAATAAATCAATCATCAATCCAAATTATAGCTCACAAATTTCACCATGTCTAAGACAAGTCAAAATGTGATACTTATCTCATGATACATCCTTCCCAAATATTCCCTACTTTGGGCTAGTTAAGCTCATAGCTTTCACTCTATTTATGGAAAATCAAAGTGTGTAACTTATCTCAAGACATATAATTCCCTACTATACCTTGCTTGTGACACTTCTAGATCACAAATTTTACCCCATTTAAGACAAGTCAAAGCATGAAAACTATGTCAAGATGTATTTTTCCCAAACTCATTATATTTGGGAAAATTTAATACATCATCATTGAAAATCATATTGTTCAATTATTAGATCAATAATCTAATCTTACCCACATGTTAATCATTCCTCTTTCTAAATCACCTACCCATTGACTATTCTATTTTAATTTCTTCCTCTATTTTTTGAGATCCCATCCACATCCTTATTCATTTCATGACATCTTGATTGGGCATCATATATCACATTATTTCATCATCATCTACTTTTCATCACCCTTTTTTTCAGCTTATCTTTGTTTAAAATTTTGTTACTCCACTTATCGTGTCTCACAACACCTTATCAAGGAGAGGCAAAATATATACACCTAAAATCAGACACTTTGTGTCAATTTTAAATATCTACATTAATATTATCTTAAATCCTAATTTCTTTGTCAAAAATTATTCTATCTACTATTCCATCCCAATCAATAAATTACTTCTTCTATTATCATATCCTTTCCCTCAAATTCATATCATATTCCATTAGTTAATTTCTCTTAATTAATTATATAAACTTCTTCTAATGGGAAAATACATGTTATTTGGAATATCCCTATTTTTATAATTCATTTAATCTTATTTTTCATCTCAAGTTCATGAAATCATGCATCATGACATCATCCTCTTCTTCCACAAGGCAAGTCAATTCTCAATTGTAAGTGTGAAAGCAAGGTAACTTACACACTCTAAAGGTATCATTAAGTGGATTTATTACACATCCTATTACACACTTCATCCTCATTATTACACACTCTTCCTCTCTCATCATGGAGATGTAAGATTGATTTTCAACTATTGATCTTCCATTTGATCCAAAAATATAGAATCAACCTGAAAGTCTATAAATTAGAGGGTTTCCTCTTCATTTAGATAAGATTTGGTAACACAACGAAGTTTTTATCTTTTGAAGATCTACTCTCACATCAAGTTTCTACCCTTTCTTAAATTGTTTAATCAAATAATGCATAGTGAAAGGGTATATGATGTCTAAATAGCTTCGTGACATTCACAAAAACCTCAAGTTTTATATCCAGGACAAACTTGTATTCTTAGAAGTGAGAGACATATAAAGAGAAGGAAAATTATGTTTTGTATTTTATTATGCTTATTTTCACTCTCTCTTGATCTTTTCCAATCTAAGGACATCTGTTTGGTTTTTATGTTGTATTCATTTCATTTCAATTCCATACTCATATAAAAATAATTCCCTTATAATCATTTGTTTACAAACAAAAAAATAATATTTTTATGAATTATAATAAATTATTTCAAATACTTAAATACATTTTTTATGTTTAAGTTAATACTTAATTGAGATATAACATTCACTAGATTCCTAACATGTTTATTTACATATCCATGGCTAGTTGAAATTTTATGAAAAATGTAAATAAAAAGGCATCACATCCTTGATAACTAATGAGCGTTAGGTTCCCAATGGTTTTCATTTATTAATACCATTTGTAGTCATGATTTAATATAAAATAAATGTTTTCTAACCTGATAACCTTTGTGTATGAAAAATACAATTTTATTAATTCAACAAGTGCATCACTAAGTGATTTTTCAATAAGTGCATCACTAGGTGATTGTTATACACAAGTAGAATAATATTAGCTTGGCTTTTATAATAGTAGATATGTAGGAAACAGAGAGTGTAAGGTCATTTTATTTATATAATTATGCTATGATGTATATTTTAATATGTTTTCAACATGATTTAAATGTGAAAAATAGTCACACATAAAATTTAGTAATTTTTCAAAAAAAATGGTATTCGAGATATTTTCATAAAGGATTATTATTTCTTGAAAAATGATCATTATAACCTACTAACTGCCAAGTTCCTAATTTTTTTAATTTACTCCCAAAAATACATCCTATCTTATTTTATTAAAGATACTCAAATACCCTGGAGTTTTTAATGGATAAATTATTTCCTTCCTTCATTATGTAGATTATTCACTAAAATGAAATGAAATGAAAAAAACAAAATACTCATTCATATTAATATTTTTTTTAGAAATTAAAATTTGGAGGATTATTATAACAAGGATATATTATTATTAGATATAATGGATAAGGTTTATAGTCTAAGAATTTTGAATGAAAGAATTAACTTTCAGTGGTGGCTGATAAATCTAGTAACATATATAGTTTATTAAAGTCACTTTTATCAATAATAATTATATATTATCAAGAGTTAACAGTTACTAATTTTTAGATATTATTATTTATATATTTATTTTATGCTGATTTTTTTAAATTTATATCAAATTTATTTTCCAATAACTTGTTTCAATTATCCTTTAATAATTTTATGGCACTTGTAAAAGATTGTGGAAAAATGATTGTTATTGCATTCCCATTCTAAAACATCTATATTAGATTGAATATTTTAATTTATAAACCTATGTTTTCAATGTTTTATTCATGTTTTATATCTTAAAAAAAATTATCTTATAAATTAATTGTTATCTGGTACTTATAAAACATTATAATTGAACTCTTCTAATCCATTATATATAATGTACAATGTTTAGAACCTAGAGGTCTCTAGGTTCCCAACAACCATTATATTTAAAATTAAATATTTGAAACCTTAAAAATTTTAGGCTCTCATCAAAATTATATGAATATACTTAATTAAGATCATCCACTTAAAATATATAAATCATTTGGAAATAATTCAAAATTAAACTTTATGAAACTGTTCATCCAAATGTTCTTGAGAATAATTAAAATGAAGAAATATATCACTGCATAACATTTGATCCTAATGTATTAAAGCATGAACCATTTGGGTAAATTGGATGCTATGGTTTAACATTGATATATTTCTTTAAATTTATTTATTCTCAATTATAAATCAAAAAAATTGATACACACTTTGATACACCGTGTTATTCAAAACATTTCATATCATTTAAGATAAAGGTGAGTTGAGACAATCAAATCATTTTAATATCAAATTAATATTTATGAAAAAATATAAGATAAATTTAAATAAATTTTTTAATATTTTAAAACTTAACGGTTTTTAGGTATAATAATTAAATTATATCATAACATAAATATGTAAATAATTATAGTTAACAAAAACTACATTGACCCTGATTTTGAAATAATACACACACACACAAGAAAGATATAAAATGAATTTATGCTATGTTACTTTAATATTTATATTACAATACAAATGTTATGATAAAATATAGAAATCAAATATTACAATGTTGGTAACCTAACAATAGTGATGTTCCCATGATTCTTGAAATTTGAGAGGTAGTTAAGATAATAAATAACTACATGTGTTCATGCTATAATATATGAGTGAACCCCTTATATAAGCATGATCTTGAGTGAACCTCAATCATACATTGTATAGTTATTAAATTTTGTCAAATTTTGTATTTAAAATTAGAATAAAAGATTGAAATCTAACACTATAACAATTTTATATTTAATAATTTATATGAGACACAATTCAAATGGGATATTGTATTCAATTAGAGATAAGTGACTTATAAAAATTATTGATCCTAAAATCTAGGATTCAAGTCTTATCTCTTTAATATTCTTCATATCTCTCTCTTATCCTTAATATCATTGTAACAAGCCTTTATTCTCTCTCACACACTATCTATGTTATTCTCATACATTATCACTAATAAAAATAATGTATACACTAACATTAATTTCTTAACATTCCTCCTTAATGTGAACATGTGGGAAAAAATCAATATCATACTTGAAGTGTGTTGTCTTTTATTTCTCATAATATAGATGGTTTTTTTAGGATAACCAACAACCTCAAGGATGGCTTTTCCATGACAACCAACAACCTAAACATAATGGTTTTATAATTGGCTAATCAATAATTAAATAGAATTATTTTTAAAGTGGCTCACCAACAACCAAATATGATAGTTTTAAAAGTTTCTAACCAAAAACTAAATAGGATGGTTTTACAAGTGGATAACCACCAACCACAATATGATGGTTTTATTAGGATTGATTAACAACCTCAATATCATGATGTTGCAGTAATTTTATTAACTCTCATCACTATCTTATATCAGAGGAAATACATATAAATTATTCTCAATTATTACAAATTTGAACATAAATGTTTCATTTGTTCTTAATTTATACCACACCATAGTTAAAATAAAACACACAACTAAAAATCATACTACAACACCATTGAATGTCCTCATCACATGTAGCTAGTGAGAAGATGTTGAATGTCCTCTTTACTCTATTGCCTTCATCCTCTGGTTTTTTGCTAATTACTTAGAAAGTTTGAAAGTTTTAACTTAAGGTTTATTTATATTAACCCCCATCCCCCACACACACTTCAAATTTTATATCCAAATGATAATGTATCCATGAAGTATTTTTTTATTTTTTGATACTCTTGGATTTTAATAATCTATGACACAAAATAATTTATTTGTTGACTCTTAACTTTGAAAAAATGATAAAAACTAAAAATTTCACTATAATTTCTAACAAATTTGATAATAATATAATAAACTCTCTTTTTGTATATATTTTTATAATGAAACTAAGATTTTGACTTAAACGATCATTAATAAAACTTGACTACTATGATATTTGACTAAACACCTTTAATTAACAAAAATAAGAAACATTACATTAAACAAAGTAGACTAAAAAAAATTCATTGATAAATATTAAAAAATACTTAAAAACAAAAACTAATAGAAAACCTTATGCTCCAAGACTAAATAAATCTAGTTTATATAGTTTTACATGCAATAGTAAACTATACGTCAAATCTTTGTAAAGACTCAAACTACACGGGTACCATGAAGAGGCCTTGAATCCATGGTCATCACAAGAATAGGTGATTTTATATAAAGGGGATGTGTATTTGATCATAATTTAGTAGAGACAAATTCAAATATAGTTTTCTTAAAATTGGCGTCAATCCATGATTCTATAATCAATCTCTTGGTGGATGAATGAAGAGCAAGAAAACACATATGTCACTATTAGAGAGAGAAATATTGAGGTATCACAAATGAAATCACAAACAAATATATATAAAATATATATATTATTTTTATAAAATATATCCTTTACGCACTCATATCCTTCATCATGATGTATATTTACTTGGGGATGCCTAGGAAAGGATAGTTCATTGTGTAGATAATCTTTAACACAACACTTACATACAAATATCCTTACCAAAGCATTAAAATTTTATAAATACTCCATGAATTTTTAATATATCTCATAGATGGGGTGATTAAAGAAACCATGAAGCTACCTCTTTTTCTTTTGTTTATTAAAACTTCATTTGAACTCCTCTCATTTGATACTAAATGTCAATGTTTATGAAACTAAAATTATAATAAAATATTATACTTTGATACAATAACTATATTCTATTAAATAATTTATGCAAGACTCAATTTAAATTGGATATTATATCTAAGTAGAGATGAGCATCTTATACAAATACTTAATATAAGAATCAAGTATTATCTCTTTAGTCATCCTCATATCTCTCTCTTATCCCATATATCACTCTAACAAGCCTTTATTCTCTCTCTCACTATATACATTATTCTCATAAATTATCAATAATATAAATAATGTATGCACTAACATTAATAGCCTAATAAAATTAGACTATGGCTCAAATGAGGGCTAGTGATCAAGAATAAAGGACACATATGATTTTATTTTTTTGGATAACCTCTATTTATTTGATAGTTTAATTCAAGATCTATGGTCAAGTTTTGTTAAATGCATTAATATATTAGAGTTTTAGTGGATACTTCTTGTATGAATACATTTTTCAAGGTTCAAATGAAATGGTTGAAATTAAAATACATATAAATTTAATGAGAACTCAGAGGCCACTAGGTTTTCAATATTATTATTTTGATATCAATTATGAGATGCAATTATCATGGTAAAATGTGTACATACATTTATGTTTATATTAACCTAAAAAAATAATATTATTAAATCCTTATATTCTCAATATTTTTAATTAACCTCTCCATTGACATGTTTATGTTATGAAACAATTGTGATGAAATATTGAGTTTCATGAATAATATAATTTAGCATAAAAAATTGCATACTTGGATGAATAATTCTAAAACAACTCATCAAGTTGAGAAATAATACTTACCATGTTCTAAACATTATTATTTATATATACGTACTAGAAAGGACCATAATGGAAATTTATATAGCTTGTTGGACTTACCTTATATAGGTGCATAAAAAATTGAATGCATGGTGAGTTTTATCCATGTTAATATCAAGTGTGTATCTTCTTCAAGTTTTTAATTAATTTTATTGATACAATTTACCACATTTCATTAATTAAAATGAAATCTTAGTTTTGAATGATATAAAATATGTTTCATAGTAATTTACATATAATGTCTTATTCAAATCTATCGTTAATGAGGTTCTCAACATCTATCCTTTACAAATACATATAAGATATAAAAATGTTCTAAAATATATGGAATGATAACTATCGATAAAGTGATTAATTCAAGACAAAAAATTAAAAAATTACATATATTAGTATTTTTATTAACCTAAAAATGAGTTAAACATTGCAACCAAACAACCTCTAAATTTTAGCATAATTTATGTAATGATATATTTACAAATTAAAATAATTGTTATAAAAGTTTGTGTGTTATGACTGATGTGTTATCATTAAAAACTAAAATTACATCACTAATAATATACATGTAAAATTTGTAATCCAGATGAAATTTACTAGTTTTTAGGTTACCACCATATCACATTTTGATACCTATACATAGAATCAATTTTTATCTAAACATAAATACAAATCATTTTCTAATATATAAAAATATTATAATTATTAAGTAACAAGTTTTTTAAGTAATATCATCAAAAGACTCATAATTTCAACTATATTCGCATGATCTAAATCATCATAACAAGCCTAACAATCCCTCTATGAAAATCTTGTTAACTTCATATGAGAAAGTAGATCAATGAAATAATGTTGAAATTTTGAAAAAATTTGGCAATGTTATGTGAGTAACATGGGATAAGAAGAGTGCTTATTATTATAAAAATATAAATACATGATGAGATGAGATGTGGCATCAATGACATCAATTAATCATTTAAATTTAATGTCATCAATTACATTTTTGAAGATAAGGACTTCATTAATGTTATGATGTTAAGTTACAACTAACATTATTTGGATATCCATCTTAGATTCAATTATTTTACTAGATATGAACACATCATGGATACTTATCACTCATTAGGCTCTCAACATGGAAATTTATATAATAATTAATTACCTCTTTCAGATCTAGAAGTCACAATGTTCAGGGATAGAAACCACTTAATTTCTAACTTTATTATTTCTATAAAAATTTAGATTGAGGTGATAAGTTTTAGTAAAACAATTGTATCACTTTCTAAATAGGTATGATACCATAGATAAATAAAATCACATTGGTCATAATTATACAACAACATATATGTAGGAAACTCAAAATAATACACATAAACCATGTTAATTAAATATTTAAGATGTAATGAATTTGTTTTTATAATGGTATTTGGATATCTATTTTTAAATACAATTACTATAATAAACAAAAACACATTTTAGATATATAACAACCAATAAGCTCTAAAATAATATGTATAGATAGTGGTTTTGTACCTCCTTCAAAATTAGAGGCCATGAGGTTTAGAGATAAAACATTAGAAATGTTCTCTTATATTTATTATAGTCCATATAAAATATATAGATATGTTTTTTGGGGTAATTTAACATTTCCACCACTACTACTCTAATAAGGGCTATGCTGTAGTTATAGTACATGTCTTGCATAGTTGGACATAGAGGTGAAAGGATGCAACAATTGTAATAGATGCTAAGAAAATGTTTTTTTACATTTTTTATAAACCTTTTAATAGATAATTAAACAAATGATAAAGCATGTGAACCTAATATAGCTAAATACTATGTGAAAGTGTGACCTATTATAGGCCTTGCCTTAAGAGCCAAGGGACAATTTTAGGCTATTACAATTTGATGTTCATCTAACTACATACATAGATAATGTAATAATTAGGAGATATCTAACTATTGCATATTGAAAACTGTACCTAAATTTAAATTCTTTTATCTCTTGAACAATGGTGAGTCAATTTCAAATGGATTGATGTGGCTCTTGCCAAATTTCATATATTGTTCTATTTTTTTTACAATCTTCAAAACTAAACAAGGAAAAAACAACTATCATGAAATACAAAGCATATATTATTTCTATTGGGGATAAAATGACTTCAAATTTGAGAACAAAATAACAAACATTGACTTCTTCATAACTAGAATTTTGTTGTTATACCTTGTCATACTACAGGAAAGATTATAGAAAAACTTAAAAGAATGTCTATGTTTCTAAAGACAAAAAATTTTAATATAGATTTAGTAGGTAAAATTTAAATTTGTAGAGTAAATTTAAAATCAATAAATAAATTATATTACAACATGATATTTGTCCATAGCTCTATGATTGATTCAAGTGACAAAGTGTTCAATGGTGGCATTCAAATCAGAGTGTAGTTAGTCTGTTGATTTTGTTGATGACATAATATTCACTTTTCCATTAAAATATTTGAATTTTCACTTTGCATTTTTCATGAGAATCATACCTACACAAAAGGGCATTTTCTAGGTCAAACAACCAAGTAGTCTGATCATTACCATGAAGACCAAAAAAATTGTAGTTACCTTCCATGTAATTTTAATGAAGCGATTACTAATTTTCCATCCTCATACCAATCATGTAGTTTAACTTAAAACCCCATAATAATGAAATTACAACTCGATCATGAAGGTTTAAAATAACTTACTTACCAATGACATTTTCTAGAGTTATTTTAAAGGAAACATTCTTCTCCTCTTTGCTAGTTTGTGCATCTAGAAACTCCATGATAATGATCCAGTGATTTTAGTCGGTTCCTTCAAATAAGGTGCTTCATGTATTTCCATTCATGATAGTTGTGAAAGAATTGGTAGATCCAAAATCCATATCACTAAAAAATGAGCACCCATGAAATGGAATGGTAGAATAGGTGACTGATTCAAATGGCCAAAGGGTAGCATTTTTTCAACCAAAGCAAGCATAAAAGACAACATTTAAAAGGTTGATGATATTCTAAAAGAAAACCTTTCAAGAGAAACTATATTATTAAGATGACAATCCATAGTCACCATGGATGAAAAACTATCATACCACACATAAATGTTTATCCATTAGGGTTTAAGGATAGGCAACAGAGTCTACTTTGAAATAGAATATATGAAGACCAAAAAATTGTAGTTATTTTCCATGTATTAGTTGTAGTGAACATTGAAAAGATTAGCAATGAACATCAAAATTTTATCTTATTGGTTCCTTATGCTAAAACAAGTGGCTTTTCCATGTCAAGAATAGTGACACATGTATGAACTATGCCTTCATAACATTTATTGCCTTTGTAACACCTATTAAAAAAATTCATTTGACATAGTGATTATTGTAGGTAAATACATATTTTGTCGCATTTGATCTGATATCAACCGAAGAATAAATTCCTAATTAAGGGTAATTGGGAAAATATTAAACTATTATCCTAAAACATTGGGAAATAAATTCCTCCTATAGCTAGTAGCAGTTTTTGATTGGTGGTTAAACATAGTCAATAGAGTTTAATATTCCCAAGTAGAAAGAATAGTACTTGAGGGGCAAGTACTAACAATTGTGATAATAAATATTTCAATGTGAGGCCATAAATTTTAAGTGAGGTGAGGTGAGGCTTTCATAGGCAAATTTAATATCATTTATCAAAAAGGTGAGGTGAAATAATGCCATCACTTTAATATAAACTTGGTCATTGATTCAGATAATAAAAATATAATATTTGGGAACCTAGAACCTACTAGGTATAAATAGACATGTTATTATAACACATTAAAATTATTAGATAAATATGTGAATAAAAATATAAAAATGTATTTATGGAATTGATGGGTTTAAAATTCATTTGGACAATGGAAGTGAGAGAGGACTAGATGTAGTAATGACATGTGAATGAAGAATGAATTTAGTTGGTTCAAGTAGAAGGATTTCAGTCACTTCTGACATGTGCAATAAAAATCCTAGGGAAAATGAATGATAGTCAAGACAAGTGCTAAGTATATTTTGGGTCTTGATGACATTGATGGGTGTTTTGGCTTAGGTAATAAATGACTTATAAAGGATAAGTAGAGAAAATTTCAAATAAAACAATGTTTATTCTTCCTTTGCACCCTTCCCTATTAGGATCTATGACTTACTAAGCATGGCTTGGGTACTAATGAACCCAAAAACTAACATGAACAATAAAATACCAATAGGCCAAGATATTGAAACAATACTCAAAATTGATTTATATTGATTTTCTGAAATAATTACAAACCCAAAAACTAACAAGAACAAGAAAATTACAAATAGGCCAAGATATTGAAACAATACTCAGAATTGATTCATATTGATTTATTGAAATAATTACAAACCCAAACCATGCTTAAATAAGCCTCAACTTATATTTATAGTTGACATGCAAAAATTCTAAAAAAAACTAACATCTGAAATAAAATTTCTATTTTTAGCAATTGTTATTTTTAATAAGTCACACATGCAAGTGCGTGCAGCTCTAAAAATATCCTAAAACATTCTAAACACTAAAATTAGCCTATGGGATGAAAGTAAACTAAATTTGACTTTTATTTCTATAAATATACAATTCCAAGAAATAAAAAAATCCCAAAAAATATTATTAAATAAAATTTTTGGACCTTAGTTTTTGCATCATTCTTCTTTTGTTGAAAACAACATAGCTCCCATGAGTTGTCCTAATTGTACTGCTACCATTTGTCTTTTTCAATTTTATTCAACTCCCATTTTGTAATACAAGTGTTGTCTTCTTGCTAAAATCCTTCCCACTTGACCAAATACCTATTATAATTCCCTTGCATTGTGCTCATTGTCTTCATATCCAAAACTTGCACTATCTTGTCCTTTTTCTTTGGAACATGTTGTTTCGAATTTGCTTCTTCATCTTCATCACATTCATCATCTTATTCATGGAATTAATATAAATATGAAACATTTAATACTTGATAAATATAAAAATTTTGTGGTAAATGCACCTCATAAGCATTGTCATTTATTTTCTTCATAATTATGCATGGTCTGATTTTCTTGTATTTCAACTTGTTGTATATGCCTTTTGGAAATATTTATTTCCTCAAGTAAACCATTACCAAATCTCCTTCTTCAAATACTTTGGATCTTATTCTAACATCTACTATTTATTTATATTTCTTATTACTTTCCTAAAACTTTCTTCTTACTCCTTACAACTATTGCATCTACTCTGCAAATGCTTCTACATCATCACTAATATGATCTGCAATTGGCAATTATACCAAATCTAAATTTCCCATAAGATTTATCCCATAAATAATTTGAAAATGTGACTTTCCTATTGATCTATTCACTGAAATTTTATATGTAAACTCAGCTTGTGATAAATCCAAGTCCTATTACTTTGGCTTCTCTCCCACTATGCATCTCAATAAATTTCCCAAGCTCCTTTTCAAATTTTTTTCTATATATCTATTTGTGGGTGATATGCACTACTAAATTGTAGCTTAGTACCCATATTATTCCACAAATTCCTCCAAAAATGACTTGAAATTTTTATGTTTGTATCTGAAGTAATAATTTTTGGAACACCATGCAATCTCACAATATTCATATAAAATAATTTTGCAACTCTAGTAGCATCATTAGTTTTCATACATCCAATGAAATGAAACATTTTATAAAATCTATCTAAAACAATAAAAATTGAATCGTTACCTCTCTGTATTTGGTAATCCCAACACAAAGCCCATACTCAAATCTATCCATGACCCTCTTAAAATTAGTAATCCCATGTAAAGCCCAATATTTTGTGCATGTCATTTAGCTACATTACGTATTCTACACCTTGAAACATACCTTGTCACATCTTTCTTCAACTTTGGCCAAAAATAATTTTCCTCCACTAAAGTTATTATCTTTGTCTTACCAAAATGTCTAGCCAAACCACCACTATGTAATTTTCTTATTTTATTGTCTCTTAGAGACCCAATTAGAATGCATAATTATTTCCCTTTGAAGAGATAACATTCTTGTATAAGATAATAATCATGAATAACAACTTTCCCACTTGATAATGGATTCCTGCACTGCTCAACTATCTTGCCAAAATATGGATCAATATCATATACTTCTTTGATAGATTCAATTCTAATTACTTCACTCACCATAGCAGTTAATAACACCATCCTTTTTCTTAATGCATCAACTCCCTGATTCTATTTTCATAATTTATGATTCAACACAAAAGTATACCCCTGCAAGAAAGAAACACACTTTGCATGTCTACTATTCAATTTATTTTGTGTATTCATATACTTCAAAGCTTCATGATTTATAAATAGTATAAGCTCCTTAGGCACCAGATAATGCCTCTAATGTCTTAATTCTTGTACAATTTCATAAAGTTTAACATCATAAGTAGAATAATTTGTTCTTACCTCATTTAATTTCTCATTAAAATATGCTATTGGATTTCCTTCTTGACTCAGCACAACACCAATTCCCACAAGTGAAGCATCACAATCAACCTCAAACACTTTGTGAAAATTTGGTAATGTTAAAATTTGTCTTTTTGTAACCTTCTTCTTCAAAATTTCCAAATTTTCTATGGCTTCTCTAGTCCGTGCAAATTTCTTCCCTTTTATGCCATCTATTATTAGTGCCATAATAGTAATAAAAATTTTAATAATTTTTTTGTAAAAAATTTCTAAACCATGGAAACTTCTTACCTCTATAATAATTTTTGGAATAGGCCACTCAACAATTGCATTTATTTTTTTCTTCACCCATTTTTACACCATCTACTAAAACTATAAATCTTAAAAATACCAAACTATTCTGTATAAACTTGCACTTCTTTAGATTTGCATAGAACTTCTCCTTTCTTAACAAATACATTACCATTCTAAAATGTTGTGAGTGTTCTTATTTATTCTTACTGAATATCAAAATATCATCAAAATAAACAACCACAAACTTACCAATATATTCTTTTAGTATTATATTTCTCACCATCATAAATGTGTTAGGTGCATTAGATAATCTGAATGGCATCATCATCCACTCATACAAACTATCCCTATTCTTGAATGTAGTTTTCCACTCATTTCCTTCATGAATTTGAATTTGATAATAACTACTTCTTAGATCAATCTTAGTAAAATATTTTTCTATTGCAAGCACGTCCATCATATCATCTAAATGAGGTATAAGAAACCTATACTTTATTGTAATTTTATTAATTGTTCTACTATACACACACATTCTCCATACTCCATCTTTATTTGGAGTTAGAAACATTGGTGTTGCACATGGACTCATACTCTCCCTTATCACTTTCTTCCTTAATAATTTAGTAACCTATTTATTTAATTATTCATGTTTTATTGGACTCGTACTATAAGTTGCTTGATTGGGTAGAGCTGATCCTAGAATCAAATCAATGTGATGTTGAATATCTCTCTTTGATGGTAAACCATATAGTAACTCATCAAGCATAACATATACATATTATTTCAAAACTTTTGTTGTTTTTATTGGTATTGACACCATTTCTATTTCTTATTCTTTTTTACTAATGCATAACAACAACCTACTACCTTCATATCTTAGATAAATTTTTTAGTACAGAGCATGCTTTCTATCTTCTCTTCCTCTTTAAGAGGTAATAAAACTACCTTTGTACCACCTTTCCAAAAAAAATTTGTGTTCTTTTCTCCATCATGAACTACTTTCCTATCAAATTGCCATGGTCTTCCCAATAACACATGGCATGCATCCATCAGAATAACATCACACCATATTTCATCATTATATTTTTTTCCTATAGAAAAATTGATTAAGCACCTTTTATCTACTATAACTTCATTCCATTTCTTAAACCATGAAATCTGATAAGGGTTAGAATGCTTTTCATATTTATTTTCTTGCTCATTATTTAAAAACCATATTTTCACAACTACCACCATCTATAGTTACTTTACATAGCTTTCCACCTGAAGTACATCTTGTTCAAAAAATAATTGATCACAGCCATGCATCACCACCTTTTTTATTTTATATTTATTCCTTCCTTGGAGTGATCATGGTTATTCTTCTCATGATATTCTCTCCAACATCTATTAGTGCAACTTCAGTATTCTACTCTTCTATTTTAGCCTCAACTAGATTTACTCTTGGGTGATCTTCTTGCCTCCTTTCTTGATCTTGATAGTTTGGACACTCAAATGATCTATTCCCTTATTCTCCACATCTATAATAGACATAATATCTATGTTGATTCAAAAACCATCTTATAGCACTGTCGTAACCTCATCTTCTCTAAAATCCTCTTCCTCTTTGTTGGTATTGAAACCCTTGCCTATTATCATCTTACCTTTTTACCCCACATGATGATTCACCTTTATTGGCATTAAAGCCACATATAGTGGTATTAAATCCACATCATCCCATTATTAGATGGGATCCACCTCTTCTTGGACTAGTAGATGTCCTTCTAAAATTATGTCTATTTTTTTTCTTCTACCATCAAAGCTAATTGATAAGCCTCCTCCATGTTAAGTATTTTATGCATGCTTAATTCATCTTGAATAGAAAATTTTAAGGTATTTACATACCTTGAAGCTATCTACTCTTCTATTTCATCATGCTTCACTCCTACAGAAAGTTTATAAAATTTATTTGTATACTCTTATATATTGTGATCTTTTTGCCTCTAATTCTGAAATCTTCTGTATAAGGTTTTTGTATAATCCATAGGAAGAAATTTCTCCCTTAGATTCTTCTCCATATTTTTATATGAATTAATCTTCTCTTTACCTTTTCTCTTTCTCTCTTTCTATAGGTGATCCCACCAAATCATTGCATGACCTTTCAATTTCATGCATGCAAACTTTACCTTCTTATCTTCTCTCATAGCCTTCCACTTGAAGAACTTTTCCATGCTATTCATCCAATCTATCAACTCCTTTGGTTTTGAACTACCACCATAATCTAGAACATTAACCTTGATTCCTTCATTTCTTCCTTATAAATCCTAAACCATCCTCTTTTCTATATGGTGGCTGCTCTTACCATTCTTCTAGCTGAATTTCTTCATCATGATTTGTGTCTTCCTCATCACCACCTTATCTCTTTTCTTGATTGGTGATAACCTCTATTAATTGTTAAACTTACCTCTATAGTTCTTATATAGTCTGGTTCATATTTACCATACCTCCTCATCCTCTCATCATTATTCTCTCCTCAAAGATTTGAACTTGCTCTAATACTAGATAATGAACCCAAAAACTAACAAAAACAAGAAAATTACCAATAGGCCAAGATCTTGAAATAATACCTAGAATTGATTTGTATTGATTTCTTGAAATAACTACAAAACCAAACCATGCTTAAATAATCCTAAACTCAGATTTAGAGTTGACATGAATTTTATTTGAAAAAACTAACATCTAAAATAAAATTTATATTTATAACAACTATTATTTTTAGTAAGTCATGCATGCAAGCATGTGTAGCTCTAAAAATATATCAAAATATTATAAATACTAAAATTAGACTATGGGATGAAATTTAACTGAAGTTGAATTTCAATTCTAAAAACATACAATCTCCAAAAATAGAAAAATCCCCAAAAAAATATTAAACTAAATTTTTGAACCCCATTTTTTCTACATCAGGTACCATTGAGCTATAAAATATGGCCTAATTTTGAAAGAGTTTAAGGTAAGGGAAGAGATTAGTATTTTTTATGGTAGGTGGTTTTTAACTAATGTACCCCAGAATAAGGAAGTGGATCTTGTGGGTTAAAAGATAAGGTGTAGAATTTGATGGCAGAAAAAATAATACTAAAACCCTGCTATGGTGTTCTAGGACTCATCAACTCTAACTAAAAATATAAAATAGCTTGTGATCAAGAAATAAAAATAGTTTTTGTTGGAGGATTAATTTTATAATATAATATATATTTCAAACCAATAATATGATTATACCATAAAAGGATCCCCTCTCGGTCATGAAAATGATGTCAAAAACCTTATTCCCAGATCATGGGTTTTCCCTCCCTTCACTTGCCAAGAAATATATGATGTTTTAAGTCACACAAGGTATTATATTATGGTTTGATTATACACCAAAAAACCCATTTACCTTAGTGTTCTTCTAACTAAATAGGTGGTATATTTAAATTTAAGAAACTTGAATGCTCTTAAGGGATACTTACTAAACATCAACATATTATATATGAAGGAGAAAAAAATGAGGATCATACTCCTCTGAAGAGATATAAAATAAGAAAATATTACACCATCTTCATTGTGCTAAGACTACATGGAGGAGATGCAAGTTTTGAAAATTCATCTAATAATAAACCTAGGTCTTTCAAATAAGCAGTGAATAAGTGTACTTTCAAACCTAATGTTTTGAAGCCTTCATCCATCCCTCGTGCCTATATTATAGAGCTTGTAGAATAAATGATGTTTTTGGAGATTATAGGGGCTATTTTTATCTAATTTTAATCCAAATTAAAAAAAATTAAGATATTATTTGAATATTTAATGGATTTTAGACAACTACAACAAAATTATTTCAATAGCTTCATTCATCATGGACCAAAAAATTATGAGATCTCATTATGCTTTAAGGCATTTTTTATTCTAAAATTTTATGAAGAATATGACTATCAGAGAATCTTTATAGATGATCCATGGTTCTATGGAAATTTGAGACTTTACATCACTCTATGGTTTCCAAACCTTGACCCAAATTATCACTTTATTACCAAAATTCTTATGTGTTTGTCTTCCATATCTCCCTCTTCACTTCTACTTTTCCTTCAAAGAAATTATGAATTCCTTGGGATAATGGGTTTATGCACTTACTCTTGTACTTTTATGGAAATATACCTCAACAAGGGACTACTAGATAAATTGATTCTTAGGTGTAGGAATATACAACACATTCACGGTTTATATTATGAGAATATGAAATTTGAATGCCATATTTGTAAGCTTCTAGGACATCTTCAAGCTACATGCCCTTTGCGATGAACATATCCTTTAGAAAAAAGGTGAATCCAGTATCTAAACATTTGAGTTTTCTAGAACAAGATGTAGTGGAGGATGATGAGAATCAAGCGGAGGGTGGACAACATTCAATAGAGATGGAAAATAACATTCATGGAGAACTAGAAACACACTCTAAGAAATTTTTCCTACAATAGTATTAGGATAAGAGCATAATTTCACATTGAGGACTTTCTAAATGAGATCTTGATAGGGGGAGTGAATATCTTACATGATTTAGTGAACTCAAATTTATATAAGGATTTGATAGCCCATCTAATTATATAACTATTAAATTATAACACTTCTATTGATTATAAGACTTCAAATTCATATATTGTCATGATGGAGGCCTCTCAATGGATGTGGTAGGAAGTCAAAATAAGAAAGTTAAAAAGGGAAGGATTGATGAGTCTATGGGATATATTTCTCATTAATTTTTAAATTTTGGTTGTTGATATTTGTGGTTAGATTTTAGCTATTTTCATTACATAGTTATATGTTGACTCTATTCCTACTATAGTGGGGGTTATATTGTCTCTCATCCTTTAATTTGTTTGTTTTTGAGTTGTTTTCACTCTTATTTTCTTGGTTTTTTCCTTTGTAATGTAGAAAACCATGTTCGAATCTAATTTTATATTTTCATTAATTTGAATTTATGATTTTTTATGGGAAAAATTAATTTATTAATATATTTACATGTAAATAAATAAATAAATACATCACAGTTTTTAGACATAACATTCACTAAGTTTCATATGTGATTATTTTGATATTAATGTGTGAATGAAAATATTATCCAAAATGTTAAAAAAAATCATTACATTAATAAAATCTATTATTTTGATATTTACACTATGATACAATTATAATGAAATATTATTTTTTACTACTAATGTCATATTATTCAACATGAAAATTACATTCTAACATAAATACTTATAAAATAAATCATTTAATTGAAATCTAACAACCGATAGGTTCCCAAAATATTTCATTTGATATATATGCATGCATCAAAATTTTAGCTAGACATCCATAACTAAGTTCCCAAAATATTTCCTTACATGTCCACTCTTAGATATAATTGGGTATTAAATCTGAAACACAAAAAATCACCTAATTGAGATCTAGTGCCAATTAGGTTCCCTAAACACTTTTTTCATATCTTTATGACTATATATATATATATATATGAATGACTAGATGTAATTCCATGCCAAATGTAAAAAATGAAATTGTGATAATAGTGTAATAATATTAATTATTAGAATACTTAATAAATATTAAATAAAAATAATTAATAAAATTTAAGTGTAAATTAATTATTATCTATATTGAAATTTCTCATTAACAAATGATAGATAATGATATAAATATTTCATTCATGATCATAAAAGTAAAATTTAGAGTTTTTTAATATTTAATGATTGATTTGATAATAAAACATTTACATAATAAAGAAATATTTATATTTGGTATGTATATTTATATGAATATTGACACTTGAAAAAATAGTATTTTAATGAGACATAACACTTAAATGATAAGTATTTAATCCATTCATTTAAAATTAATTGTTAAAATATGTTTTTTTTAAAATATTTTTCATATGAAACATGAAAATAAAATACAAAGTAAATATATGAGCTAAAATTATATATTTTATTGCAAATAGTTTTTACAAAGGTTTGAAAGAGACAAATAAAAATATCATGCAATATAGTGGAATTTTCCAAGATTTTAGAATGAAACATACATTATAATGAATAAAAATAGATGAATTAAATTAAACTATTATACAAGATCTTATAGATTACTTGATCTAGAGAAGAAAACATATACTATAATGAAGAAGTAGAGATGGCCAAAATTACTAATAATGGAGTGTATAAAATAAAACTATATAAAAAATCACATATAAGCATTAATATAATATAGAAATAAAAAGATGAAACTAAATATGCCAATAAAGGTGGGAAGCAAGTACCACTACAAAAATAAAAATGAGAGAAATATCTATTAATAAAAAAAATCATAGATAAGTATCTTCACAATAAATAGGTAGATAGATTTACATATAAAATAAATATATATGGTAAAAATATTTATTAAGGTAGGGAAGACAATATCACTAGAATTTGTATGATACAAACCCATTACATTATAAAATATAGAGAGGGCTTAAATATCTAGTGAATGAGGATTAAAACTAATGGTAAAGGAGGGATTTTAAACACTAAACACAAAATCCATATACATTATAATGGTACTTGTTGTCATTTGAAATGTGCACCCATGGATGGTCTTCTGCATGAGAGGTTTTACGATAAGGTGCTGAGCACAAATGCCTTGCATAGTGAACAAAGTGTTCAATGTTAGGCATGTAAGTATTATCACTCACCTACATGCATAGAGAATTAGTTGTCTCATATAATTAATGGAACATCCTCATGGTATGTGACCCTTGTTCTCATTATGACTAGCCTCTAGAGTAGGCCAGATTCCTTCTATTCTAGGTGCACTTGGTTTAGGACTAGTGTGAAAACCTAAAGAGTAGGAAGGTAAATATACCACTAATCTAAACCTAAGATTTTTGAGGGAAAAGGGAAGGAGAAGGTAAGACATTGATGGAAAATAAAAAAGAGATACTTTGAGAATAGAGTGAGCACTCCTACTATCATGAACACACTACAAGTATTTGAAATCAAGACATTATCACATAGAATCTACTAAGAACACTGTAAATGCATAAGTATTTTTCATAGAGGTATAATAATGTAGTGTAATACTTTGAGGGATGACAAATGATCCATATACAATGTCTACACATACCTAAATGTGCATAAGATGTGACCTGTAAGTGAGTTCTAAGTTCCACATAGAGGCGTTAAGAATGGATAAAAATGAGAGGGAAAAACATTACCCACAAAAAACATCAACAAACATAAATAACACATAGATTATAATAAGAATAGAGGGAGTTTAACTTAATTATCATTAACATGCAAGGTTCAACCAATAGAAGTACTCTTAGAGGGAAAATTTTGACAATGTGATGTTGTAAAAATGTGTCAACCCTTTTTACAATGAAGAACAGGGATTTTATAAGATAAATCCAATTTAAAATTAAATCATCAATTAGGGTGGTACATACATATTTTTAATTATATTACAGTGTCATGCCCATACTTATTGATTTCTTCCTAGTAATTTGGATCTAGGAGTTGGTCATAGGATTCCTCTAGAAAAGTCAGAGGGGTGGCATGTACTCATGTTCTAATGTCTAACCATCACTTTTGAATTTAATTAGTCTAACAAGGCTTCAAACACTACTTGAATACTTTTAAAACTACCTCTTTATACCTTATTTCTACTTATTTATCACTATGTGGGTCTCCCCTAAGCTGCCATATCATTTTTATATCCCTAGGATCCATGTCAGTCTATGAAGTAGTATGTACATATAATATATCATAGTCTACAATATATGATATATCATGAGTAAAAATATACAATTTGGTGCAAGACATCATCTTGAATTTATATGGACCTTTTTGAATAGGAACACACATGAATATAGAAGATCCTAGGTGTGTTATTTACAATTTAAAACTATTTTTATGCACCTCTTCCTATGTTATATAAAGACTGGGGATCTATGTACTTGAACCTGTGGGTTAATTGGCTTATGCAATGAAGGATCCCTATGTGGGGTGGTGCATTAAGAACTCTTTATGAATGCAATTAATTACTTAGTTAATGCACAAATCTATGTTGACTACCTTAGGTGTGGGCACAAATAAGAGGTGTCTATACACATCTTACTTAAAATAACCTAACACTTTGTAGGTGAACAAATATTATGTAGGACATTTATCAATTATGTGTAAGCTAAGGGTGATTTATAAAGTTAACACTTTTGGAAACCTCTATAGGCCACTTATCTCCTATGTGGGAATCAATTAGCCTTTGAATTGATCCATTAGGCACAATCTTTGAAAATTTTGGTCCTTTAACCTATGAATGCACTAAATATGTATCCCCATATTTAGAGTGAATAGAGACCCTCCTAGAAAAACAAAGAATTATAATAAAAGAACTTAGAGGAAAGAGGCCTAACATAAGAGAAACATTTCACATAACTTTTTAGAGTAAATGAAACTATCCTAAAATAAGGTGCACAAGCACATAAGGAAATAAAAAATGTCTAATTTACTTATTCATAAATTATATATAATTATTGGAGATAGTGTTTTAGATGGATCCAATTGATTGGGATAGGTAGTATTTCTATTTTCAGTCTAGAAAGTTGAAAAGCTTTGTCTTGCTTGTACCTAGTTATGGTATATGGATCACTCCATATCACATAAAACTTAATAATCATTCCATATTTTTCTCTATCTACATATAATTTGAGAACTATATCTCCCTCTTGAAATTTTTTATCAAAGGCCTTCTTATAAAAATTCCTCTATCTGGGTTTGTTGGAGTTTCATAGTGTGCATAGCCTGTACTCTAGTTTCTTTGAGCTCCATTAGCTCTAATAATATTAATACGAGGGGATTAATTTAGAGAAACTCTAAATGATGAGTGATTGACAATGAATGAAAATCAAGAGATGTGGTTAATCTAGCCTCCCTTTCATAGACTAACATGAAGGGTGAATTTCCCAACACTCTTTTGGGTGTGATTTGATCAGCCGAAAGGGTATTTTTGAGCTTGGTATGCTAGGATCATTAATTATATACCATGGTTATTTTTATGATACAAATCAAATTATTATTCATGGACTCATCCAAAAAATTACCTTAAGGGTAATAATTTGATGAGGTGCTCAAATAGATGTTATGCTTGATGGCCCAATCATTGATCCTAGTTCTAAGGAAGGCCAATGTATTATTAAATATAATGGTGGCTGGGACACTAAATATTAATAGAATTCCTTTTTATAAGCTTTTAATTTATGTCTCATTATCCTCCTTGAGCACTAATACTTTCCATCTCTTGAAATAGTCCATGGTTGTGAGGATCCATTTATGCCCATCTCTTGATGGTGGGTTAATCATACCTATGAAATCCAAGTGCCACTATGCAAAGGGTTAGTTGAATTATATTAGGGATAAAGGTAAGGATGATAGCATTTATTTTCCTATGAAGAAGTCACATCTCTTACAAATTTTCAAATATACATGCACATATTTGAATAGAGTTAGTCAATAATAACCAGCTCACATGATTTTCCCAATAGTGGTCTTGGGAGAATAATGGCATCCTATAGGGCTATCTTAGAATTCTTGAATAATTAAACTCACTTGATATAATTATATGCACCTCAAGAGGACTCTATTAAGGTATTTTCAAAAAGTCACACCTTTGATGAGCACATATGGAATGGCCTACAATTAGAAATGCCTACACTTGGATTTATTTAAGCCAAAGGGGTATGAATTGTTTTAAAGGAAGGTCATCATATTCTGCATCCAGTCTTTTGTAGATTCTTTGTCTATTGGTTCCTTTTCATGTGACACAAATACTATCCTATATTCCAATGTTTCCACTTTAGCCAATTATTTTAAGATTCCCTTTCCTTACACTATAGTGGTGATTTAGATGTCCACATTATACTCTATCACCTTTGTGATCCAATTATATTTTTTTTAGTTGATGTTCTTATTAAGCATAAATTCATAAATGCCTACATGTGTAACCATGTTTTGTAATTTATTTTTGGAGAGCATATGCCTAAAATTATTAAGCACTCTCACAAATATGAGGATGTTCTTCTCCATAAAGATATAGTATAGCTGATAATCTTTCAATGCCTGACTGAAGAAGGCAATTGGTTGTTCCAAATGATCATTAATTTATTGTGTAAGGATAGATGAGATGTCTTCAATCCCATAGAATGCATAAAGGATAAAATCCTTACTATAATTTGGATTACTCAATGTGGGATCCTATGTAATGGCATGCTTGATGGCTTCAAAACTATCCCTTTATTCATGAGTCTAATTAAACACAACATTTTTATTGAGCATTGTAGTGAGGGGTTTAGTTAGGGTGGAAAAATTAGGCATGAATCTCATAATAAAATTGATTCTTCCTAAGAGGCTCTAAAGACTCTTCTTATGACTTGGAATAGGGATAAAAAAGATATCCTTGACTCAACCTAGATCAATTACAAGTCCCTCTTTAGAAATAATTTACCCTAATAGATCACATTCATGGGCTACAAAGATACAATTGTTGGGGTTCATTAATATTCCAAACTCTTGGCACCTTTCAAAGACTTGTTCTAGATGGCTTAACTAATCCTCTGTGTGCTTGGAGAAGACATTTATGTCATCTAGGTAAATGAAGAATATCTTATTAATGATCTCCTTAAAAGCCATACCCATGGATGTTTCTCCTACATTTTCTAAACTAAATGGCATCTATTGGTATGTGAAGGTTCCCCACTAGGTGGTGAATATTATTTTATAATAGTCACACTCTTGCACTAAAATCTAGTTGTAACCTAAGTAACCATCTAGAAATGAGAATATTTTTTCACCTACAACCATTTATATTATCTACTCTATTGGTTGGAGAGGATAGTGGTATTTAAAGGAATATTTGGTTAATTATGTGAAGTCTAAACATAGATGGATTTCCCTTTTATTTTTCCACATTGAGACTAAGTTGGCAAGCCACAAAGAGTGCTTAACTGTAATTATTATACAAGCTTCAATAATCTTTGAGAGATCCTTTTTCATCAATGATACACATTTTAGGTTGATAGGCCTCTACTTTTGGTAGATTGGTTATGCATTAGGGTTAAGCTCAATTGTGTGTTGTGATAAGCTTGGATCAAAGCCTCTAAGGTCATTATAGATCCATGCAAAGATATCATCATAACTCTTATTAATGTTAATGAAGCTCTTGATTTATGGTGGGGAGCATACCTTACTAGCCTTTAGGATATTTCCTTCAGAAATGGTTATCTACACATAGACTTCCCATTTTTATTTTATGCTTCACTTTTATCCTTTGATTTGGTCATCAAAATTGAAGATGCTTTCTAGGGCGATTATCCCTTTTGGTAGCCATTTTCCCTTCAATGGGATGACTTGATCTTCATATTAGGCTTGCATTTATTCTTGGTTCTTGGCACAAAACTCTACCTCATCCTGTAGGAAGTTAATAATCTAGTCATTGCTCTTGAAAACTTGTTGATTATTTTTATTATCAAGAACTTTCCATCTGACCATGATCTTGAAAATTTATTTGTACTACTTCATTTTATCACATGGGATGTCTTAATATGCACCTATGGTTATGAGTCTATCCACATTAGTATTTTACAATCTTGGTATGGAAATAATATTGAATGTGTCAAATATTCCATTCATATCCCATATTCTATGTTTGTAAGACTTCATCAAGCCATTTATGGTCATGTTCCACAAACTAACCTGGCTAAAAACTAGTTCACTATCACCTAATGCCTGTAGTATCTTGATTCTATTATTTTGTGCTAGCTAGAGGCCTTATATCAGCACCTCATATTCTTTAGCATTATTTATGAAAAAGAATTACAACCTGAAGGCATGAAAATACTTCTCCTTTTAAGGGTACAAAAGGAGAGACTAACATTGCACCAGCTCCAGTGTCATTTTTACCTGAAGAACCATCTAATTACAATTTTTGTGTACCCTTAGGTTTCTCTTATGCCTTTATAAGCTTGGGTAACATGAAATCTTCTTCTAAGATGTAGTACATACCTAGATATATTTCCTCTACATTATCATATGGATCACACTCAAAATGGTTATGTGCCCATTTATTCAGCAAATCATTTGATGTCACTTTACGTGGTGTTTCATCCTCATGGAGAATTAAATTATCCTCTTGATAAAATATTGCATACTTTAATTCAACTGGGCTTGAAGAGTATGGTTTAACATGGATTTTAAAGATATTGTCAAACATAATGGTCACTTTAGTCTTGTATCTAGTTCTGAGTAACATATGTGACCAATATGAAGATAAATACCGACCCATGTTTGTCATGAAGTCTTAGGAGAGGAAGATGGAGAAGTATGGAGGTAAGTTAATGAATGTGATATCATACACAATGGAAATACTTGGGCATACATGAAGTTTAATATTTAAATATTTAATGATTCCCATAGTTTTGACTATCATGCCATCAAGCTGGACCAATCCTTTTGATAGAGGGTAATACATAATTATAAGCATGTCTATGATCTTCTTTGGCATCAAAAATTTACTTACACCTGAGTTGATCAAGCAATTATGTACTAGATGTTGGATGATGATCAAGGAGATGTAGAATGGGGGAGGATAGGGACTAATACACACTTGTGTTTATTCTACTTTTGGTTGGCATATACTCATAGAAATGGAAGGTATAAGTTGGGATATCTTACACTCCTAAAAGCCTTTTAAATAATATTTTAGTAAATTCTTTTAATATGGAATAGCAAGAGCATCCCACATGGTCATATTAAAGCTCATTCTCTTCATCTATTTGACTATGTTGAATGGAATCTGATGTCCCTTTAACTATGGTTTATGAATAGTAATCTCTTCCCATATTTGCACACTATTCCAAAGTAGCTCTTCTTTTTGCATAACTTGTTCCATTTGTATTAAATATTGCATAGAAACCTTAACTTGTGTACCTATATGAGTGATATTAGGTGTTGAAGATGAGGTTACCAAAGTTGGTATCTCCTCCTCTATCACTCTCCTTTTGAATATTGTATTTAAAATAACTAGGGTGCTTCTTCCACTTGGAGCACCATTCTAATTTAAGTAGTTGAAATCTTCTTCTTGCCAATTGCTGAGATTAGACCCATCTTGTTTTTATGCCAATACTTGAATTTATCCTTCACATAGAGTCATGGTATTCATTTTCTCTTATTGTTTTAACAAACTTTGAACCATGAGTGCGTGGTTCATGACTCCATTTGTGCATGTAGCTTGATTATGTGATTGGATGCATGGAAAACACCATTTGAGACCCTATGTAAGATTGTTTTGTACTACAAAAAGGGCTCTAGAGGTGTTATCAACATCAACTTTCTATGTATAAGGCATTATATTATATGTGAGTTGATTTTATGTTTTCACTCCACCTTGGTAAGGATATTTGCTTGACTAGTATTACCGAGTAAAGGGTTGATGAGGTCTAGGGTACTATGTTTGCTACCTTTTAAGGGTGACAAGCTCATTCCCAAAGTTTTGTAGTAGCATTTTCACCTTATGTAACTTTTTAGGGGAAATAGAGGATGAAGTTGGTGGCTCACTTTAAATGGGATAGGTGGTAACATAGGATAAATAGTTGGTTGGCTAGGAGGATGTTATACAAATAAAGGTATGGGGGGTCTAAGCATAATTTTACTTACTTGGATCAAATAATTTTATACACACACAAAAATTCATAGGCACCAGGTAATACTTTGCCTCCCATGGATTGAATCAAAATAGATATATCATTGTTAAGATCTTAAAAAATATAAAAATGTAGTGGTGGGAGATGGATTACAAAAGGGTGGGATCCTATCTTGGACTCTCTATAACTTGAAGTTGAAATCAACCATCATTTCATGTGGGGCTCACTTTATAGTTATGAGTTGATCTAGTAGGGATAACTGATCACTCTGATCCTTGAGTTTCTTACATAGTTATTCCTTGAGTTCATCCTAGTTATGAATAGAATTTGATTTCAAGCCTTGATACCATCGAAGTGATTTTCCTTTGAAATAAAAGGTTATTAGCATAACTGTGACATTATCTTTAGTGACATGGTGCACTAAGTAGATATTCACAATATCCTAGATATGTTCCATAGGGGAAGTCACATTCTTTCCATTAAAGTAAGTCAAACTTTTGAGGGATGCAACTATAATGTCATCATATTGGGTAAGGATTAATGGATTACCTCCATTGAAATGCACAAATATCTACTTTTTTTGCATAGCCATGAATGTGATAGTGAATAATCTTCCTCTTGGTGAAATAAATATTTTGAATAGATGTGTAAAATAAGATTTAAGGGATGGTTACCTTGAATTTTTTCTTCCTCTAACAAGGGATGAATATATTCTTACACATCTCCTTTTAAAGGAAACTAAAAGATTAATGAGATGGAAATCAACACCCTTCACACATGATCTTGTTCTTCTTGGAATATTGATAGGGAGCTGATCTTATGAACATGAAATGCTTAGACTCACCATGTTCTCTTATTGAGAGTCTACTAAACTTGTTATCTAAGGGTATAATTGAATCCTTAGATTTTTCTTCAAACTGGGCTCATCAAGAATGCCATAAAATGTTGTCATTTGAAACATGTACCTATGTATGGTCTTCTACATAAGAGGTTTTATGGTAGAGAATGAAGCATGAGTGTCTTGTGTGAGGCATAAATTATTTAGTGTTGGGTATGGAAGTATTATCAGTCACCTACACATGTAGAGCATCAGTTTCTCATCATAATTATAAAAACATTCCCAAGGAGTAAGAACCTTGCACTCCTTAGGATGATCCTCTGGACTAGCTTGGATCTCTTCTATTCTAAGTGCACCTATTTTAAGACCAAAACATAGACCTAAAGATTAGGAAGTTAAATATACTACTAATATAAACCTAATATTATTTTAGGGAAAAGGGATGGAGAAGGTAAGAGTGATGGAAAATAAAAAGGTGATACATCGAGAATAGAGTGAGTGATCATAGTACTATGAACACACTAAAAGTATTTGAAAACAAGACATTATCACATAGTCTCCACCAAGGACACTATAAATACATAATTATTTCACATAGAGGCTTACAAATGTAGTGCAACACTGAGAGGGATGATAAATGATTCATAGATAATGTCTACATATAACCAAATGCACACAAGATATGACATGCAAGTGAGTTCCAAGTTCCACATAGAGGTGATAAGAATAGATAATGATGAGAGGGGTGAAAATTAGAGGGGTGAACATTACCCATAGATAGATATCAACAAACACAAATAACACATAAAATGTAAGAAGAACAGATGGAGGTAAACTGAATTTTTGTTAACATGCAAGGTCCAACCAATAGAAGTGCTCTTGGAGGGAAAATTTTGATAACATGATGTTGCCAAAATATGTTGAACCTTTTTATAATGAATAACAAGGACTTTATAATATAAATCTATTTTATAATTAATATGCCACTTGGGGTGGAAGATACAACTTTTTAATTCTATTATGATGTCATGCCCATGCTTCTTGAATTTTGCCTGATGATTTAGATCTAGGAGTTAGTGTTAGGATTCCTCTATAAAAGTTAGAGGGGTGGCATGTAATCATGTTTTGATGTCTGACCACTTATTTTACATTTACTTATTCTAACAAGGCTTTGAATACTACTTAACTACTTTTATAACTACCTCTTCATACCTTTTAACTACTTGTCAATCACTATACAAGTCTCACCTAATCTACCACATCATTTTTGTACTCTTGGGATCCATGTTAGTCTATGAATTAGTATGTACATAAAATATATCATAGTCTTTGATGTATGAAATCACTTAAGTGAAACTCTATGATTTGGTGTGAGACTTCAACTTGAAGGTATATGGACTCTTTTGGATAGGAATGCACACAAAGATGGGATAACTTGGGTGTACTTTTTATAATTATAATTTATTCTTATAAACCTCTACCAACACTATCTAAAGATTTGGGCTTTACATCCTTGAACCTTCATGTCACTTGGCTCATGTAATGAAGGATCCCTATATGGGGTGTGCATTAGGAAATATTTATGAATGCAATTCATTACTTAGTCGATGTTCATATTTTTACTGACTACCTTAGGTGTGGGCATGGATATGAGGCATTTCCACACACCCTGATTAAAATAACCTGACATTATGTACATGTGCAAATCTTCTATATGGCCTTTGTGAGCTTTGTGCAAGATGAGGGTGACTTAAAAAGTCAATAGTACTCAAACTCTAATTGGATATAAATTAGAAAGGAACATGACTTTAAAAAATTAAGCTTGATTTGATTTCAATTTTGATAAATTATTCAAAAATATAGATTGATAAAAATGTAAATTTTTATGAAACTCCCTTTATAATTATGTTAATGAAATATTCTATAAATAATTTAGATGTTGATCTTTTAAACTAAAAACAAATCTTCTAGTATTGTAGATGTCATATTTAGAAACTAACATTTATTGCATATTAAATTAATTTACAAAATGTAAACATGTTAATATAAATAATTTTTAAAATATCCCTCATATTTATTTTTAAAAGCTAATTTAAAAAAATAAATTGTACTATACATACTCATTTTCCTCTTTTATGTTTCTTAAAATATTATGTAATATTTAATTTTCAAAATATATTCTTCAAAACAAACTATCAAAATCATATTATATATTAAAAAAATAAATATTATACCCCAAAAAACATCTAAATCTTATTTGAATTTAAAAATAATAATTATATTGCTCAAATAAAAACATCAAAAAGTGTATGAATATAACAAATTTAATTATATGTATTGGAATTATCTATTTTTAACTAATTGTGGAATAATGTAACAACACTAAATTGAATCATGTAGGATTTTAAAGTTAATGGGTTAGCTTATTAAATTAAATTTATTATTAAATATCCCACCTTCATTAGAGAATGAAAATCCTATTCAATTTTTTTTATATATATCTATCCTAAAACAAAGCATGAAAAAGTGTATAAATGGGACAACTTTAAGTTGGAATTATATGTTTTTTAAGTATTCTTTTAATTAATTTTATAATAATATATTATCAAAAAATTGAACCATGTAAACTATGAAAAATAATATTGTATCTAATTAAACTAAAATCAATGTTGAGAAATTATGTTTTTGATTAGATCAATAAGAAAAAGGGTCTTGGCCCCAATACAAAGTATCCCACAGAGTTAAGAATAAAAAGGCCAATCATATGTTATAAATAATTCTCTAGCAACAATAAAATAGTATAGTCAAAAGGCAAAGTTGCAAACTAAACAATAACAACACTTGACTTGGTAGGTTTAACACTTTTTGCCTAAGTGAGAGTCTAAGAAACATGTTTAGAAAGACCACACTTCCTTCTTTGGAAAACATTTAAATAGGCTTATAAACCTCCAATCTCAGAGGAAGGAGATGAAGGAGGTGAAAAACTCACAAAATCCTCTAAGGGGGGTGGAGTTTGTGAGGTAGGCACCATAATATCAGCCCCAATAACACACACACATCCATGGAAGGGGGCAGAACCTATGGAAATTCCATCATATCATCAGTGCCATCAATGACTAACATACAAATAATAGTGGGTCTAGTCTCAATGACATCAGCATGTAAGAATCATGTGGTCGTTATATCAGTAATAGTAGGGGAGATAGTAGGGCAGGTACTTGTAACTGCTTCGATGGCCACATGTAGATTAGTTGGCATTTCAGTAGAAACAATGGTTGAGATCCTATCAGTAGTCCTAACATTTGTAACAATAGTAATTATTACCTCAATAGGGAACTCAACCTCATTTGAGGACTCATTCTTCTAAGAAGAATAGGCCTCATAGGAATTATTGATAGTCAAATGTTCTAGGAGGGCATTTTTCCACCAAGTTATAACTCCCTTGTGATGTGAGAAAGGACAATTAGAGGCCAAATGATCAATAACAAAACAACTTATGCATTTAAATGGGATACCTTCATAGTCTAATAGTTTTTTCTAGGGCCTTTCCCCTACCATCAAAACCACATCTCCATGAAGAGGTTTGGATATTTAAATATCCACCAAGATGTGAGCAACCATGGAATGTCCTATGGTAGAGGTAGTAGAATCAACCTTAAGGAGGCATCCAATAGCATTTCGTATACCCTCTTAGCAAGAATCCTCCCAAAATTTGATAGAGAGATTTGTGAGATGGACCCAAATAGGTCTGATATTAAGTGGCTTAGTGAGGGGATTAAAAGATAGAGTCCTAGGTTTGATGGAAAGTGAATGTTCACCCCACATCCAAACCCTGCCATTAAGCACTATCTCACTGCATCAAGGAAGAAAAAATAATAATAAAAAATCCTCTTACACATGGAAATAATTCAATCTTACCTTCAATGAGTGGCTTCCATGACTCTATGACCCAATTGTCAAGATTGGGTAGAGAGAGCCAAAACCCATTGAATCTGCAAGTCACTCCTCTTTTGTGGTAGTACTCCTATGTTGAGTAATTATGTTATGTTCCAATAATATATTTATTATATTTTCAATATTTGTATATATTTAATGATATGAATAATTAATATAATAATTTGGAACATTAATTGTAATAGAATATTATGTATAGTTTATAAAATAATTAACAATAATATTTGTAAAGATAAATTTTTAAAAATGATATAAATAAATTTATATATGATTATATATTTTTAATAATAATATTTATCCATATATTTTTATATTAAATTTATGTAAATAAAAATTATATGTGTGTGTGTGTGTGAGTGACCATGCAAATTAATATAATAATATGTATATATATGATATAATAGTTTATTATTATTAGATTTGTTTTTTTATTTTTATCAATCATAAAAGGTGTAAAAAATAGTAAAATAAAAATAAAAATAAATTTCTAACAGCATTCTACTATTATTAAATTTTCTTCTTATTTTTATCAATCATAAAAGATGTAAGAAATCTTAAAATAAAAATAAAAATAAATGTCTAACAATTTTTTTTAAGTTATAATAGTTTGTTATTATTTTAATAATTTTATTTATTATATATTATGTTTCTTAATTTATTTGTCATAGAAATTATAAAACATTTATAATATGAAAATATATATTTAATTTTTGAGTGTAATGGTTTTTATAGATTAGTATTTGTTAAATTCTCAAGTTTGCTTATTATTATTAGTTGTTGTTGTTGTTGTTGTTGTTATTATTATTAATAATAAAAGTATCTCCATGATTATTTATAATAATAATGGATGTCTCAATATAAATACTTTTTATTATTATAATATATTATATTTCTTATTATTATTTGGTATCAAAATTATAAAAGATATCATAATTAGTATAAATATATAAGTATGTTGTGAACCTAGTGGTCATTAAGCTCACAACATTTTTATATAGATTTAATGTTTCTTGGGAATCTAATAATCACTAAGATTAAAATATAATTATTTATTAACAATTATAAAGTTATTTTCAAATATTTAGAGTTTAGAATTATTCTTTGGATATAATGGTTGTTAGGAATTTAATGATCACTAAATTCCTAAAATTAATATAATAGGTTCATATTTAGACTTATTGTCTTTGAGGAGATTATAGAAGAATGATTCATTATTGTTTAATAAGTCCTCCAACTATAACTATATAGAGTAGGGTAGGTCATTAAAGCCTTCCTATCTAATGTATCCCTCTACCCCCATCCCCTATATATCTATGGTACCCTAGAATCTATTTGGGGAGGGTATGGTGCCCTAGCTTCTATCAAGGGAGGTGGCCCCTATCTCTATCTCTCTATGGTTCCCCCTCTATATATAGTGTGGTGACTCCCTCTATATATGGATATGGCATTCGCTCATAAATATGGGATGGGAAAATTAGATAAAAGATAGATGGATGGTTAGATAGATATATAGGCCTTTAATCCTAAGTAATATATATATATTTCTAACAATAAAAATTCATATCACACAGCCACTAGATTTACATGTTCACTATATATATATTAGTTTTTTGGGATCCAAAAAACACCAATTTCAAAATATTATCTTTTATAGCTAATGGTCCTTTATGATATTAACATTAACCATGTTGTTTGTAATCATTGATAATCTATCATAATTATTTAGGTCTATAATTTTTTATAACCTAGTATAATATTATGTGTCTCTCTCTTCACACAAGAAAACATAATATATGATTAAATTATGTATTATAATAAATTAATTGCATGGAAAATGTCTTGTTGAGAGTTTATGGCCACTACGTTCCTAATAATAATCATTAGTTACCCTTATATTTTAATTAATAAAACATATATCTTTTTTGGAACCAAACAAACACTAGTTTCTTAAAATTATTAGTTAGATAATAGGTTTACCCTTTAGACAATATAGTTATTAAGAAGTTATCAACTATTAGATTGTTTTAATCTTAACTATCAATAAATTTGTAAGATTAATATTTAAATATAATGGATGTTTTAAATATATAATTATAAAATTTCACATACCATATTAAATCTAGGTTGAGGGATGCATCTCACATTAATCATTTATTAACCATGATATTTTTTTCTTAAACTTAAATAAAATGAATTTTGGGACATAAGGGCCATTAAATTCACATAACTATTCTTTTTAAAGAATGGTTACTATTAATACTAACATTGGATATGTGAAAATATTGAGAACCTAACATTATTATTTAGGTATAATTAATAAGAAGACATATTATTCTCTTATTAAAAAAATATATTATTATCTTATTAATTATAATGATATTCACAAATAAAAAATACATAAATAGATATCATCATCATCATCATCATCATCATCATCATCATCCCCAAGTGCGATATCATATTTAAGTTGATAGATGCATTTTACATTAATCACATATTAATTATAAGTTTCATTTTTTAACCCAAATATAATATGGTGTGTAGGATATTACAAATAATGATTTTCATTATTAATAATATTGGCCATAATATTCACAAATATTGAGAATCTAATATATGCATTTAGGTATAATAGTTTTTTAGAACATAAAACATGTTATGATCCTAAAATTATTAAACAAGGTTCAAAATGAAGTCTCAAATATATATGAGTAGGTTTTGAATATAATAAATGGTGGGTGTCCTTTATTCTTTAGGGATAATGGTTCCCATAAAAAGACATAAATATATATTAACATAAGGATGATAATAATTTCATTCAAAGTGTCTAGATTGTACATTTTATCCACTTAAACCATTTTAAGATATATTTATTTTAATAATATTATATGATATGATATATAGATTACTATAATAATGGTAATAAATTTCTTCATAATATTTAAATTAGAGGTTATCCACTTAAATCAAATAAAAATACATTTCTTTATTTTTTTAATCAATAAAAGAAAATTAGAGGATTTTGACTTATCTAATAATCCCAAAAATAATAATTCTAAAAGTGTTTTTTAAAACTTTAGCACCAAAATCTAAGCTTAGAATTTATAAAATAATAATAAAAAAATTACCAAACCTTACTCTATGGAGAGTAACATGTGTTATTCTTTTAAATAACCCAATAAAACACCTTTAGATAGATATATAAGATAAGTTGGTTAGGCTCAAACCTATATGCTTTCTTATTGCCTAAAATTACATTATTAAAAAAAATACATAAGTTAAAAAAAAATTATAATAAGAAAATAAATCTAAAGAACATATATGTTTCATGTATCGTTTCCTTTCACAATAATTAGATAAATAAATTTTAAAGTGAAAAAATATCAAAAAAAAATCCGTAAATTAATTAACCATCTTTTTTAAACATGAAACCATAAAATTTTAAGAAATGAAAAAAATCACCTTTAAAAATAATAATAAAATATTATTAACTTTCCATAATCCTTTACTAAATAAATTATATAACTAACAAAATTTTATAATTAAAACTTTTTAAAATATTTACAATTTTCTTAAAATTTATGTTTCTGACTAATATCATATGAATGGGTATAATATTCAATTATTTTCTTTAAATTAGTTCATATTTAATATTATTCCTCATAAATAAAAGGATTTTTATCTTTTTATTTTGAAAAAAAAAATTGAAAATTTGAAATTGAAATATAATCTCTATTTAAAATGAATATTTCTTATTAAAATCAAATAAATGTTAGCTCTCCTTGTCACCTCTTTAATATTTTGGGGAGAAAAAGGATTATTCATCCCTAGATATTAAGTAGAATTTATAAATTGATACAATAATTCATAAAAGATTTATAGCCAAACACTTTTCTCAATTTTTATTTTATAATATTAAATCCATCTTAATTTTGACAATTTTTATTTTGATGTAATCAATTTTTACTATGTTTATAATTTCTATTAGAACCTTAAAATTTTTAAGATACTCTACTCTTATCTAAAAAAGGATTAAAATATTCCATATTCTTATATTCTTTCATTCATCACCTTTTCTTATCTCATTCTAGAGGTAAAAAAGGAAAGCTCTCGACACTAATCTCTATAAGGTTTAAAATTATATTTTAATTCTAGTATATAAATTTTAAAGATTAAATTTTGATTTTGATTTGATCTCTATAAGGTTTAAAATTCTATTTTCATTCTAGTATATAAGTTTTAAAGATTAAATTTTAATTTTGATTTGAGGATGAAAATAATACCTCAGAAAACTTATTTGTTATGTTCATTTTAATAGATTGAAAAGAGACTACCTTAGTTAATCATAATTTTAAAAAATTATTTCTCAAAATTAAAGAATAGATTTTAGGAAGTAATTTAAAATTTGATAATTGAATAATATTTTCATAATTTAATTAAAAAATATTTTTCAATTATTCAATAATATATCATTAAACTTATTTTCCTATTAATAAATGTCTTTTTATTTTCTAACAATTCAATTATTAAATAATCCTACTTGAGTCGCTTTCTCAAAGCCCCCATAACTTGAACTCCTTTTAAACCAACTTTACACAATTCATTAGAATGTTCACTCTTAGACATAAAATATCAAGGACCCACGATTGTTTTAAAAAAAAAATCCCTAACCAAAATAACCTTATAAATAGAAGAGAAAAGGCCATATTATCCTATAGACATATCCAAAAAATCCACTAAAATTTTAGCTAAGAAAATGATTTTTTCATTGCCAAACTAGTAAAATTGAAAAAATATTCTTATCAAGTCATTTAAATCTACATTTTTAGTGTTAATTTTATCTAGTGATTTAGATAATTCTATTCTTAAAACATCAATACCCATATTTTTTAAAACTATTACTTCTTCAATAACTTTAGTATCAAAGATTTAATGCTTTCACAATCTATATAAATTAATCTAAGCTTTTGAAATAATTTTATGATTTTTTCCCCTCAGCATTTAAAGAGAATAATTTACATAATTATTCTAAAATTTGAGATTGATGATCCTTAATATCATCAAAAACATAATCTTATAAACACTATCCTATACATCTATCAAATATATTTCTATTTGAAAAGAATAATACACACTAAAACCACTCACCCTCACTATATTTTTGTCAATAATATTAGATCACTAATCCTAACATACCTTTTACAATACCTTTTAGGGATAACTACTTTATATTAACCCAAAAAATCCCTAGAATCTTCAGAGGAAGAAGGAATAACAATATTCCATTTCTTGTAGAATAATGGGACTTATTTTATATCCAAATAACCTTCAAGACAAAAACCATTCCAATAATTTAAAATTAAATCAAATTTTAAATCATCTAAAATTATTAACTTCATAAAAATGTGATGGGATATAGTTATATTATTTTCTTTCTAAATTTTAGTAGAAATTCTCTTCAAGAGTTTAAACAAGAAATAATGAACATTGATTTTTTTTTTATAGTGGAGATGGGAAAGTAGTTTATAATGGTAATTGAAAATAGTATAAAACCAACATTTACATGTAATTTATTTTTAAAATAAAAGAGAAATTCTAGATTAGATATGTGGTAGTGAAGAATGTCTAATATCTTTACCAATGTTTATTATTTTCTCACTTGGTAGCAAAAACTCCTCCTTTCCATTTTTACCCTCCTTTTCACGAAGTACCACCTCTCCCATTCCATGGAAAAACCAATTAAATTTTTAACCACTTATTTATAAACCATTATTTTTATTCTTGTAACTATCACTACCTCCACGACCCAATTCATGGAAAATTACTTTGTTAAATATTCACCAAATCCTTGAAATTTATTAAAAAAAAGTTTGACAAACCTATCTCCTTAAATATTTTGAAATAATATTCATTATCCCTAAAAAATTATATGATAATCTAATTTCATACAAATGAGAGGACTCTACATAATAAAAAATGATTATTACCTCCTTGTTTTTGAACTTCAATTTAGTGTAGAGAAGAAAACAATACATTTAATAGTTATAACCTTTTCTAAAACCCCATAAATAAACTCCTCAAAATCTAAAAAAATAGATTACTATAAATCATCCACAAAAACCAAATTCTTACTATTATTTAGAGTAATAGACTCCAAAATAAATCCCCTCATTTAAAATTTTCATATCCAACATCACATTTTAATTATGATAATTAGTAGAAAGTCAAAAAAATATCTTAAAAAGATAAAATAAATTCAACTTAATTTTTAAAAATTGACATAATAATTATAAACATACAAATCTTCCTAACTAAAAAGATATTTTAAAAATATTATAAATATATAATACAATAATTATATTATATTAAATAATTCAAAATATTTAACATGCAAACTCCCTCCTACCAACTACTTTTTGATCAACTTAAAACTCTTGAATCACATAAGAATTCAATTTGATAATTTTTTTCATTTCTAAACATCTCAAAATACTGAAACCCAGTTTAGATAATCTCACACCCTATATGGATTTTTATGCTTGATAGATTTTTCATAAAGGAAGGATACATTAGAAAAATAAGAGGAGAAATTCCTCCCACTCATAGTGACCCTCAAAACCAATTTCCATCATTTCAAAAGTGTATCCCCCTTCTTGATCAAGAACATTCCTAACCATTCTTGATTCAATATAACACACCAACCTTTGTATCCATATTTGACTTACAATAATTATCCTTACACAACTAAAATAAAAACATTGACTTATCCCAATTTTAAGGGAACAAATTACATTCAACATGTTATAATATATTACATGTTTCTTTTTTTATACCTTTTCCATTCAACATTAAAAATTTAATCATAAAAATAAGATACATGTTTTTAGTAGGTTTTATCACATATTTTAGAGAATAATAGTTTTCATTATCCATATATAATTGCTATTCCTCATGATACTCAGCTAAAAGATCAAATGATTTTAATTTTAAAATTAAAAAGTTCTTTACATCTATTTGTTTAAGGCATTTCCAAACTAAAATTTTGACATGAGAGATATAAATGATATTAACAGATCACTGGAAATTATCATCACCTTCATTTTATATACCATAATATATTTTTACCAGATTAATGATAATTAATTTGAAAAAATATTTCAAAAAAATCATCGATTTACTTCAAAGTCTTCAAATTCCAATATTAAATTAGAAGCCCATACAACTAAACCTAAAACTCAAAAATTTACTTGAGAATCACCTTCCTTCCAAAATTCAACCCCAACCTTACAATTTTAAAAATTTGACATCTATTTACTTAATATTATACCTATATTATTAGATTCAAAGAATGAAATCATATTACTCCAAATGCTCCCATTTAAAATAAAGAAAAGGATCTTCACATCTACCCTTTCTAATTTGTATTGATCCATAACTCAAAAACCATACCCTTCCATACTTTACATATTAATTTATCAATTAAAGTATTAAAGAAAAAATCATATATATTTCCATCACATATTCATCATGTAAGTGGATTTATTTGAAAAAGGAAAAAACATTTGGGAAAGATAAAGACTTAATTAGAATTTCCTCTAAAAATAATGATCGAGGAAAATAATAAAAAATATTTTTTTATTGATTTATATATTAATTATAAATCATCTCCACATTTAAATAGAAAATCTAGATCTAAATCAAAATAAGACTTATTATTTGAAAATCAAAATAAATATAAATGTTTATCTTCTTCTATATTGGTCCTTTATCACTATCACCAACCAATTTAAAATCTAAACAAAGATAATATTCAAAAGATGAAAAAGGATATGAATTAATATCATTATTTGATCCCAAAAAAATTATTCTCACCCTCATAATAACTATCTAAACTGATCATTTTTTCATTGTCAACTTTTATAATTAATAGATTTATAATGTCACCAATATTTATCTTCAAATTATCCCTCTAGCTTATTAATCAATTCCTCCCATTACATACAAAAATTATTTTTGATAATCTAAATCTAATCTAAATTTAATTTTTTGAAATTAAATATAGTATTTTTAGGGTAATCTTTGTATCTTAGGAATTAGAAGAGCACACAAATATTGATTAGTTATTTGTTAATAAAAATGATAAAAAATTATGTATAACAACATACTAAAACTAAACACTCTTGCCTAAGAATTAGGGGGAGAAAAACATAATAAACAAGATTATAAAATAAAGATAAAATAATACAAGTAATTTACTTCTTTTGTCAAATTTGATGTTCATTTGTTGACATTAGTATGTTATTACTCAATCTATGATATTATAAATTCTTGTCAATGCTTCTCCATGGTGGTAGCACTTATCCAATGGTCACTTGTAGCTTTGCTTTGCTATTGGCTTGGCTTGGTGTGAATCTTGGTATAAAATATGTATTATAACACTAATCTCAATGGTTTATTTAAGGCATTTTTGTATAATAACTTTATACACAAAATCTTATTGAAATATGATTTAGGAGCTTATATTTATATATCTAAGAGCTAATTCTAATCCTAATAAGGTTAGGTTAAATTCTAACTTTGGTTGAGTCTATAATAATCTACATTAAGTTAGGCTAACCCTGAGTTGGTTCAAAGCACTAATGAAATCTTGACACCTCAATTTTAGATATTTATGAGCTATGTAAACTCACTTTAGATATTTGTGAGATTATGGCTTACCCTTTTTAGAATATTTAGGAATTAATAAATCACTTTATTAGCTCCTTTAACCTTTGTCTTCATATTTGGCTATTTTTTAAAATAAAATTCACTAATTTGATTTGTATTTTTTGCATAAGTAAGTTAATTAATATTTGTAATGTAATTAATCTTCCTTAATGCTTTTTGGCTTTTAAAAATTGCTTTAAATATTTTTTATTAATAGTTTGATAGGCTAAAAGTGTCAAATTACTAAGTTATAATTTGGCTAGAATTAAAATTAAATTAGGTTATGGTTCATATAGGGTAATACTAAAAATAATCAAGTTTTTCCATATTTTTGAGAAATTAAATCTCTTACATAGATAAATTTGAGCATTTAAGTGATTTATAAGTTTAAATTATGTCATGTGCTAGAAATTAAACTAAATCCTAGTTTAGGTATGAAAGTGACCAAAAGTAAGTGTCTACAATTTGTTCCTATTTTATAAGATATTGTGAGACATAGCAATAGTAACATATTTTTAAATAATGCAAAATTTGTTAAGTCAAATGGTTCATGCCCCAAAGGGCAGTTGGTTAGCCTTTACTACCCCCTTAAGGGAGTAGGCAACAAAATATGGTCCTTGAACTGTCCCTCAAAATGAAGAAAATGACATGATTTAGTGGCCATGGGTGTGAAATACTAAATTACCCAAAGCGTCTTATAAATATTAATGGTGGTGGAGTCACTTATTTACCCAAAGGTGATTATAATTAGTAACAAAGGGTGTGACACTAGTTTGCCTAAAGGTGGTTATAAGTAGTGCCACATGTATTTTCCCTGGTAGGGTGGTGGGATGAATACTAATTTACTCAAAGGTGGTTAAAATTAATAATAGAACATGAAACACTAATTTCCTAAAGGTGATTATAATCAATGATGTAGGCATTTTCCCTAGTAGGGTAAGTGGAGTAGTTAAAATACTGATTTACCCAAATGTAGTTATAATCATTAGCACATGATGCAAAAATAATGATTTTCCCATAGGTGGTTATAATCATCAAACTGGTCAAAAAATATTGATTCATCTAAAGGTGGTTATAATCCTTGAATTGGCCAAAAAATATTGATTTGCCCAAAGGTGATTATAATCCTCAAATTAGTCAAAAAAGATTGATTTACCAAAAGGCAATTATAATCATTCAGACATCTAAATCATTTGATTTAAACTTAGTTTACCTTAGAAAATAAGAATAGAGCATTTATAAAAAAAATTTCACACCAAGGCAAATTGTCAAGGATAGGTCATGTGAAAAAATTGTAAAAAATAAATTTATGATGAGCTGGTAAAGGATAACAACACATTTATCCTAAATGTTAGTTCAAAAATGCACATTCAAACAAACATGGGGTATATGTATAAAAATATTGTTGTAAAATGTGTCTCAAAAGAGTCCCAAAAAGATGATCTAGTTATAATATAGCCAAAAAATAAGGCATATAAGATCAAATGGTGCATAAAATAGACCACAGATGTGAAAAATACACTTCCTAAAGAGTGAAAATATTCAAACCTCTTGGCATTTTTGGCATATTTTTTAGCATATGACATTGTACTTATTGTATTATCATAATGATATATTTTGAGACAACATTGTGATATATATATATATATATATATATATATATATATATATATATATATATACATGACATTTGAGATGCATTGACATTTAATTTTGGGTCTGTTGAGGCTGATGCACATGTATATGATATTGATTTGATATATATGATTCCATGTTGTTATCTTGTTTATCTCATATTTTAGCATTGATTAACATTGATTAGCAATGAACAAGAAGAATGGGTTACCCCAAAGAAAAAGAACTACAAAGGTACAAAATCTACAGATGTTGGCACCAATCTCAAACAAGGGAGACCAACCCTAAGAGAAACAAGACAAAGAGAGATTGCCAAGGAAATTGTCAGTGGTAAACAAAAAACACTAGAGACCCATTCCCTCAAATCCTCTAAATGAGAATTGTATCCTGGAACCTGAGGGGCTTTAACAGTCCTTCTAAATAGTTTGAGGTTAAAACCTGCATTCTAGATAATAAATTAGATATTTTATTACTCCAAGAGGTCAAGATGAATGAGGAGATTATTAAGAAAATAGCTGACTACATATGGCCTAAGGCTACTTTTTGCATTAGTCTAGCTAAAGGGGCTTCAAGTGGGATTGTAACTATGTGGAATAGTGCTAAAATTTAGGGATCTCTTATTTCTTATAATAAACATTTTTTGATTATCAACTTCTCTCTATCTTCCTTGAAATGGCCATTGATCAATGTCTATGGCCTGAATAACAAAGCATTGAGGCAAAATTTATGGACAAATTTGAGTAGTTTCAAGCTAATACCCAACACACTAGATGGATGCTAGCTGGAGACTTTAACACTCTGTTATACCCTTCTAAAAAATATTGTGAGATTATTTATTACTTAGATATCATGTTCAACTTTTCTAAATTTATAAATGATTGGGGACTATTGGATATTGAATTGCAAAATCAAAACTTCACCTGGTCTAATAGAAGAAGAGGAGACCAAATGATTCAAGTCAAGTTAGACAGATTTCTTATCTCTAGCAACTAGAATGATTATCATAATATGCACATATAGGATTTTCTTAGAACCATGTTTGATCATTTCCCAATTCTCCTTAATTGGAAAGATTTGGGATAACATGGTCCTTTTCCCTTCTATTTTGAAGTGATGTGGATCAAACATAAAGACTTCAGACAATTGGTGGCCCAATGGTGGAAAATTCCTATCTAGGGCACTCCTATGTTCAGATTAGTCAAAAAAATTTAGCATATCAAATAAGAAGTTTATGGATGGAATAGATATAGCTTTGGTTAGGTCTTTAATCAAAAGAAAAACATAGCTATAAAACTTGTAGATATTTTGTAGTGGATGGATCAAGGTGATGAGTCAAAAGACACCTCCAAACAAGAGAATGTCCTAATTTCTGACTGGAAGAATCTTATGGAAAGAGAAGAGGTTTTTTGGAAATAGAAATCTAGAGTTCAGTGGCTCAAAGAGGGGGATAGGAACATGACCTTATTTCACATCTCAGCCATGAAACACAAGAAGGCTAACTCTATTACGAAGCTATGTTTGGATAATGGCAACATTATAATTAAAGATAATGAGATAGGGGAATAAACTAGGGTATTCTTTTAGAATTTACTCACTGAATGAAATAATGATGATGGGAATGATGGAACTATGAACCAATTCATTGATAAAATCCCATGTTTAATAACTAAGGAAGATAATCTAGAGATGTTAAGGCCTATATTCGAGGAGGAAGTCTATGCTATTTTTTTTATGGGTTTGTTCAAAGCCCTAGGTTCTGATGGCTTCCCTCCTCTATTCTTCCAAGAATATTGGGATATAGTGGGAATGGATCTTACTACTATTGTACGTGACTTCTCCAAATCAAGTAAACTTTTGAAACAAGCTAATAATACTTTTATAGTACTTGTTCCTAAAAATTCATAGCCCACACACCTTATAGATTTTAGACCTATTAGTCTATGTAACACTATTTATAAGCTCTACACTAAAGTGTTGGTTATGAAAACTCAACCTTTTTTAGACAAAATTATTTCCCTTGCCCAAAAAGGCTTTGTCGCAGGGCAATAAATTCTTGATGATGTGATCTCCACTCATGAGACTATTCATTCCATAGACAAGAGCAAAATCCCTAGTATGGCTCTTAAGCTATATATTTCTACATCATATGATAGGTTCTCTTGGACTTTTTTGTTCCAAGTCATCAGGAAATTTGGGTTTAATGATAAAATGTCTTGATTGATATGGAACACTGTCTCTTCTGCAAAATTTTTGGTTTTGGTCAATGGGGTCCCTAGAGGTTTCTTCTCTTCTTCAAGAGGAATATGCTAAGGGGACCCTCTCTCCCCTTATTCATCATAATGGTGGAGGCACTAAAAAGATACATACAAGCTGATATAATCTCTAAACATTTAGTGGGCATCAAACCTACTTCCTCCCTTCCTCTTATGGTGGTACAATAGTTTGTGGATGATACCATTATTTTTGGCATCTCCTTGGTAATTAAAGCTAGGAGATGGAAGAATATTTTAAATAACTATGGCATTGAGTCTAGGCAAAGCATAAATCTCCAAAAAAGCAATGTGTACTTTTTCAATACTCCTAATGACTTTAAACAAAAAAACATTGACATTCTTGAATATACTGAAGTTGTCCTACCTGCTACCTATTTGGGCCTTCCCCTCATGGTCAAAGAAGTATCTCCTATTTTTTGGAATGGAATTTTGCAAAGAACATAGATGAAACTTCTTGGCTAGAAAGGGAAACTTCTCAGCAGTGCTAGCAAACTGCAACTTCTTCGAGCCTCTCTTCAAGGGATTCCTACCTACTTCTTGTCTCTCTTTAAAATACCTACATATTTTGCTGATAAACTAGAATAGATTCAAATAAAATTCTTATGGATGGGAATGGAAGATAAATAGATAATGTCTTTGGTTAGATGGGAAAAAGTGTGTCTTCTGAAATCTCATGGTGGCCTCAATATTAGATCTATCAAGAACATGAACAAAGCCCTTCTCTCCAAAATCAACTAGAACCTGATGCATAAAAATAATGATTGGGGGGAAATAATGTATGCCAAATATATGCTTAGTACTAATGGTTCCATCTTTATTTAATAGGTAGGGTTACCCTAGGGATCTGTGATATGGAATAAAATGCTAAAAAGTAAAGGCCTCTTAAGCAAGGAATTAAATACAAATTGGGAAATGGCTGGCATATTAAATTTTAGAATGACATTTAGGTAAAGGATAAGGCTCTCATCACACAAGGAAACTATGGAGAGATTGCTGATATTACCATTCAATTTTTTGGTGATAAAGTCAGTGATTACTTGGAAAATAACATTGGTATAAGGAGCTAGAAAAATCTATCAAATTGTTGTGCTCATCAGCCTGAGCTCTTCCCTAGAGTTCTAGAGATTTAGTAGTTGATTCAGGGGATTAGAATCCCTCTTCCTAAATGAAGATGAATAGTACTAGTGGCTAGATAAGAATGGATGGTTCTCTATCAAGTTTGCTTATCAATTGTTGATTCCTGAGGTTCAGAATAAAGAGATATGGAAAAAGGTTTGGAACTATAAACTTATACCAAAAATCAACATGTTTTGGTGGGTTGTTGCTCATAATAAAATATTGACCCAAGACAACCTTCACAAGAGAGGGTTTACCCTAGTCAACAGATGTTATTTGTGATGTTTAAAAGAGGAAATAGTTTCTCACCTTTTCATACACTATGATTTTGCCTAGGAACTCTGGGGCATAATCCTAAATAATTTTGGTATTGAGTGGGTCTATAACTCTTACCTGAAGGAAGTCATCTTCAGCTGGAATCCTACCTTTTCTCATCCCTGGCTCATGGAATTATGGAATCAAACTCTACCCTATTTGAGTTAGATTTTATGGGAAGAGCACAACCAAATTTTTTTTAGAGATACTGCTAGAAATGCTTCTCAGGTGTTTCATTATTTTGTTAAGACTCTTTTTGAATGTGTCACCATTGCTCATATTCATACTATGAAGAAACCCCTAACTGAAGAAGAAGAACAAATTATGGCTAAATGGAAATTTATAAACCATATTCATGCTTATAATAATTCCAAAATTCTACAGAGACTTAATACTAAATAGATTCCTCCAAAGCCTAACTGGATGAAACTTAACTTTGATGGGGCCTCCAAATCTAATGGTAAATCTAGTCGAGGAGGGATTATAAGAAATGACAAAGGGTGGATGATTGTTGTCTATGTTGGTGGAATAGGCTACTAGAGTAATAAATATGCTAAAGCAATGGCCCTCCTATGGGGGATAAAATTGGCTATATCCCTAGGTATAAGAAATTTGAGTATCCAGGGGGACTCTAAAATGGTCATTGATGCTGTTAATAAAGCATTGAATGTGGGCATTAAGTTAAAATATATCATTAGGGATATTCAATTTCTTCTATAGAAACTTACCAGAGTTGATATTTCACATATTTATAGAGAGGGAAATAGTGTTGCTGATGCATGTGCCAATCTCAGTCAACAATTTTCAAATTGGTGATGTTGGTGCCAAGTAGATCATATCCATATAAACATTAGGGATATTATCCAAAAGGAAATGACTTGTTAAGGATGAATCAAAAATATGAGAAGGATAGCTCTATTAATTAGTTAATTTGGAGGGTGCTGACGTGGATCTCAAAGCTTGGTGCCTTTTGTACTCTTTTGATAATCATTTCTGATTTATTGTACCAATGTGTTAAGGTGAGCAGACTTCATTATGGAGATCACTGAAAAATGATTTTTAAGCATGGGAGAAATAAATATCATCTCAGCATGATACCTTGAATTATGTGCTACCTCATTATCATTATGCATATTTAGGAATAAGGGCTTGAAGCCACTTCAACTATGAAGGTTAAAATTGGGAATTCTCATGGTCTAGTTTGTAAATCCAAAATGGGGGTGACAGAATTTAAACTAAACTAGTCTCTTATTGTGAGTTCAAAGATAACCCATTGGTCTGACATTACTGCAAAGAGGGTGGGATTAGTCCCTACCTGGAGAGGCTCAATGGGTTTGATAAAAACCTGTCTGAGCAATTCATGAGGTCCTGGTTAAACTAGAGAGTCACTATTGGAGGAATTAGCTTTGAGATTTTTGAAAAGATGATAGCTATGGCTATAAGCATGTCTATACAAGAGATGAAGCTAAAAAGGAAAACAAAAATCACAAACTTCTCCAGCCAAAAGCTATTTTTGGGAGAAGGCAAAGAACTTGCTCCTTACCAAGGAGGATTTGATAGAGCTAAATTACCTGAGCTATGGGATAGAGTGTGCTTCATCCTCATGAAGTATTTCATGTTGGAAGGATGATTCAATAGGTTATATAATTATCATCTCCCCATTTTAAATCATTTCAAGTGTAATTCTCTCATCAGTTTTCCCTTTTATCTGTTCTCGTCAGAACATTTTGTCAGTAGGGTGTGAGAAAAAATTTCAAGAAAACCTAATATGAATCCTATCCCCCTCTATCAAGGCCTAATTTTCTATTTGTATAATTTCCATCATGCCCTTGAGCCATCCAAGACTATTAGAATTGTTAGTGGGGATATTTCTTTTAACCCTTTGGCTGGTGATGTTGTCAATGAGCCCTGTCTCTCCCCTATCTCTACCAAAACTAAAAAGGTCTCCTTTTCTACTCCTGAGGAGATCCTTGTTGACACCCTTGGCTCCTTTGTGAGCATGAAGGGTAAGAAAAGGAAGTTTTATGATGGTGAAGAGAGTATTGGGGGGACCACTATTGGGACCCATAAAAATATTGGTAGGACCATTGGGGTCAAGGTGGTAAATCCCATATGTCCACTAAGGTTAGTAAGGAGTGCCTCTCCTCAAGAGTTAAATGGTCAAGGTGGATTACTAGCAAACCCACTCCCATGGCTAGGCTTATTGACTATTCAGAGAGTGCCTCAGAGCAATCCGCCTAGGAGGAAGAGTATAAGGAATTAGAAGTTCAAGAAATCTCTAAGGATACTGAAGGTAAGTAGGAGAGAAGATAATTTGAGGATACTATGGAGGATGGTGCTGACATTGCAAAAATTGCTGATAAAGAGGGGAAAATGTATGTGGAAGAAGTCGATGAGGAAATTGAAACCAAGATTGGTCTGAAAGCTAAAATTGCTACCATGGAGGGTTACATCTAGAAACTAGAGCAGAACTTTACCACTGGGCTCTAGAATTCTATTTTCCTAAACATGTCTATGCTATAGGAATTGGACAATACTTCTTCTACTATCAATGCAGAGAACATTGAGAAATTGAATGAACTCATCAAATCTATGGTTATGTAAGGAGAGATTTCTCTATCTCTCATTTTTCTTGTTCTTGTCTTATTTTAATTTATTGTGTCTGTTGGTATATTGTTAGTGTCATTCCTGTCATAAGACATCTTTTATGTTGATTACCTTCATGGTTCCTCTACTTTTGTAAGGGTTCAGCCCTTGGCATCCCACCATATATAATCAAAAACATTGATTAGCATTATGCATGTTTGACATTATTGATGCATATGTTCATGTATGCTCTATGTATTTATTATTTATACCATGTTAATGAGATGTTGCTCTATGGGTTATCATTTGATTATGTAGTATGACTCATATGTATGTTTATCTAGATATGAAATTCTGTATAAACACCTAAAAAATCATTTTTCCTCTTGTTTATTACTCATGAGATTCAGGCATGTGTTTGGGTATTTGGCTAGTTTGATGTATCAAAGAAGTACTACCATCTCATTGATCTAATAATCTCTTTATGTCTAATTTTTTATACAAATTTAGGTATTATGCATCATAGTTATGAACAATTAAAAGGTAAATATATACCTTAATCATGGAAAACTTAGTTTAAATTTAAATATAAACAACTTAAGAATAAGATATGGAAAGTCAAATCCCAAGAGTAAATATAACAAATAAACCAAATGTAAGACTAAAATACAAATATTCAAAACCTAAGTACATGAAATGGATAATCAAGACTCAAGTGTAAACAAAATTTAATAGCTTCTTGATAACTAAAAAATAAAAAGTCAAAAAGGTAAATAAAAATAATAAATAAATGAAAATTAAATAAATAAATAAATAAATAATACACACAAAATAAATAAGGCAAAATGAAGTATATAAACAAACAAGTATTACAAAAAAAAAACACCAATAAATAAAATAAATAATAAAACACACAAACAAAACATGAATAAACAAAAATAAACAAACAATGCTATAAATAAAATAAAATAAAATAATCAAAATAAATAAGTAGTCTAAAGCAAAGAAAATGCAATAAACAAATTAGTCAAAACACAAAGACAAACAAACAAACAAATCTAAAAAAATAGAACTATAAAAATAATGGTTATTCACAATGTTAATATAAATATAATACAAATTATTCATTCATGTGTAATATAGGTGTTACTCTATGTGACAATCTGACCCCTAAACTAGGTAGTAATGACACAGGTAAAAAACACAAGAATAAAAGACACAAAGTTGCCCCTAGGCTATAGGGAACAATGACAAAGGGGTAAAATAGCAAATGGTTTCCACTAGGCCATAAGAGACAAGGAAACAAAATAAAAGAATGGTGGGGAGAAGAAAAGGAATGGGTAGTCGAGCTGACTCTAGATGTACTAGGCTACTGGACACTACTTACATAGTTTCATGAACACAAGATCCAACATGAACATTAGGCCAAATGTAGTTCTCCCAGAATATGGGATATAAGAACATGGATGATAATAAAACATGATTGACATGTATAAACAATAGGAATGGTGAGTGCATAAGAAATAGGAATGGTGAGTGCATAAGAAAAGAGGAGGATGACATACACAATCATGAAATCATCAACACAAATAAATAGTACAAGTATGAGAGCATGATTTATGATAAGACTACACTAAAAGACAAGAGATGAGTATTCATGAATGAACTAGATTGTTAATTCATAGTGTTTATTACATCTTATGTCTTAAAATGAGAATTAACTTGAAAAATAATAAGAGCTTAGGCAATGGTTGCTAAAAATATAATGAGAGCATAGGCAATGGTTGATCAAAAAATAGTGAAAACATTCAAACAAAAATTACTCACAAAATGAGGAGAGTATAATAAAATCCAAGTGGTCATTAGTACATCAATTTCAAATGCCCAATTCTCATAATATGATGTCATAAAATGGTGAGAGCATATGGCTAAGGATAATAAGTATGGGGAGACTAAAGGACAAGCTATTAACTATGAAATGACTAGGAGTCCTATAATACTTAAGGAAAGCAAGTGTTTGAAAAATAAATGAAAGTTTGGTCAAGATAACCACAAATACCCCATGTATCTAAGTGTTGCATACATAGTTCGTGTGGACCTTAGGCTAATGTAGTTCTAGAAATAGGAAGAAAAAAAATAAGGTGGTTTAGAAATGAAGTAGAACAAGAAAGATAATCCATCCTAAAAAAAATTGATGGCTTTATATTCCTCATTAAAATTCTAAGTTATTTTTCTTGATTTTTTTATTTTTAGGAGTTTCTTAGGTCTTTTCAAATGTATAGAAGTTTTAAAGTGTTTCAAGTGTTTTTATAATTTCCTAGGTATCTCAACTCAATCAAGAATCACTAGAGATAAAATGGTCCAGCTCAAAAAATGGTGAGATCATGGCTTAGGATAATCATAAAATAGTAAGAGTGTTCAAACTTAAAAATGATTGAAAAATAGTGAGAGCATGGTAAAGGGGTGATTGATCTATCTCAACTTAAATTGAGCACTACCTACATAGTCTGGTAGGACCTCAAGTCACTATAGTTCCACTTATAGTGGTGAAAGCTGGGGAAAGTTCCCAATGTTTTGGTATTTTTGATATCTAAAATCAATGGAGGAGTATGAGATACAACATGACCAAACTTACAAAACTATGAGAATGTGTCTTAAACATGCTCACAAAATGGTAAGAGCATGGCAAAAGGGTGATTGAGCTAACCTCAACATAAATAAAGCATTGCTTAAAGAGTCATACAGGACGTCAATTCACTATAGTTATACCTACACAAAAAGTATTTGAATAAGTACCAACAAGTTCAAGTATAGGAAATTGGCAAGGTAAATGGAAATAGGGATGGCAAGGTGATGTGATAATGCATGGTAAAGGTATTTTTCCTAATTCTCCCAAAATATTTTATCATTAGGAAACAATGGCAAGGGTTGGTGGTACTAATTTGCCCACAGGTGGTTATAATTAGTATCACAAGTATATAATGTAACAAAAAATGAAGGATATAATTTCTAGGTCCACTATCATACTACTTTCATATACTTCCACTCAAACATTTGATTCTGAAACAACAACTAGAAATTAATATATCATCAACCACTAAATGTGCCTAAAGTATAAATGAATCAGAACTAAGGCTAAATGTGATAGGCAGGGTTAGGTAAAAATAATTGGTTAGAAAGGGTTTAATTGTATGGTAGAATGGTATAGTATAAATAATAGGGATAATGTGGTATAACTTAAACAATCCTTGTAGACTATAATTTAAGTCCCTCAAGCATAAAAACATTTGAGGTGATTATGTTTATTGGCATATCAAGTTCATCTCCTTCTATTGTGGTAAGCCTCTATGCTCTAGAACCATATTTATCGATAACTACATAAGGCCCTAACTAGTTTGGTTATAACTTTCCTTTTTGCTTTATCTCATCATTAACATTCTTATGATTTTATTTTAACACAAGGTCATTGAGTTCAAATTCATGATTCTTAACATCCATATTATATTGACCTCTTATTCTATTATAATATACCTAAATATTATTCAAGGCATCCATGTATTTTTCATCAAGTAAGTCTAGCTCTTGCAAGTGAGCTACTCTATAGTCTTCATCATTGATGGTGTGGTGAAATGAAATCTGAAGAAGAAAACTCAACCTCAACTAGAAGAATGACATCCATGTATTTATAATTCTTTGCTTTATCTATGATTTGAATCATAGAGCCAATAGTGGTCATAGCATCAGTTGTTTTATTATTAGATTGAGGTATTATTTCAAACTAAATTTTGGTAATATATTGCTTGAGAATGTATACAAAGGAAAATTTAGTTGACCTATTAATAAACCCTATCTCAGAGAAGATAAATCCTACTTACACTTCTATTTGATAATACATTAGATATTTGGGGTTATGACCAAGATGGATCTGTTAGATGTAACCAAGGGATTTATTACCATAATAACATCACTAGAGAGGGTTCCAAAGTCTCTAGTCAAACAACACTATGCAATAACCCTAACTAGGTCCTATGTTTTCATATTCACTAAGTAAAAGAAAATTAAATTATAATCTAATCTAGTGCTCACCAAATCTTATGGCACAAACTGGGGGTAATGATCATAAAAATTAAACATTCATAGAATAATTCTAATTAAGCTATGTATAGATATAACCTTAATGTAGGAGAGAGTAATATTTTCAAAATCCATTACTGATGTTACTTATGTCTAATAAAATAGAAGAGTAAGTTTATAGATACTTACCTTAAATATGAACTCGTCGAGACTCAATCACTCCCTTGGTAAAGGGTTCTTTACAAAAGGTTATTGTGGTTTGTAAGGATCACTAAGAAAGGGGTAAGCATCTAAGACTTTTCCATAAGACAAGATTCTTATCCAAGTGTAAACCCTAATAAATAACTCTGCAATTAGAGTGGTTGAAGAGAGGATTTTAAAGAAGCATAAATGAATAATTAACTCTATTATCTCTCTAAGAAATAGAGAAATGAATGTGTATATATAGTTGAATCTAACCCTTTAACCTTTATAAAAATTTATTCAACCCAATTTGAAACTATATCATTATTTTATAAAAATAATTTAGGTCCTGGTATAGGTTGGCTAAGGCTGACCAAGACCCATAACATGTAAATATCAAATTAATTGCAAGGTCAACCCAGGTTGACAATGTATGGTAGAAGTCAAAAAAGGTTTTAGCCTTAGGTAATGGCTAACTAAGATGGTGAATTTTTGGGAGGAGTGTGTAAGAGAGGTTTCAAATATTAGGGAAGTGTATAGGAGAAGGTGTTTTAGATAGTAAGTGGTGGTATTATGGATAACAATCCTTTGAAGCACCAATGGTCTATCCACCCCTTTCCCATTATACCTTTTGATTAGTGCACTCAAAGAGATTTAGATTCGATGGGTTTTTGTGAGAGATAAATCATCATTATTTGATAAATTTTGAAAATATTATTTGTATAAAATTTCCCCACTTGAATCTCATCACATGTCACTCAAGTGCAACATGGGGTGGTTCTTCAAGAAAAGAACATAACAACACACAATGCTGAAGCTAAATAAATTATAGTATTTTAGAGCATAAAATAACTAAAAGTAAATTATTGAAAGGAAATATAAAAATTTAAAAATAATGTATGAATATCTTGACTTACCTTTATTTCTAAATGGTTATCTTCTACGTTTGTAGTTTTGATCATGGAGGGCACAGAGACTACTTTCTACAAAGCCAAAGATACAAAACTAAAGAGCAAAAACAAACAAATACAGGAAAGCTAAGATAATTGAAATGGTTTAGGCATGATGTACTTGTAAATTTAGTAATTTTGGGTGACAAATGCTAAGTTAGAACCAAATTACCAAGTCAAATTTTAGATTAAATTAGGTAACCAAAAATCCAAGGCTACTAAATGATTAAAAAACTCAAACAAGTAAACCTTGAGAAAGAGAGGTAAATAAACAAAGTCAAACTAAGGATACAAGTAAAAATAGTAATAAAAAATAAATGTAAAATTATTAACAATTCTTAATTAAAAAATATGGATAATAAATGGTATAATAACATTGATGAGTGAGCAGTAATAGTCCTTATTCAATCATCAATTGAAAAAGTTCATGAAAGGAAAAATAACATTGGTGAGTGATAAGTAACAAGCCAGCCTTACTAAATAATGAAAAACTTAATGAAAATTAGAAATATATGTGATTATATGAAAAAATGGAGGTACAAGAATGGAAATTTTTCAAGTAAACCAAGGCAATTCTATAAATGTAAACCAATGGTGTAAAGAAAGTAATGCATAGTCACTCAAGCATATAGTTTTGTTCTAAGGATAAATAAAAATGAAACAAATTAGTGATATAATGTTTTTAGGATGTTAATAAGAGGTAATATATAAGTGGTAAAATATATTTGGAATCAAACTTGCTTATCAAGGGGGGAAATGAAATGGGTAGTGGGGGAAATGAAGGAAAGGGCAAGGTAGATAAACTCCTTATCCAAGTCAAGAAACTTAATGTTTTGATTATTTTAGGAATATTAGAGTGTCTAAGCATGCTGAAAAAAAATATATCAAGTGTGTCTCTAGATCACCCTTGCCATCATATAAATTGAGCTTTGGTTAAATAAAACCTAGTGGCAAGGTTGTAGAAGCAATATGACATGCCAATGGTGTATGAAGTGGAACTAAAGAATCAAAAACTTGTGTTGGCATAGATGCACCTTACTCAAGATTTAGCACTTTAGATTGAAGATATTTTATCTCTTTCACAAGGGTAGACACATTATGAGACAAAGATGTACTATCCATAACTGGTGGTGCCTCATGGGAAGGTTGAGTTGTTATAGGGTGTTGTTGAGACATGGTTACCCCCATACTGTCATTTATAATGGGTTGATTTATGGGTTGAGAGGATTTACCATTGCTTGATTTTTATTTTCCTCTTTTATTATTTTAAGCATTTAATCTTGTATATCATTATGTTTAGTTAAAATTTCTTGAAGTTCCCTCTTTTTAGTTTCATCAAAACTGGTATATTGGGTCATTGTTAAAGTAGGAAAGCAATTTGAAAATAGATTGATTTTTTTCAATAAGTTGTAATAATAAAAATGTAATGGAAGGAAATTAATGAATAAAGGAAATTTAAATTTCTAAAATCAATAAATTATAATTTGCATAAAAAGGATATGAAGCTCACAAACATGTAAGGTGATACCTGAAGAAGCAAAGGGACCTAGTAAATTCAACTAGGGTTTGAAGGAAATTATTTTTAAAATTAATAAGGTAAATTTAAAAATTAAATATGAAATTATGATTTAAATATGTAGGAAAAATTATAAAAATATTGGAAAAATCAGCAAGGAAATTCCCTAGGGTTTCTAGGGTTTTTATGCGTAAACAAAGTAAGTTGGGTTCACCAAATGATTTAACTATTTTGGGAATATTAGAGTTTTATTCCTATTTTAGTTCAAGGTATATATTAATAAATTAGTAAATAATATTACAATAATTACAATCCTAATTTTTATAATTTATATTTTTTTTACCTTTCTAAAAAAACAATAAATAAGGAGAAATAATGACTTAGCTAGAAATACGATGAAACGACTGAGGTAAGATCTAAAACTAGTTATGTACGATTGGGATAGTGTTGAAAATTAGAATCTATATTTTGTTTAGTGAAAGTATAGGAGCACAAAAAATAGGACACTTTGGGCCTTGGTGTTGTTGTCCACTCCTATCAATGTTTTCCAAACTAATCATAGAGACCTAAATTTTCTAGGTTCTTTCCAATGTTCCTATGTGAGCCTACTTATGAAATTTTGAGTTTTGGATGTAGATGAAGCTTACTATGGAGGTAATTCAATATTCAAACCCTAACCCTCCATCATGCTTGATAAATGGGATTTGAATCACTTTAAAAAGTGGGGGTTAGTGTGTGTAAGATGAACTGAACGTGTGATCCACACCCCTTGTGTGGGCATGCTACCTACATACCAATTCTTCGAATATGGATCAAGCCATATGTAGTTATCCCACCTAATGTGATTTTTGAAATAGTGTGATATATTTGCAAGAATTCCAAATTAAGAGTGCTTAAGGTGGCTAGGGACTAGTATGAAAATTTGAATATGTTTCTATTTATGTTGGGTGAATATATGCAGAGAATAAGGAAGTTTGTCTTAGTAGTTTGCTTGTATTCTTGCTTGCTTTTTAAGATTTTTCACCTCACTTTTAAATGAAACTTGGATGGGGTGTTTATAGGGAATAATTGGTCATGGGTTAAATGTATTTTTGTTAGGCTGACATAATAAAGGATAGGAATTATATGAAAATAACCATTTAGGCTCAAATTACAAAGGGACAAGAGTAAATAAAATGGGACACCCTAGGGTCCAACATTGTAGTCCAAGTATGACACACTTATCCTACATGATTGGAGCCTAGGAGATCAAGATTGGCCTAGGAAATAGAGTGTATTTGAGGTAGAATGATTATTTTGAAGGCTATGGATGACTAAAAATGAGAAAAAAGGTGTCTATAAGGGTTACAAGATCATGCAAGAAGGACCTATGGGTTGGGTGTCATAAGCCACACTCAAGCTACCAATTTGGACATTTTATATGACTACACTTAGATTAGTTTTATCAAAATAAGAGGACTATCAATATTAAGGACTCTGAAGAATGTTTCCTAACCACACAAAATCTTGGGTTATCAAATTAAGTATGAATATCATCCCATGAAGGTTATATGCATGAAAATTAAAATGGACCCATCTTCCCACAATGTGTTCCCCATTCCTTAGGACCCCTTACAAATTTTTATATCTACTATGAAGATTGGGTGATTTAATAATAAAGTAGGTAGCACTATAGATTTTTTTGAATTCTCTTACCCTAATATACTAGCCTATCACACTCTAATAGACCTCAGCTCTATCATGAGGCCAACTATGGAGTTTGAGCATTGATTAAAAATAAGAGATGTGTTATGAATCACATATTTTGGTGTAATTTTAAATTTTGACTTTATATGTTTCCTTTTGATCATTTCCTTTTGTTTTAAATGATTTGGCTTTTAATGTTTTATGGATTTATCTATTCCTCTTCCATACAGATTTAGAGAACCAAACATGGGTTCTAAAAATGAATATCATTTGAAATCTTTAAACTTAGTTACTAAGAAAGATAAATTAGAGAGCATGGTGTTTAAGAATTTTATTTATTCATGTAAAATAAAAGTGTTATCTTGACTTTGATCTTCCTTTATCCAAAGTGGAATGAAAGGAAAGAAAATCAAGGGAAATGAACATGAAATAATTTGAATCACTTCAAATTACAAAATATGTGATAAAGGTTAATTTTCATAAGGGATAAAATGACAAGTAAGTATGATTCCTTAACATAATAATGAATGCAAGTGTAGGGAAACCTAATAACATAGTTTGTTATGCAAGTTTTAACTATAAAAAAATAAAAACCAAAGTGGAGAATAAGATATTATAAACTTGTATCAAGTTTTTAACATTCTAGAAAAGGAACACTTGGTTTAATAAATGTGTTTTGGAATAAAATAGTGATTTTATGAGGAGAGAATGGTCCTATCCATAGTTTTATACTGCAACTCATAAAAGAGAAAACCCAATAAGGTGAAACAAAGGTAAAAATGGTATTTTTGAAGAGGACCTGGTCCTATCCATGATCTTATACTACAACTCAAAAAATATAAATTCAAGAGAATGAGTAAAGTATTGGAAAATAAAAAATAAATAATAGTGAAAATAATTTATCAAGAATACCAAGTCTTATCCATGGTATTAAAATGCAACTCATGATAAAAAGAGACCAAAGGACCAAGGGAATGACTAACAGTTATGGAAAGATAAAACTGCTATAGAGAGTGAGACCCATGAATAAATCCTACAAAAAGTGTTAGTATGATAACATATAGAAGTATGTTAAGAAGAAAAATATCTAAGCAAAGTATTTTATAAGAATTACGTGTTGGTGGGCTCCTTATAAACATGGCCTTCACTAGTTTGGAGGTGATAGGTTATATGACCAAGAATATATTTTACTAAATAAGGGCCCTATAATTTTTGGGCATATTTTCCTTATTTATCATGAGTATAGTATAATTTAAGGTCTAGATTGCCAACATTGAAAGTGTATACTTTAACCTTTTTATTATGTTTCTTGGTGATATGAGCCTTGTATTGGTGATTATGTTTCAAAGTGACTAAACAATGTTCATCAAAAAGATTGAGAGCATGAAGGTGAGATTCACATAGCTCCTCATCAAAAATGATACCATGAATAGATATATATAAGTAATTAAGCTTAAATTATAATGGTAAGACATACTTAGAATTTTAGAGTAGTGATAATGGTGTTGCTCTAGTGGTAGTATGAATGCTAGTATAATAGGCACAAAGTGCGAGATATAAATGAATATGTCAATCCATGCAAGTTTCATGGATGGTCATATGAAGGAATTTATTGATAATTTTTTGTGGCCTCAGCTTGGCCATTGCACTATGGATGAGAAGGTGTGGAAAATTTGAGGGATATTTTGAATTTAACACATAACTGCTTCACGTTCTTATTTTTGAAAATACCACCATTATCAAAAATGATAGTATAGGGAACTCCAAAATGACAAATGATTTATTTAAGGATAAATTTATAAATAATATTCCCTATGATTTTGATGAGAGTCATGGATTCTACCCATTTGGTAACATATTTAGAAGTAGTGATGATAAAAACATGTCCATCTTGTGACCTAGGTAATTTGCTAATGAGATATAATCCCCAAATAGAAAATGGCCAAAGAGATTTCATATTTTTCATATTGGTTGGTGGTGAATGCATTATATTATCATGGATTTTTCAAGAACGACACTTTTTATCAAAATTGATAGCATCATTTTTGAGAGTAGGCCAAAAATATCCCATACATAGGCATTTGTGTGTTGTAGCATGTTCACTATAGTGACCACCGCAAATGCCCCCATGTGTTTATTTAAGGAGAGGAGGGACATCTTATTTCATTACAAAAAATAGAAAGATACCATTTTCATTGTGATAATAAAGGGTTTTATATTGAAAGACACGTTTAAAAGCTTACTTATGAATTTTAGTCTTTTCATGAGAATTTGTGTTTGTAGGATAAGTTTGATGTTCAAGTTATTAGATAATGTCTTTATACCATTGGATCTATTAAATGGTAAAAACCTCAATATGATATATGAGTGACTCTTTTAGTTAGATAGAATATGGTCAATTTTTTGTTTGAATAAGAAGTTAGGAATCAATGAGAACTTGGTGTAGATGAAATAAGGATGTCGAAGAAGTAAGAGAATCAGTGATGGAGTTCTAATCTCTTGGAATGGGATTAATGGTAAAATAAGTGAAATATTTATTGAGTGTAGTATCCATTTTATGATAAGAGATAATATTTTCACTTTCACATTGATAATCACCATTAACCTGAAGGAATATGGGTTAGGAGTCACCCAAAACATGAAAATATGGAATATCTTAGTGTTGCTCTCAAGCCTAAGATTAATGCTTCATATTATACCATGTTATTAGTGACATCAAAGGTAATCCATAATGTCAAAGGGATTATTTTACCATGAGTAATAGTTAGAATACAACATTCCCCACTCCTTGGAGACATTTATCCACATCAAAATATAGGGTCTAGGTGTCTTTATGTAAATCGACATTGATTTTTGGAAGTTATTCGATAAATTCTTTAGATTTAGTAGTATCAAGAATGACATAGGTATCTTCTTGATTAATTTCTTCCAAATCATCAATGAAGTTATGAAATTAGTATTTAAGAGAAAGATCATGATTGAGATCTCTAATATGGAGAATGTTATTATCAAAGAGACTATATTGAAGATGATTGGTGGTGGGTATAGGTGTTACTACAAGTTAGTCAATATTGACCTGCCCTTTGAATTTTTTTTTCATGATGATGTGAAGATCAAATTATATTAAGAGAACCATCCACTTGCCAATTCTATCTCCAAGTAGAAAGGATTTGGATAAAAAGTGACAAAATATGTCAGAATCAACTGTGACATAAGTTGTTTGGTAGAGCATGTAGTGACGAAGATTTTCAACTACAAAATATATAACAAGGAAATCACGTTCTACTTTGGTATAATGTTTTTTGTAATCTTAGAGACCTTGAATAATATATAAAATAACATAGTCTCTTCCAATATCATCTTGTTGGGAAAACATTTCCCTAACTGATATAGGTGTAGAAGAAGTGTACAAAATCAAAAGATGATCATTAGAAGGTAGATGAATGGTATGAAAATGGATCAATGATTATTTCATGTTGTCAAATGCCTTCTGACAAGGATTGATCCATTCTAAATAATTACCTTTAATAAGAAGGGAATTAATAAAATAAATTTGATAAGTGGGATAAATCATTAGATTACCCCAATCTTGTCGAGGTAAGTATGAATGTCTAAAATAGAACAAGGAATACGCATGTTGATTAAAGCATTGGATTTAGTCAAATTAACACCAATAACATTATTAAAAAAAAGACTAATATCCCTACTAATTTACAAGATGTAATGCCAAAAACACATTTTTAGGGGTTGAGTCTAACTTTGTACTTGATGAGTCAATCAAAGATGATGGCTAAATTAGAGAGATGGGTTTTATGAATTTTGGATTTGTTAATGAGATCATCCATATAGGTTTCCATAATATTATGGATAAGGTCATGAAAAATATGGGTCATATCCCATTGATAAGTAGCTCTAGTATTTTTAAGGATAAAAAGCATTTTTAAGGATAAAAGGCATTTTAACATAGCAATAGGTGCCCCATTTATTAGTTAATGTTGTCTTGTGTTGGTCTTTGAGGGTAATATTAATTTGATTGTATCCCAAAAAACCATCCATGAGGTACAACATTTTGTATCTAGTAGTGGAATCTATAATGGCATTTATCAAAGGTAATGGAAAGTTATCTTTCGGATAAGCATGTTTCAGGTTACAAAAGTCAATACAAATACAAATAACCATGGTATCCTTTTCATGAATGGGAACAGACCCATTTAGAATAGTCCATAGATATAATAAACTTGGAATCTAATAGTTTGATAATTTATTTATGACATAGGATGGAAACTTTGAGGGGAGATTTATTTTATTTTATCCATATGGGTTTGGCATTGGGGTATGTGATTTTGTTGTGCACCATGATACTAGGTTCAATTCCAGGCATGTCTTCATATGACCAAGTGAAAGTCTTATGACATTTATTGAAGAATGCACTAAATTCATCATGTTTAGTTTGTTTGAGTTCTCAAAAAACTATTATGGGTTAAGGACATGAGGGTGTACCATATTCTAGTCTCATGGTTTCTTTACTAAGCATAGCATTTATATCTAAAAAATGATATGGTGCATTGGGAAGAGAGGAAATGGGATTGGTTTTGAGATTCATGCTAGCAATTAAGTTGTTAAAATGAGGGGCCTTTTTCTTTAAATTCCCAACTTTGTGATGTTATTGAGGATGTTGAGGTTCTTAGGCATGGAATAATTCAAGGATAGCTTCATCATTATGTAACGTAGGTAGAGGTCCATAATATTCCACATCTACTTCAACATCAATAATTTTTTGAACATGATGATCATATTAAAAATGTATCTAGCATACATCTATGTTCTTGACATCAAGAGTGATCTCAAGAGTAGGTAGAATTGTGGAGGAAGGTTGATTAGGTTTGGTTGGATAATAGGTGTGTATTTGAAATCAATGATAGCTAGAGGATCTAGTAGAGTAACTAGTGTGATAGGAGGTATAAAAGGTTTTGGAAGTTATTAAGGTCCAAGAGGTAATTGTTGACAATTTTGACACCATATGTCAAAATCGCAACCCTTATCATTTCAAACTTTACAAAAACATGACTTTTGTCCAAGTGTCGGAAGTTGGTCTTCGCAATTTTTTTAAAATGGCTCCTTCTTTCAAAAAGGTCCATTTCAATAGTTTTCTTGAAGGTCACTTCTCAATAAATTGGGCTTGTTTACAATTCAAAAATAACCATTACAAAGTTATTATTTCATTTCCAAAAGGTTCTGAGGACCATTTCAATTTTGTCGAAGGGTATCTTCCCTATAAGAAAAGGCATTTTCAAAGATAGTGGACCAAACAACTTTTTCAAAGGGTAAGTGCACCGTTCCACTTCTTTCGAAGGGTTCTTTTCCTTCAAAAAATTCCTTTACAACTTTTTCGAAGGGCAATAGGACTTTTGATATTTTTTGAAATGGTATTTTCTAGAGTAAGAGTACCATTTCAAAAAGTCTGATGGGTCTATTGTAGAAATTCAAAAGGCACTTCTAGGGAGAGGTCCATTTCAATTTTTTTGAAAGGGACACTTGTAAGAAAGCCAAAGGGTATATGCCCTTTGAAAAAAGGTATTTTTAAAGACAAAAGGCCCATTACAATTTTTTTGAAGGGAAATTTACAAAAGTCCATATCATGAATTCCTTTAGACTTTTTGTCCAAAGGAATTGTTTAAGCTAAAAGAAAAGCCTTGAACAAATAGTCCATGAGAAATAGACTGTGTCAGGATTAGGAGCACAATTGATTACCTTGTATAAGCAACTAAACACAGAATTTAACTAGAAGTAAAATGTAACTAGAATTCAAAAATAGCATAGAATGTGAGAGACAATACAATCTTTTATTAAAACTCTTCCAAAAGGAAATACAATGAAGAGATCACACTCTTCCCATACCTCTAGGGCATACTAGTAATTCTCCCTCAAGAGTTCTCTCTCTCACAACCAATTACAACCACAACTCAAACACAGAGTTGTACCCTCCACCAGTCAGTAACAATACTACCAGTACACCAAGTACTCAAAGTACTCCAAGTAGATCTCCCTGATCTTGCAACAACCTACAAATCAACTGATCTTACTTACCATGTTGATCTCTCCTGATCTTGTAACAACCTACAGATCAACCTAATCTTACAATCAGAAGGATGTCATCCTTGTCCTTGATTATAATACAGCCCCATGGGTCTCTCCAATAGATCCCATGCAAACAATAATTAGACTTCCTAATTACAATAATTAGAAATACAAACTCAAGACTAAAATTAGTCTTTTACATGCAAACTAATTGTCCATCTAAAATTAGACCAATTTTGGAAGCGCATGCAAATGCAAACACACAGAGGTTGCCGACATCAGTTCTTATTTGACTGATGTCAGCCGACCCATAACCAATGTCAGTTACTATATACATTGAAGATGGCTGGCATTGGTTGACTAGATTGATGTCGATTGCTCTACAAATCTGTAACCTCCTCTATTTGCATCAGTGAAGCTTTTAGCTCCACAACTTAATAATCTGCCACTTGGAGATAAATAGCTGCACCTATACCTATACCTGTACATCATCTAATTTTGTTTCTTGGCTTGTATCCCTCTTCAAGTTCAATCTTGAAGACCAACCACCACATATCCTATGGTGTTACACCTGTCATCCAAGTAACTTGCCATATCTAAATCTACATACCCATGTAGAGAAGTGCTTGACCCTGCATAGCATGTCAACCTACTGCTGGTCCCTCTCAAATACTTGAGAATCCATTGAATTGCTTTCCAGTGCTCCTTTCCCAAATCAGCCACAAACTTGCTAACAACTCCCACTGCTTGGGTAATATCAGGTCTAGTACACATGTACTCAACCTCATCATGTGATTTGGGATACTGTTCTATGAACTATCCATCCATAGGTGTGCTAATTGATTTTACATCCTGTATATTAAACCTCTCCACTACCTTATTCACATAATCATCCTGAGACAACATCAACCTGTGATTTTCCCTATCTCTAGAAATACTCATGCCAGAGAATTTTGTTGCTTCCAAATCCTTCATGGCATACCTCTAAACTAACTTTACCTTTAGCTTAGTAATCTCCTACATGTGTGACCCTGCAACAAGCATATACACTACATACGGTAACAAGATAATGTAGCTAATATTATCTAACCTGGTAAATTAAACACAATGGTCACATTAACATTGACTAAAGCCATGCTTTGTCAGACACCTATCAAACCTTAAACACCATTGTCCTGTAGCCTGCTCAAGACCATATAACCTAGCCTTCTGTCTCACGTGTCCATTCTCTCCTTTCTTTAACTTGGGAATCCATTTGTCTTTCAGTGCTTTCATCCTAGCTAGCAACTCTACCAAATCTCCCATTTGGTTCTCTTCTAAGGAATCAATTTCCTCATTCATGCCATGCTCCCACTATTTCTTAGATTCTACCTACTCTGCCTCTTTAAAACTTCTTGGTTCTTGACCATCAGTGAGTAACAAGTAGTATAAAGAAGGGGAATAATGAATTTGAGGCTTACTTACCCTTTCAATCCTCTATATGGGAATTTGAGACTCCTTGATAGCTTATTATCTGCCCAAAATCCTTACTCTAGTCGACCCTGGTCTACACCCAACTGATGTCGATTCCACCTAATCACCGATGCGGATTCCCTAATCGACATTGGTGTCCACCTAGTCACCGACGTTAGTTCCCTAATCAACATCAGTCTCCACCTACTTGACACCACTGACTTTGGTCTGCACATGATTGACGTCGATACCTACCTGATCGATGTCAGTTCCACCTGAACGACATTGGTAGCTATGTTTTCCTGTGAGTGATGAATTTTTACCCGCGAGCTCACTTTGGATCATAACCTTGTCTAAAATATCCTACTTAGAATTATTTAGCCCCTTGAACTGATTTCTGTCCATCATCTTCTCCTTAAAAACCAAGGCTTTCTTGTTCTTGTTAAAAACATCAAATTTCTTCTTCCTAAAATAAACATGATCCTTTCTTGTACCATACCACTGTGATCCTCCAATAGAAGCTCCCTTCTTTGTTGACCTAGTTTCAATAAATCTCACTTTCTTTTGTTGCTTACAAAAATCTTGATCTATGCTTTCTGAATCTAAACTCTTACCTTTTTACTCAAGAACATGCATCCCCTTCTTACTCATGTGACCGAGCTACAGAGCCACATCTTCGCATCTACATCTGAAGTAGATAAACTAAAAGGAGAATCAGTAATACAAGTAGATAGATAAAGAGTACCTACTTTCTTACCTCTTGCTAAAACAAGTGCACCCTTGGAAACTTTCTAGGATTTTGCTATGAGAGTTACTGTGCATCCCTCATCACCCAACTTTCCTACAGAAATCAAATTCTGCTTCAAGACTGGGACATACATGACCTCCTTCAACACCCATGTGTTTCCCATCTATAATTTTAGCTACACTTTCCCTTTGCCAACCATTTGACAAGGCTTACCATCCCCTAAATAAATCTTTTCAAAGTCTCCTTGGACATAATCATGAAAAAATTATCTATTTGGGGTTGCATGGAAAGAGGCACCAGAATATAAAACCCATGATTCCACTTTGTCCAAGGAACATACAAGAGCATCCTATGCAACAATACCTGCAACATCTACTTCTTCATTTCTTTCATGCTGATCTTTTACCAACCAACAATCTTTCTTTACATGCCCTTTCTTTCCACAATTCTAGTAGATTATACTGCCATACCTAGATCTAGATCTCCTGCCTATCTTTGATCTTGATTTCCATTGCTTGACCTTCTTTCTTTGATTTCCCCCACTTTCAACACTTGAAGCATTCCCTGATGATTCCCCTATGCTTTTCTTGTGAATTTATTCATTCAAGATTACACTAACAACATTATCAACTTTCAATATTTTTGAAGCAGACACAATATTACTAACTACCATTACCAAACTATCCCAACTTTCAAGTAAAGAGCATAAGATTAAGAGAGCCTTAATTTCATCATCAAAAGCTATATTGATTGAAATTAACTAGTTTACCAAACCATGGAAATCACTAAGATGACTATGTATAGATCCACCTTCTAGCATTTGCAAATTAAATAATTGCTTCATAAAAAATACCTTATTCAAAGCTGAGGGTTTTTCATATAAATTTACCAAAGATTCCATTAACTCTACCATTATCTTAGCCTGTGATAAGTTGGAAATCACAGACGATGCCAGGCTCAACCTTATAGATCCCAGAGCCTTCTGATCAAGAACATTCCATTCTTCATCTTTCATAGCTGTGGGCTTGCATGCAACCCCACCCAATGGTAAGTACAGATCTTTTTGATACAAATAATCTTCTATCTGCATCATCCATAATTGATAATTCTTGCCATTGAATTTCTCCATTCTTAGCTTACTTTCTTCTGTCATTGCTTTACTCCCACTCAATTAGAAACCCCTAAGAGTGACCTGTAATCAAAAAACACTAACCTACTTCAAACCAAACTCTAATGAACCTGTAACCTTGCTCTGATACCACTTGTCAGGATTAGGAGCACAATTGATTACCTTGTATAAGCAACTAAACACGGAATTTAACCAGAAGTAAAATGTAACTAGAATTCAAAAATAACACAGAATATGAGAGATAATACAATCTTGTATTAACACTCTTATAAAAGGAAATACAATGAAGAGATCACACTCTTCCCACACCTCTAGGGCATACCAATAATTCTCCCTCAAGAGTTCTCTCTCTCACAACCAATTACAACCACAACTCAAACACAGAGTTGTACCCTCCACCAGTCAGTAACAATACTGCCAGTACACCAAGTAATCAAAGTACTCCAAGTAGATCTCCCTGATCTTGCAATAACCTACAAATCAACTGATCTTACTTACCATGTAGATCTCCCCTGATCTTGCAACAACCTGCAGATCAACTTGATCTTAAAATTGGAAGGATCTCTTCCTTGTCCTTGATTATAATACAGCCCCATGGGTCTCTTAAATAGATCCCATGCAAACAATAATTAGACTTCCTAATTACAATAATTATAAATGTAGACTCAAGAATAAAATTAGTCTTTTACATGCAAACTAACTGTCCATCTAAAATTAGACCAATTCTAGAAGTGCATGCAAATGCACACACACAGGTTGCTGACGTCAGTTCTTGTCTGATCGATGTCGGCTGATGTAGTAACCGACATCAGTTACTGTGTACACTAAAGATGACTAACATTAGTTGATTATACTGACATTAGTTGCTCTATAACTTTGCAACCTCCTCCATTTGCATCAGTGAAGCTTTTAGCTCCACAACTTAACAGACTAGGACAAATTGTCTGAAGAAAAGGACTTTTCAAAATGTCTAAAGGGCACATTTCAAAACTTTGAAGGGTACTTTCCCTTTAGAGAGTTCAATTTTAAAAATTTTGAAGGAAAATTTTTAAAGCTTTTAAGGACATGAATTCCTTCAGACTTTTTTTTTCGAAGGAAATGAATGAAGGAAAGGTTCTAAAATAAATAAATAGAAAGAATTCCTTCAAATTTTTGGTCTGAAGGAAATGAATAGAGAGATAAAACATGGAATTTTTGTCCAAGGAATATATAAAAGGAATGGTTTGAAGGAAGTAAGCCACAAGCAATTTCTCCAAAGAAATAAGCTAGAGGAAAGTTCTAAAAGAAATAATTTTGAAGAAAAGGCCTAAAGGAAATGAACAAAGAGGAAAGTCTAAAGGAATAGATAGAAGCAAATAGCCCCAAGGAATTATCTCAAAATAGATCAAAAAAATAATATTAAGTCAAATGGTCAGCAAATATAAATGGCTAATTAATTAATGATAAGTGGCATAAGCACATTATATAGTAAGGAGACCAATAGATAAGGAAAAGCCAGGTTTTTAGAAGGATTCTGGTAGGATTTTGATAGAAAATTAGTAGAAGACAATGAGAACTTCTCCTTTAGACTCCTATGATATGGTTCACATCTCACATTTAGAGCATGAAAGGTGGCCCATGAAATATTAGACTTTAGTAAAGAGCATGCCAAATAATAAATGCAATAATCAAATTATTCACAAACATGCAACTACCTTCAAGCATGACTCTCTTAGTTCTAAAAGGGAGACTCAAATGCATGAAGGGATCAAAGATTTTAACATTGGATGGTTGTTTAAGGAGATATTAACATAAAATTTCATGCATTCACTCTTGTTTATCTTATTAATCAAATCCTTTTCAAATGCTTCTAACTCAGCTTCATGTATATTTTTCTCTTTAAGATTGGCGTAGCATCATACATGAAGAAAATTAAATTACCAAGTATCCATGCATGTTTGATCAATTTTGAATAATTTAATTTTTATTATAAATAAGGATTATGAAATGGGCTCTCCATCATTTTAAATTCCAAAGATCTTTTCATGCAAGGCATAAGATAAAAAGATATTATTTGAAGGCTTAGTTATCTTTTGATAGTTAAAGTTGGACTTGTGAGATGTGGGAGATAATTTCCTCTTTTATTTTTAGTGCCAATCTTTGGATTGTGTATGTTTTTTATATAAAAGTTGGTTTTTCTATCCATTTTGAGATACGAATCCCTCTTTTGACAACACTAAACTCTACCAAAAATTGAGTTTTGTAACCTTTTTTAGATAAATAAAAGGACTATCTTTTTAGATTCTAGGGTGTTCATATAGTGTATTTATGTCAATGATTTGCATATGTGATAGAATTTTTCTTCCTTATCAAGTCTTGATTCTTACCTAGTTACTAGTTGATCAAATTATGCAAGTCATGTTCTATGTTTGATATCTTATGGCTAAAGTTAAAATGAATGTAAGTGGATGGTTAGTGCCTTGAATCAAGCCTATTTCATCATTTTCCTCAAGATTTGATCACCATATAGAACCTTTTCTTGAAATACTGATGCATAGGAGTCAATTAAAATTGAAATTTTAGTCTCTTCCTACATAATCAATGTTTTAGAAGCTCAAATTAAGTGGATCAACTAAAATACAGGTGTATCACCATCATTAGATAAGATTTCCCTTCAATTTTCCTTTTTTATTTTTTCCTCTTCCCTTTTCCTAGTAGTTTGTAGTGTAGAGTAGAGATCCTAATTGATACATCAAATAGAGCTAGCCCTTAGAATCTAAAGATTCAATCCACTGATTAGGCCACCAACAACCTAGGATTATTTTCATGTTTCAACAAACTATGAAGGCTTGAAATTACCTTCACAAGGGTGTGAGTCTAATTGACAATAGTTTTTGACACACCTAATGGCACAAATTGGAGATGGTATTGATAAAATTGTAGTTGTAGTAGTGTTTTTCATAAAGTATTTGGTGATTCTAAGCTCAACCAATTAATTATAATGGTCCAGACATAGTTTCCATATATGTCTATGTTTATTACATTATCATGAATGAGTTTTGATGGTTTTATATGAAGAGAATTCCTATGCTATGTTTCCTTATAAAACCTATGATGAATCATACTAGTCTTGTCTCCAAGAAAGGGTGGATGAGATAGAGCTCAAAATACTAACATATGCAAGAAAAGTTTGTTTAAGTTTTTAGTATGAGGAAGTCAATGTTTTTTAAAAAAAGATGCCTAATGATCTAGAAAAGATAATTGAGTTATGTATTTTTATATTGGAGAAGATTGAGTCTTGGGAGAGGCAATGAATTGAGTTGAACCTTTTCTCAAGAAGTTTCTTGTCTCCTTATTCTCATGAAATTTGTAACCATGCTCAGTGTGTGCTAATGGAGCTTCCTAATTAGACTCAAGAGAAAAATCATATGCCTATTAAAGAACATATTCAAGAGATTAAACCTTCTTATAGTCCCCTTTTTCACTAATCATCCCTCAAGTTCAAGTTATCCATCAAGATGAGGATGTTTTAGAATTTGATGAGGTAATGGCCAAGTGAAAGGAACAAAATGTAGAGGTCTTTAAGAGTTTCTCTTTCCCTCATCTCCAAAATTCCCTAAATGATTCCATTTCCCCTAGATCCTAAAATATGATCATGATCAACCTCCAATTCTTCATTTTCCCTCTCACAAAAATGAATTTCATTACCCTCCCACCATCTCCCTTCTTCATGAGGAGCCTATTCTTTGGAGGATTGAGAAAGGGGTTGTAGCTACAATTCAAGTTCTTATAGAGTGTGAAGAGGATGCCTTAATTGTGTATGATGAAGAGTTTCTCGTTTATACTTCACTTGAGGTTCTATTTGAGAATGAGAAGGTTAATCTTGATGTGAAGGAACTCCAAGAGGAGTTGGTATAAATTGAAGTCATAAATGAATTAAAGATATCTACTTTTGAGAAGGATAAAGATAAATTTCAAGCTAATCCTATTCAAATTGATCAAAATGAGGAAGAAAAATATGATTGGCAGTTGTACCTTGAATCTATATAAGAAATTGAAGATCTTTATAGGGATATGCTGCCTATTGAATAGCATGTTTATGAGAAATTTGATCAAGAATCACCTATTCAAGATCATAATAAAAATTAGGTTGCCTATTCAAAGCTCTTTGAAGAGCTAGATGAACTTTCAATAGTTGTTAAAAAGGATGAGGTCACTCAAGGACAATGCACAGATGAGATGTCACTTGAAAAGGTTGTAGATGACAAGTAGTATGAAAAATATTTGCAAGTACTAGATGAGTTTGTCTTTGTTGGTGACTAGTTTGTTGTTGATGACTCATTTGAGGAGATGATAAGAGCATTGGTGAGCAAGAAAAATGCCTCATCAAAGGTTATGATTAATAAACATCTTACCTTGAAACTTGTACCATATCTTAGAGTGAGTGAGTTTATAAATTTACCATTTGATCCAAGTGGATCATACTTTGTCATGGTTAGTTTTTATCCTCCAAGTGTTGTTCAAACACATTAGCTTAGTTATATTTTGTCTCAAATAAGTGCTTGTTTGCACACTGTCTTTGTTTAGTTAGTTGTCCTATTGTATGTGTTTCCCATCATATTTTAGAAGATTAAGGTTGCCTCATGCCAGGTCAAAGGAGATTTTTGAGTCATGGATATAATTTTTCATTATTTTATGAGTTTAAATATCATGTAAATGGTCTGGTTCTCAAGCACAGAAGCCATGCTTCCTAGTTGGGTCATCAAAATGTCGATAATTTTGACCCCACAGGTCAAAATTGTAACCCTTATCATTTGAAACTTTACAAAAAATTCCTTTTATCCAAGTGTTAGAAATTAGTCTTTGTAATTTTTTAAAAGGGCTCCTTTTTAAAAGGGTCCATTTCAGCAGTTTTCATGAAGGTCACTTATCAACAAATTGGGCTTGTTCACAATTCAAAAAGGACTATTGTAAAGTTTCAATGTCATTTCTAAAAAATGTTGAGGACCATTTAAATTTTACCAAGGGGTATCTTCCCTTTAGGAAAAGGAATTTTCAAAGACAATGGACCAAAAAACTTTTCTGAAGGGTAAATGAACCGTTCCAATTCTTTTGAAGGGTTCTTTTCCTTTGAAAAAGTGGTTTACAATTTTTTTGAAGGGTAATAGGAACTTTGAAATTTTTCTAAAAGGGTATTTTCTAGAGCAAGAGGAGAATTTCAAAAATTCCAAAGGGTCTATTGTAGAAATCTAAAAGGCACTTCTAGGGAGAGTTCCATTTCAATTTTTTGAAAGGGACACTTGTAAGAAATCTGAAGGTTATATGCCCTTTAGAAAAAGGCATTTTCAAAGACAAAAGGATGATTTCAATTTTTTTGAAGGGAAATTTATAGAAGTCCATATCATGAATTCCTTTAGACTTTCTGTCTAAAGGAATTATCCTTTGGAAAAAACCCAAAGGAATTGTTCAAGCCAAAAGAAAAGTCTCAGACAAATAGTCCATGAGAAATAGATAGGGATAAATTGTCTGAAGAAAAGGACTTTTCAAAAATTTATAAGGGCACATTTTAAAACTCCAAAGGCTACTTTCCCTTCAGAGAGTTCATTTTCAAAAAGCTCGAAGGGTAATTTACAAAGGTTATAAGGACATGAATTCCTTTGGACTTTTTTCTAAAGGAAATGAATGGAGGAAAGGTTACGAAAGAAATAAATAGAAAGAATTCTTTCAGACTTTTTGTCTAAAGGAAATGAACAAAGACATAAAATGTAGACTTTTTATTAAAGGAAATTTTGAAAGGAATGGTTCAAAGGAAGTAAGACATGAGCTATTTGTCTAAATAAATAAGTCAAAGGAAAAGTCTAAAAGAAACAATTTTGAAGAGAAGGCTAGAAGGAAATGAACAAAAAAGAAAGTTTATGATAATAGATAAAAGCAAATAGCCCAAAGGAATTAGCTCAAAATAGATCAATGGAACAAGATTAAGTCAAATGGTCAGCAAATCCAAAGGGTTAACTAATTAATGAAAAGTAGCATAAGCACATTATACATCAAGGAGATCAATAGATAAGGAAAATTTAGGTTTTCAGAAGGATTTTGGTAGGATTTTGATAGCTAATCAACAAAAGACAATGAGGACTTCTTCTTTCAACTCCTATGACATGGTTCACAACTCACATTCAAAGCATGAAAAGTGGTCCAAGTAAGATTATACCATAGTGAAGAGTATGCCAAATAATAAATTTAATAATCAAATTATTCACACACATGTAGCTACATTCAAGCACAGCTCTCTTAGTTCTAAAAGGGAGACTCGAATACATGAAAGGCTGAAAGATTTTAACATTGGATGGTTGTTCAAGGATATATTAACATAGAATTTCATGAATGTACTCTTATTTATCTTGTTAATCAAAGCCTTCTCAAATGTTTCCAACTTAGCTTCAATTGGATTTTTCACTTTGAAGATTGGTGTAGCATCATACATGAAGAGAATTGAATTACCAAGGATCAATACACATTTGATCAATTTTGAAGAATTTAATCTTTATTATAAGGATTATGAAATGGGATATTCATCATTTTTAATGCCAAAGAGATTTTCATGTAAATCATAAGACAAAAATATATTATTTGAAGGCTTAGTTATCTTTTGATAGCTAAAGTTGGATTTGTGAGATGTGGGAGTTGATCTCCTCTTCTATTTTTAGTGCCAATCTTTGGCTTGTGTATGTTTTTTCTATATAAGTTGTTTTTTTTAGCCATTTTGTGATATGAATACCTCTTTTGGCAAGACCAGACTCTACCAAAATTTGAGTTTTGTAACTTTTTTTAGATAAATAGGACTATTTTTTTAGATTCTATGGTGCTGGTATAATGCATCTATGTTAGTGATTTGTATCTGATCAAATTTTTCTTCCTTGTCAAGTCATAAATCTTACCTAGTTACTAGTTGATCATATTATGCAAGTCATGTTTTGTGGTTGATGTCTTTTGGTTGAAGTTACAAAAAATGTAAGTGGTTGGTTAGTGCCTTGAATTAGGCCTATTCCATCATTTTCATCAAGATTTGATCACCAAATAGAACCTTTTCATGAAATACTAATTCATAGGAGTCAATTGGAATTGAAAGTTTAATCTCTTCTTGCCTAATCAGTGTTTTAGAAGTTTAAATTGAGTGGATGAACCAAAATATAGGTGTATCACCATCATTAGATAGGATTTCCCTTAAATTTTTCTTTTTGCCTTTTAACTCTTCCCTTTTCTCAGCAGTTTATAATGTAGAGTAGAGATCCTAATTGATACACGAAAGGGAGCTAGCCCTTAGAATATAAAGATCTAATCCATTGATTAGGCCACCAATAGCCTAGTATTGTTTCAATGTTTTAGGAGATTGTGAAGCCCTAAAACTACCTTCACATGGGTACAAGTTTGATTAAGAATAGTAATATTTATTCAACCACCCAATGATTGTCAAGTAGTGGAGAATTAACTAGAGGTGCATGACCTTCAGGTTATAACTTAATATCCATGGAAATGGTAAGAACATCATAGTTAAAAGCATGCATTTTAGCTAAGGTTTCCTGATAGTGTTAAACATCTAAGTTTCTTCATTGAGCTTGGGTCATAATGGAGTTATCATCATAGGTTGGAGAGATAGTGCATGCTTGTGTCTCTAAATGAATTGTAGAGTAAAATAATCTACACTTTATTTTTAAGTTTCAGTTGTGTGCTCCAAGTTTTGTCCCTACGTGTTTCAATTTTGAGGTAGTGAAGTTTTGATACAAAGCATGGGCGCAAGTTTCATTGTTGCCTAAATTTTGTCTAAGTATCAAAGTTGCATGGAACATGTTAATTATCATCATCTAGGACACATTATACTTTGTTTCTAAAAAGCATCAAAATGTGCCACATGTCTTATAGTAATTCATCAGAGCATGACAAGTGTTAGCATCTGCACTTCATGTTTCTTATGCATTTCAAAATCTTATTTCAATAAGCTTCTCTCAGGGACAAGCAGAAGGTGCCAAGTGGAAACTATGGAATATTTCAATATGTTTTTATAAATAAAGAGGAATCCACCACGTGCCCCTAACTAAAAGTAGCAAAAGCTGCCAAGTGTTGACATATGTAGTTTCTTCATTTTGTTTCGTTGATGGAGTAAAGACTATGGTAGGCCCTGAGTTTTGTTTCTAAAGTAAGAAAAAGCTGCCAAGTGTCATCATCTATGTGAATTTGAAATGACTATCAAATGTTTCTATAGTATAGCTAAAGCTTAGCAAAGATTGCCATGTGTCACCTTTCACAAGATTTTCAAAAACTGTCTAAAAGCTTCTAAAGAAAGCAGAGACTGCCACATGTCCCTTGTTAAAGATACGCAAAAAGTGCCACCTGTCCCCATTCCATTTTTGAAGTTACTTGAGTAAGAAGTGTTGTGGGTCCCCTTTTTGGTAAATTTTTAAAGATTTGAAATAGTGGACTGTGACAGATGTCAAAGATGGAGCACTCCTGAGCAAAGACATAGTAAAGAGTATAAGTTACGTAGAAAGTGTCCTGTGTCTTCTATAAGTGCCATGGAAGCTACCAAGTGTCATTTTCCAGTGCCTCTTAAATAATGAGAAGGTTTTAAAGTAGATTAAGTGAAGCACATCAAGTGTCCTCACCTATTTTATAGTGGGAAAGCATCACGTGTATCTATTTCAGCCAATGAACTTGTAGGAAGATTGAATGTTTCAGATCCAAGAAATATTTTTTGTTAGACACTTCTAGTTAGTTTCTAGTTCAGTTAGGCCATTGGGATTTGATTGTGTAGGGAGACTAAACATTTTAGATCCAGGAAATATATTTTGTTAGACACTTTCAATTGAATTAGATTTTAGTTGGATTTTAGTTAGACTGTTGGTTTGGGAACCTACAGGAAATCTAGAGCTAAGTTTGATGCTATAAATATGGGTGCATGGATCATCATAAATAATCATCAAAAGATAGAGAGAATTTTATATGAGAGATTGTTATCAAGAATTTTTAGACTATTTCTATGGCCAGTAATATCATTTGCCTTTGTTCTATTTTCTTGATTTAGAAAGTTTGTATAATTGTGCGTGTATATGTGCCTTTTATGTGACTAGAAAATTAATAAGACTGAGATCTGTGCCTTTGTTGATATTTTCAGTGTTACTACAAAAATAGTCTAAGTTGTGAGCCTTTGATTCTATTGTTTTCATCTTTTGCATTGATCATGCATTGTTTTCTCTTTAATGTAATTGAATCCTAAATATAGCTTCATTGTGCTTAGTATTAAGGATTGAATTAAATTCAGGCACACTGCCATAGTTAGATTTTCTTTCATTGCATTAGTGTTTCTATTTAATTTCTATCCTTTTTCTTACAATACTTTTGAGATAGAGAAGAGCCAACTTTTTTAAAATTTGGAGGTCATTTCAGGTTGCAAGTCCCATATTCCTGAAACTTCCCATTGTTGGTGTTGGAAGTAGTGCAATTCTAAGCATCAATATTTTTTGGCACGCCCAGTGGGATGACACCATCTTGAAGTCTCTTTCAAGACCATATAAACTAGAGAGCTACAAGGAGTTAGAGCTATGGAATAATAACAAGATCTCAATCTACTATAAATCTAGGTATTCTTTTACCACCATTGATAACTAGTCCAAGAAGAAGAGTCAATCAGTTTATAGCAATACCAAGAGCAAACATGGGAGCACCTATACCCCCAAGGAATTATGCAAGTTAGAACACTGGTAGTCCTTTGATTATCCTAGTACCACCAGTCACTTGGGATCTTATTCTAGTAAATGCCCTAAAATCTCTACCCAAATTTAGTGGGCAAGATTTCAAAACACTGGAAGAACATCTATAGCATGTGTCTGATGTCTATGCAATACATGTGGTCACACAATAAAATGTGGCTATAAGATTGTTAGCAACTTCTTTTAAATGGAAGGCTCTAGAATGGTACTAATATTTGACCCCAAATACAATATCTAAATGGGATCAGCCTGGAGATTTTTTCTTTGAAAGATTTGAAGAAAAGGGTGATAAATATTCTTTGTTGCAACAATTGATTACTATCAAAAGGGCACCATAAGAAGCAATGATTGATTTCAATTCAATATTTCAAAAGACTTGGGAAAGAATTCTTACTACAGCAAGACCATTACCAGGTATGGCTAAAGTATTTTATCTTAAAGCTTTAAATTCAGATATATCAATAATGATTCAATCACTCAGAGGTCAGACTCTACTAGAAGCTTATGACTATGCAGTCAAAGCTAAAAATAATTTAATAGATGCTAGAAAGTTACCCCCAAAGCCTCCCATGCCCATGTTTCTAGAGATTACCTTACCTTTTCCTCAAGAATACCCTAATTCCATAGCCCCACCTGTGTCTATGTATACATATCCTCAACAACCTGTTAAAGAACTTGTTCTTGCCCAGTCATCTGAGATGGATGATATCAAGAACATCTTAAGGACATTTTCTAATGAGTTAATTAACATAAAAAGATAGAAAAATCCTTATCCTAAACCCCAATATCAAAGCTACCAAGGAAATAGATTTCCACCATAGCTAAACCAATATTAGGGTCCTCAAACAAACTAACCCTTAGCTAGAAAACCAATTAGTTGCAGTCCCTACACCCTCACAAACTATTCCCTCTAATCCAAATAGGGAAATTGTTCAAGGAAAAAATAATTATGTAGATGGCACCAATGCCTATTGTTTCCCTTGTAATAATGCTCATATTCCCATAGATTGTCCCATGGTTAATCTACAATAAAAGGTAGCAGAGCAAAGGCTTAGGATGGATAATTTGTAAGTACTTCTGACACTCAAGCCTACCAATCTCTTGGTATGCAAAATTCAGTCTTGATGGCTCAAATGTAAGGGATGTCCTTACAATAAAAAGAAGAAATAGCTCCTGAACATGCTTTGTTTTCATGGGTTGAATATGAAGAGTCAGTATTCTTGAATGAAGCTTCCACTTCCAAAATCCAATAGTACAATCAGATTACTACACTAGATCAAAGAGAAGGATGATGGAATAGCCTAAAGTCACAAATAATGAAGTTATGGGGAATCCTCCATTTAAAGGTCATGTAAACATAGCTGCTAGACAAGAAATGCTTTAGCCAGTGCAGAACCAAGTAATTTCTAAACAAGTTTAAGAAAAAGTAAGGTACCCTTATTTTCCAAGAACCCAAACACTAAGACCAGTGAATGTGGTGGATCAGCTGAAGAGAACCCTAGCACATGTGTCAATGTGGGACATATTAGCTATTCCCAAGAAAAAGACACTATTACATGAAGATCTATAAGGCCAAGTAGTACCTAAACATACTAGCACTAAAGAAGGACCTACTGATAAAGAAAATCTCAGACATAGTTCCTCTACTGACAATAGCCCTTTTGAACAATGCAGTAGAGGTAAGTAAATCCAAACCAGAGCCCTTCTATTTGACTTTGATAGTTGGAAAGAAACTATTGCATAATGCAATGATAGACTCAGGGGCCAGCACTACAGTAATGCCCAAGCAAATAGCAGATGCTTTAAAAATAAAGTATGAGCCACTTATTAGAGGAGTTATGCAGCTGTATGGGAAATTGGTGCAAATAATAAGGAGAATTAAATAGCTCCCATTACAATTGTATACTTACCATAATATAATTGTAAATAAAGATGTGGTAGTCATAGATATACCCCCTATATTTGGCCTATGTTTATCCAAAGATTTCAAAACCAAGATAGGAGGATATATGTCACTTGATTGGTCTCATCTCATCCTAAAAACTAAATATGGTTCAAAAATAAAGATACTATTAGAGCCACTATCTAAAGATCACATCACCAATGAACCAACCCCAAAATTAGAGGCAGCTCATTTTATGCTAAATAAATAAGAGTCTTTATTGAAGAGTTAGGTGACTGGACTGACATGACCAAGCAGTGGAAAATAACCATTTGTTGACTATGATGCAAAGTGACCAATATGACTCTACTGGTTTGGGCACTTATGTCATATTTGATGAAGATCATGAAATCCCAAATTCTTTAAGGGAAGAAACACCAACTAATCAAGAATCTAAAAAAGATTTAAAAATATGTACCTTAAATTTTGATGGGGCTAGAAGTAAAAATGGTGTTGGAGTAGGAATTTGTCTTGTTGTTCCAAATGGTGAAAAAAATTTAAGAGCTATCCATTTGCAATTTGCATGTACTAATAATGATGCTAAATATGAATCTTTAGTTCATGGGCTCATATTAGCCAAGAAAAAGGGAATAAAGAATCTAATAGTAAAAGGAAATTTAGAACTAGTGGTGAAACAAATTAGAGATAAGGCAATAGCCAAAAATGTAAGGATGAGATCCTATAGACATAGAATTTAGGACTTAACATAAGATTTTGAAGCTTTCAATATTAAAGTATTTCCTAGAAACCAAAATTTTGAAGCTAATAAGATGGCATAGATTGGCTCATAGTTTGACCTAGCAACTGGTCTATTAGTCAACAATGAGTCAGTCAAAGTTATAGTAAGGCCAACTATCCCAGATAATGATGAAAATTGGCAAGTCTTTGAAAATGATTCTCAAGTACTCTCATTTTTACAACAATCAGAGGAATTTGTTGATCAATTACAACCCAAAATTTAAGAAGCATATGGAGACTAGGTTATTCAATTAAAGACTAATAAGCTTCCCAAAGGCTTGATCACTTTAAAAAACCTATTTGATCTAGAAGATGTAAGCCTAGAGAAGAAAAGGTTTCAATTAAATAAATTAGATTATTTTGAGATAGAAGTGAGTGAAGGGAGAAAGCTAAAGATTGGAAATTCTACAACTCAAGAGGAAAGGGAAAGACTAATTGACTTGTGTAAAAGATATGACAAAATAATAGACTGGACCTATGAAGACCTTCATGGATATAACAGAGACATCATTTAACACACAATAGAACTGACTGAAGGATCTAAGCTAGTTAGATAGAAGTAGAGGCCAGTGAATCCAAGGATTGAACCTCTAATGGTGGATGAGTTTTAGAAACTCTTAGATTCTAAAATAATTTTTCCAATCAAACACTCAACCTGGGTATTAAATCTATTACCAGTCAGGAAAAAAATGGTGACATAAGGCTCTATGTGGATTTTAGAGATCTAAATAAAGCATCTATGAAAGATCACTATCCCCTACCCTCTATGGAACAAATTTTATAGAATGTGGCTAGATCAAAGAGATTGTCCTTACTAAATTGTTTCTCCGGATACAATTAGATTTGGTTAGCTGATGAAGACCAAAGCAAGACTGCATTTACTACCAAATGGGGAACATTTGCATATACCAAGATGCCATTTTGCCTATCAAATTCTAGAGCCACTTTTCAAAGAGATATGGATGTAGCATTTATGGAACTCATAAATAAAATCATCTTTATTTATCTTGATGATCTCACTATTTTATGTAAGAATGTTGTTGATCATTTTGATCATCTAGAATCTATTTTTAAGAAGTGTCAAGAATTTGGAATATCCCTAAATACCAAGAAGTGTATCTTTACATTACCTCAAGGAAAAATATTGGGACATAAATTATCCAAAGAAGGAGTCTCTATATATCCAGAGAGAGTTGCAGCCATAATGAACTTGCCCCTACCAGTAAATAAGAAAGCAGTTCAGTCCTTTTTGGGGAAGACAAATTTTGTCATTCAATTCATATCAGACTTTATAGTCCTAGTGAGACTAGTGACACTCTTATTTAAGAAAGACCTAGTGTTCAAGTGGACTATAAAAGTAAGACAAGCCTTTGAGGAGGTCAAGAAAGTAATTTCAATAGCCCCAGTACTTAGTAACCCAGACTTTTCTAAGCCTTTTATAATGTATGTTTATGGAGGAAAGTTCAGTGTTGCTGTTGTCCTAACATAGAAGGATGATCAACAGGGAGAATGCCCAAAAGCCTTTTTCTCAAGGACTCTTAGGGAGTATGAAACTAGATACAACTTTGTGGAGAAATAGGCATATGCTATGGTAAAAGCCCTCAAGAAATTTAGGCATATGTTGATTGAAAGTAAGATTTTGATACTTGTGGCTCATCCTAGTGTCAGAGAATACATTATGGAGGGTGAATTTATTGAAAAAAGATCAAATTAGATAACAAAGATCTTTGAATATGATGTAGAGGTCAGACCCACTAAGCTAGTCAGAGGTAGGGGGTTGTGCCAATACATGGTTCAAGATATAGAAAAGATGATGCCTGAAGAAATAGAAAAGGAAACTGTATTGAGGATATAAAAAGTTGATCATAACTTATGGGTTACGAATAGGATCTATTTTATGAAACATGGGATTTTTCCAAAAGAGCTCTCTCAGGACAAGAAAATATAATATAGGTAGTAAGGAGTCTATTTTGTTTTAATTGACCAAGTTATTTCTAGAAGAAATATTGATGGCATACTTTTAAGATGCGTAGAGAAAGATGAGGCTAAGAAAATATTAAATGAGATGCACCATGGAGTCTCAAGTGGACATTTTTCTACAAAGACCATAGCTATAAAGATAAATTAGGTAGGTTATTTTTGGCCCACCTTATTTATAGACTCTTATCAACTAGTAAAAAAGTGCCAATCTTGTCAATATTATGTGGGGATGAGAAGGAATGCAACAATGCCCCTTAGTCCAATAATTATTGATGAACCCTTTGCTCAATGGGGTATTGATTTCATTAAAATGATTAATCTAGTGTTGAGTATGGGACACAAATGGATTTTAACTACCACTATTTATTTTACCAAATGGAGTGAGGTAGTGCCACTCAAAGAAGCAACAAAAAATATGATCCTAGACTTTTTAGGGAGTATCACTACTCACTTTGGGCATCCTCATACCATAATTTCAGATAATGCTGAAGCATTTTAAGGGTCTAAAATATCTGAATTTGCATTAAAGATTGGAATTTATCTAAAAACTTCTTCAAATTATTACCCTCAGGGTAATGGTTTGGCAGAATCAACCAACAAGAACTTGATTAGACTTATCAAGAGAATAGGGGCTGATCATCACAAAGAATGGCATAAAGTGCTTAGTATAGCACTATGGGCTAATAGAATTACACCTAAATAGGTTTAAAAAAATCTCCCCATATGAATTGGTCTATGGTAAGCCTATTGTAATGCCCTTGAGCTTGGAGATTCTTGCTCTCTAGTTGTTAAAACAGATTGAAATTGAAGAAAATGGTCCCATGCAGGTCAAACTTATTGAACTCTTAGAAGTTCAAGAAAAGAGGGATGAAACACATGATTCATTAATAAAGCATAAAAAAATAATTAAAGACTACTTCAATAAAAGGAATTTAAATCCCCATTTTGAAGTAGGCTCAATTGTTTTGAAATGGGATGCAAGAGCTGTCAAGCTGGGTCAACATACTAAATTTGAAGCATTGTGGACTGGCCCCTATAAAATTTGTGCATGTAAACAAAAAATTTATATTAAACTATAAATGATGGAGGGTGAACTTGAAGAGATTCCTATGAATGGGATCTACTTGAAACATTTTAGTTAAGCTGTGTCTCTAATGTATTATAGTTAGATAGTTTCCCTTTCCTTGTTTCTTTGTTTTCCCATTTTTTTCTTTCCCACTCTTTCTTTTAAATAAGTTTTATTTGAACACATGGCCATGGCTTAGAGCCTTTGTCAAAATTTCCAAAAATCTCAACACATTAAATCTCTCTCAAATCTCCAAAATTTCCCAAGGTACCTTACACAGCCATTTCATGATGTGTCTGACTCGCTGTCCCACAAAGATTTCATAAGATTTACTAATGGTTATCTAGTTTTAATGCCATTTTTGAGACTTGATGGGTCATTAAATACCCCATAACAAGAGTTAAATATTAATAGTGTCTCAAACATTCTTGCATCTGCTAGAAAATCCTTGTTACCTACATTTTCAGTTCATAGCAAACCTGCTTAGTGAAAGTGCCTTCCCTATTGCAAAGCTCCATACCTATTACCATAGTTCACTATTTCCAAGTATACATATAGATATGGAGGGAGTACAGTCTTTGCAACAAGGGTCTAGGATTTATGAATCCATTGATAAGCTTCTCACAAGCAAATCATATGTTTTGGCCACTGCACAACCCTTAAAGACCTATCCATGGACTAGAGTCCCTGAAGTTGGTTATACAAATGACTCAGTAAAGGTGAAAGATTTTGCAGTTGAAATCATGGACCCAATCCTTCAAAATCCTAGCAAATATATAAGAGAAGGAGCACATCAAAGATGTATTCAAAGGGCCAAGGCTGGATAATATGAAACATTCACAATGAGGATATGGACTTCCCAACTGGCACAATTCATTATCCCAGGTGTACATCCGTGCCTTGACTTGGTTGAAATATGGTCTAAATTATTTCTTGCACCCTCAAATACCATACAATAAGGTCCATTAATGGTGCAAATTACACCAAAGGTTATTAGGGACATGTTGGCCCTATATCATGACAATATAGCCACGTTTCCCACCATGGCCAAAATGCAAAAAATGTGGGAAAACATCAATAATTGATTGAGGTTTTTGAAATCAGAATTGCAATTAGGGGATGATGATACCACTATACCAGTACTACCAATAGTAAGAGCACAATTTGCATAGGCTAGTCAAAAGGCACTATCTATGATGGCATTCATTTTAGAATGAAAGAGGATATAACTATCTATGAAGAACAAATGGCCATTCTCTTTAGATTGAAAATTGTTGACAAGTCTCAGGAGTATCAGCTAGATTTCTCTAAGCAAACTACATATTTAATGGTTGATCAGCTCACCCATTTCAAATCTAAAGGGGTTTTCAGGTATTCCCTTATCTTTTTCACCTCATGTTGTATCAAAATTTTGGCATATTTTCCTAGTACATGCATCTAAATATGTATGAACCAAGATTCGGTCTACATAGGACCATTTTTGTGTTTGCATGGACACATATCTTGTCCAAAAGTAGTGACCTATACAAATTTTGGGAACTTTTTTTTACCCCTACCTTTTGTCATCTAAGCCCAAAGCCAATTGAAAATAAATTGACTCGAAGTGTCTCAGGTCTTATGACAAATTGCACTATTCCTTGTGATTACTTTTTTAGATCCCATCATACTATTATTAGAGTCCATGGTTTTAGTGGAGAACTAGTGTTGATACCTAAGATTTTGACCCTTAAATTAGCATTCTTAGAGGTCACCAGGAAAGTCTATGTGGTGGATAATGAATATGGCATTGGGAAGAAAAAGTAGAAAATGTATGCTGTTCCATGGGTAACAAATAACATGGCCCTAGAGGTTATAGATGCTGAAAACATTTTGCTAAGAAAGTTAGCTTTCCTGGGCTTCTTTCTAATTGAAGATAAATGGGGATATGACCCAAGTAGTTTCATAACCACATGGGTCAAGAATAATAAGGTCACTACTAGAATTATGCATGAGGTCTGTCCCTTTTGGGAAAATAGAAGAAACCCTTAGAAAGATATTCCTGATTTATATGTGGAATTGAAAGATTTGCCCTCAAAGGAGGGTAGGCCATAGGAGACTTTTTATGATAAGAAAAGGGATTTTGACCCTAAAATTTAGAATGACTTCTAGTTTAAAAAGGGCATTGAAGAATAAAGATTAGAAACTTGAGAAAATAGAAGCCTATTGGAAGTATAGGTAGGAGATTTGTGAGACTACTCACTCTTTTGGTAATGTGGATTCAGATGAGAAATGGGAAAAAATTTGGGATGAATGTCATCATCTCCTATCTCTAGCCCTGATATAAGCAAACTATAGACACAGGGTGGAAAGTCAAAAGCTAGAGCAAAATCTAGTCATACATTATAGACCCCAGGACAAACCTCAGCTACAGTCACTGTAACTATTTGGCCCCAATCTCTCAATGCCATTGAAAAATAAAAGAGTGTGGTATCCTCACCACCCAAATTTTTCCCATTAGTGTCAGCCTTCAGAGTTCCTAGTATTACACATTCACCACTAGCAACAGTGGTAAATGTTGAAGAGAAAGAATCATAGCTAGAAGAAGAAACACCAAGAAAACATGAGGATGAAGCTTTAGCCTAATACTGAGGAGGAGGTAGAACCCTCACAACACCAACCATTGAGTACATCGATTGCTCCTCAAGTACGTGTTGTTTCTCCTTTCTCTTCTTAGTCTCTCTCTTCTTCTATAGGGGTGACAATCCCATCTAGCTAAATAATATCCCCTGCCACCTCTGTTGTACCCATTTCTCATTTTGCCCCATCTATTCATACTCAAGCCACATCATTACCTTATTTTCCCCCCTCTATCCCAAAGAGAGTACCTCCTCAGATTCTCCCTAGCCAACATTTGGTTATTCCCTATGGCTTGCCATAGGGTTATCCTTTTATGGGTGGGCACATTACCTCTCCTTCTACCTTTCAAACTTAAGAAGATACTGCTAAAAAGGCTAGAAAATCCTAGATGGAGAAAAATAATATGAAAGATAATAAAGCTCTAGCTACACCACATATGAGGTCACAATTTGACCCAATTTAGCAGCAACTAATGGTGACCCATTTGTCACCTAATGTAGTTAAAGAAAATGAGCAGATGTAGTATAAAGATTATATAATGAATGTAGTGGCTATTAATATGTCACTTTTTAGACCACAAGATAGAGTTGAGCTACTAAATTAATCATGTTCTGTAGTAGTTAATGATTATTTGAAAGTATCAAAGAAGCTACAGAAGGTGGAGGCTAATTTAGATCAAGAGAAATCAACTGTAGTGGTTTGACTATAGAAATCAAAACTAAGAATAATGAAATAGAGAGTCACAATAAATAGTTGCAAGATATTATTTCTTTTCAAACTCACCAAGATATTTAGGCCCAAAATGATTCTTTAAAAGAGTAACTGACACAAGAGAAAGTTGTAGTGACATCCTTAAGACAGGAAAAGGTAACATGACATGGAAAATGTGAGGAAAGCCTGCAACAGGTCGCTTAACTTCAACAAAAGCTACTGAATGAGTAGAATAATACCACTGCCATACAGGCCCAACTTCAAGCTGAGCAACAAATAACAGAGCAATTGACACTTGAGTTGGCTAATAGGCCAAAGAATGTAGGGGTTTTGAATCTAGTTAAGGAGCTTTATGTATCAATATGGAAAATAATCTCTGAGGAGATTACTCAAATCAGACCCTCTCTAACCTTTCTACTAAATGCATAGAAATTATGTGAAAAGGTGGAGACTTCAGTTGAAGACACTCTATCCACTATCTCTTTGAGAGTGTTTGATTCTCAAATGCTGCTACAAAAGCTATATGATGCAACTGATGGAATGTTATTAGCAGTAGGGATTAGTGACAGAATGATTGCTACAAAAAGGGTGAATGAAGTTCTCAATTGCAATTTTCTTATGATTAATTGCAAAGAGCTTCTAAATGTGGTGAAAGAGGGAATCAAGGACATGAAGCAACATATTAAAGATCTAGTGCATCTAGGTCTTCCCTCCCCTTTTCTTGATAGAAACATGGTGTTGATGGTTGATGAGATTAAACCTTTGTTGTTAGCCAGGCAAATTGATCAGTCAGTTTTCTAGGGTTTAACATATGATTCATCAGTGCTTGAAGTGGAAGCTATCTTGATGCCCATGTCCTAGCGTGAATTTCAATTGAAGGCTCTAGTTCATATTTTGTAGAATTTTTCACACAAGGATATCATCAACCTTGATTTAGCCTTCCATGAATTGAAAAAAAGTAGGGAGTATCTGATGTTGAGTGGTCTATTTATCATACAGCCTTAATGAAGTTGTGATTTTTGTCACATTTTTTATACATTCTTTGGATTCTTTTTAAGTAGGCTCAAAATTCCTCAGGGTCACCAATAACTATAGAGTAATATACTCTACACTTTATTTTTAATTTTTAGTTGTGCACTCCAATTTTTGTCCCTACGCATTTCAGTTTTGAGGCAGTGAAGTTTTGATACAGAGTGCAGGCACGAGTTTCATTTTTGCCTAAATTTTGTCTAAGTGTCAAAGTTGTACAAAACATGCCAAGTGTCATCATCTGAAACACATTATACTTTGTTTCTAAAAGTCATCATAATGTGCGACATGTCTCATAGTAATTCAGTGGAGTGCAAAAAGTGTCAGCATCTATGTTTCATGTCTCTTATGTGTTTCAAAAGCTTATTTCAATAAGCTTCTCTCAGGGACAAGCGAAAGGTGCCAAGTGGAAATTGTGGAAGATTTCAATATGTTTTTATAAAGAAAGTGGAAGCCACCACGTGCCCCTAGTTAAAAGTAGTAGAAGCCACCAAGTGTTGACATCCACAATTTCTTCATTTTGTTTTGTTGATGGAGTAAAGACTATGGTGGGCCCCAGGTTTTGTTTCTAAAGTAAGCAAAAGCCACCAAGTGTCATCATCCATGATCTAAAATGAGTCTTGAATGTTTTTATAGTAAAGCTAAAGTTTAGTAGAGATTGCCATGTGTCACCTTTCACAAGATTCTCAAAAAGTGTCTAAAAGCTTCTAAAGAAAGTGGAGACCACCACATGTCCCTTGTTAAAGATACATGAAAAGCACCACCTATCCCCATTCCCTTTTTAAATTTTCTTGAGCAAGAAGTTTTATGGGTCCCATTTTTGGTAAATTTTTAAAGTTTTGAAGCAGCAGACTTTGGCAGATGTCAAAGATGGAACACTCTTGAGCAAAGGCACAGTAAAGATTATAAGTTATGCAGAAAGTGTCATGTGTCTTCTTTAACTACCATGGAAGCCACCAAGTGTCATTTTTTGGTGCCTCTTGAATAGTGAGAAGTTTTTAAAGTAGAGTAAGTGAAGCACATCAAGTGTCCTCACCTATTTCATAGTGGGAAAGCATCACGTGTATCTATTTCAGCTAATGAAGTTATAAGAAGATTGAACATTTCAGATCTAATAAATATTTTCTATTAGACACTTCCAGTTAGTTTCCAATTCAGTTAGGTTGTTGGGATTTAATCGTGTAGGGAGACTAAACATTTTAGATCCAAGAAATATATTTTGTTAGACACTTCTAGTTTAGTTAGATTTCAGTTGGATTTCAATTAGACCGTTGGTTTGGGAATGTGTGGGCAATCTAGAGCTAAGTTCGATGCTATAAATATGGGTGCAAGGATCATCAAAAATCATCATCAAAAGATAGAGAGAATTATCTACGAGAGATTTTTATCAAGAAGTTTTAGACTTTCTTGTTGTGGCCAGTAATATCATTTGCCTTTGTTCTATTTTCTTGATTTAAAAAGTTTGTATAAGTGTGCATGTATCTATGCCTTTTATGTGACTAGAAAATTAATAAGAAGACTGAGTTCTATGCCTTTGTTGATATTTTCTATGTTAATACAAAAATATTCTAAGTTATGAGCCTTTGATTCTATTTTTTTCATCTTTTACATTGATCATGCATTGTTTGCTCTTTAATGTAATTGAATCCTAAATATAGATTCAATGTGCTTAGTATTAAGGATTGAATTAAATTTAGGTGCATCACCATAGTTAGATTTTATTTCATTGCATTAGTGTTTCTATTTAATTTCTATCCTTTTTCCTATAATACTTTTGAGATAAAGAAGAGCCATCTTCTTTAAAATATGGAGGTCGTTTCAGGTCACAAGTCCCACATTCCTAAAACTTCCCATTATTGGTGTTGGAAGTAACACAATTCTAAGCATCAATAGGAGCTTTTGAAGGGAAAACTCCTAGATCACTAAATTTACATGATGACATGGTTAAAAGGTCTTGAAATAACTTAACCATTCCATAATAATTGCAAGTGAAATCATCTTATGTATAAGATGCTTCATGTTCATTACATGGAGGAGTGAAATTGTTGATCTAATTGATAAGAGGGATAGATTGATCATGAGGTAACAAGGAAGGAGGAAGCCACTCTAAAATGTAAGGAGGTAGTTTGGTATTATTTCATGTGGTTTTTAAATTATTTGGATCATCATCATAAGAATCAACAAGAGTGACTTGTATGTCAGGATTCATATTGACTAATTTGGGTAAAGGTGCACTATTAATTTTGGGAATAGTGAGAATTTGATATTGAGATTTAGGATTGGGAAGATGAATACTCCATGGTTTAGGATTAGCCTCATGTTTATACCATTTTCCATTCTAAATAAACTTGATACATTGGCTTCCAAAAGAGGCAATAGCCCTCATGCGATGAGTCCATGGGTGTCCTAGGATTATATTATAAGATAATGGTAAAGTGAGGACCATAATCTTTGTAAATATAATTTTGGGTCCAATAGTAAGAGGGAGACAAATATACCAAACACATTTCGATTAGTCTTATCAAATCCATGACATGTTAAACAAGTTTTCTTAAGATGATCTTTATTATATTTGATTGTTGAATGAGCCAAACCTATGTCACATTAATTCCCAACCCTTCATCTACTAATACTTTATGAATGAGGGTGGTATTTTTTATCACTTTAGAGAGCACCCTGCTTGAAAATGTACAAAGCACACCCTCACTCCAGTTGATACAATTGGAACTTATCAAAGTGTGGGTGACTCTATACTATGAATAACCTCTAGAGAGGGTTGGTTCCCTTAATATTTATCTATTAATATAGATCCACTTTGATTTTGAGATGAAAAGGGGAAGTGGAAACTAAAGCTAAATTGTATCTAATGTAGTGATGAAGCTGAATTGTTTATATCCTTTGAAAGCTATTGAAACTAATTCACCCATATAAACAGATTAAAATTCCTATGTCCCCTAAGCATAAGTATTTCAAATGAAGTATTGAAAGAATATTGGATTAAAAAATTCCTTTTTACCTCTTCAAATGTCCTACAGAAGGTGAGATAGAAAGCAATAGGTGAGGAAGGGACCTTCCAAAAGGAGATATAATCCCAATTATGTGCTGATACATAGTTAATTAAACTTTATTCTCTATCAAAACTCATATGCAAAATAAAAAAATCTCCTTTATTGATGTATGGTCCAAAATATAGTTTCTTCTTTAGCTCCAAAAATGATCTAAAATGGCTTGAAAAAGCAATATATATGTCCAAAACCTAACTATAGCCAATTTGACATTGAAAAATGAGAATTATTAGTCTTGTTTGACTAACTCAAGACTAACTCCTTTTAGAATATTTAAAACAAGTCTTCAATAATCTTTAAAGTATCCAAAACATGCAAAAATATTCATCTTGGCATAGAAAAGAGGTGGTAGGCCCATATTTGACAAGTCAAATATTCTTTCATGGAATTCATACTAATACTTGGATGGATAAATTAAGCTTGAAGTGAGTTGGAAGTGTTGAAATCCCTCAATTAACACGTTAACTAAGGATAGGTAAATGACTTGTCAATTAGTTAACTATAATCAACTCCAAATAACCTTCACTTGCATGAAAAGAGACTTTAAATTTTTAATTTTGAATGAAATATCCATGTAATATCAGAAAAGTGGCATCGAAATCCATTTTTAACTCTTCAATTACCAAATCCAATGCCAATCTCAAATTTGACCATTTGAACAATTAGGCCAAATAGGCCTATTAGCCAACTTGTGTACTTGGAATCCATGAAACCTACAAAAAGACACCAATAAACTTGAAAAATAATGAAATTATACTTGAAACATCTTTTCTCATCACAATATATGTGATTTTGATGAGGAAACTCTCTCCATTCAGTCAACAGGGTTGACTAGGCCTATTTTGCCCCATTTTCTAGCAGATTGGCCATTTTGATTGAACTAATAGGGACACTTATAGGATGATTTATGATCAAATTAATATTTTTGGATGAATACAAATTCTTATTATTCAAACTCCATTTATTATGTTTCATTCAACTTCCCTTTATTTCATTTTACATGCTTTTTTCCACAAAAAACATGATGTCTGCCCTCATCTATATAATTCCATACCTAAAACTAGAATTTATGGAATCCTATATAAGTTTAATTTATGTTTTAAAAAAAACTATGTTTATAAATTATGATTTGATGGTGTAAAAATCAAATTTTCTCAAAACTAGTTTTTTAGGGGTTTAAGAGGGTTTTAAAACTAAATCTTTAAAATGATGATTCATGATATACATACCTAAAAATCATAAAATATTTAAATTTATATGTATCAAAATTATCCATATAACATCCCTAAAAATATTGGGTTTTCATGCAAAATATATGAAAAGTTATCACATGGATGAAATTTGCTTGTGGGGTTTAGCTTGCATTATAGGCTACCTATACTCTTAGCAATTGTTCATAAATCATATCCACTAAAATGATATCAATTATTCATTAATTATAATTAAATATTGTTACTCAAAACATACTAATATAATTTGGCCAAACTCCACACGTGGTGAACACTATGAGCATCTGAATAGGAGGCTAGGAAAGGTGTCTAAAACTGCAAAAAGTGACAAAGCATCATTAAGATGAAAATTAATATTCAAAAATTTAAAAAATATTAAAAAAATACTTATTTTACCTGTACCATTATATAAAAATACTCCAAAATCACATTTTAATTAAAAAGTCCAAAAATGTCTTTTTGGCCTATGTGTGTATTTGCTTGTAAAAACATGTATGGGCATGGTTTGCATAAAATTTGGAGATTTTAAAATATTTAAAGGTATTATTATGATCTTAAAACATCATTCCATTATTTTAAATCTTTTACTTTGGCTTATAAATTTATTTATCACTCTATAACAATGCCTACTCTAATGGCAAACTCAAATGGATAGGTTGAGGTCTAAGACAAAATAGTTAGTATCTCCACTCATCCAATGGACATTAATTTTTTTTAAAAAATTTTATAAACTCTTTAATAACTTTTATACAAAATTTCAAGTCCTCACTTTACCTATAACTCCTTGAATCTTAAAATTTCCCTCAAAAATAACCCTTGTGCATGGATTGTCTACTTTTTTGACTAAATTTTATTGTTTTGGAGGTGTTTTCATGATTTTATGAGGTTATAAATTTAAAAATAATATTATTTTATCTCAATATATCTCTTAAAAAATTTATAAATCTCCTCTACCCCTATTTTAAGCACATCAAGACCTTTCAACAAGCATTTCTAGGCTTCAAAATTTGCATATATTCGTATAATGGGATTGTGTAATTTCCATCATGTCAAGATGAAAAGTGTTTTGAATTTATTTATATAATTTTTAAATTCTTTTTTGTCTTAGTAAGCACAATCACTCTATAATTCATTCCATGACTTGAATGTTCTCTTCTACACCCCTTGCAAGCATATGACTGTGCTTTTGACTATGTTTAGGTGTTTGACTATGGTGTTTGGTTCTTATTAAGATTAATGATATTGTATTATACCAAAAATAACATATTAAATTTCCATTATTTCTCTTTATTATCACATTCAACCCTCCAAGTTGGCATATGCTACATTTTGCATCCTCATAGTTGCCTCATATGACTATGTATGTAAACCCTTTATGGTGGTTATAAGTATGCATGATATTATTCAAACCCTTATTTAATATTGAAATTAATTTCACCTATTATATTATTCCATCACTTTAAAACACTTTCTTAGTAAACCAAACCTCGCTAAATCATACCCCTCCCTTTAGATCATATACCTTGAAATAGGCTTGACTGTATGTAATGCTTCTTATCCCCTATATGGACTAAGAATAGGGTTGAAAGTGTTTTGAGGGTGTGAAAAAATATAGGAACTCAAAAATTTTAATATGCTAATATGACACTTAAGACTTAATCAATAACCCCTTGAGAAGGCCTAAATTCCTTTAAAGGTCTTTATGGAGCATCATCACCCACTTAGCTACGTGTACCTCTCTTAGGTTGACTGTAGGTGTTTATATAGGTTTTAGGTGACTGAGTATATGTGATAATCTTTATTTAAACCCCTAATATTCCCTATTCCTTCTTTGTCCCATTATATTTTCAATCTCAATTGGTGATCAAAATAGTATCTTAGCTTTAAAAAGCTCACATTACATAATTAGAGAACTTCCTTGACTGTAACTCAAACCTGTAGCATGATTTTAGGTATTATAGGTACATTTGTGTCTTATTATCCTTGTGTTCATATCAATATAACATACTTGAAGTTACCCATGGAATAATTCATAATATTCTCCATAAGGGAACTTCTTAGGTCCATAGCCTCTTGGTTAGGTTTCTCTGCTCAAAACCCTACTTGATTGTAGGTATTAGATCTCCTAAGGTCTAAAGTATGATTTAGGGATGAGAGGTTCTATTTAGTTTTATTCAAACCTCATCAAAGATATAAACCCTTTGAAACATCATGAATTTACTATTTACCTTATACCTTACTATACAAACTTGATTTCAATGCTTAGAAGTGATTATATTTATGGCCTTATAAATGGTTGAATGATGGGTATTTGTACAGACTAGCCTTTTAGGTCTTTATCACTAATTATGACATCATGACATGACTCCTATCTCAAATTTATGATAATATTTCTCACACAAAATTATTACAGAGTGAAACAATACCTCTTAACCCACACGTAAGCATGATTAACACTATATCTTCTCTTTGAGGGATGTAGGTGAGCTTGTAGTTTTGGCTATAGGCATTCATTTACATCTTATATAGCTCTTAAGGCCTGAAATTTAATTTAATTTTATCACTTAAAATTTATGAATATCATTTAAGCTTAAATATTCAATAAAATATCTTAAACTAATCAAGAAAGCCTTCCTTGATAGCCTCAAGGCACTCTTTACAATCATTAGGCTCCTTTGTAGAGCACAAGTTTGTAGGGTATTTTCCATAATTTTAGGTTATAATTATATCATTCTCTTAGGGTATAAATCACAAGGAACAAATTTGTCCTCAAACCATGTTATTCAATTCATAGACCATCAATGACCTAATTTGAAAAGATTAAAAGCCTTGAATGCACACCTAAACACTAGTTTCCTCCCTATGACAGCTATAGGCTCTCTTTGGCTACATTTCCAAATTAAAATTGGTTGTAGGTGAGTACCTATGTTTAGGCCTTTTATATTAAATAAAAAGGTTTTCATTTAAAACTTCACACTATTCTATCACCTAACATGGTTTTTTCTTTTAGTAGACCATATCTCCTTGTTTCTCTCAATGTCACAGACCTTAATTTTCCCATTATGTTTTATCATGCTATTAGCCTCTCTATATACTAAGAATAGTGTTCCCTTAGGGATTGGAAGATATGAGCATGATAACAAGTTCAGTTGAGTCATATTTTATGTATATTATTCACATATAAGACATATGTACATGGACTAAAGAAAACCCTTGATGAAGACTTGAAAGACCAGTTGATTGTGTTGTCCTCATGTTATAGGTCACCTTTGACTATGTTTAATGTTTCATAAGCCTAAAAATTCCTTGGTCATTCTTACCATTAGATTCTTGACTATAATTCATTCATTACTATGATTCATAATCATAATATACCTTTAAAAAGGTCTTCTTTAACTTGAACCCTCATTGTGCATTCATGATAGCACCTTGGATGAGCTATTATTGTTGTAGGTGCTCATTTCATGATTGTGTTTGATGTTTATATGTGACCATAACCTATAAATTATGCTCATATGACCTCCATTATTGTTATCCTTTTATGGAAATGATGATCTTGATAAACATAACCTTAAATAGGATTTATCCCACAATTGAGCATACCTTGGACCTTCATGATCAGTTGTTTTACTGATGTACTACTATAGAATACCATTTTTTAAATAAAAGTGCCTATGAATGGTCTAAAAACACATTGTTCTTTGATCAACCTATGGATCCTTGATGATGAGACTAGGAAATGGAGATGGGTGAGAGGTTGATAAGGATGAATGGATAATGGAAAAATGTGAATGGAGAAGTGGTGGGATGAACAAGAAGCTAGAAAATAATGAAAATGGTTTTGTATATCATTAAGACGAGGTGGGTGAGATAGAAGTGGGAAAGGAGCACGTAGGAGTATGACAAGGCTAAGATAAAGATTCAAATGAAAACATGGGAACTAAATCATCACAACACATTAATTTTTATGCCATTAGAGGAGTGCATGGAGGTGAATCTAAAACATGCTTTTCTCCAAAAACCTTAAAAATTTGTAATAATTCCTTAAAGAATGCTAAACTAACCCATTTTAGACACATGGAAGTAGGGATACATGATTAAGCAGTGGATTTATTATAGGATTTACTTTTAAAACCAATTAAAAACATTAAAACCATGATTAAAACCCTATAAACATGAATTTATTGAAAACTTGAAGTTGCCTCCTTCTCCCATGATCGTACAACCTTATTTTACAAGCATGTTATATTGTAGATTTGATTGGATAACTTTTTTGGATTTGTTTAACCTTAATTTTCATGAATAATAGATGGAGAACATGGAAATTTATAAAATATCCTCAAGATTCTGTAACAAGTTGATTTTCCTTGGAACTCTACCCAAGTGAGGAGAAATTGAAGAAAACCAGTTACCTTCCTAGTTTCAAGGCAACAAAATTTGACCTAATTTCAATTGAATGGTTCATGAGCCTATAAAATATAATTGAGGATACAATTATACCATTATTAATCCCTTTGAGTCTACTTTATTTAGCTCAAATTTGAGATCTGTACCCTACATCAACAGTCTATACCACTAGAAAACCTATAGGTAGGTCCATTTGTGCCAACAAGGGGAAGTACCAAAAGAGGACTAGTTTAGGGCCTGAATAGCCATCCAACTCCTAATGAAGAATTATAATGTTATATTTAACATATCCCTTACCTTGGACTGTATGGAATCCATATGGATTCTATATTATGTTTATAAAATGAGAGGAAAAGAGCTTTTTTGGCCTTTTAAGAGAAAACTAAGACTTCCCACCATTTATAAGAGAATATTTTAGAATAATTCCATGGAAATCATGTAAAATTATACCTTTTAAAACTATTTTCATGTTTTAAAATTGCTAATTTGGCATGTGTGAGCTATTTTGGGGCATTTTTGGCTTAGAAAACATATCAAATGACCTTTTTATGATTTTAAACTTTAGACATAGGCCATTTTCACCTTTTTAAAATTGAGTAAAGATGAACTGGATAATATAATGACCTTTTAATATTAATTTTGACATTTTTCTCAAAAAAATGAATTTTTAGGCTATAATTAATTGGTTTGACCAGTTGTAAAGGGCTAATGACTAGTTTTAGGAAAGTTTCAAATGATAGGGATAGTAATTTGACCTTGAAAAGACAAATTACTAACAATTTTGGTTACTTTTGGGGGTTGACCAACCTGCTAGTCAAAAGAACTCAAAAACTCTGTCAAGGATAAACTAAAACAAACACTAAAACTAGAAAAGCTTGCAGACCAAGACATCATATGAGAAACTAACACCACCAACAACAAACATATGCACATATGCACTTAGAGGAATGAACAAAAACAACTATAAAGGGAAATAATAATACTAGAAGCATGTGCAAAAATTCACTTAGAGCAATGAAACTATGATTATGTATAAAGGGGTGACTCTCCTAATAGTAGTATTTAAGAAACATCCCATTCACAGGAATGAGAAGCTCTTCTCCACTCAATCTAGATAACTAAAAAACATTATTCTTCTTATAATCAGTGATAATATATGGTCCACTCCAAACACTATCAACTTTGGAGTTCTTACCTATCTTTGCACACTCTTCATCTCATTTGAGTACTATGTCTCCTTGATAAAATGGTTTTTTATAAATCTCTCTTGTCAAATGTCTTTTTGATTTTCTACTAATTTGAACACATGGTGTGCATATCATCATCTCTTATCTCCTCCAATTCTCTTAGCTCATTCATTCTAACTTCTGTTGCATCACTTTCTAGAAGCTCTAACTGGTGTGAAAGCTCTAATGAGATAGGCAACATTGCTTCTCTTACAATAATAGGAGATAAGGTGATTTACCAATGGCCTTTTTAAGGGTGATTTTATCAGCCCATAAATTAGTATTCAACTTTGTATGTCAAGATCTCTGATTATCTTCCATTTTTTTTTTGATAATCTAAATCAGGTTCTTGTTAGTGGACTCAACTAGTCCATTACCTAATGGATAGTAACTTGATGAAGATGTAAAATAAATACCATGTTCAAGAGACCATTCACATACCTTTTACTATTTAATTCCAAAGCATTATCCAATATTATAGTAGAAGGTGCTCCAAAATGAGTGACTAAGCTCTCATAAAATTCAAGCATAGAGTTCTCATTCACCTCTTTCAATGACACTCCTTCCACCCACCTAGTGAAATAGTCTATAGCTATAAAGACCAAATTATGACCAGCACTAGATATATTATTAATCATTCCAATGAATTCTAAACCCCATTACATGAAAGGCTACTCAACCTGAATTGGCTTTAGTGGCATAGTAGTTAGTCTTTATTTTCCTACAAACATTGCACACTGTGTACATTTCCTAACACATTCATGTGCATTAGGCCAAAAATAGCTATCTCTAATGATTTTTTTATCTATGATCTTTTCTAGAAAATTATCTCTAGAAGGACTATCATGAAATTACTCAAAAAGCTTGTGAAATTGACTAATTTCAACACACCTTAAAAGTATACCTCCAATGTTTTTTTTGAAAATCACTCCATCAATTAGAATTTATGGTACTAATTATATCCTAAATTTTCTTATTTGTGATGTATTTAAACCCCTTATACACTCTCCATTTTGAATAAATCTAGCAATGTTCTATGTCCAGTTTGTAGGAGGTGCATATTCAGCTTCATGTTCAGTGTCTTCAATTGTCAAACTTGTTTCTTTTTCTTCTTTCACATATTCTAAAATATGTTAACATAATACTTTTCATCAAACCAGATTTTTAATCCTTAATTCAATTTCATATTCCATACACTTAGTGACACATCTAGCTCTTTCTTCCCTCAAGTCTCTATTGAGAATGAAGTCCTTCACACTTAGATGAGCCACCATTAATATAATCTTATTATTTGAAACTAAATGTATAAAAAAAATTATACCTCTTATAATATAAATTACATGTTTTTATACATAGTAATACCTCTCTTCATAACCTTCTAAATATTGACTAAAGAAAGCAATGGGTTATTCCAAACCTTCATCATTATGTTGCATAAGCATGGCTGAAATAGTATTGGATGTAGAAAAAGAATACAAGAAGAAATCCTTACTAAAATATAGATTGATAAAATTAGGAGCTTGGTTGATTTCTTCCTTGATATCTTCAAAACTCCTTTTACCTTATTTACTCCAAGTGAACTATTGGTGTTTCTTTAGCATTTGAGTAAGTGGCTTTACTAGTTCTATAAAACCAAGAATGAATCTTTTGATAAAGTTTATCTTACCCAAGAAGCTCTAAAATCCTTTCTTGTGTTGAGGCAATGATAGAGAAAAAAAATTGCTTCTATCCTCTCTGGATTAATGGAAAGACCAGCTTTGGACACCACATGCCCAAGAAGTCTCCCCTCATGCAACTAAAAAATGCATTTCTTTGGATTCAATGAAACTCCAAATTGTCTACATCTATCCAAAATAATTCTTAAGTGTGTTAGATGATCATTATAATTATTTGAAAATACTATAATATCATCAAGATAGACTAAAACCATTTCACTCAAATTATCATGAAAAGCAACATCCATTGCTATTTGAAATGTAGCTCCAACATTAGAGAGTCCAAAAGGCATCTTATTATAAGCAAAAGTACCCCATTCAGTGGTGAAATTTGTTTTATAATGATCTTTCTCTTTCACTTATATCTATTTGTATCTTGAGTATCCATCTAGTAAAGAAAACCTCTTTGAACCTGATACTCTCTACAAGATTTGATCCATGGAAGGAAGTGGATAGTGGTCTCTGTTCATATTTCTAAAATCTACACATAACCTTATCTCTCCATTCTTATTTCTTACTAGTAAAGGATATTCTACCAATTTTGAGTGCTTTATATAAAAAATAATACCAGATTCAATTAGATTTTTAAGCTCTTTCCTCATGAGAATCTCAACTTTGGGGTTTATAGGCCTTTGCTTTTGTCTTATAAGTTTTGCATCCTACTCCAGTTCAATGGTATGTTGTGCTAATATGGGATAAAAACCTTTCAATTCATGGTATTCCCAAGAAAATACATCCATGAATTCATGACATAATTAAATGAAAGCTACTTTATCAAAATTAGTATTAACTTTACCCAACTTGAGTAGTTTACCTTCAGCTATGCTAATTTTATCATAGTGTTCTTTCTTGGAATAAATACTCACTTTGTCTTTCCTTAGCTAATCATATTAATTAAATATTGTTTCTAAAGTCACAAAACCTTTAGGCATCTTATTTTATTTCAATTGCATAATTTGATTTTCATATTTATCATGAATTCTTTAGAAAAACTCTACCTCATTCTATAAGAAATATGCTATCTGCTTATCAGAATCAAAAACTTGCCAACTTACATCATTATCTAGGACTAAATTTCTACATACAACCTTAATTTGGGTCTGAATTTTCTGTTCTTAATTTGATTTGGAATATCATATTGTGCTCTTATGAAAGAATGTTTGATTTGCTCTTTTAAGAATAGAGCAAATGTCAAATGAAAGGAAATTTTCCATGAGATCCCAAACTCTATGTTTATATGCCTTCAAAATAGGATTATTTTCTACACTTACAACTTTGACTTTCTATAATACCAACTCACTATCACCTTTCACCTATAAGAGCTTAATATCCCTCTTTTTAGCCCACTAGAGACCCTAAATAAGATCTTCATATTATACAGTATTAAACGTAAAACTAAACTAAAATATAAAAAAATAATAGTACCTTTGATTTTGTGTTGAAACCAACATTACACCAGCCCCATTTCATTTATTTGTTTTGAATCCATCAAAGAATAGATTGCATACTCCTTCTTGATCTTGCATTGAGCTAGTGAGACTAGGCAATAAGTCACCCTCTTTGTGCATACAGTAGACGCCAAAACCATCATCTTCAATACTTTTATAGGGTTCATGTCCATTATTTTCAGCAGCCCACTCATCCAAGAGAAGATATATTATGCCTTCAAGAGGCTTAGAAGGCTATTGCTCAATGATGTTATCATCTTCTTCTGAAATACTACAATTCACATTTGACATATCTGGCATTTATGGTTCAAGGTGAAATCTAGAAAGAGGCTTAGATCTAATAGTTACTTTGTTTCCATACCTGGTTACAAAAACCATGTATGACCAATTTGAGGAAAGGTAACCTCTTATTTTTGTAGTGAAATCTCTGAATAAGCATAGTATAAAATATGGAGGTAGATCAATAACAACAACATCCTATAAAATGGTGAAATTTAGACAAGAAAAAAGTATGATTTCTATATCTTTCAACACACATATAGTCTTGGTAGGAAACCCATCTAATTTCAAAACACCTTTCTCATGGGGTTCATATTGTAATGCTAGTTTGTCAACTATTGATTTAGACATGATATAAGTACTAGCCCCACTATCAATCATACAATTATGAATTAGACAAACTCTAAAGATAATAAAAAGATAAAATGGAGGAGGATTAGTCACCTTAAGAGGTTGAGACTCAATAACTAGATTAAAATTAGTTAGTACAACACTTACTCTTTCTCTTTTAGGTGGTCTCTCAGAGATATTGAGCTTTAAAAGATCTTCTTCCAAGTAATCCTTTTGTCTTGGGATTAGTAGTGTATTCCACATTGAAATTGACACTGAAGTCTTCTTCATATGATCCATAATATTGAGTGGAGAAGTGGCTACCCTTGACTACAATTTAGGAGTAGAAAGAGATCCTAAATGTTATGTGAACTAAGGAATGAAGGCCCTTTCACATTCTACCCATTTGGATCTTGAGCTTGCTGATTTGAACTTTTCTGAGGTAGCTCATGAGTTATTGTCTTTCTTAGTGGTTGAGAAAGATGGGCTGCCCTATTAGGACATGAACCTTCACCAATTACTCTTTTCTTGGATATAGTATGGGATACAATTGAATTATCAATATTAGGTAAATCTTGACTCTGATTTGTATCCAAGTGCTTAAAAGAATTCTCACTTTCTTGGAAGTTCACAAATGTAGTTTTAGTAGGTGCTTTACCACTACCTTCTCCTTGTTGATTTGATACCTTTACTTTAGTGAATGGATGAATGTCTCCATAGAGTAGAGAGGCTTCCTTATTTTGATAAGGTGGCTGGTTTTCAAATGAAGGAATAGCTAAACCTTATTGCATAAAATATTTATGTGATCTCTCATTAGTTGGAGCCGTTACCATGTTGTTTGCTTGATTCCATTGATTGTTCCATTACCCATCTTAAGCATAGTTGATTTGATTTGGCATAATAGCTTTGGAATTTCTTGGAGAATTAGGATTATATTTCCTTGATTAATAATTGTTCCCTTGTTCTTATTGATTAGATTGATATGATGGCCTAATAGACTGGTAATTCTAATTAGTATTCTAATATGGCCTATATGGTGGAGATTATTACCACTCCATTATAACCAACATATTAGTCTGAGCCTTAAGAAGACTCTATATCTTCCCCAATATTTTAGTTTGATCACCTTCTATTTGATGGAACTTTGATGACTCTAGAATTGGAGCAATAGTTGGAGTAGGAGGATGGATGTCTCAAAAAAGAGGCATTGGTAGCCTTGGAGATAACTTACCTGCTTAAGGCAATTTTTAGGCTTGATTTCTACTTCAACAGATTCAAGTAAAGAGTTCCCTCCCATGGATTAGATCATGAAGACTACATCTAAATTAAGAGCCTTTAGGTAGTATAGAAAAGCATAGCTGGGTGTAGGCTTGATTACTATAGGAATTTTGTCCCAAGTCTTCTAGAATCTGTAGTTGAAATCCACCATGAATTCATGGTTAAATCTCTTATTTTTTGTAAGTTGATCCAAAAGTGAAATATGATCACTTTTTTCCTCAAATTTATTACATAGGACCTCTTTAAATTCATCCTAGTTGTTGATTTATGCAAGAGCTAAACCTTTGTACCATTGAAGTGCCTTCCCTTTGAAATAAGTTACCAAAAACTCATTGCTACATTTTCTTGTGTCACATGATACACTAAACAAAGATTAAAAATATCTACAATATGTTTAGGAATTTTTGTATTTTATCCTATAAAATAAGGAATGACCTCATAGAAAAAACTAGAATATCATCCCATTGATTGAGATTGAGAGGAATACTACCATTGAATGTAATAAAAGCCTATTTTTTGGGAACAACCATTTGAGGTATAGGATTTTAAAAAATATTTGGTTAAACAATATTATCTTGAATAAGAGGATTTTTTTCAATAGTAGGGGTAACAAAAGGTATAGGATTTGGATTTGACTTAGAGGATTTATTATTCTTTACTAATTAGAAAGATAGCTTTGAGAAATCTATTTATTTCCCTTTTATAGAGGATCTTGTCATAACTCTTGGTGGAATTAAAAGTATACAAATATAAAAATGAAAATTTGGAAATGAATACTATACTTAGATACATAGATAATAATTCAAAAGTGTGAATAAGTTTTTCCATAGGGCATGCTAAAAACTATTATCACTCTAAAGAGCACCCTACTTGAAGATGTGCAAAGCACACCCTAACTCCAACTGATATAATTGAAACTTCTTAGAGTGTGGGTGACTCTATATTGAGAAAACCCTCCAAAGAGGGCTAGTTCCCTTAATATTATCTATTAAAATTAATCTACTTTGATTTTGAGATGAAATGGGGAAGGGGAAACTGAAAGGAAATCCTATCTAATGTGGTGATGCACCTAAATTATTTTTATCCTTTGGAAGATATTGAAATTAATTCATGCATATAAATAAAAAAAAGTCTTATATTTCCCCTAAGAATAAGTATTTTAGATGAAGGATTGAAATAATTTTGGATTACAAAATTCCTTTTCACCTCTTCAAATGACCTACAAAAAGTGAGATAGAAAATAATAGGTGAGGAAGGGACTTGCCAAAAGGAGATATAATCCCACTTGTGTGATGATACACAATAAATTACACTCTATTATCTATCAAAATTCATATGTAAATTTTAAAAAACTCCTTTATTGATGTATGGTCCAGAATATAGTTTCTTCTTCAGCTCTAAGAATTATCCAAAATAGCTTGAAAAAGCCAATATATACATCTAAAACCTAACTATATATAATGTGGCACTAAAAATGGAGAAGTATTAATCCTGGTTGAATAACTCAAGACTAAATCCTTTTACAATATTTAAAACAAGTCTTCAATAATCTTCAAAGTATCAGAAACATGTAAAAATCTTCATCTTGGCATAGAAAAGAGGTGTTGGGCCCATGCTTGACAATTAAAATCCTCTTGCATGGAATTATAATCCAATCCTTCAATGGAAAACTCAATATTGAAGTGATTTTTAAGTTTTGAAATCCCTTGATTAACATGTTAACTAAGGATAGGTGCATGACCTGTCAACTAGTCAACTATAATCAACTCTAAATAGCCTTCACTTGCATGAAAAGAGACATTAAATATTGAATTATGAATTAAATATCCATCTAATATTATAAAATTGGTTTGGAAATCCATTTTTAACTCTTTGATGACCAAATATAATGCCAGTCTCAAATTTGACAATTTGAACAATTAGGCCAACTACACCAAATAAGGCTATTAGCTAACTTGCACACTTGGACTCCATGAAACCTCCAAAAAGACACCATGAAACCTGAAAATCAACTAAATTAGACTTTAAAAAACTTTTCCCATCACAATATATGTGATTTTGATGAGATAACTCTCACCATTTAGTTAACAAGGTTGACTAGGCCTATTTTGCCCCATTTTCTAGCAGACTGGCCATTTTGATTGAAGTAATAGGGACAATTATAGGATGATTTATGATCAAATTAAGATTTAAGTTTGAATAAAAATTCTTATTATTCAATCTCCATTTATTATGTTTCATTTAACTTCCCTTTATTTCATTTTACATGTTTTTTTCCACAAATAACATGATGTCTACCCTCATCTATATAACTCCATACCTAAAATTGACATTTATGGAATAATATATAAGTTTAATTTAATTTTATAAAAAAATTAGGCTGATTCATAATTATTTGTTGGCATGAAAATCCACTTTTCTCAAAACTAGTTTTTGAGGGGTTTAAGAGGGTTTTAAAGCCAAATCTTGAAAATGATGTTTCATGAAGCAAATACATCCAAATACTAAACTATTTCCATTTATTAATATCACACTAGTCCCTCTAACATCCTTTAAAATATTGGGTTCCCATGAAAAAGATATGAAAATATATCATGTAGATGGAATTTCCCTATGGGGTTTAGCTTACATCTAGGCTGCCTACACTTTTAATGATTGTTCATAAATAAAATAATATTAATTAATATCAATTTTTCATGAATTATAGTTACATATTTTCCCTAAAAACATATTAATATAATTTATCCAAACTCCACATGTGGTGAACACTATGAGCATCTGAACAGGAGGCTAGGAAAGGTGTCTAGTACTGCAAAAAGTGAAAAAACTTCACCAAGATAAAAATTACTCTTCGAATATTTAAAAAATCCTGAAAAAATACTTATGGTGCCTATACCATGCTATCAAGACAATCTAAAAGGATATTTTTAATGAAAAGTCCAAAAATGTATTTTTGGCCTATGTGCTTATTTGCTTGTAAAAGCTTATATGAGCATGGTTTGCATAAAATTTGGACTTTTTTACACTATTTAAAAGTCATATTATGATTTAAAAACATCATCCCATGATTTTTAATCTTTTAATTGGGCTTATAAGCTTCTGTATCACTCAAAATGATTCTTACTCCAATGGTGAACTCAAATGGACAAGCTGAGGTATAAGAAAAAATATAAAGTATCTCCACTCATATAATGGCCATTAAACTTCATAAAAATATTCCTCAACTTATTATGACATTTTTTACCAAATTTCAAGTCATGACTCTACCTGTAACTCCCTGAATCCTCAAATTTCCCTCAAAAATGACCCTTGTGCATGCACTACTTGTATTTTTGATTGAGTTTTAGTGTTTTGGAGGTGTTTTCATGATAATTATAGGTTATAATGGTCAAAATAATATTTTTTTATCTCAATATATATCTTCAATATTTTTAAAATCTCTTATACCCCTATTTCAAGCACATCAAGACCTTTCAACAAGCATTTCTAGGCTTCAAAATTTGCATATATCCATACAATGGGCCTATGTACCTTCCCTCATGTCAAGATAAAAAGTGTTTTAAACTACCTTACATGATTTTTAAATTCCTTGCTTTTCTTATTAAGCACAATCACTCTATAAGTCATTCTATGACTTGAATGCTCTCTTCTACACCCCTTGCAAGCATATGATTGTGCTTTTGATTGTGCTAGGTGTTTAAATATGGTGTTTAGTTATTATAAATATTAATTATATTGTATTAGACCAAACAAAAATTCTAAATTTTCCTTTTAACTCTTTATGATCACCTTTAACCCTCCAATCTAGCCTATGCTACATTCTACATCCTCATACTTGCCTCATATGACTGTGTATGGAAACCCTTTATGGTGGGATAATTATTAAAACCCTTATTTAATATTTAAAATAATTACACCTATGATATTATTCTATCACTAAAACACACTTTCTTATTAAACCAAACCTCACTAAACCATATCCCTCCCTTTAGATCATATACCTTGAAATAGGCTTGACCGTATGTAATGCTTACTATCCATTGTACGAACTAAGAATAAGGTTGAAAGTGTTTGGAGGGTGTGAAAAAAGATAGGACCTCAATAATTTTCATATGATACTATGACACTTAAGACTTGATCAATAACCCCTTGAGAAGGCCTAAATTCCCTTAAAGGTCTTTATGGAGCATCATCACCCAACTGGATGTGTGTACCTCTCTTAGGTTGATTGTAGGTATTTATATAAGATATAGGTGATTGAGTATTTGTGATAATCTCTCTTGAAGCCCCTGACATGCCCTATTCCTTCTTCATTCCATTATATTTCCAATCTTAATTGGTGATCAAAACAGCCTCTTAGCTTTCAAAAGCTCACTTTACCTAATTATAGACCCTCCTTTACTGTAACTTAGACCTATAGCATGTTTTTAGGGATTATAGGTACATTTGTGTCTTATTATACCTATGTTCATAGAAATAGCACATACTTGAATTTCCCCATGTCGTAATTCATAAGATTCTCCCTAAGGCAACTTGTTAGGTCCATAGCTTCTTTGTTATGTTTCTCTGCTCAAATCCCTACTTGACTATAGGTATTAGATCTCTTAAGGTCTAAAGGATGATTTAGGGTTGAGAGGTTTTATGTAGTGTTATTTAACCTCCTCAAGGCTGGAAACCCTTTGAAACATCATGAATTTACTATTCACCTTATATCATGCTTTGTAACCTTGATTTCAACCCTTAGAAGTGACTATATTTCTACCCTTATATATGGTTGAATGATAGGTATTTTTATGGACTAAGATAGAGGTATTTATCAATAAACACAACATCATGAATTGACCTCTTCTATCTCAAATTCATGATATTATCTCTCACACAAAAGTCTTACAGAGTTAAACAATACCTCTTAACCCACACTTAAGCATGATTAGAGCTGTATCTTATCTTTGAGGGTTGTAGGTGACCTTGTAGTGTTGGTTGTAGGTAATCATTTGCATCTTATATAACTCCTAAGGCCTAACCTATAATTTACTTTGCTCCCTTAGAATTTATGAAGATCAATTAATCTTTAATAGTCAAGAAAAGTTCTTAAACCAATCAAGAAAGCCTTCCTTGATAACCTCAAGGTACTCTTTATAAGCATTAGGCTCCTTTACAGAGCATAGGTCTATAGGGTATTTTATAGCATTGTAGGTTATCATTCTAGCTTTCTCTTAGGGTATAAAGCACAAGGAACAAGTTTGTCCTCAAACCATGTTAGTCAGTTCATATCTAATCAATGACCTAATTTGAAAAGGTCAAAAGCCTTGAATGCACACCTAACACTAGTTTCCTCCCTATGATAGTTGTAGGAAGAACAAGGTTTTCCTTTAAAACTTCACATTAGTCTATCACCTAGCATAGGATTAATTTTAGTAGACCATATCTCCTTGATTTTCTCACTATCACATACATTGATTCTCCCACTATGCTTTCTCATTCTATTAGCCTCTGTATGGACTGAGAATAGGGTTCACTTAGGGTTTGGAAAATATGAGAATGATACCAAGTCCACTTGAGTCCTATGTTATTTATATGCTTAAAAAATAACACATATCTACATGGAATAAACAAAACCCTTGATGAACACTTGAAAGACCAATTGACAATGTAATCCTCATGTTGGTCACCTTTAACTATGTTTGATGTTCCATAAGCCTAAAAACTCCTTGGTCATGCTTACCATTGACTTCTTAACTACAATTCATTCATGATAATGATTCTTGATCATAATAGGCCTTCAATAAGGTCTTATTTAACTTTGAACCCTCATTGTTCATTCATGACATCACCCTAAATGAGTTATTATTGATATACGTGCTCATTTCATGACTTTATTTGATGTTTATATGTGACCATAACCTCTTGATTATGCTCATATAGCCTCCATGATTGTTATATTTTTATGACAATGATGTTATTGATAAACATAACATTAGAGAAGATTTATCCCACACTTTTGCATACCTTAGACCTTCATAATCAGTTGTTTGACTAATGTACTATTGTAGAATACCATTTTTTTACTAAAAGTTCCCATTAATGGTCTACAAACACATTATTCTTTGATCAACATCTAGCTCGTTGATGATGAGACTAGGAAATGGAGATGTGTGAGAGGTTGATAAGGATGAATGGATAATGGAAAAATGTGAATGTAGAAGTGGTCTAATGAACAAGAAGCTATAAAATAATGAAAATGGTTGTGTATAGTAGTGAGATGAGGTGGGTGAGATGGAAGTGGGAAACGAGCATGGAGGAGTATGACAAAGCCAAGATAAGGAGTTAAATGAAAATATGGGCACTAAATCATCACAACACATGAATTTGGAAGCCACTAGAGGAGTGTAAGGATGTGAATTTGAAACATAGTTTTCTCCAAAAACCTTAAAATTTGCAAAAAATTCTTAAATCATGCTAAACTAGCCCATTTGAGACACATGGAAACATGGAGATGGTCTTAAGCAGTGGATTTCCTAGAGATTTTCCTTGAGAAACTAATTAAAAACATGAAAATCATGATGGAAACCCTAAAAACATGAATTTATTGAAAACTTGAATTTGCTTCCTTCTCCCATGACCGTACAACCTTATTTTGCAAGCATTTTATACAACAAATTTGACTTGCTAACTTTGATGGCTTTGTTTTGTGAACTAGGAATTTGAGTCAAGAGAGGTGTTAGTATCTTGTTATTTACAAAATGAAATCAAATTGAAAAACCAACACACTAGCTAACATACATTTGTAGGCCTAGTTACTTTGTTGAGCTTAGTTAACAATACTAGAATGGAAACACAACTAAAACATGAAAGAGAACAAATCTTTCACCTCCCTTGAATACTCCAAATTAGCTTGTAGTAGTGGCTTGCTCAGCTTGGGCTCATGAAGTCTTCATCAAAGGAGGCTTGGCTATCTCCTCTTCTCCTTGGCACTTTATGGCTTTGGCTTAGATTGGCTCAATATTTGAACATTATAACACTAATTTTAATGAATCTTTGGAATCAATTTAGAATTATAACTTTGGCATGTGAGAACTTAAAATTCAATAGGCAAGGCCTCTTATTTACATATTTTTGGTTTGAGGATCAACCATGACCATCCATCTCAAGATTGAGATGTGTGACCATAGATAAATCCAAATATGAAATTCATTATAAAAATATATTCATTAATATTTGGGATCAAGATGTGTTGAATAGACATAGGGGGTCTTAATGAGGCATGCGAGACCCATAATCTTGATATATTATGCATTTATGGATTATGGATGCCACCCCATATGATATAGCCACCTGATGATGTAGTTAATAGAAATCAATTTCCAACAAATATTTATTCAAAAAGTTCCATGGAAAATTAACTTAAGGCCCTAATTTGGTTTAATTAGCCTTAAATATGTTTAGTCAACTTTAGTGCAAATTTTGGCTCCTGGTGCACAAATTAATCAAATTGGTCAAAATGTCTTATTATTTATCCAAAATTTGATTGGATTAGAATTGGAAGTCAATGCTAGATGCATTGGATATGTTATCTGATTTAGGATGTTACCAACACTAAATAACAAAGGCATGTGTCTCATGTATGAAATTTGATAGAAAAGAGCAATCCAGAGCACCCAGGTGTAAAATTGGCATTTTGACTCAAAATTATTTGATCAAAATTATTTGGCCCATATATTACATTATCCAATTTAATGTTACTCTAGCCAAAATTGGTAGTTGAATATATCAATTTCAACTCATTTAATGTATTTTAGTGTTTTTAAGCTAAATTGTGCACTTTGGTGGAAATTGGTCAAAAGCCTAGATGGAGGTTATTAATGGCCAATTTTAGGTGTCTATAGTTTGCCCCTATTTGGGAAGATGTTAAATCATAGGAAAAGTAATATCTTCTCAAATAATGAGAAAAGGTCTGTATGCCAAAAATAAGATGATGGTTGAAGAATAAATCTCTAAATGGTGTTTGGAAAGCCTAGGATGCTGCCCCCTTAAGGGAGTGGCCATCACATTTATTGATGGATGGTCCCTAAAAAAGAAACAAGAAGAAAGGTGGAATTAACCCATGTTTGAGATTAATCCAAATTAGAAAATTATTGCATGCATTGATATAATAAAAGATACTAATTTACCCAAAGGTAGTTATAATCAGGAATAAAAGTCAAAATAATGATTTGCCCATAGGCAGTTATAATCAATAAGAGGACTTAGATTGGCTAAATATGATGGTATCCTAGTTAGGGATGATTAAAAATCATAACTCAAGGATACAACCTAAAATATAGATTAAAGATGAGTAGTCATAAAGTGATGAAAGAGATGAATAGAGGAATGAGATTGATCAGTGTGAATGATTTAGTTATACCTACCAATGAGGATATCCTCACCCTGATTAGCAATGATACAACTAGAATGGTTAATGGGTTGATTTGACAAAGGGTGGAATGGGAGGATTTGTCAAGGTGTCAAGGAGAATTTTCTATAGCTCCATTGATTATAAACCTTCTTGAAGATAATTTTTGTTGTAGCATGTGATGGTAGGCTTCATGATAGAACACCATGAAGACTTGGCTAATATATGCATAAAGACTAACTCTTAATCTAATAAACACTTGAAAATAATTTAACAATGATAAAAACCATGATGATAATGTTGACATATGAATATAGATGGACTCAATAATAATGTGCTCAAGGAATCACCCAATGAACACATATAGACTGAGTCAAGGGAATAGTGTTGAAAGCAAAAAAATAGGAAAGAAGATAAATAAATAAATAAAACACACAAAAATCACACAAATAGACAAACAACTTGAAATAAATAAACAAACAAAAATCCTAAAAACAATCAAAAGAAAGCATCTTAACAATGACTTTGCCCTAGTAGGGTAGATCAAGGATAACTGACTAGGCTTAAACAGCAGAAATATTTTTGGATTTGTGAAATGTTATGAATGTTTTTGTAATTTTGAGGTATCTTAACCTGATTGAGAATGATAAGATACTTGTTCACAAAATGGTAAGATCATTTGGCTTAGGTTGCTCACAAAATGGTGAGAGCATATGGAAAGGGGGACTGACATGACCTGAACATGAATTGAGCATGACGTACATAGTCTTGAAATGACCTCAAGTTATAGTAATTCCATCTACACAAAAGTTAGGAAAAAACCAACTAGGTCCCAACAAGTTCTCAAATCTGACAAATGGCTTGTCAAATGAAAACAATAATGGCAAGGTGATGTGATAATGCATGGTAAACAAGTGTTTCCCGTAGTTTTCCCATAGGTGGTGATAACTAGGATATAGAAACATAGGTCAATGATATTGATTTTCCCATAGGTATTTATAGTTAGTAGTAAAATTGGTGAGACATTGATTTGCCCATAAGTGGTTATAATTAGGCTCACATAAACAAACTTGATAGGATGGAATATCTCATGCCAGATTAACTATCACACTACTTTTATAGACTATAATTGAAACATATATTGGATTTATTATTGAAAAATGATTGGAATCCTCTCACAAAAGGTGTGGGAAAAACCAAATGAACCAAGATCAAAATAGGATTGGGTAGGATGACTAAAAATAGCCTTTGGTCTAGATAGGAATGGAATGATAGAATGGTATGGTCTTGCTAAGGATAATGATGGTTTTTCATAGATTGAAAAAAAATGGTAAGAGGGTTTCCCCCAAGTGAAAAGGTGATTGATTGGGACATTCAACAATGCTAAAAGAATATGTAACAATGGCAATAGCCTAGCAATGAAATGGTATGGTACATGTTTTTGGCCTAGATGTGGTTTTTGATTCTTTTGTTCCTGTTGATGGGGAGATGCACATCCTAATCAACAAATGATACAAATAAAATACTTGATCATGTTAATTTCTAGCCCGCACCTCATCTAAATAGTTTCTCTTTTAAGAACTAATTATATATTTGGTTGTCAAGAATATTTTTGTGATCTTCATTGGTTATTTATTTTGATTCCTTCAAACATTGAGACAAGGTATCTTTATAGCCTCTGCAAAGGAAAGTGCAACCATGGATGGTGAATAGGGACAAATAATGGATGGTATGTTTGTTTGTGAAATGAAGTGGTGGATGATAATGGAATGTATAATGGTTGGGAAAAAAATGAAGATGAATACTTTCAGTCACATGTAATGTTTCTAATGTTATATTTGACATAACTTTAGATGTGGTAGGGCTGAAGACCATTAAATATTCTCTCAATAGGATCAAAAGATTTTTCTATTGTTTGATCTTGAGAGTAGCTACCATTTTACTAGGTTATAAATTGAAAGCTATTTTGATTTTATATTTAATATTATCTTCACAAGCATTGAAGAACTTTTATGCTCAACTATTGGTGCTTTGAAGATGTTTTCACCAATGAAATTATCTTGATTGTCCCATATCACCTCTGAGAAGGTTTCACTAAGGAATGTTGACTTTTGACTTTTATTGTCTTCTAGTGCTTCCAAAAATGTTTCACTAGAAGATGATGAGTTTTAACTTTGATTGTCCCCTAGCACCTTAGAAAAGTTTTCATTAGGAGAGTATTCTTCTGATACATGAATGCGATCTTGGTCTCCTTATTTTTTTTCAACTATTATGTCACCATGGATGTAGTTTAACAAAGTGTGATTTTATCGGTCCTAATTGACACTTATAGGAGATGGAATGTCAATAATATATATTTTTTGGTTGATGGTAATGGTTTGTGGAATGGTAATGGAATGGGTAGAGGCTACACAATCCTCATAGAATATACTAGGATAACTTGTGTCAAAGTTGAAGTACTCACCATCAAAAACTATATAAGGATCACAAATGTATTCAAATTAATCTATAATGCATGCATAACCAATGTTGTAACAACCATGAACATATTCTTCTTCTCCTGATTATGACTCAAAGGACTCTAAATTTGATCTTGAGATTGATGTTGATTATAATTATGATGCTAAATCTAATGTTAGTTCAAGAATAAAACCTAACTCTAATTATAATTTGTCATCTATTAGGTACTTTATTACAATAATTTCTTGTTGAATGTTTTTTTTTAGACAAGTGATGGCCTATGATGGCATCATAGGCTCCATAAAAACTAATTTATCAGATTGGGATTCCTCTAGGATGGGAAAAATTTCAAGATACAACTCCTTAGATATTGTCTTGTCAGTAAGAGGCTCTTGAAAATTAGGCATATGATCAAGGTAATGATTTTCCCAAATGAGGTTATAATCATTAATAAGTGACTCAAAAAATAGTGGTTTGTCAGAGTGAGATTTCTAAACAACTGGTATAGGATCAATAGGTGATTCATCATAGGTTGACTTATCATAAATGGTTGATTCAATATAAACATCTCAAATTAGTTGGTTCGCTTGGCCTTGGTTTTCAATGAGTTGGAAAATACCTATTTTTATCATAGTTTGGTCCTCAAATGATTGGATTGGTTGAGGTCTAGATGGGATTGGTACTGGATGAGGAATGACTTTTGGTTAGATAATGGTAAGGCATTGGGGAGCATGTTTTTTCACATGACCCAAAGGATGAAGTGCTGATATGGTAAAATTAGGGTGGTATGGGGCTTGGTTAGGTGCACAAGCTAGAAGATAAGGTCCTAGAATGATGATGGGGAATTATGGAGCTTGATTTCTCACAAAAGCTAATGCATCTAATTCTTCCTCATAAACCATATCATCCCAATCTTGAGTTGGATCATAAGCTAGTTTTTTATTATGTGCCATGTAGTGATTATCATAAAGAGGGTATGGATTCATATCCCAAACAACATTATCTATAGTTGGGTCTTTAAATTCCTCCTTATAAACCATATCATCCCAATTGGTAATTTTATTTGGATTTTTTGGTTTTTGACTATGTTCCCCATATGGAGTATTGTAGGGAGAATAATAAAACTCCTTAGAAAATCTTTCTTTATAGGGGTTACTAATGGGATTTTGTGTGGCCATTCTATCATAAATTGGATTGTATGTGAATCCAACATAATTGTAGATAGACATATCCATGTAAATGATGAAATCTCTAAAATAAAAATGCTTAGAGTTATACAAACTCTAAAAAACTATCTAAAGGACAAATGGTTCAAACTTCATCTAACTTGGTCAAAGGGGTGGAACTATATCTCCAAAATGATTTGTGTGAAGAATTGGCATAAAATAGTCTAACATCAAATGTCTAATTTCAAATTTCATATGCATAAAAGGTCAAGTGTTTGAATAATAATCAGCATGTTAAATGTCTAGGTCAAAGTGTTCTAGATAAGGTCTAAACTAGGAAAGGGAAAAGAGTCACTAGGTATTTTCTCTAAAAATGTAGTCAAAAGGTAGGATCAAATAAGATATGATAGGAATTTTGGCTAAATGGTCTCAAAAGATAGACTTGAAACAAAGGTATCATGTGATTTGATTTAATCTAACAAGTTTTGAAATAACTTTGACATAAACTCGACACATGGAATCAAACATAAACATGACTAGTTGGCATAAGGCATGAGGCAAAAGGATTTTGGAGAAAGTTTGTGTTCTCACAAATAAAGTCACAAATGATGATGAGGATAGGTTTTTAACAAATAAACCATCAATAGTTTTCAAATTTGGGTAATCAATTAACTAAGTTATGCAACCCAAAAGAGAAAGATCTATGTATTAGCCTCATGAATTGAGGCCTAAATTGAAATCAATCAATGTTTGAATATAAACTTGATAAGGTTAATTGAAAAATCAACATTTAAAACTAGTATTTGACCAAACAAGATAGATAATGTTGGATAGCATGACAGCACAAGCCAAAGGTCCAAATGGTATACATGACATGGTTTGAAACAAAATAGTTTTTGATATAAGGTAAACTAGTATTGAAATAAATTGAGTAGCCTAATAGCATAAGCATGATTGAATGATATAATCTATGTTATGTTTAAAATAATAAAAAGGTAAAATGGTTTGATATGATTTTGGTAGCATAACACCACCCTTTATAACTCAAATTGACACAAACATAAATAAGTTTAGTAAAAATTTCAAGGCACAAGTGTGGTGTAAAACGGATAGTATAATGCCTCTTTAGACAAAAGAATGATGTATAAACAAATTGATTTTTGCATGGATTTATGAACAAACAAAAAAGTTTTAGTCTCAAAACATACCAATCAAAAATGACCAAAATACTCTAAGTATAATCATCCAAATCTTAGCAAGGGTATGACAATGTGGGGTTGACTAAACTATCAAGATTTCAAACATTTATAGGGAAATAAATTGATCAATGATTTTCATGTCAAATAATTAAAAAAAAAAATTAGGTGTCTATGGCATTATCTAGTTGTAAAAATGTCTAGTCCTTTTTACAACTACTACATCCTATTGCTTGCTCAGTGTAGTGTGATGTCCAAATGCAAATACATCCCATGTGCAACTCAAAAGGAGTGGATGAATTCAATGCCAGGAGATGATACCCCAAGTCAAAGATTCCTTAAAGAACTCATGAGAGGTGATGAATTCCCCCTTGCAAGCCAAATTTTCATGAAATAAAATACTAATAAAAAGACTTTAGGGTCATTTTCAAGGTCACCCAAACTTTGATGAGTTTTTGCGGAGTGCTTTAGACCACATTATTTTTAAGCCTTGGACTAGGAAATTTTCAAATAAATAAAGCAATTTTGATTCCAAGGGTTCCCTAAAGGGGAAAAATGGAATAACATACATGAAACATCCTTGTATTTTTTGAAAACAAAGTGCTAATTGAAACAAGTAGTGAACACAAAAGCTTTGAAAGATGAGTTCATTTTTAAGCCCCAAATCGAAAGGTGTGGTGGTGTTCTTTTGAAACCTTGGTCTTAAGTAGTAAATTTGAAATGATAACTACAAAAAATTTATTTTAAGCACCTAAATTCTCCATTAAGTACTAAAACAAAGTTCCTAGTTCATTTAAAAAGCATGCAAAAGATGGTCTAAAACATGTTTTAACAAATTTCAAGTCCATCGGTTACCTGTCCACCCTTAAGGCATCACCCCAAAAGAAATTGTGTCAGATAATAAAATGTTAATAAAAATATAAATAAAATATTTAAAAATAATAATATTAAATATATGAACACCTGAAAACAACAAATTATAAGGCTAAAAATAAAATATAACACAACATATAAAAGCCTGCATATAAAATATAAAAAACTACAGTTAATATTTTTAACATAACTTTAAAAATATAGATCAGTTTGATATTTAATTTAGAGAGGTTTTCAATAATAAATGGTACACATATCTTAAAATTTTCAAGTATAATAAGTTAATACAGAAAAAAGTTATCAACTTTGTTTTAACCATCTTTACCAGAAAAATAAAAAACAAAAAGTGACAGTCACTAAAATATCTATAACTTATAAAATATAAAAGAATTTTTTGTGAAATTTTTAGAGAAATTCAATTAAATATTTATATATATTAATAAAAATAACTATAGAAAAATATTAATTAAATAAAAAGTTATAACTTATTTATTGGCCATTTTTACTCAAAGCAAAAAGAAACAAAAAAAAAATCAAAACTATGAAACACAAAAAAGTTTATGGATTGTGCTCTCATGAAGATCATCCCACCAATAATTCCATTATGTTAAATATTAATTTTACTAAAGAGAGGTTTTAGTATCTTGTTAGTGATAAAATGAAATCAAATTGAAAAACCAATACACTAGCTAACATACATATATAGGCCTAGTTACTTGGTTGAGCTTAGTTAACAATACTAGAATAAAAACACAACTAAAAAGTTAAAGAGAAAAAATATTTTACCTACCTTGAATTCTATAAATTACCTTGTAGTAGTGGCTTTCTCGGTTTATGCTCATGAACTCTTCATCAAAGGAGGGTTGGCTATCTCATCTTCTCCTTGGCACCTTGTGGCTTTGGCTTGGCTTCGCTTGGCTCAATATTTGGAAATTATAACACTAATTTTCATGAATATTTAGAATAAATTTATCATTATAAATTTTTCATGTGAGAGCTTAAAATTCAATAGCCAAGGCCTCCTATTTATAGATTTTAGGAATGGTTTGAGGATCAACCATGGTCATCTATCTCAAGATTGAGATGTGTGGCCATGAATAAATCAAAATATGAAATTCATTATAAAAATATCCCCCTTAATATTTTGGATGGAGGGGTATTTAATAGGCATATAGGGTCTTAATGAGGCATGGGAGACCCATAATCATGATATTTTATACATTTATGGCTTATGGATGCCACCCCATATGATGATGTCACCTGATGATATAGTTAATAGAAATCAATTTTCAATAAATATTTATTCAAAAAGTTCCATGGAAAATTAAGTTAAGGCCCTAATTTGGTTTAATTACCTAAAACATGATTAGTCAACTTTAGTGCAAATTTTAGCTCTTGGTGCACAAATTAATTAAATTGGTTAATATGTTTTATTATTGGTCCAAAATTTGACTAGATTGGAATTGGAAGTAAATGTTAGATGAATTGGATCCATTATCCCATTTAGGATGTTACCAAAACCAAATACTAAAGGAATGTATCTCGTTTAAGAGATTTGATAGAAAATAGCAATCCAGAGTACCTAAGTGTAAAATCAGCATTTTGACTCGAAATGATCTTATCAAAGTTAGCTATCCCATAAATTACGTTTTACCATTTAATGATACTCTAGCCAAAATTGGCACTTGAATATATAAATTTCAACTCATTTAATGTATTTTAGTGTTTTTAATAAAAATTGTGTACTTTGGTAGAAATTGGTCAAAATCCTAGTTGGAGGTTATCAGTGGCCATTTTTAGGTGTCTACATGTTTGACCTTAAATTATATGAATAAAATATAAAAGAGACAATTTAAAGGTAGAAAAAGCCTTCAATATTCTATAACAATTTTATTTTCCTTTAAACTCTACCCAATTGAGGAGAAATTAAAGAAAATCTGTTGCCTTCCTGGTTGTAATGCAACAAAATTTAACTTGACTTAAATTTAATGGTTAATGAGAATGGATAATCCAATTGAGGGGCCACTTAGACCATAAATAATCCATTTGAGTCTACTTTATTCACCCCAAATTTGAGATATGTATCCTACCTCATCAGTTCATACCATTAAAAAACCTATAGGGAGGTCTATTTGTACCAACAAGGGAAGTACAAAAAGAGGACTAGTTTATAAATTGAATGGTGATGAATATCCACAAAAATCCTAATAAATCATTATCATGTAATTTTTAACTTATCTCTTGCCCTGAATTATATGGAATCTGTACGGATTCAATACTATGCTTCTAAAATTAGAGGAAAAGAACTCTTTTTGGCCTTTTAAGAGAAAAATAAGACTTTTCACTACTTATAAAAGAATATTTTATTATAATTCAATGGAAATAACTAAAAATTATACCTTTTTAAACTTTTTTCATGTTTTAAAATTGCTAATTTGGCACTTGTGAGCTATTTTTTGGCCTTTTTGGCTTAGAAAACATATCAAATGACCTTTTTTGATTTGAAACTTTAGACATAGGCCATTTTCACCTTTTTAAACATTAATAAAGATTAATTTATTAATTTAATGACCTTTTAATTTCCAATTTTAACATTTTTCTTAAAAAATGCATTTTTAGGCTACAATTGACTAGTTTGACTAGCTGCAAAGGGATAATGACCATTTTAGAAATGTTTTGAATTATAGGGATAGTAATTTAACCTTGACAGGACAAATTACTAACCTTATTAATGGTTATTTTTATAAAAAGAGGTGTATCATCAGCTTGAAAGATAATTTCATCATTTATCATGTCTTCTTCAAGGAAATTGATGGAAGGTTTTGAAGAAGGACTAGTAGTTTCAAGGGTATGAATTTCTATTGATTAAGGCTCAGATAAGGTTGTTACTCTTCTAATGAAGATGGTTCTTTTATTTCTTGAATTTTTTCATGAGTATTCTACAATGATAGGGAGAAGTGCTAACTCCATGAGAGGAATTTTGTAAGGCATAGAGTTAAGTTCTTATAATAATTTCTAATTACATTTAGAATAGGAAGAACCAGCATGAGGTTTGAAAGGTAAAATATGTTTAAGAAGAAGAGAAGTTTTTGGAGGTTTATATTGAGGAAGTGGTTCCTCATTGGTTTTTAAATGTAAGTTAGTGGTAGTAGTATCTTTGAGAAGTTTCTATTCTAGCTATGGTTTATTTGGTTTAGTAACGAGATATTTGTGAGCCAATTTTCATCAATAATTAACTGTAGCCACATTCACATATTAGGAATCGGTATAGTATTGATCATAGTAATCATAAATCATACAAATATCCATGTTTGATTGTTGAGTATTATATGTAGATAAAGTTTTTGGAGTGTTAGAGGAATAATCTTTGGAAGCTTGTTTATTTTAAGAAACATTAACATAATCTTGATGATGGATTTTGATCATGACATTATGATTGAATAAATATCCTACCATAAAAGAAAAAAAAAATTAAGCCCCTAACATGTCTAGTGGGAATGGCCTATATAGGTATGAAAAAAACAAAATTGATTAGGATCATACCATTTAGGGTGATTATTATGATATGTGAATGGTTTAGAAGGTGTTAAAAGTTGTTTCATTCATTGTATAGTTAATGACATATGGTAATATTTGGGATTTTTAGCTTTGAATAATCATGGTTTGGTTTGATGAGAATCATATGTCATTACATTGGTTGAATATTGGAAAGATTCCTTGATGATTTTAGTGTTAGGTTTAATTTTTTTTCTTGAGAAATTTTGATGCTCAACTTGTTCAAGAGCATCATTTAAAGTTTGGGAAACAAAAGTTTGAACCTTTTATTGGAATGGTGTTAATGCCATTATGAAATGTTTGAATAATTTATCATCAGTCATATTGTGATCAGCCTTGTGAGCCAAATATCTCCATTATTTGATAAAATCATGAGATAATTTGGTAGGAAATTGCTTATCATTGATGAAATGACTAAGATATTTTTTAGGAACTAAAGGATTGACTAAATCTCAAGTTTCCATATAGAATGTTTATGAAGTTGGTTATACCATTAAAATACATCACTAGTGAATCTTTTAATTAAAAATTTAGTTGTGGTGAAGTTATTAGTTTAGATCCACTCTTTATAAAGATTATTAAATGCCTTAAGAAAATATATGGGGTTTTTAGTCCCATCATATTTAAAAGTTCAAGATATGTTAACAATATCAATAGATATAATGAAAGGGGATAAAGACTCATTTTGAATGTATTGAATCATCTTATTGTTAATGATTGGTTTGGCAATGACATTTCCCATAGTATATTTAAGAGGTGAAGGGATAAAGTTTTTATTATTTTGGGGAAGACAAATGATAGGCTGATTAACCATGTTTATCAAATGATGTTGTAGTTACATCATTTGGGAGGTTTTAGATGTTTGCATGATGTTCATTTGTTTCACTATTTGTGTAATAATTTGAGTTATATCAATTGGTGGGTTAGTGTTGGTAGGAAGATTCACTAAATTGGTATTAGGGGGAGGGTTTCTAGGTGGCATATTTCTTGTAAGGCTAGTTATTAGGCTTGTATCAATTACCCACATAGTATGGCAAGATGTTTGAAGGTGAAAATTATATTGATAAGTATGAAAAGGATCTAATCTACCAATCTCATATGTTGGAGTTATTTGAACAATGTTGCAATCAAAATATGAGGAGGAGAAGAGGTGATCCAAGAGTGAGGATCATCTTTGGTAGTGAAAGTAGGAAGAAAATAACATCCCATATAGCTTATAAATGGATTTAGGTTGTCCAAAAAGATCCAAATAAGATATTTCATGATACTTGAAGAAAGAATCTGAGATCAAGAAGCAAAGAGAAAAAAAGGATAGGTTTGGCCATACATATAAAAATATTTTCCAATAGGTACAAAGTTAACTGGGTTGATAGAGTTTGCAAGAAAAAGGTCCATAAAATAGGATGCAAAAGACATAGTTGAACTGGTCGATTATGTGTTGTAAAGGATAAAATTGAAATAGGTTAGAAGGATACACATTTGTATGGGTTGATTATGTATTACAAATGAATAAATGAAACACCATAAAAAATAGAACACAATTAGACAAATCAGCTATATACTACAAGATAGGTAAGAGTATATGTTGACAAGATACATAGTCAGATAGGTCAACTATGTACTAAAGGGAAATAAGATGAGCATTCTATAAGAGACTATGTTGATAGGGATGATAGTGTTTTAAAAATAGAGAAAAATTGTAAGATAAAATCTAATAAAATGAAATGAAACACATAAGTAGTTTGATCAATGTTATTGATCTAATTGGAACACACATCACAAACCTTGTGCTAACACTAGCCAATGAAAGTTTTACAATAAAAAATACAGTGATCAAAGAGCAAGTAATAACTTAAATGTAAATGCTAACTAATTGGTCATTATTAAATGATGTTAAGTTATAATAAAATTTTAAATTAATGTGATGGGGAGTTGGATATAGGAAGGAACTAAAAACTAATATATGGATAGTTTTAGGTTATTTAGGCTAAAAGGGATCTATATTGGTGATGATACTAGCTTGGTATTGGGGCCTACCCCCTCACTTCATAATCCTATAGAAATAAGGTTGTTGGGTGCTTTTCCAATATATACCATCAACTATGTGTTTATAATTGGCCATAAAATCAAGTCGGCTTACTCCTTGGTGATGAAATCCAAGTAGGTAGACCTTGGGAAGAAAAATGTTTAATATTTTTTTTGTAAAGTGATTTCGAAGTGTGTGCAAAAGAGAAAAATAGTGTGGTTAAAAGGGTAAGTTGAAAAACTACCTAATTAATCTATGCTTATTAATCTAATCATGTAAGCAACTAAAATGAAATTTTAACTAATTAATTTAAAAAATAGGTTAACTTATTGGATTATGAAGAGTACAAAGTCAGTTCAGGTGACACTATATGCAAATAATGCATAATAGAGGTGATAAGGTCATTACTATTATATATAATTAAGATATATAAGAACACAATTAAACATGTCAACTAGGTCTTCTAGATGGAAAACATGTTATAGACCTATATTGAACAAGTCAACCTAGTTTACTATAGGGTTACAATTTTATAGACTAAAAACTTGTGAAAAATAGTACTATAAATGAAAAACTAAAATGACACAAAAGGTAAGAATTAACCTTGGTGGTTTTCAAAATGCTTAGTTTTATAATATTTATGTTATTTTTATCAAGTGCTAAAATAAATATTCTACAAATATATTTAGTTGGCTTGATGATGTTTGAAGAACCTCTGTGCTGAAAAGAAGTTTTAAATAGATTTGAATAGCTTGACTATGTCTACAAACTTGTATGGTGAAAAGGAAGAATTTAAAATAAATTTGATTGACTCAAATATGTATTCAATCTTGTAACTAAAGAAGAAGACTAGTATAACTATACTAACAAGTTCGATACAATATTAAAAAAATGAAAATATACAATACAATGATAAAATGAATACATGATATAAAACCTACAAGGTTTTGATTCTTGTCAGGTTCACTAGAATGTCTACAAGGAAAATGTAGCTGACCTATTAATCAATCCTAGATCAAAGAAGATAAATCCTACTTACACTTTCATTTGTTAATACATTAGATATTCAGAGTCATGACCAAGATGGATATGCTAGACCTAACCAAGGGATATCTTACCATAATAACATTACTAGAGAGGGTTCTAAAGACTCTAATCAAGTAACACTATATAATAACCCTAGCTTGGTAATAAGCATAAAAAGTAAACATGCATAGAATAATTATAATTAAGCTATGTATAGATATAACCCTAATTCATAAAGAGAAATATATTCAAATACCATTACTTATGTTACTTCTATCTACTAAAATAGAGGAGCAAAGTTAGAGATACTTACCTTGAAGATGAACTCATTGAGACTCAATCTCTTCCTTGGCTAGATGTACTTCATTAGAGGTTATTGTGGTTTTTAAGGATCACTAATAAATGCCTAAGCATCTAAGACTTTTCACAAAAGAAGACTATTCTCCAAATATAAATCCTAAGTACTCCTCAAGTAGAATGGTCAAAGAGCAGATTGTAAAGAAGCACAAATGAATAATTAACTCTAAAAAGCACCAATGGTCTACCCTTTAAGGCATGGACTTAGAGATATTAAGACTTGAAATATTCCTATAAGATAGAAAGTATAATTAATTGATAAATTTTGAAAATATTATGTATATATAGAGATTATTGACCATATCTTTATAGGTACCAACTTCTCATCTTTGGTCTAGTACTAGTCTATACCCTAATTGATGATTAGCTGAGAATCATCATGAACCAATAAATCTTGGATGTTACACTATATTATTTTATGATTCCCTATAATAAGTAATTCATATCCTTCCATGTTATTGCTATAGGTAAATCCAATACAAAAGGACTTGGGAATAAGGTCCCCTTTTGGCATAATAAATAATATTCTAGCCCCTAATCCATGGGCTATAAATGAATTTCAAAGTACATATTTGATTATTCAACCTTAGGAGGTGTTTTTTCTTCTACTACGATCATGGTGGACTCATCTAGAAATTCAAATGTAAGGGGTTGACTATTAGGAAGAGGAGATTTTTTAAGCTGATATGTGAGTACTTACCCTTTAATGGCCTTCTAATTAGCATATTCAATTTCAAAATCACTCAAAAGATGATCCATTTTTCCATGCAGCCTTGTAGATCTAATTTTGAAATTAGATACTTGAGTGGATCTACTTTAGCAATAATAATGGTCATGTTGTTCAACATGTAATGACACAACTTTTCAGCTACAAAAATCATTGATAAATAATCTTTTTCAATTGGCATACATTTGTGTTCATATGAAACCAATGTGAGACTTAGATAATACACAACATGCTCTTTACACTATTAATTATGTTGTGTAAAAATTTCCCCTAGGGCAGTTTTAGTCATTAATAGTTAAAGTAGAAATGTCTTGTTGAGTGTGGGTGGTAATAAAATGGGTGGATTAGAAAGATATTGCTTAAGATGATAAAATTATTTTTGGCACTCTTCATTTTAGGATAAAGTAATTCCCTTCTTCAATAATTTTATAAATGGATTGATTTTAATGATGAACTATGATATGAAGTAGTGGATTGACTATATCTTTCCCTATAAACTATGGAGATGATTCAAGGTAGATGGTGGTGACATTTATGTAATGGCTCAAACTTTTTTTGGATCAAATTCTATGCCCCTACAAGATATAATGAGGCCTAAACATTTTATATAAGTTAAACCAATTACACACTTCTTTGGATTAATCCTAAAATTATACTCACAAAATATCTCAAAGATTCTTCGCAATATAGTTAGATGATTAGCATGGGTCTTTGATTTATCCAAGATGCCATCTACATAATTCTCCATAATGTTGTGTATCATATCATGTAAAATCATTATCATGAATTATTGGTATGTGGCTCTAGAATTATTAAGTCTAAATAACATCCCTTAATAAAAAAATGTTCCCCATAGAGTGGTGAACACTTTCTTAAGTTGGTCTTCTAATGAAATCCTAATTTGATTATATTCATAAAATCCATCTAAAAGAGAAATCATTTCATATCTAGCCACTGATTCAAATATCATATCAATATTAGGTATGGGAAAGTCATATTCTAGGTAGGCTCTATTGATATCTCTAAAATCAATGTAGATTATGATACTTTCTAGTTTCTTGCTCACTAGCACAATGTTTAATATCCACTCTAAATAGTTGATCAGCTTGATGCATCTTGATCCTAAGATTTTCTCCAATTCTTTTTTAACTACCATATTAATATGAGAATGAATCTTATGCACATTTTTCTTAATGGGTTTGACATAAATATGTACAATAATATGGTGTACAACTAAGTTAGGGTCCAAACCTAGCATGTCCAAATAAGCCCATGCAAATATGTTAATAAACTTCATCAGAAGGGATATAAAAACTTCATATTCTTCCTCAGTGAGGGATGATCCTAATTTAATCCACTTTGGGTCCTCTAGAGTCCTAATATTAACCTTTGGAGTGTCCTCCACAATAAGTATAGAACCATACTTTAAAATAATTGACAAGGAGGTAAATTGGTTGGCAATGGAAAAGTCCTCTGGCCAAACCGGCTCATCTAATTCTCCCAAGTTAGATGAATTAGAATCTATTAATACTGGTAAAGTACATGAAACAAATACTTCAAGGCATTCTTGAATAATCTATTTAAAATATTGTCACTCTTTGATACTAATTTCAGATCTACAAATAGGATTTGAGATATAAGTCACATGTGCTTCATAGGAATATGGGTGATCATCCCTATTTAATGGTGCTAGAAACTAGTTTTCACCAAGAGGCTTGTCTTTTTATTTACTTTTACCCTAGTTAGAAAGTTCCTCAAAGGGATTTTCACTTTTAGACCTCAATGTTTGATTTTTTTTTTGTTATTTTCCCAAAGAAGTTAACCCACTCTCTGAAATAGGTAGTCGGATCCAATATAATAGAAAAGCCTTGCTTGTAATGTCCAATAGGAATGTGATTCCCTAAACCTACAAAGTCACATCTAGCCTTATCTTTTTCAAACTCATCCAACAGCATTGTTATCTCTTATTGGTCCCAGTATATCAACTATGGATGATAAAGGGTTGATGGTGAAGGTTGATAAATAGGGTTAATATTATAGATGACATGGGGATTAAATAAATTTATAGTAGTAAGGTCATCATAGATACTATAATTAGACCCTACATCACTGTCAACATCATATTCAATAGTCGATGGTGTTGGAACATGAATAAGATATGAGGGGTCACCCCCAAGAGGTTTAAATCTAATCCCATGGGTTTCCTTGATCTTGGTTATTCATACCAATTTTATCATGCCTTGATCATGTAGCCCCAGACATCTATCTTCAAAAGCTAGGTAATATATAATCTGATTAGGAATAAGATACTTTTTTCTTTGGTAAAGTTTTTATAACTCATTAGTGTAAATCCATAAATCATCTTTAGCTAAACGATCCTATTCTAGCCTAGAGGCTAATTTTAAAAATAATGGGCTTGTTCAATTGAGATTTTCCCTTGGTTTTCCCCTTTATTTGAGTGGTTTTGGCCTTAGGGGTATTTCATAGGATTTAGGATTTTGTAAAAATTTGGAAATATGGAATGTATTATGGGTATTGTGCTCTCTAAGACCCTTATTAGTTATATAGAAGTGACTAGAAATGTCTACTAGAGGCATGAATGATGAGAAGCTAAGTTATCTAGGTCAATGTAATTGGCTTCTAATCTTAATTCAATGGCTTTTCCCTTTTTGGATCTTTTTTCATCAAATTTGGGCATAGAATTCAAACCAAATTAATATTTATAGATTTTTTACTTAACCTTGAGATGTTTATAATACTAATATGGCTAAATATTAGTAGGTATACTTACCTCCATCCCTAAGTGGGGAAATTTTATACACATATGTAACATGGAAGGTATAACCCTAATTTCATGGATTTAGGGTTATCTTAATAAATTGTAAGATAATTCTAGGTCCAAAACATGACATATAGTATCATGGATCAAGGGCCCAATGACTACTTGGAAAGATAATAGTACCTTAATATTCCCATTCTTCATTATCATATGGCTTGATAATAATGGTATCTAGCTACAAGTCAGCTGATGTATATCCAAGATGCTTGATCAACTTCAAAGACACAATGTTGAGGCCTAAATCATTATATATAAGGACACATTTAACTTTATGGTATTTTATACTGGCCTTGATGTATAATGGATTACTATGCAAAGGGCCCAAGGATGATATGTCTCTTTGGTTAAAGGTAAGATGTTGGCTAGAGGTAAATTGTCCTACCATTACTTAGAATTTATCTAGAGTGATATCATCTGGCACAGGGGATTGGTTTGAGTACTCATTTAGGATGTTTGTGTGGATGCTTTATACCCATAGTAAAATAATGATGGATATATGTTTAGGTGTCTACTTTAGCTACTCCATAATATCATAGGTATTCCCCTTTATTTTATTAGTTGGTTTATTTTTTATAGGCATGAAAGGTTCAATGGGTTCATTCATAGTATTTAAATGTAGTCCCTTGATAGTAACCTTGGATTTTCAAGTCATGATTATGAAATATCAATCTCTTACATGGATTTTGTAGTTGCTCAGGTAGGTAATGGGACTTAGAATGTTAATTTTAGGGAAGTGTTGATCTTGGTTGTAAACAAGGTCTAAAGAATAATTTCTAGCATAAGGAGGTTGGTAGGCATTTTTTGATGGATAGGTATTATTGGAAAAGGTCTAGGTCTATTGGTAGTTGGACAAGGGTTAATGGTGATAGTGTAAAAATGACCACCTAAGACATGTTCTAAAATATTTTCATATGTATATACAATGACATGATGGCCTCCTTGGTTGGTTTGATTAGTTTTCCCTTAGTTTTGACTATTTTATTATTGTTGTTGTGCCTATCATTATTTTTGTTGATTTTATAGTGAAGTTCTCTACAAATATTATTGTTTTTTGTTTTTATTTATATTGGTTATTATTATTATTATTATTATTATTATTATGTTGGGGAAATAGATTTTTGTAGATACCTAAGTTACGATTGGTCATATGAGTATGGTTATATCATTTTACCTCTCCATTTTCTAGCATATTCTCAATCAAATGTCTGAGTTAGATACACCATCATATAAAATTTCCTCTAACATGATACTACTCACAAAATTCATGTTCCTTGTACCAATAGGGAAAATAAATCCCTTCAGGGAATGACTTTGGTATTAGCCAACTGATCATAGTTTCTTGAACCAATCTTCAAAACATGAATTTAATAGGCTCACCAAGGTCATTAAATTACCTAAAAATGATTAGTCTACTCCTTAGAGGAAGGTCTTGAAATTGGTTTTTATTTTATGGTTTTTGTTTTTGTGGAGGCCTTAGATGAATGTATGGAGTTTGTGGTTGTTGAATGGGTGGAGGTAAATGGACAACTAGTGTTTTCACCATTTAAAAATGGCATGATTTAGTGATCCCATTGCCAACAACATTCTTATTGAAGTTATGGGGTTTTGGTATTTCATTATTGTTAGATTGAGGTAACACTAAAATTTGTATTTGAATTAGGTTCTAGTTATGGTTCTAGCCTTGGTTTTGGTTTTGGTTTTGTTGGGCTTTGTGTTTATTTTGTCTCTAGTTAGAAGAAGATAGATTAATTATCCCTTTACTGATAAGGGTTTTCTCAATATGTATTCCTTTCTCTATAACTTCTTCAAATGTATGAGATATTTTTATTTTGAGATGGTAAGATATCTCATTGTGTGAGCTCCTAGAAAATATCAAGGCCAACTATTTATCTATCAAATTATGATTAAACTAGCTCATTAATGCTCTCCAATGTTTCTAGTATGCAATAAAGCTTCACCATTCTACTTAGCTTGTCCTATTTCTACAATTATAATATCATTCTTGAGTATATAAAAAATGTTGTATGAAATTGTCTAAAAGTTCATCAAAGTTAGGTATAGAATTCTTTGACAATTTTAAAATCCATTCCAAGGCTCGTCCAACTAGACTCCTTAGAAATATTAGAAGCAAGTATATATCACTATATGCAATACAATAAAGAACTTTCAGATGTCAATATATCACTAGATCACTAGATGGAATACAATAAAGAACTTTTAGATACTCTTTAGGGTCATCTTTGCCCTTGTATTTGTCAAATATGGGTGGCTCATAATATGGTAGAAATGGTATTTATAGATAATCATGTTAAATGGATAAGAATATATTTCATCCAATTTGAATTTTTTTATTTACTTTATAATCCATATAGTTTTAATTACATTGCTCATTCGATGCAACTCTTAGGTAAGTAAGATGAAGTGGCCTATTATTATTGGGGTTGTGTGATCAAAGGTGGATTACCCACTCCAAGGTAGGCATATTATGGAATGTTGGTTGAATTAGTCAGATAACTAGGTATACATATCTATGCATTGAGATTGTACTATGGATATGGATTATGTTGCTATTGGAACACATTATGGCTCATATTGGTTACATAGCCTTGGATGGTGAATTAAAATTTTGGTAATTACATTTGGACCTATGGGATTTGTTGGTATTGATGGGTTTGGGAGGAAAATTGTTGCCTACTCATCAAAACCTATTTTATATATAGAACATGTCATTGATTAGAACCCTATTATTGGAGGTGTTGAAACTTCGAACCTTATTCCACATGTGATACCCATTGGGTGAAAGATAATTGTTGTTTATAAATTGGTACCTATTATACATAAGAACCTTGTTTTTAGTTGAATACATATTGTTGGATAGGCACTCATTGTTGATTAGTCAATTATTAGAGGTTTGGCATTTGTTGTTTAATAATTGGCACTTTCTAACTAATAGAAACATATTATGGGTTAGGAAATGTTTGTTATTATTGAGGTATATTAGTTTGTTCCTTTTTTGGTAGAATATTAATTACCCCTATTGAGGTAGTCTAGTGTAATTCACTCATTGTGGTGGTAATTTGGTCTATTGATGGCTCATTTTCCCCTATTGTACATTCAATGAAGAAACTAGTTTAAGAGTGGATGGTGTTTGTTGATTTTGGGAAATATGCATAATTACCCTCTATTGCTATAATTAACTTATAGAATTGGCTAGAGGAATATAATGAATATTTCTCAGTGATAAATTATACCCACTTTGATTCAAATTGGAATGCACTTGCATGCTATCCAAAACAACTTGAGTGAGGTCTTCCATTTGAGTGGCAGTCTCTTCTGATGAAATGGGGACATTAAACATGTCATGAACTAGTGTTATTTGGCTAAATGGGTCTATGTTTTGGCTTACATATCCAAAAGCATCTATTTATTACCTTTTTGATAGAGCTAAATCAATAAGTAATGTGTTATAAATAGCCATTACATTAAGATTATGAACTATATTGATATAGTATTATTAAACTTGTTGTGCTTATTCCATTTTATCATCCATAAGGCCTTTCCCTTTTGCAAGTGTACTTTAGATTTGTTAATGCATTGGGACTAAATCTTGACTATAAATAGTTGATGCCTATTTGAAATATTAGTTTTGAGGTGTATTACTACAAGTTTTAATCAAACTAATCAAACTTTCATGTGGGAAGTCTAGAAAAAACTTGGCTCTTACTTCGAAGGCTCTAACAAGAATTTCATCTTTGTTCTCCAATAAATGATAATCAAATAGTTATAGATAGTAAATTGTCTGAATTGGTGTTGTAACATTGTAGGGATTTTGTTTTTGGATTTTTTTAATGTTAATCATCACTTGAGTAAGGTATTATGTTGTTTTATCTTATTCTTGGCTTGGATAAGAAGGTTAAATCACCAAATACTATGATAATGGGTCTAACCTTTATTAAATATATGAAATATTATAATATGTATAAGGGTCTATCTCATAAGTTATATCATCATCATATAACTCTTGAATATAAGGTTTATTGGTCAAAAAGTTATCACAGTCTAGATTACACATAGTCCCGCTACATGTGTAATGAGGCATGTTTGGATCTATCGATAGGTCTCATGAAAAAAAAGGTTTTAAAGGTAGAAAGAAACTAAGGTATAAAATAAAACAACATTTATCTCTATAAGAGAGGCCCAAGGGGTAAAACAAGTGAACTAGGTAGAGGCAAAACATAATAAACTCAAAATTGGTCTAACAAATAATACTAATTTGCCTAAAGGTGATTATAGTTACTGGTAAAGGTAACACAAATTCTCAAAACTCATCTATGGATATGGTACTAATGTTCCCAAATGTGGTTATAATTAGTGACAAAATTATCTAGATAAGGTATAACAATTATGAACTATGATCAAAGTATAACAATGATTTGCCCAAAGGTGCTTATAATTATTTAACGTGAAAAAGAAGGTTAGACTAAAAAATGAAGAACTCAAAAACAAACTAAACTAAGGAAATTTACTTGGGTGACACTCAATAATTGGATCATTAATACTCAATATTTTGTTCAAAAGAGACTATTTGAATAATGTGACTAAGACATTTGGAACTTTGACACAACAAACTTCAAAAAAGGCATGTGGCAATAACTTGGCTCAAAGGATGCTCAAACAAGTCACAAGACAACAAACAACTACTAGGTCTAAGCAAAGGGGTATTTAGATCAAATAGGAAACCAACCCATGTAACACAATCCAAACACATAAGGTAGACTACCTAAGCCCAAATTAAATGAGGCTTCAGCATAAACCTAAGTATTTTATGATTTATAATTTGAAATATTGAGCTTCAAATTTAATGTAAAAAAACTTAAATGTTTTAAGGCAAAATGGGATAGACCCAAATGGGTAGCATAATTGCATGTTTAAAATAAGAGATATAACAATGGTTTTGGAACTTGGTTTTAAATACGATAAGTTTTTTGGAATAATTTAGGTAGCATAACAATGGTCCTTCACAAAAATGATAAGACAATGGTTTTGGACTCAAAAATCCAAGGCAAATGTTTGAGATGAAATGGGTAGCATAATTCCACCCTATTTAAAATAAGTGATGCACAAGTGGTTTTGGAATAAAACTCTAAGAAAAAAAGTATGACGTAAAATGGGTAGATTAACACCTCTTAGACTAAGGTGGTGTGAAAATAATGTAATAGTTTTGGACTTGTTTTAAATTGACAATACAAATAAATAGTTTTAGTTTAAAACACACATGTAAATCAAAGAAAATATAAATAACACTAATGGCTCATCTTATCCCTAAACATGACATGAGTGTGCATAGTTTCTACCAAAGTTTCCATCGATATACCAATGCTTGGAAGGAATTAAGAGTAAATCAAAAAAATAAAGCACAAGTGTAGGTAGAGTTTTTATGCCCCCTCTATCTCTCAATAATTGGTACATGGCATGAAATTAGATTCAAGAACACTCAAAATTTGGAAAGATATTCCATGGTAAGTGGGGTTGACTAAAATATATAAGTTTTAAAATGCACTAAAGGTTCCCAAGTGTGGCTAACAAAATGGAGCATCATATCAATTGGTTTTAAACTCACTAACTTATTATTCAAAGGTTTATTCATTTGCATAGTGACTTTATTTGTGTACTACTTAGTGAAGTCCAATGTTTAACAAGACCTGACCTAAGTTTTTGTTAGGATTAGAGAGGCTAACTACTTAACCCACTATAAATCACATTATCATGTACCCAATTTATATACCCCACTATGGAGTGGGGTTTATATGATGGTGGGATATTAAACCCCAAGTCAATGCACCCATAAATAACTTGTGAGGAGGAGATGAACTCTCGCCCACAAGCCAAATATAAGAAAATAAATTAGAAAGACTTTATAGGTAATTTTTGGGTTACCAAAGTTATTAAAAACTTAGGGAGAACATAAGAAACATTATACTTTATAATAATAAATAAACAAGATAATAAACTAAGCACTTTTGGTCAACTACATTCTCTGTAAGGGACAGGGGAGAGTATACACACTATAATTTTTGGTTTTCCACAAAGAAAGAATTTAATCTATGAACTTTGAAAATAGATAATAAACAAGGAAAAAAATAAAAATTAAAAAATCTATTAAGATATCTAACTAAAGTGTATGTTCTTTTTAAAATCACCAACTTAAATGTGATTGAAATTTTGACCCCTAGGCCTTGTTTGCTCTTGTAAAAAAAAAACTTTGAAATGCTAAAAGATAAGTTTGAATAGGTTTATTTTAATCACCAAACAAAAGTGTATGTTATATTTAGAAGTGTTTTGTCCTCTCTCTCCACCTTGGTTCCTAAAAATATGTTAGGGGTGTTTTTTGTCCTTAGGCCAAAAATCAAATCAATAAACAACATTCCATTTTGAGCTCTCAAGTTTCTATTTTTGTCTCAGATAAATCATCACCAATTACTATAGAGATCATTATTGATTCCTATGATTTTCATTTATTTGATTCAATTATTGATTATTCCTAAAAACACATAAAATAAATGTTTTTTGAAATAAAAATGCTTGATAAACAAGTTTCAAACTCAAATTTCTCACAGTTCTGCAAGAAAAATGTTATAAAGGTAATAAATATATTGGTAGGCACCAAAACTAAAGCAAGAAAAAATTAATTTTTGTTATATTTCTGGCCTAATCTATTTTGACATAGAGATCAACATTGATGACTATAGATATCATTGTCAATTCCTGGGATCATTAGAAATTGATCATGAGTATTATTAATCCCTATAACTCTATTAAAAATGACATGAATTTTAAGCCTAAAACTCTAAAATTGAATATTTAAATACTCTTTTTAATAAATCTAAGGGTTTCACATCATTTTTATTAGCCATATGAGAATCTGTCATCCCAACAAGCATCCCATTATGTATCTTGGTAATTTGAAGCACACACAAATGTTCATTAGTTCCTTATTAGTCAAAATGATAAAAACTCATAGATAAAAATACACTAGAATTAAACACTCTTGCCTATGAACTAGGGGGAACATAACATAATGATCAAGATCACAAAATAGATATAAAAAACAATTAATTTACCTCTATTATCAAATTAGATATCCATTTGTTAGAATACAAATGTTCATGCTCAATTTATGACATTAGAGATTCTTGTCAAAGCTTTTCCATGGTGTTAGCACTTATCCAATGGTCACTTGTAGCTTTTCTTAGTTATTAGTTTGGATTGATATGAATCTTAGAATAAAATAGTCATTATAACACTACTCTCAATTTTTTATTGAAGGCATTTCTACAGAATAAGCTTACATACAAAATCTTGTTGTCATATGGTGGGGGCACTTGTATATATAGCTCTCAGAACTAAATCTAACCCTAGGGAGGTTATTTTAAATTCTAACTTTGGTTGAGACTATAATAACCCAGGATGATTCAAGATAACTCCAAGTTGGATCAAATCACTCATGAAAATTTAACACCTATAATCACCTAAAAGTTGTTTTTGAGTGTTAAGAGTGACACTTGAGAAAACCTTTTCTTAGCTTATCCCTAAACCTATCCTAGCACCTATTATCACATTTTTATAGCCTTTGTGTAGACCATAGGCATCCCTAGATATCTTAAATATAGTATTAAACTCTCATTTCTTGATCATGTCTGTTCATTCCCAATAACATACCAGTTGGGCATTAGCACCACATTAAGGACACAAGAGTCACATGACTCTAGTGTCCCCAAAATGGAGCTAATGTCTTTTACCCTATATTTTTTGAATTGATATATTTTCAGAATTAAAACCCTTCTAATGTTTGTGGAACCATATTTTATTATCCCCATAAGATTAAAAAACACTATAAATACATGGCTTTTAGACTTATATCCACTATATGGAAATTAGATCCACAATCCCTATTCAAAAATGAAAAAAGTTGAGAAAAATCAAAGTTATTAATCCCTATTCTTCTCTACTTCTACATACTACCATCTACAACTTCTCTAAGTGTATATTTTATAGATTTATAATATCAAGCACACTTAAGGCATTTAAGATCACTATCATTCTAACATCACATACACTTACAACAAGACTTAGGTGGGGATAACTACATCGAGTTTGATCCCACCTTGGAGTATTAGTATGTAGGTAACTCTCTTGATAGTAGGGTGTTGAGGATGTCCATCCTATCCATCTACAAACACACATTTCAACTCATTCCTTACTTAAAAGGAGGATTAGATTTTACATCATAAATCAGTTATTATAGGCACAATATAGAGTTTTAGACTTCATGTGCAATGGAATAGAACCCAAAAACATAGGTGTAGGTACACCTAAAAGTTTAGTACAGTCCTACACACATGATATTAACACCATTTTTAGGACACTAGAGCCACATGGCACTCCTGTCCAAGTGTCACACTATTGTCTAGGAAGAGTTATTACATAGGCATCTAATTAATGACACTCAATTCTATTCTAATCTCAATCTACAATACTCAACTCATCTGTATCAGGCATTTTATAGATAAGCCTTTATTTACATATATTTATTACTATTTTTAGGAAGTCCAAGCCAGTCAAAATTTGTAACAAATCAGTGGCTATTTTATGCATATTATTTAAAATGATTTAGATTAATCATCCCTTTAATAAAACATAATATTTGCATTATTAGAACCCTAAAAGGTTAAATCATTTTATGAACCTGACTTAATTTGAATATTACTTAAAACCCTAGTTTTAAATAGAGTTTACCTTATCCTAATTTTTGTGCACTAAATTAGGGTTACAAACTTCTATTTTTCTAATTTTTTAGCATCACCTAGCTCACTTAATAAATACCACATTAGGGTTTAATTTATTTAAATGTAGTTGAAATTTTTGAAAATCAACCCTAAATCAAAACCCTAACCCTAGATGCTCTTGGGGTTTTTATCCTTTTTATATTTATGCTCAAATTTTAGTTCTAAAATCTCAAATTTGTTTACATATATTTTTTTCAATCTTTCTTTGATTAAAATTCTTTAAAGGTTCAATCTATGTAAAAACTTGTTTTCCTACTTCCAAAATGACAATGGCAGAATTCAATAACATATTTGATGACACCAATGAGAAATAATTACAAGATGTTATGTTCAAACATGAAGATATACAAGATGACTTCATCACTATTATTCAAAAACTCTAAAAATCAAACAATGGTCAATCTTCAACTCCCTTAGCTAATAAAATTATTACACCTATAATGGGGCCAACTCTGCTATCACAAACTAAAACTATAATTCAATAACCTTTAGTGACATCTACACCTCTTGTGGCTAGTTCCTTCACTCCAAATGTACAATACCTTATACATAAGGTTCATATTTTATAGGCTAAGGTGTTACATTTTGAGAAGGCAACCATTAGGCCATCACATTCCTTGGATTCTAATATTATCTTGCATACATGTTTGGAAAATCACATAGTAGCAACTCCCTTTCAATTTAGTTTCATGGCACCTAAGAATACATTATATGATGGCAAGGGTGAGCCAAAGCACCATCTCAGATCTTTTCATGCAACATGTTTGGACTACATATCTAAAAATTGGCTTCTCATGAAGTTATTTCCATGCAATTTAAAGGATTATGCCCTACTGTGGTTTTATGACTTACCAAATCAATCTATCACAACATGCAATCCTTTGGCTAACATGTTTTTGACACACTTATCCATCAATATCAGTGACAAATATCATATGCCCAAGTTACACAATTGAAACAAAAGTCAAATAAACCTATCGTAACATATGTTTTATGATATAAGAATGTATTAACCAAATTGATTATGCCCATGGTATAAAAAGGGATCTAGGACATCTTTAAACAAAGTCTTTTATCAACATTACACAAATATATCTTGTTTAAGAAGTTTCCTACATTCACAAATTTGTGCCACACAATAAAAGAAAGAGTGGTCAAGCTTTTATCAATGGGTAAACTAAAATTACCAATGAATCAAAATTAATTTTTAAGAGTTAAAATAAGCTTCTGTATAAGGTAAGGCCCATTGAGAACAAGAATGATCAAAAGGCCATAGTCAATGTAGCTTTTGAGACATCTCCTAGATTAGTTTTATCCACTCCTCCTTCAAAATTCACCAACATAGATTTATAGTAGTTTTTGGAATCCAATGTCATACTCTCCTTCCCATTAAATTGGTTGATATGACATGGCCTCTTCCAAATAAATATGATTCTAATTCATTCTACGAGTATCATAAGGCACTAGGCTATATAACAAATAGATGCATAAGATTAAAACATAAGAAACAAGATTTGATTGAGGCTAATATTATTGAGTGGGCACGCCCATATAGGCACCAAAAGTATAGTAAATATAATCTAAGGCATAAAAAATATTATCAGATCTATTTCTAAATCACATAATTAATGAGTTAAGGAGCACATCAGGTGTTCACTACATATATCAAGCACATCCACCACTAACTTCTTATGATACTATTATAGAGGAATCACACCCATTACCTAACATCATTGGCATGTAATTTACTACATTCCCATCTAGACAAATCATCACCTCCTCAAAATAGGATGTTTTTTATGATGATATAGATTTACATGCACTATTTATATGAACATACATATATCATCATCTTATCCAGAGTGTTATGGTTGACAATGGGTCAAGAATTAACATATGCACTATTACATTTTTGTAGAATTTTGGATATTTAGAGTAGGATATATTCCACAAAAAAATATTTATTAAAATCTTTAGTGGTCATGTTCAAACCTCCCTCAGGGAGATTATGCTTCCATTATAGGCTAAAAAAACACATATAGCCACTCAGTTCATAGTCATGCCTAGTATAGGCATGTTTAACTTGTTATTGGGTAGGCCATGGTTATAGCAGCTAGGTTCCATCCCATCCATAGTGCACACATTCCTTAAATACATACATGAAAATTAGGTGGTTATATTTGAGGGTCTCTCATATGAATATCCTCTACCTATTCCATAGGAATTTATAGCACAATCACCAGTAACAAGTCTAGCATTATTACCATATATAAAATAATTATTAGTTATAGCTCAAATAATAGTTATTATGGATACATCAGAAATTTTAGTAGATCCACCAGTGTAGGTGAGGTATACTCCTAATGTATCGATACATACACATACTCTCCCATGAAGACCATTATTATAGAGACCCATGCATCAAAACTATACCACAAATTCTAGAGGACCTTCCTCCACTTTGTTTATGCTAAGACCAATATTATTTTGTTCTTAGGGTTCTTTACATAGGGAACCTATGTCATCTCTATCTTATTCTACCAAATGGGTTCTTAAGACCCTACATTTCATAAGATACCATAGTCAGTGCCACAAAATCCTAACACCACTCCATAGGTAGATAAGCATACATATTACTTAGTACAATATATTGTGGGATCATAGCTTACCTTTCACATATTACACATGATCATAGCTCCCTTATTTGACATAGGTCATAGTGATAGTGAGTCTCTCATGAGACTCATTGGTCAGATGGTTCCTACCCTCTTGTACACACTCTATTTTCTCTTGTTCCTTATACATAATTTATTTTCATTTGCTTGTGTATAGATTATATCCAAAAAATATAAAAACAATATAACATGCCAAAACATAAATTCATTGAAACATTACTAAAAAAACATAAATTTTACATATTATATGCATTGTTATGTTTACATTTATTATATTTTATAGAAATTACATATGTTATATATCTTAGTATAGTTAGTTTTATCATACATACATGTTTCACTTGTTCTTGTTGAGTTCTTTCAAAGTACTTATAGGACTTAGGTCCAACACACTAATATATACTTGCTATCATCTACCCATTAGGGTCATATAAACCAATCCATGGTTATTAATTTTACACATTTTCCCACTTGGGGACATCTTATACATAGTTTCTATTACCAGGTTCTATTCTTACATTCTTTACATTGTAGTTTATATGTTGTTATATCTTGATATTAATCATTGCTACTCATACTCATATTTTTTTGCCAATTATCACTAATTTAGACTCAACATATATACATCCTAGATCTTACATAGATTTTTACTACATTCATGCATGTTTTCATTTTTAGATCTCATGGTTTATACTTGATTGTATTTTTTATGCTTCTTCTATTCAAGGGCATTTTAATATGCCTTTGTCCTTTGGCTCTACACCACTTATATTCATGTATGCCTTGGTCATGTGCCCATGTCCCTTATGTGTGATTTATTGATTATATATTTGGACATTCAAACATGTCCTTCTATATGGCTCTAATCCAACTTGCTTGTTACTTGCATATGTTGACATCTAAACATGTACTTATATGTCATATTTTCTCAAATTTAGTGACATGTACCCATGTCCCTTGTATTATGTCCCCTTGGCCTATTTTAATTGCTTCATGTGTTTTTTATGTATGATTTTTTGTATGTATCATGACCATGAAACTTTTCTTTGCTTGTTACACACACCAATTCTTGATGCCATGAGGGACCTCATGCATCTACCCTTCCTACTTGGGTTTGTAATGGACATCATGCCCCATCCCCCTAGGTAGCTACTTATATTTTTATTACATACATTTATTACATCTATATTAACACCCTTGTGAAATTTTAGACATGGGATACATCTTACATTACATACTTATGCTTAGATTCTCTTACATTCTGATGTTATGTTTGCACATTGTATTGGATATTCATATAGTTATCATATATGCTCCAGCTAACACACATTTTGTAGAGATATTTATTTCAAGGATAGTTATTTCATAGGTTTAAAAACTACCCTAAAATAGGGGCATTAATATAATTTTATTATAGAGATTAGATTCTTATATTGTATTCATAGATCATTTTTCATCACATAGGTTTAGTTTCAAGAAATTAGACACAAGTAAATACATAGGAAAAATAGGGAATCAGAAATCATTAAAATGACTTAGATTTAAAACTAGATAGACATTAGTGCCCAAATAAGGACACTAGGACCACATGGATTTATTATCCAAAATGTGGCATTACTATCTATTAGCCTCAATTTCAAGACAATTCAGATTGGATAGAATAACACATTGAGTATAGTACAAATTCACTTGGATTCCACTATAGGTTTAACAGTTATGCTCAAATTTTCCTTAAATTCACATTAGTGTAGTTCAAATTAATATCAATTTCTTAGATTTTGGGCATCATGCATAGCATGATCATTCCCATATTTAGTTTAGATACTCAAATATAGCTATTACAACTCAGTCTAGAATCAATATACTCAAATTAGGGGCATGTTCATGACACATTATTTCCATATGCTTAGTTAAGCATAGGTTTATTAGATGGAATGTCAAACTCCATTTCATTCTCTATGGTATATAAACTTTAAATCATATTCTAGACTATCACAGGTTTCATGCCTTACTCCATCTGCAATGGTTGGTATTCTCGAGTGACCCAGAGCCACCTAATGTACCTGAGTGTCCATGAAGCTGATATACATAGTTATATATAATCAATTAGACATTTTTATCACTTTTCATATTTCAATTTTAGATGCACCTACTACAAATAGGTGGGTAATGATGGAATCATATCCTAATTGAGTTATTAATCCACCCACATGAGATTTTTAGACACACTTTCAGTCCAATTCAAGCTATTCACAAATCATGATCTACCAAGTAGGGGTGGGTAATGATGGAGTCAAAATTGGGATGAGTTATTGAGCCACCTATACATGAGGATTGAGAAAGATATTATCTCAATCCAAGATATTCAATGATTTTATCGCTATGTACATGCACACACATAGGTTGTCACCAAGTTCATGTATTAATTCACATACCCAATGAGGTGTATTCATTCCTTTCATCTTTCCCATATCTTTAATCAGATTTACTCAGTTACTTCTTTATTCAACATCATATTTTAATTTTGATATATCTTATGTAAGGATTGATTTATTCATGTTTCATTTTTAATTCATGTTTCACATTCATAGACCCAACTTCACATACTAATAATTGGCTTCATGAGATTCACTTCCTATGTAAGTCTAGGTACACTTCTTTTTCCTTTATACTAGTCATTTCACTTTTCTATGTTTTTAGCATAAGAGGGGGGAATGAAATCACCTAAAAGTGGTATTTGAGTGATAAGATTACTACTTGAGTTAACCTTTTCCTATCTTAGCCTAGACCTATCCTTTATCCTATTATCACATTTTTATAGCCTTTATGTAGAGCACAGGCATCCCTAGTTAGCTTAAACATAGTCTAAGACCCTCATTTCTTGATCTTGGCCCTTTGTGCCCAATAGCCTAACTATTGGACATTAACACCATATTGATGACACTAGATCCATGTGGTGTTAATGTCCCAAAAATTGTACTAATGTCCTTTACCCTATCTTTCTCAAATAGATATATTTTAGAAATTAGAACCCTCCTAAGGTTAACTTAAGCATATTTTATTGTCTACACAAGCTACAAAACACTATAAATACATGAATTTTAGACCTCTATCCACTATATGGATATTATATGCATAATACCTATTAAAAAATGAAACAGTTTTAGCAAAATCAAGGTTATTAATCCCTATTCTACCTTACTTATACATACTCCCATCCACAACCACCCTAAGCTCATATTTTCTAGATCTCCAATCTTAAGCACACTCAAGGCATTCAAGACCACTATCTTCTAGAATCACTTGAAATTGTACCAACACTTAGGTGGGGAAAATTACATCGAGTTTAATCCCTCCTCAAAGTATTTGGATGTAGGAAACTCTCTTCATAGTGGGGTGTTGAGGATGTCCATCCTATGCTATTAACAAACACACTTTTTACCTCATGCCTTACTTGTAAGGAGTGTTAGGGTTTGCATCATAAATCAACTATTTTAGGTAAATATATAGTTTCAAACTTCATGCGTGTAGAAACATAACCTATAAACATAGGTACAGGTACACCCATAAGTTCATAGTAGTCCTACATATTGAACACTAGTGCCATTTTTAGGATAGTAGAGCCATATGGTACTACTATCTAAGTGTGTTAGTACTTTCCAAGAAGGATTTTGACATAGGGATCTAGTTGTTGACACTTAGAACTATTCCAATCTTAGTTTCCAGCAACTAGATTGTCCATATTAGGGATTTTTTAGATAAGTCTTTATTTGCATATACTTATTACTATTTTTAGGAAGTTACAGCTAGTCAAACTTTGTAACAAATTAGTGGCTATTTTATGCATATTATTTCACTGATTTAGACTACTTAGCCCTTTAATCAAACATAGAATTTACAATATTAAAACCATAAAAGGTTAAAGAAACAACTCAATTTTAGATATTTATGAGCCATGACAACTCACTTTAGATATTTGCAAGGCTTTGACTCACCTTTTTTGGAATATTTAGGAATTAACAAATCACTTTATTAGCTCCTTTGACCTTTAACTTTGTATTTGGCTAAGAATTCCTTTTTTTTAAAATGAAATTTAATAATTTATTTAAGAATTTTGCTTAGACAATTTAATTAAGATCTTAAATTTAATTAATATTTCTTAGTGCTTTCTATCTTTTGGCAATTACTTTAAATGTTTTAATTAACAACTTAACATGCCCAAAGTGTCAAATTACTAGGTCATAATTTGACTAGAGTTCAAACCAAACTAGGTTATTGGTGTATACAGGGTAATACCTAAAATAAGAAAGACTCACCATATTTTTGAGCAATTAAATCCCTTACGTAGATGAATTTTGGCATTTAATGATTTCTAGGCTTAAATTATGTCATGTGCTATAAATTAAATTGAATCCCGATTTAGGTACAAAAGTGACCAAAATTTAGTGTCTACAATCTTGACATCATATATTTCTAAAAATTATATCCATTATTTCAAAATTTCCCCTCCACTTTGTATTATATTTACATCCTTTGATGGTATCCCTAATTTCCTCTTCAACTAAAAACTCACTAAGTATTTTCACAATAGATTCTTTTCCTCCTTCAAAAATTAGTTCTTTTTTCCCTTCCAAAACTACTCCTAAAATATTGATATCACTCTCACACACCTATTCCTTATTATGTATCCACTCCTCCTCCCATTTCATAAATAAGTCTCATGATATTCCTACAACCAAACCATTCCCACCTTATGACCCTCTTAAAATAAAGTTGAGATAAAAATAAGATGCATTGAATCATAAATCCCACCTTTTTTATCATCCACAAACTCATCAATTTATGCACTAACATCCTTTAAATCCTCCATTTCCACATCATTTACTAAGATTATTTGAATCATGTATCCCACCTTTTTATCATCCATAAACTCATCAATATATTGAGCAACATCCTCTCAATCCTCCATTTCCCTATCACTTACTAGGAAATATTATGCAGGACATTATTCATCCATTGTCCCCCACTTCATCTCCATATTAATGTTATTATTTACCCTTTTAGGATGAATCTATTTTTTATAATACTCTTTCATTCTAACCTCTCCCTTTGAAAATATTATTTTGGATAAGTATTATAACAAGAGATACATCCTTTGTGAGATGTAGTGGATAATATTTATAGTCTAAAAAATCTAACTAGATTTATTAACTTCTCCATGATGGTATATCATGATATACTAGATAATCTATTTAGTATATAAATTATAATAAAATATATTAATTTTTCCATCATTTTGGTGGTGGATAATATAAAATATATAATTTTTGGGAAACTAGTGTTCACTAAGATCTTAACATTGTGTAAACACCCTAATTTGGTAAAGCAACCACAAGTACTATGTCTTTTATTGCTCTTTCACACGAGGGTATTATTGATGGTTATAGTCCTTATTTTCTTTGTTATTTTGAGTCTTTCAATCTTTATTATGTCTTATTTTCCCTATTAGTGACACTCCCAATAGTCATTGGTCACCTTCTCCTAGTCATAAGGGACCCTAGCCTATCTCCCCTAATTTTAGCTTTATTTTAAGCCTTAGGACATTAACACCACTATAAGGATAGTATTGAAACATGTCACTACTATCCTGAGAGGGGAACTACTATCCATAACTAGATCTCAACAAAAAATCAAATGACAAAAGATTCTTCTGTGTCTATTTAGTCATTTCTAGTACCTTAATCTGTGTAAAACTCTATTTATCTCTAGATAAGTTATTTTTCTCCTTTCACATTATATTTCAAGATATTTCCATTTAATAAATATTTAAAAATTTATTCTATATTAGTAACATACTCATCCCTTTAACTACATAATATTTTACACATAGTAAAATCCTAAAAGGTTAAAACATTTGGTGAACCTGTATTACTTTGAATATTGCTTCAAGACTTAATTTTCCTTGGGGTTTACTTATACAAATTTTGTGCATTAAATTAGGGTTAAATTTTTTTGATATTATAATTTTTTGGTATAACCTATATAATTTAATTAATCCTATATTAGGGTTTTATTTATTTAATTCAATTAAATTTTTTACAATGCAACCCTAAATCCATATACTAGGTCACTATACACACACATATTAACAATTATGGTTTCAATCATAATCCTATATTTTATTACAAACTTTATTCAAAATTTCACACATTGTACTTATGTTAGATTATATTCTCCATATTGTGTGTTTGTCAATCCTTGTTTACACTATTTTCTTTTGTAAATTTAAAATGACATCTAAAAAGTCTTGTACCCCTCATCCACTTGATGTACTCTTGAATTTTTCTCATGATTATAATAATGAATGCACTAATTTTCAAGATTGTACATTAGATCATAATAATGACTTCATTTACAATGATGATGAGAATATTTCTATAATTATGGATATGAGGATTACTATGAGCATGACAATGAAAATGAACATGAGGATATATTAGATACATCATCTTATCTTTCCTCTCACTCTTCTTTTACTCCTTAAAATCAGACTAATAGTATAATTCCAAAATAATCTCTTGTTGGTAGTGCTTTAATCCAATGTGATCTTAGCTTTTCAACTACTATTGCTATGTCATTATTCAAATTAAATCAATATAATTTCACTACACAAAAACCAATTTTTCATAGTTCAATTAAATTAAATAGGAATAATGCATATTCTTTACCCTTCTCCATTACATTTTAAAAATCAAGTAAAAATGATATTACACCTTTTAGTAATGCACAAACTAAGGTAGATGAAATTGTTTTATCATCTTATTTCATAGTTCAAGCTCAATGCAATGATTCTTTACAATAAGTTCATAATTTAAATGTCTCTAATTCTTCTATTATATGTCATAATATGCAAAATGAAAACATGGTTTTTATTTATCCTACCCTTGAGTATGAAATTTAAAGTGATAATCATTATTGAAATTCAAAAATAACTAGTGAACAAATGCCTTGCATTACATCTATATATGCTGACACATTGTATAGTAGTAAAAAGTTGAAATATTCCTCTTCTCTTTTTATTAATGATCATGTGGATGATACTTATTTTAATCTTACTTCTATGAATAAATTATATTTTGATTTTGATGAACCATGGGATAATGATGATTATTGCGATTATGATGAAGATTACATAGAATCTACACCTACTTCTCTTACCTTACATATCTCTCTTGTTAAACCAAACACTAGTTTACATGTAAAGAGACATAAACACATTTATTATTATGTTCATAATTTAAATTCACTAGAGAATAGAGTACTTTATATTCAACTAACATGTGGTACTCCTTCACAACTTAACACTATAAAAGATACTAATGAATCCCCCTTAACTACAATATAACATGTATCTCAAACTAACCTAAATGAGGGTGGCAAATCATTTTCATATAACTAGGTCCTATCTATCACACCTAAAAAGGTTATTTAGAGTGAACTAACCCTCTCTAAAAAATGTTTCCAATACAATGTACCAATGGCTAAGATAAATAATAAAATTCAAGCAATAAATGAAACCCTTGATAATGATCGTATAACTTCACAAGTGTTATTTTATTTAATGCATGATGTGGGTGATTTAAAACAAGAATTCCATCATATCACTTTAGATAACAAATCATACCAATCTTATGGTGATGCCAATGTTATCCATGGCAACCCTATTCCATGCAGAATCTCAACTACAAGGTTACCACCCGAATTTTAGATACTGATGTTACCTATATTTGATGGACATGGAGATCCATACTTACACCTTCAAGATTATGAGAAATCCATGACCCATATTGATAATAAGTTTAATTTACTAAAATTATTTCCAAAGTCCTTAAATGGGAAAGAAAAAGATTGGTTCTAGTACACAATACCTAGTCAATATTTACATACATATGAGAAGCTAGAGATAGTAATTCTTAGGTATTACATACATAATAAGGGACCTCTAATCACACATGAGAGGTTACCTTCATTACATCAGGGTTATATAGAGCTTACATTTTAATACATTCTATGGTTCAAAGCTTGTTTACATCTATTGATTTATCAACTGATAGATTTAGAGGTATATTACATCTTTTCTAGAAGTTTAATATATCCCCTCAAGGAGAGATTGATATATCAAACATCTAAATCATTTTTACATTTATGTAATTTAGATATAGCATTATAAAAAGAGTTGGGATTAAAAATTACATAATTAAAGGTAATTTGGCTATAGACCCCTCATAGCCTCAGTCATCTAATCTAGTATAAGATCCTACTCAACTTCAAATTACTAACTCAATAGAATATAGTGCATTAATAAATATACCCAATAAGGGTAAATATCCACTCTACACATCACATTCTATAGTGAGTAGAGCATAGGATATACATAGATGGATTAAATAGTTTTCAGATAAGGTCGGGCCTCATGACATTTTGTTTATATTATTAGATAGGTGGATGATCACACTTCCTTATACTAATCATCATCCACCACACTGCTTGTATTAGGTACCACATAAGCCATATTATCATTTTCATAGGATAAATTAACATTAATATGTTCATTGTTATGCACTCTAAGCTCACATCAACTAGTATGTTACTTGAGACATCATAGAGTTTACACAAGGGGCACCAAAACCTCATTCACCATACTCTCCTAGATCACACTCTACAATGAAGTTATCCCATGACATTAATTTTAATGGACCATTAGTTATTCATTATACAAGCCTTGTGACTTTTATAACACCCATTTATGAGTAGTCTCGTACACCATAGCCTTATCAGTGATGGTAACTAGTTCATAGAGGTCAGAATGCACCTTTAGTGTGTGCACCAATTAATATATTTGGGAACAAATACAAACCCAATGTCATAGTTTTAGTTCAAACACCACTAGATATCTATGGAAATAATTATAGAGCTTAAAACACACCTCCAATGTGTACACCAATAAATATATTTTGGAATAACTATAAACCCAAGGGCACAATTTCAATTTAAACACCAATAAAGATATAAGTCAATAATTACAGAGATCAGAACCTAGATTTAGCTCATACACTGATTAAGATATTTATAAGAAATCATACAACTCAGAGTGAAGTTTCATAATGCCAACCAATCAAGATTTTTACACTAGAGTCTACACATTCACATACTAGAAGTGCATCACAGGCAGCTCTAGTTTCACAATCTCCTTCTACATCAACACAACATGAGTAATTATGGTCATTGGTTCTCCATGCCATTTGGGTTCATCTAGGGCATACCATTAACACATGTTATACATGCAAACATCTTATATAATATAAACAAAAACCATAACCAATAAAATGCAAAAACTTAATCCAATACACATATGCCTAAAATATTCATAAAATAGATATAAATTTATTAAATTTACTCTAACCAAAATAAATTAAAAATCAAAACATTTCAAACATTCAAACTATTTCAACACATAACAATACATATAATATAAAAAGATCTACTTGCCAACACACATAATTCCAAATTAAACAACACACATCCATATAAATAACTTAGAATATCATTTCAATACAAATATAGTGCATCACTCAATGATTCACGCATGACTACTGGGACTAGCTCCCTCATTCTCACTCTTAGATACATCAAATCTAGAACTAGAGGCCCCAATATATCTACATGACCTCAATTTATGGCTCCATCTACTCTCTCTCTCCAAATACATGCCCATCTCAACCATACATTTAGCATTATCTTATTAAATTTGTATGTAGATGTATACTATCTAAATGCTAGCCCTACCTAGAGCATCAAATGTGAACATGGTATGCCTAAACAACTTAGCACATGTATCATCTCTATTTGTCGATGCTCACATGTATGCTATATTCACTATCATTTCTTGATCAAATAAGTGGGCATGCACCCTAGAAAAATTGGTGGTCCTCTCCACCAATCCATCCTCCATGGCATCATTAGGGATATACCATGACAACTTGCATAGTGCCAACTCAATAGTTACCTCTAAGTACTCATCATCCATAAACTTGCAAGTATCCACTTAGTTCATAATAATCCTTATCACATAAATGCATAATGAAATTTACACAAAACATAAAAACATGTTATTTATCTTACCATCAATAGCTCTTAGGGTTTATCTATCTAATACATCTTCTATAATCATCCTACCTATTAAAAATAGTGGTGTCCATCTATGGTCATTCCACCAAGATATATAGGCCTTGGTCACTCCCACATCATTTATATCTTGTATCTCAATATTAGGGCCCCACTTTATTGATGAAATAAGGATTATCTTAGTAATAGATGGCCTCAACATACTACTTAGAATCATAGGAGCCTGATTACTCCTCAACCATATCATAGGTTCTAAGGGCACATCCTATACAACATCAAACTACTATGTAACCTGATCATACTAAAATTACTCATATACATTATTTTAGTGGTCACATAGTCAATAACTAACCAAGATCTACCTTAGTTGTGTACTATCCTTAGGCCACCCTTGATAGCCCATATAGGGTATATACATGATATAACCTATTGTCAAATTATCTAAGATTTATTAGCACTATGTAGTGTTCCTTAGTGCATGACTTATGCCTGTCCATCTCTCTACAAATAATTATGGACGATCCCATACATCCTTTATAGGTGCCACTAGCTTACTCACAACTATATGTGTGTATGCCTAGTAGTGTAATAATAATTGATGATCTGATACCCCCATGGCACATCTCCTATGTAAATAGATATATATCCTCGTATATGTGAGCTAGAATTATATGAAACGAAGAGTACACATTTTCATGCTCCTTGATGTCCTACACTATCTCATGCATCTTGTAAGAAATCAAGACACCACTCCCATCAAAAATAACAAATGAAGATAATAACTCTGCTAGGAACTTCCACAATCACAGAACATCAGTAATCATAATCAAGGTAAATGATATATCACTCAAATTCCCTATATGATGAGTCCCCACCACCATGGAAGATAAATATATAAACATCTACTATATGGCTTAAGAAACAATGTCGTCTTACAATATAGCCTATTTCCCAAAGATCAACAATCATAAAATCTAATATACATCCTCTAATATAATAGTCATCTCACCAATAGATAGTCATAATATGCATGTGTTTGCATCCCATATCTTAGATAATTTAGTAATCATATATTTATCCCAGGGCATAGGCTCTAGGAAATAAATGTATCTCAATATTTCACTCTCAAACACCTCCATCTCCACATCTACCAAGGGCAAACCCTGTAAGATCTCCATCATCTTTCTCATGCAAAATTCCCTCATGCAAGCATCAACCTATAAAATTACAACCACATTAGACATCAATAAAAATAAATTAAACCCAAAAAAGTATAGCATGCATCAAAACTAGTCAATAATACTAAGCATAACATCTTAGGAATACTAAACACTAAGACTTCATAGAGGATAGTAACACTAGACAATAGTGTCACACCCTAGACACTAGCACCAGATCATGGATAGTAGCACCTAGAATAGGATGCTAGCACCATTATGTGTAAACCAAGATTTAAACCAATTATTTTTCAATAAAATAGTAAAAAAGATAATAAAAATGATAAAAATAGGAAAATATTTGAGTTCTTTACCAGGTAAACCTCCTCCTCAGCTTGAATCCATGACTTGACCTCCTCAAAGTGCAATAAGTTGTCTCCTCATCTCCTCCTCATATTTCTCTCACTCGGACACAAAATGTTTTCAACTCCAGTTCTCTAAATGAATTTCTAAATTAATTAAAATGACCTATTTAATTCATAACTTACTTAATGCCACCTTATAAAGGTTATCCTTGTGTACTAATTTCATTGACTAATACAAATCCCTTACTATCAACATATCTCTAGAACCTTATTTCTAATTTATGAATAGTTTATTGCACATGGGACTTGAAATATATTTACAACATTCCATATTGGCTAAACTAATCTCCTCGTCATTATAAAATCTAAAAAATGACAAAAATAATCTCACTATATGCAACATAATAATCGATAAAACTTCAATCCAATTATCAACATCAACATAATAAATGCACTATTCAAAATTAACACAACATTACACCTACTAATTAACATCAAAACAATTTTACCATGTTTTGTTACATATCTTCACCACAATATTTTCTCTCTAACCAAATGGGGGGTAAATAGGTATAGATTACTTCAGACATATAGAGTTTAATTCAAATATATACATGCATAAGTCTACACATGTTTACAAAAATATTCAAATTCATAGGTTTATAGATATACAGACACATGGGTCTACATAGTACATAGGTATAAACAAATATTTAGATTCATAGGAATTTACATATATAGACACAAGGCTACACAATCATATAAATATTCAAATTCATGGATTTTCAAATAGATAGATGCAAATATCTACATAGATTTACATAGATATTCATATTCACATGCATTCATATATATAGACACATGGGTCTACATAGGTACACAAGTTTACATAGGTTTAAATAAGTATTTAGATATACACTTTATGTAAATATATAGTTTTAACTTAGGTATACCAGTTTACTCAGATTTTTAGATACACAACTACATTAATCATACATCAAGATTATGAGGCATGATGTAATGTGCATGTCTTTGGTCTTTATTTTTAGATTTATCAGGTTACACTTAGTATCATCACCAAGTTTTCACTAGTTTGGGTAATAAGACCGTCTATAGTGGTTGATCCATAGCATTCTACCAAACCTAATTTACATACTTAGATTTAGAGTGGGGTAAAGTGAGCCTTTTTTCTCCACACATTTAGTTTACATACTCATATTTAGAGTGGGGGAATGTGAGCCTTATTTCTCCACACATTCAATTTACATAGTCAAATTTAGAGTGGGAGTAAGTGAGCCTTATTTCTACACACATTCAATTTACATACTCAGATTCAGAGTGGGAGCAAATGAGTCTTGTTTTTCCACACATTCAATTTACATACTCATATTCAAAGTGGGGGCAAGTGATCCTTATTTATCCACACATTCAATTCATATACTCAATATTAGTACAGGTGCCATCCACACCATGTATCTCCCCTTCACATAATTCACTCTAATTCTCATCCACTTCTCTGGCCAATAAGTGGGCCAAATCTAGTTTACATTTACATAAGTAAGCATAGGTACATGTTCCTATTTTATTTTACTCTAATATTTTCATTTCATTACATTACTAGGATAAAGGGGGGGGGAATGTAAATACCCTAATTTCGTCAAGTAACCACAAGTATTATGTCTTTTATTGATCTTTTACATGAGGATCTTAGTGATGGATATAATCCTTGTTCACTTGGTAATTTTTAGTATTTCTATCTTTTTAATCTTATTTTCCCTATTTGCAACATTCTCAGTAGTCACAGGTCAACTTTTCCCAATCATAGGGGCCCTAGCCTATCTTCCCTAATTTTAGCTATGCTCTAAGCCTTATAACATTAGTTCTACTTTTAGGATAGTAGTACGACATGGCACTAGTGTCTATTTGTGTCTCTAGTGTTTGATAGGCATTTTCACCAATGTTTGAGTCCTAACCCCTCTATGAGCATTATCTTCTATCTTTTAATATCTTCTTTTACAACTTGTTAGCCAAAGAATAAGGCATTATATTCAAAACAAATATCCTCCTATATAAAGAGTCTCAAAAGGCATTTTACATCTAGTACTTACTATTTTGGCACTTATTTACATAAAATCAACCAATAATACAACTCAAATGCTTTATATACTACTCAATTTTCACACCTAGACATTTGCATACTTGATCAAATAAAAGCCTAGGCAAAAATCATTCTAGCATACCATTCAAGTTGATGATGCACATTCCCTAAGGGATAACTACATGCGATCTAATATCCCTAACATTGGGATTATTGTAGGTAGTGGCTAGGATAATAGGGGTTCTGATATGAATAATCATAACATCCCATAACCCATTTTTTCAATTTTATTTTTCTATTTTATTAATCTATTATTTCATGTGTGTGAGTGTTCATTAGGGTTTCAGAGAATATTTATTCAAAATAGTGACATAAATGAGCCCTTGAGCAACATAGAATCACCTACAAGACCTAAAGAAGCTCCTTCAACCTTTCTTAGAGTCATAGACAGTCTCTATAGAAAGGAAATTAGCACTAAAATTGGACACTAGTGCCACATGGTACTACTATCCTAAGAGGGGCACTATTGTCTAGAGCCAGATCTTAATAAATAGTCAAAAGACAATATTTTATTGTGTCAGCTTAGTTATTACCAACACTTTAATCTATGTAAAACTATATTTATCTCTAGATAAGTTTTGTATAATATTTTATAATTTTATTCTAGATTATCAACATACTCATCCCTTTAACTACATAAGTTTTTACACATAATAAACCCTAAAAAGTTAAAACATATTGTTTATTGCATATCATATATTCTATTTTGAGTTAATGACCACTAGGTTCTCAACATTAATAATTGCATATCCATACATAAATGAAATATATTTTTAATAAAAATTATCTCATCAAAATCTAATGGTTACTAGGTTTCTTGCATTTTTTATATTTTAAACATCTATTTTCTATCGTTGTCCTTATGATTGAATTTCATTATATTTTTATGATTGAATTTAAAATTCCAAATACTTATAAGAAGTAGGTGTGTAAACAACATTCTTATAATAATTTCTATTTCAATATATTTTTAAAAATTGTCAATACTTTAAAGAAAAATGTAAACATTAAGATACGTGTAAATGAATGGTTTTTTTCCAAATAGTACTTAACTACCAAATTATTAATCTATAATATTTATTGAATGAATTGAAATTAAATAAACCTTTTTATTTTATAATTATAAATCTAAAAAAATATATGTATAAAGTTATGAATTTGGAACATAAATTTTGGATTCATAACGATGTAAACCAAAAAAAATTATATAATTTTAAAGTTCTCTATAAATGCCGTGGCATATGAATTTAGAAAAATGTTTATCATCTTAAAAAGAATATTACTTACAATTAAAATAATGTTTTCTATTTTTATTTTAAGTTTTCTAAATATGTAGACCATCAAACTAAAATAATAATATTTATAATAAATTTATTTGTTTCGAATACTTAAATTTTAAAATTTAATTTATAAATATATTTAAATAACATATCAAATATATATTCTATGAGACATTAAGATTTTTTCTTCTTTTACTAATATTAATTATTGAAAATTAATAAGATTAAATTTCTTTCAAAACCAAGCAATTGCTACATCCTTAACATTATGTAAATTTTTTTGGTTTGATATGTATGTATTATTGTTATTGTTTGTGTAAGTACAGTTTTTTTATTATAATAGTTGTTATATTTCATATATATATATATATATAATTTTATTTATTAAATATATTATTTATTAATTTTGATATGTAGATATTATTGATACTGTATGTATAAAGAATAATATTATTTTATTATAATGATGGTTGAGAATCTAACAACCTTTATATTTCATAATATTTTTAAACAAAACATAATATCAAGTCACAAGTATATGTGAATATGCTTGGAACACAAAATATATAATAAATTTCAAAATTTATAGTGATGTTTACTAATATATGAAGGTAAGTATGTATATATTAAAATTGTATCCTACTGGGTTCAATAGATTGTTATTTATATATAATAGTTGTTTCTATAATATCATTAATCATAATAAAGATTGGTATATGATTTTTTGAATTAGCAATTGATTACATAAAATATTTATATATAAACCATTACTTATATATAACAAATTATATTTATGTTAGTTTAAAATTAAAGTACACCTTAAAATTATTGTTAGAGAGACTTAAAAAGATTGTGAATAATGTAAAAATATTTTTGGTAGAAATTAAAAATATTCTTCATTCAATCCCAAAAAAAAAAATCTTAAAAGAAAATATTCTTCATTCAATCCAAAGAAGAGACTCTCTTATTTATTTAAATCAAATTTTAGGTATATTTTGGATGTAGGATTGTATTTTACGACAAGATTTATTTTCCAATAGATATATATCAATCTTTATACATTATACATTCTTATTAGAAGCAATGTTAGAATCCCATCGAGTTTAATTCAAATAATAGTATTTTTTTTAAAACTTTATCTAATAATCAAATCAGAATTTTCATAATAGATCAGTAAATATGATCTTTAATTAAATGCATCTTTTCATAATAAATCTATTATGATTCATTTATATAATTATTAGATTAACAAAGACAACAAATTTATAAATTTAGTCCATCATAAATATATAATTGTTGAATTAATAATAATTTAGACAACTCCTAAAAGTTAATACATAATATAATACAATTAAGAGCAACCAAACTGTTGTTCATCAAGTATAGTAATATAATGATTATGCATCAGAGTGAGTATAATAAATACAAGGCTCCATAGAACTAATGATTATCCATAAACTCATTATATGTCAATATATTGAAATCATGAGTAAGAGTCTCCATCAACTGACTAATGGAGGAGAGGGAGAGCATCCTCAGAGTGTTTTTTCACACTAACCATGGACCATAGATCCCCCACAAAATACAAACTAAGGAATGGCCTTCCTTTTAGGGATGATCAAATGATAATAGTGTAGGTATCTAAAATTCAACTCGAACCTGTGTGTTGTAATATTCTAACTACATGCATCATCTCATAAAGAATTATGTTTCTAATATGACATCATGCATACATGCATATAATCAAATAAAGGAAATGATAATTTTAACTATAAACATTACTATGGCCAAAGTTTTCATATAGTTTAATGAAACATTGGATCAATTATAATTACGCACACACTCAATCAAATCTCATAAAATCTAAGTATTAAAGACTTTAAATGTATGAACGAGAATCTATCTCATGATTATTATCATTATTGACAATAATACCAGATTTATAAATAATCCATATACAATAATTTTACATATTTCTCATATAGATTTAGTATTTAATACCATGGTAATTAGATACAATAAATATAGAAATACTCTCATATTAAATAACAACTTATTTCACTAATATATTTCCTAAGTTCTAAAACAACTAATGTCCATTTCCCATTAATGCAATATTGCATATGAAATTTCTTTATAACAATCATCAAAAAAAAATTTGAATTTATCAATTCTTAATAAACATCCCATATTCACATGCATTACATTTAAATAACACAATTCAAGAAATTTTCAATAAATTCTAAGCAAATCAACAATAATAGATTAAACATTTATTATTCTAATTAGCTAATAACCAATTCACTCATAATTAATAATGAAAATAACATATTATTAATTAATGATATAAATTCAGTTTGCATATTGATAAAACTATTCACTATAACCAAACATCTATTTATATATCAAATTATCCACACAAACATGTATATCTAATATGTCCATTTATATCTATATACATTCAAAACCTTTTTACCATTTATAACCAAATGGCATAATAAATATACATATAAATAATCATACATATATATAGAGAGAGATATAGATATAGATACTTATACATACAATTGAAGTGATAACATATGTATGTATATATGTTTTTATGAACTATTCATATAAAATATACTCATTTATATGTATAATCCATGTTTACTTATATAACATATGCATATATGTTTGAGTTATCTAAAACCCAAGTTTCATGGTATAAGAATGAAACTTAATTAACTCGAACAATTCATAGAATCTAATAAACATCAAACAAACATTTATTTAACCATGTTTCACACAACTAGTTGAAAATAAAGAAACCATCCAAATACTATGAATTTCTCTATAATAACAACTTATTACTTGTCTATGTTTACCCTAGAAAAAATGGATAATATACCTTTCAAGTAAATTATCATAAATAGTAATCATCCAGTCAATATATATATACTAACTATATCTTATATTTTAACTCAAACCATAATTTCTTTAACTGTGAACTTACATATTTACATAATTAGCTATTGGAATAATTCCATAAATATCCATAATTAAGTATACTTTGTCAACTCAGTATAATATACTCACAACATTTATAAAATACATACATAGTCATTTTATGACTATGTTAAGTTTTTAAAACATTTAAACATTCCATCATAACTTAAAACAATTTGACTCCCCAGTCCACAATTTATTCTTCAAAATACAATTGACATATAAATATTCACAAAATCTCCTTTAAAGGTATTCATACATAGGTCATATAATATTTTTATATATTGTTGACCATTAGTGTCTATACTCAGCCAACTTAAAAGTAAGTATACATAGTCAAATATAACTATTTTACCTAATCAACAACTTATTAACATAGTTGACAAGAAAATCCTATTTATGTATAGCCAACATAATTTTTCATTCTTAAGTCAATTCATATTTTTATATTAAATATTAATTATACTTTCTTATCCAATCAATACCTAACAAATAAAAGTGACTAATATCTTTAGTTTGTTTATTAAGAGTTCGACTCATAGTATAATAAATAATTATACTCATCCATTCTGAAAGAGAACACAAAGGATATAACCCAAGTAATATCTAATAACAATAACTTGAAAACATAGTTAAGATGGATACTATCACTCAATCATCCATACATTTTATACCAAAATCAATTTATAATCAACTAAAATAAAGTATACACAATCCATTCAAAAGATACATACACTCTTCACAAATTCTTCTTATCATAATATATTTATATAAAGATATATTCATAACCAAAGACAAAATTGAATACCCAAAATTGAATCTTAATAACAAGATCCCAAATGGCCATAATTCATATACACTATCGATTCATTAAGTTTATTATAAAAAAATAAATACAAAATACATTGTTGAATGAATGAAACCTTGTGTCTAATCCTATACCAAAATGCCTCAACAATTTCAAAACACTTGACTTCTTAATAGAGTAACACAATGAATCTTTAAAAAAATACAGCACATAGTCATACTAAGAGCCATGGGTAATAACACTCAGGTAAAGTATTATTCTAACTATCATTCCATATTCATTTTATACATGAATCGAGTAATGGATTTAATTATATGGGGAGAATTACTCCTCCCATAGGATTGAATCCCTTACTCTCACTAGGGTTTCTAAATCTAATAATAAAACCTCAAACCCATTTATTCCATTTATCGTATAAAAAAATACAAAATCATAGAATAATTTTAAGTACAAACCCTACCTCTTAAATATAAAATAAATATGCCTTACTCTATAATTAAAATTCTTATTTTTCCTTTCATTCCTTCCATGATCTACCATGACTAACCTCAAAGCCTAAAATTTCTTCTTATTTATTGTTTTCTCATGCCATTGCATGCATTTAAAAACCTCTAAAATCATGGAGATCCATTCTCCATTACTACCAAAAAGACTCACCATCAAAATATAAATTCTTGGCATGTTTTTCATGTCTTTCAGTTTGACTATCAAACTAACAAACTCTCCATAAATTCCTCTCTCATGTAGTTAAACCCTCACCATGCTATTTTTTCATGGTTTGAATGGTAAATCACAAAATCAAATGATATTTCTAGAGATTAGGGTTAACATCACAAACATGTCAATAAATGTAATTATTATTTGTTAATAATAATTAAAATTCCCATTCAATTTAAGCATTAAACATTGAACAATCTATGCCATATACCTAGGTAATCCCTTAGGTATTTATAACTCAAGTCCTCTAGGTACCCATTAGCTCTAGGTTAAACATGGTTAAATATAAAAATATTTTGATACAATATTCAAATAAGAAATTTTTGTTTCCAAATCATGTTTATATATATGTTCTAATAATGTTTTTCATTGAATTATATAGGTACATGCCTATAGGAGGATATATACTCAATAGAAAATAAAATCATCTATAAACATGTATAAGTAAAATATGTTAGAGGTATAATTCACTAAGAAGGGGGGTGAATTAGTTGTGATAAACAATCCAATTCTATTTCCAAACACTTTGAACACTTACACAATCAATACATTCATTCATGAAGCATACAGATCATTCATAGCAATGAATAATGAAGATAATGCAAGATTACATACATAACATAATATACACATGGAAAACCCTCTTTGGGAATTAAACCCCCTATCAAAATTGCAAATACTTAAACTACTTATCCTATAATGTATTACAAACTAGAACTGGTTAAGTCCTTTAGACCAAAAACTTTGATAAAGTCCTCTTGACCAAAGGCCTTTAGTGAAACACCTATTTCACAAGGAGCAACTACCCCTAAGGAATTTTTAGTCCTTTAGACCCTCCTATGAAGTGAACAAATCCACCTTAAAATGGATGTCTTCACCACCTGATGATGGATCTTTGATTTTATAACTCCTACACAAACTCTCTCTATCTCATTTATTCCTCTCACATAGGTATGCCACAACCTCTCTCCTTCACTCAAATTATCCTCATATGCACACTCACACCTCTTTGCATGTCCTCAAACTTAAAAACACTACTATGACATAAAAAAATATGAATTATAGGTCATGCACATAGTTAACAAACTAATTTACTCATTAGCTCATCCAATAAGTATACTACATACCCTCTCTTCTTCGCTTCAATGTTCACTTTATGCCAATAAGCCTTGCACAAATCTATAAACCATCTCATTTTGTTTCACCTTTTATAGAGCCTTCATGATTATCAACATCTTGGTTAGCCACTAGGTATGCCTTAACCCTTAAGGCATCTCTCACATCAAGACATGGCTCAAAAACAATCTTCATAGGTTAGCCATAACATCTATGGATCACCCTTAAGCAGCTACACCTTTCAACTAGGCCCTTGTAGATTTTATAGGTCTCATGGAGACCTATTCACCCATTTAGACCTTCATCAAGAAAATTAATAATACAAGAACACTTTACAACACATGTGCCCATGCCACATGATCTATAGGTCCCCTTTGAGTTTAAATATCCATTATAGCACTCTTTTGCTAACCCCTAATTAGCTCAAACACCTCTTTATATACACAGTCAATATGAATGAAAACATAATCAAATTCTAACCACTTTTTCATAATTCATGTGATTTTTCAAACCTTCATAATTCACATAAATGGTCCTCATGGAGTTTACAACATACTCCAATAGTTATTTCACCTTACAATATTGAGATACCAACAAGCATAGCTCAAATACCCTTCTTGGGTTACTTGCAGGAACATGCAAAAACACATAGTCAAATTTTAATCTCAATATATTTGATTATAAACACTTTTACATCTTTAAATATATATTTATATATGTGGCTTAGACTCCTCTACAAATTCAATTTTAACACCATGAGCGAATTTTCTTTAGATTGAAAGATATAACATAAAAACTGAGCACTAGTTTTTCCTTCACAAATTTGAATATTTAAATCCAAATGGTCACAATTTAGTTTAGATCACTAAAAATTAATCTCATGCCCTTCACATCTTATATTAATCATGCACTATTGATCATCTTCAAACTTTAATTCATAATACACCACTGCCCAAACATTAAACTTTGAACACTTGGCATCATCTCACTTCTTCCTGATATCTTGGAATAAACACACTTAATTAATCTCCTATATGTATCTCGATCTTTATTAGTGTTAAAAATTAGACACTTTTAAATCATTTTTCTCAATATGCACCATTGATCTTGATTAGTATGAAAACCTACTCATCATCAGATCCTAGAAGTAGCTCAATCTTGACCTCTACTTATCATTAAGCAATAGTCACTTTGACCTCTTTAATTGAATATGCACTATTAAATCAATCTGTATGATTACCCAAGAACAATTGGATCTCCATCTTCCTAATCTTTAACATTTAAAAAAATAGACTAAGTATGGGGACCATTGTTATCTGCTTGAAAGTCCAACTTTAGACCTTAATAACTTTTGTTGCACTAAGTTACATGATCTAAGAATTAGAACATATGATCTCATCACATAGGAGAATCTAACCATATATAAATTTTATCTTGTAACCCTCATGCATGTGAGATATAATTTCATTAAAATACTCACTCATATTTTTCTACCATAGAGCCAACTATGTTAAAAACTACCTGGGAGGCCAACTTTGAACATGCATATCTTTAATCGTGCTTCATCACATGACCTAAAATTTAACACATATCAACTAGGAATAAAAATTAAAAAACCCATATGATCTTTTTATCTTGACACCTTCAATCATGTGAAATATACACCATCAAAATTCCTACTCATAATTTCTTTTCATATTGCAAATTTGCCTAAGTATGGGAAAACACTTTCAAACTACTTGGGAGCCTAACTTTGCACTTTCATATATTATTTTGTGCTTCATCGCATGACCTAAAATTTAATACATAGAAACTAGGCTTAAATTTTATCATAACCATATGACCAAATCCCCCTAACTCATCCACACATGGCAATGATGACATCAACAAACTTCCTAGTCATATTTTCTATCATTAGACCCAAAATGTCTAGATGAAAACAATGATAAACTAGATGAAATCCACTCATGCACATAAGAACTCAAATAATATAAAACCTCTTATACTACCCTTTTCACATGATCAAATCATCATAATCATCCCTGAACATCTCTAACCATTCCAAAATTGAAGATCAATGAAGCCTCTTTCAAGTATTTTAAGACAAACACATTACACACTTTATCATTGCCACTTAGACTATCAAGGCACTTCATCCACTCACTAGGACACCTCCATGGCATCACCATGATATCATTCATAACTCTCCAATAATCTCCCCTTTTTTCATTAATGTCAATAACCATCATATAGCACTATATAACTCACCTTCCTTTTCTCTCTTCAAATACTCCACAATAGGAACTTTCTCCCCCTTTGACACAATAACAAAGTGGGCACACACTAATAATTAGGAGATAAAAATACTACCATCAGTAAAATACCATATTATAAAGATAGTATAAACTCCCCCTCACCTTAAGCCTACCTCTTCTAGCCTTGATAACTTCCTCTTACTCCATGCCAACACTCTCTTTAACCAAACACTACAACCAATGAAGAAATAACACACAAAGCATTTAAATTTGATTAATATTAAAAATATGAGAGGGACTTCCCTTAATATCTCTAAGTAATTTCACCTCTTGATCATCTTCAAATCTCCACACACCATGAAGAACCACCACATAGGCTTACTAGACTTCTCTTTCAAGATACCTCTAGAGAAATGATCATGAACTTGTTTCTCCCCCTTAACCAAAAAAACCTTCTTTTGATTCAAAAATAAATTCCTCATGGAGTTTAAAACATACTCTAATAGTTATTTCACCTTAAAACAACAAGATAAAAACAAGTACAACTTAAATCCCTTTTTTAGGTTACTTGTAGAACATATATGAACACATAGTCAACTTTGAACCTTAATATATTTTACTTTACACACTTTTATATATATTAATATATATTTATAGATGCACCTTATATTCCTCTACAAATTTTATTTTTACACCATGAGCAAATTCTACATAGATCGAAAAATATAACACAAAAACTGAGCACTAGTTGTTCCTTTACAAATTTGAATATTTAAATCCAAATGATCATAGTTAAACTTTTGTCACTAAAAAATAATCTCATTCCATTTTCATCTTATATTAATCATTCACTATCGATCTTTTTCAAACTTTAACTAATAGTGTGCCACTTCCAAATGTTAAGCTTTAAACACTTGGCATCATCATGCTTCTTCCTAACATCCTGGAACAAACATGCTCCATTGATTTCATGTATATAGCTCAATATTTATCTATGTTAAACATTGGACACTTTGAAATAATTTCACTTAATACTCATCATTGATATTGATTAATACAAGCACCCACTCACTATCAGATCTTAGAAGTAGATTGGTCTTTACCTCTACTTATCATTAAGTAATAGTCACTTTGACCTCTTTGACTCAATATGTACTATTAAATAAATTTGTATGATTACATATGAACCATTAAATATCCATCTGGTCCTAATCTTTAACATCAATAAAAATAGGCTATGGGGACCATTGTTATCTCTTTAGAAGGCCAACTCTAGACCTTAATAATTTTCATTGTGATAAGTCACATGATATAAAAATTGGATCATATGATCTCCTTACATAGGATAATCTAACCATATATCAATCTAATCCTAGTACCCTCATACCTGTGAGATATAAAATCATTAATCTACTCACTCACATTTTTCTTCCATAGAGCCAATTATGTCAAAAACTTCCTGAGAGGCCAACTTTGAACATGCATATCTTTTGTCATGCTTTATTACATGACCTAAATTTTAGTACATATAAACTGGGAACAAAATTGAAAAAAATAATATGATTATTTTCTCCTAACACTTCAAGTTTTTGAAATATAACACCATCAAAATGCCTACTCAGCTTTTCTTACCATATTGCAAATTTGGCTAAGTATGGGAAAACACTATCAAACTACCTGTATATATTATGTTTCAATTTGTCTCATGTCCTAAAATTTAGTAAATAAAAACTAGGCAAAAATGTGATCACAACAATATGGTCAACTCCACCTAACTCATCCACACATGGCAATGGTGATGTCAACAAACTGTCTACTTAGATTGTATGCCACTAAACCTAAAATGTCTAGATAAAAACAATGATCAACTAGATGAAATACACTAATTCACACAAGCAATAAAATCATATAAAACCTATTATAGGACCCATTTCACATGATCAAATTGCCATACTAATCCTTGAACATCTCTAACCATGCCAAAACTGAAGATCAACAAAGCCTTCTTCAAGCATTCTAAGACGAGCACAATGCACACTTTGTCATTATCACTTAGACTATCAAGGGACTTTATCCACTCATCAAGACACCTCCATGACATCATTGATAACTCTCCAATAAAATATACTATAATGGCAACCATATAGTAAGTAATAATAATTTCAATGAGATTAATTAGTATCAAAACATGAATCTAACTATATCAACAATAAGGAAATTACTTAGATGATTTACAATATTAGAATTATATGTGGAAAAATAAGAGTAGAATAAACATATCCACAACAAAAATTGGTGAAAGATTAAAATATGGTGAATATTATGATTAAGCTACTTTAAAGGGGTAACCTCCACAATAATGCAATAAGAACAAAATTCACAATATGATGATAAAACACTAACCACTCCCTCTTTTATATAATCTACTTAACCATGGTTATTCCATAGGATGACCATACTATGAACATTGATAAATACAAAAAGCTAATATCAAGGTGTGTAAGGCACAAGTCGGCCACACATATCCCTAGACACACTATAGGTTAAGAGCATAACATGTCCCTTATCTTCAAAATAATATTGTCCTCAATGTTGAATCAAACTAGGATGCTACTATAGGAATGCTTAATCCTCTCATGTTGCATCTTTAGAATGCAGGTTCTTCCATTTGATCAAATATTTCTTAATGTTTCTGGTTCATATTTTCTTAGTGCATGTTTGAAATATCTCCTCAAGCTCTAGAATGACACAACCTTCATTTAATTTAGGTAACTCAATCTGAGTGGAAACTCTATGTCTAATTACTTTCTTCAATAAAAATGCATGGAATACTAGATGTATGTGAGTGGTTAGAGGTAATTTTAGCTAGTAATCCACACTACTAATTTTTTGCAAGATCTAGTAAGGGACATAATGCTTAGGTGATAAATTGTTATCATTTTTATATTATTTCAAAGACATATACTTATATGGATGCAAATACAAAAATACCCAATCAGTTATGTCAAAATTACACTCACTATAGTGTTATTTTTCTTGATGCTTCATTAAATTTTGTGCCATCACTAAATTCTCTTACAAACTGACTAGCACCTCCTATTGATAGTGAATGTGTTCCTCAATAGCTCAAACCTTAGGATACACTAGCAAAACTAAAGTTATGGATGGGGGGGTGATACCCATATAATGACACAAAGGGAGACATCTTAGAATAAGTGTGAAAAGAAGTGTTATACCACCATTCAATAAGTGGCATCCAATGAACCCATTTATCTTATTTGTCATAAAAAACAACGAAGATGCCCTTTAAGACATTTTTTTGACTATATCTATTTATCCATTAGATTGAGGATGATAGGATGAGCTATAATCCTACTGGGTACCCAAACATTCAAATAATTCATTCCAAAAATTACTATTAAATATGGGATCTTGATCACTTACAATGATCTTTGGAGTGCTATGCAATTTTTGAACTATATTGAGAAAAGTAGAAGCTATTATATTGGCAATAAATGGTTCTACTAATGATAAAAAATGAGCATACTTGGTGAGTTGATCCACAACTACCATGATAACATGTTTACCCTCAGATCATCGTAACCCCATTATGAAATCCATGAAAACCTCTTCCCAACACTTGCTAGGGATGGATAAAGGTTGAAAAAGACCTAGGATCTTAATGGTTTCACTTTTATTTTATTGGCATACCATGCATTCAACTGCATATTTTTGAGCATCCCCTTTGAGTCCTTCCCAAAATAAACCTTGCTTGATTCTATGATAAGTTTTCAAAAATCTTGAGTGACCTCTAAGTGGAGGGCATGAAGTTCCTGAAAAATTTTATGTTTGAAGAGAGAATGCTTACAAAGTTATAATATATATTTATACCATAATGTGTTCCCCTTACATGTATTTTTTTTAGATTCATTATAACCTTGATAGAAATTATGATATAAATCCTTGGTATCATTTTCATTCTTCCATTTTGATTTTCCTTCCTCTAGCCAATATACCCACCACATGGTCATGGTGCATAACAATGCCTTAACTAATTCATCCCATTGAGAGAGGGCATCTACCACCATATTCTCTTTTCCTTATACACTATTTCAATATCATATCCTAGCATTTTAGTCACCCATTTTTTTATTCTTCAAATGACAAGTGTTGTTCCAAAAAATATTTGAGACTATCACGATTAGTATTTACCTGAAGGTGATGACCCATAATATAAGGTATTTGTTGTTTCACTACATGTAGAATAGTCATCATCTCTTTCTCATATATTAGTTTAAGACTTTTTTTTTCCTTTTATTTGGTGAATTTTAAATGCCAACAACCTACTTTATTATATGAGTACAACCCCCTGCCATACCCTGATGCGTCACATTCCACAACAAATGTTTTTGAAAAACTAGAAGTACCAAAAATTGGAGTTGTGCACATGACCATTTTCAATTATTCAAATGCCTTGGTAACTAAATCAGTCCACCAAAAAGGGTCTTTATTTATAAAATAGGTGAGTGGGTTCGTATTGTTACCATAATTTTTGACAAACTTGAGATAGTAACCAGTTAGCCCCAGAAATCCATGGAGGTTCTTGAGGGTATTGGGAACCTGTCACTCCATCATTGTTTGGATTTTATTAAGATCAACTTTCATTCCTTTATGTGAAAAAATATGACCCAAGTACTCCACATCTTGGACACCAAAATCACATTTACAAGGTTTGGCATAAAGTTGATGTTGTTCCAGAACTGAAAGCACCTATTTCACATTCTTCAAATGGTCTTCCTAATTTTTTTTCTAAATGAGAATATTATAAAAAAAACTAATACAAACTTTCTCAAAAATGCATAAGTTCCATTTTGTCTTCCTCAACCACTTCAGGCATAAGGTTAGCTTGTCTTTTCCTTTCTATCTTCGCTACTCCCTGATTCAAAGCCTTTATGCTCATAGGAAAAAGGATTTGCGCCCTATTCTTCATGAAGGCCTAATTCTGCTTATTGAAGGCTATTGTAAGAATAGGGCACTGGTTAAGTATCCCAAACAGGGGAAAAATAAGTTGCCAGGGAATAAAAAGAATGAAAATGTAAGCAGAAGAGGAAAAATTAAGATCCCTAGTCCTAATAAATAGAATGCAGAAGAAGAAAGGGGTCGGGAGAGATTTGAGGAACCCGAGAAGGAAAAATCGGAGGACGAAGATGGAACAGAGAGGTGGGATACCAACTCTAGTAATGATGATGAAGGATCAGAGGAAATTAAAAAGGATAAAGTCAATACTGAGGAGGATTCTGTTACCAGAATAGAAGAGATGGAGGAAAACTAGAAAGAGGCAGAGGAAGACACTGTCCAGGAAGATCATGGTGAGGACTCAACTTCTAAGAAAGAAAAGGAAATATCTGTCCAGGGAGATATTCAAAACATAGAGATGGAAATTGAAGATGGAATCAATGAGCGGGAACAAAAGAGCAAAGATGACTTCTTTGAAGAAGCTAGGAATAACCCAAATAAAAAGTCTGAGGATTGGAGAGGGAAGAATCAGAATGATGAAATACCTACTCCTATGACTTGGGTTAATAGTAAAGCTGAGTCTTCTTCCCAATTAGATTCCTGGTTATGTAGGGAGATCATTGATCTCAAGAAAAAAGTGGAAACTTTGGAAGAATCTCTGAAAGCTGCTTGGAACAAAGTAAACAACATGGAAAATCAGTTAAGTGAGATCCCTGTGAAGCTCAAAGCTTACGAAAATAATCTTCGAGAGTTAATTAAGGATAATAGAAAGAAAATGGAGGAAGTAACGTCCAACATTTGTGCAGCTGCTATCAATATAGGTAAATGAGCCAATGAGGAGACCAAAGCACTAGAGGGTCCCAGCAAAAGGACAAGGCAAAGTTCTAGAAAGAAAGATACACAAAAAGGTGCTTTGCTGGAGATTACCACCCAGGAAACTGCTTTGAAAGAAAAAGAAGCCATGAACTTGATACTGGAACTGGATGAATAATCTGGTCCTTCTTGGTCGTAAAGAAACTAGTACAGATCTTTGTTCTTCTTTTGTTTGCTTTTGTTTGTTGTACCTCCAGACTTCTGTTTCTGGGTTTTGATCGGATGTATCTCTAATGGTTTCAGGACCATTCATAACATGTTTTTGCTACTTCTCTATAGTGTTTTTTAGGTGTGGCCTGTGAGCTTTGTTGTTCTTTTTTTCTCTCTATAATAGGGTTTTGGGGCCCCTTCAAAACCTGCTTTTACCTCTAATCTAAAACTTTCTCAAAAATGGCCTAAAAATAGTGTTCATCAAAATCTGAAATGTAGATGGTGCATTTGTGAGGCCAAAATTCATGACCTTAAATTCATAATGGCCTTCATGAATTCTAAAAGATATTTTAGGTATGTCATCATCATAGATGCAAATTTGATGATATTCAAAGAAAAAATATAACTTGGTAAAATAAATATCACCATTCCATTCATCTAGAAAATATCAATTACTAAAATAGGAAACTTATCTTTGATGGTGTATTTGTTAAGTTATCTATAGTCAGGGCACATCCTCCAACTATTATCCTTCTTCCTCACCATGACCAATTGGGAAGAATATTCACTTTGACTATGTTATATGATTGTTTCCTCCAACATCTCTTGTACCAATTTTTAATATCACTCTTTTGGTCATAGGGATACTTGTAGGGTATAATATTGAGTGGTGTAGTTCCTAGAATGAGTTTGATGGCATGATCATGTGCATGACTTAGAGGAAGTCCTTTTGGCATGTCACGAAAAATAACTAAATGGTCATCCAACACCTTTTGAAAATCAAGATGTGTAGACTCTAGTTGGTTGAACCTCCATGGAAAATAAGTGTGCCATAAAACCTTATTCACCTTTTATGAGAATCTTCATCATCTAGTGGGAAATAACTAGTTGTAGAGATTTATCCCATGATCCATGTAGTTTAAATGTCCTTTATGATTGGAACCTCATGAATAATTCCTATAATTTCATCTCAATAGTGCCCAAAGTGATAATCCACTATGCTCCCAAAATAATGTCAGCTTCTCCCATAGGAATAATAGATATAGAGGAATCTAACAAATAGTATCCCATAGCAAGATTTATATTAGTGCATTTTATAGAATAGTTGATCATACCACCATATGCAATCATGACCTAAAAATAGAAAATTAGGTAAATGAAATAATTCAAATGAGAAACTAACATACTATTGAAGAAGTTATGTGTACTCCTATATTCAATTAACATAGCCACCTTCTAATTCTTACATAACCCCACCACCTTAAAATTTTGAGGAGTACTAATGCCTAAAAGTGTATGATAGGAAATAGTAGGTTGAGAATATTTAGATTCATCCTCAAGTTATTCTAACCTTTCCCCTGATGGCTCTTCATCTTCTTCCCCCTCATTGGCACCATCAATGTAAAACAAATTCTTGTTAGCACATCGAGGTCCTTTGCTCCATTTTATATCATAACCAAAATACAAAACTTTTGCATACTTTTCTTTCACTTTATAAGTTTTTAATCTAGTAGGATGGTAAAATGATGGTGTTAGGAATGTGTGTTTATGAAAATTGGTGAAAGGTATTTGTATGATCAACTCGTTTTCCTTAACCATGCATGCCCTTGGTATAGCATTAAATATAAGATTTGGGATGAAACATGCAAACCTCCAATTAGATGTTATCTTTGAAGCCATCCAAAAATAGGTTAGTCAAATTTTTCTCTATGATGTTTGCCACACATAAGGAGAGAAATTGATGAATGTAGTCCTTAATAGTCCTATTTTGGTCCAAATTGGCTAGTTGAATGAATTAGTTTTTAGAGACATTATTGCAATAGTGGAGCTATAACTCCTTAGAAAATATCAACCATGAAATTGGGACACCCTTCTTTTTATTTTGAGCACACAACCAATGATACCAAATGAATGACTTAGGTTCTAGATATAAATAGGCCATAACCACCTTTTGTGAATATGGAGTGTGATGTAGATTAAATAAATTTTAAATTTATGTGATCCAAGTGAGTGGATCATTACCCTCAAATGTGTGCAAGTCTATTTTTGGCAACATTGACTTATGGCCAAAATTGATGTTCGTATTATTTGTAGGAGAAAAACCAAACTAAAGTGGTGGAGGATTATTTTGTAGTGGCTAAGCTGATAAATTGGCTACTTTCCCAAATTTTTATTGTAATTTATCCTTCACACTATCCAAATCCCCTCTCAAAATTATAATGTCACCTTAAACTATATCAAAATCATCTTTTTCACCATGCCTTACAGCTCTGACTTAAGTTGTTGAACTACCTCCAAAATAGATGGATCAAAAAATTTAGATTATATGTCATCCTTGTCAGGAGTTTTTGGATTTTATTTCCCTTTCCTGTGTCTATGAGTGTTTGGACCAACCATGCACAAACCCTAGGAGGGTTTTAACCCCCAAAAAAATATACCCATGGAATACATTATTGCAATCATCTCATCGAGATGAATACAACTAATGTTATTATGTACAAGGGTGGAAAATTTTGACCTAATAAAGTGTCAGTAGAATATACTATTGTGATCATATTTTAGAGATGAATTTAATGACTTCTAATTTGCATAAGGTAATAAAAAATTTAGACTTTTTTTATCCAGAAAATGTTTTTTCTTTTTTTGTAAAAAAACCTCACAAACAAAACTATGGTGATGAAAAAATGAATTCCTCCTAGATCACAAGTTCTATTTTTTGTCCTTCTAGTGCTCAAGATGCTATATCTTAAAAAAAAACTACATCATAAAAAATTTCCCAAATCAATGCTCTGATATCACTTGTAATGAAATTACTTAGATGATTCACAAGAGTAGAATTATATATGGTAGAATTAAGAGTAGAATAAGTAGATCCACAACAACAATTAGTGAAATAGTAGAATACTTGAATATTATGACTGAGCCACTTCAAGGGGGAAACCTCCATAATAATTCAATAAGAATTGAATTCACAATATGATGATAAAATATGAACCAATACCTCCTATATATACTCTACTTAATCATGGTTATTCCATAGGTTGACCATACTAAGAACATTGATAAATGTAACAAGCTAATATGAAGGTGTGTAAGCCATAAGTGATCCACACATATCCCTAGATGCACTATAGGTTATTTTCATAACATCAACTCATCCAAACATAAATTAACACAAAACAATAAAACATCAAGCAACAATGCATTATATTGTGCTAAGTAGTGTGTGTTGGGTTTTTTATTGATTCTCAAAACCTCCAACATTCCCATTTATAACATCTTTTATGATGATACTCTCCCTCTATATCTGACTGGAGAGTAGAATTTATCTTGCATCCACCTCAAAAATATAAATGGTAGCTTGACCATAACCAATTTAACTAATATAAATGCTACTAAAGCACAAATATATTGAATAAGCATAATTTATGTGCATATAAAACTCATATACAACTAACCAAATCAAGTAATGAGTCACAAAATAATAATTAAATGTTTTTTCATACATTAGCATAATAAAAAATAATTTTATATAGTATTAATTACAAAACATTAACCCCATAATATCTATTTAATAATCAAATAATGTTTCGTGAGAAAATTAAGATGTAACATCCTTCCCCCTAAAATTGGTCATCATCTTGATGACACTTATTTCAAATCATAGTTCTAAAATTAAATAACATATAATAACAAATCAAATAAAAACAATAATGCTAAAAAAAATAAATGTGGAAATATCCTATAGAACTCATCATAGTCCTCCTACGTAGCATTATCCTTAGAATATTAGTCCTACTAAACCTTGTACTATGACACTTATTTGTTATGTAAACTAAGTTTGTGTGTTAATTATTTTTAACAGTTCTACTATGACCACCCCAATATCTAGAACCTATATAAAATTTCAATCCAATACATGATAATACATACCCTTTAAAATAGGACACATGAAAAACATTATGCAAGAGAGCTAGATATGGTGGCAAGGCAAGCCTATATACAATAGGATTGATCTCTTTCAAAACCTTGAAGGGTCCCACATATCTCAATGAAATCTTCATTGATTTACTAAATTTAATTGAGCTATTTTAAGGCTTAACTCTTAGAAATAATTTATCGCCCATAGAAAATTGTCTTGCTATAATTTTCAGAACAACATAGCATTTTTTCCTATCATTGGCTTTAGCCAACCATTATTTGATTAACTTGACCTGATCCTCTATTTCTAAAATCATTTCAATACCAATGAGCACCTTTTCTTCTAGTTTTTTTTAATTGATTGGTTTTATACACCTCCTTATATACAATACTTCAAATGGAGCCATCTTTAAAGTTGATTGTTATGAGTTACTATAAGTATAATCAGCCAGTGAAAGATACTCTTCCCACTTGTATTGTTGATCCATGCAATACATTCAAAGAAGATCTTAAAGAATTTAGTTTACCCTCTCTATTTGTTCATCCATTTCTAGATGATATGCAATACTAAAATTTAACAATGTGTCCAAAGCTAAATTTAGAGTCAACCAAAACCTAGATGTCATCCTCTATTCTTAACTTAAAATGATAATATCTAGAAACCCATGTAACTTGTACACCTATTTAATGATCCACTTTGCAAGCATTGGTGCATCATCAATAAAACTACCTAGTATGAATTAGGATACCTTGGTTAGTTTGTCAACTACCAACAATATCATATAATGTCAGTTCCATGATAATAATAAACATTGGACAAAGTCCATACTATTTACCTAACACTTCCATTCTGGTATATCATGAGGATACAACAATCTTGTTTGATGCACATGTTCAAATTTCACACGTTGACACTTCAATAAATAAGACACAAAATCTATTATATCCCTTTCTATAAATAAAGAGGTTTTAGCTCAGCCATGATCTTAGTCACTCCTAGATGACCTAAATAATGGGAATTATTCAATTCTTTTAGCACTATGCTCTTTAAATTTTCTCTATCAAGTATATATATTCTACCATTGTACCTTAAAATCCATCATTCTCCAACTTGAATCCTTTAAACTTAGGATTTTGAGAATCCTCTAAAAATTCTTTCTTAACTTGCTCATAGAATTCATCTCTAGGGAAGAATTTAACAACTTGATCATGAAAGGTACTCTTGATAGTATCCAAAATTGCTTTATACCTTCTACACCTTAGGGCATCAACTACTCTATTTTTGTTGACATTATTGTAGTTAATATCAGAATAGTTTTCCTAATAGATAATACCTTCAAAATTTCAAAGCATTCATAATTACCATAAGTTCAAAATCATGTGGAGCATAGTTTACCTAATATGGTTTAAGCTTCTTAGATTTATATGCTACAACTGAACCATCCTACATAAAAACTCCTCTAAGACCATCTCTAGATGTATCATTGATTATTGAGAATTGACCACTAGGATTAGGAAATCTTTACCCAAGTGTTGACATAAGCCTCCTTTTCAACTCTTGAAAAGTTTTCTCATAATTGTTTGACTAGATAAAAATCTAATTCTTCCATTGAAGATAGGTTAATGGATTAGCTACTTTAAAAAAAAATGGAACAAATTTCCTATAATACCCTACTAGACCCATAAAAATTCTCACTCCATGCATATTTTTGGGTGTTGGCCACTCTATAATGGCTCTTATCATTGTCATATCAACTGAAATTCCATCTACAATGATAATGTGTCCCAAATATTACACTTTCCTCTAAAAAAATACACATTTGAACAACTTACCATATAGTTTATGCTTCCTTAAATGTTGCAACACCAACTCTAGATGTTATAGATGCTCTCCCTCATTCTTAGAATAAATGAGGATATCATCTAGAAAAAAAAAAGTGATCTAGATAGTCTCCAAACACATTGTTCATAAGATTTATGAATATTGTCAGAGCATTTGTTAACTTGAAAGGCAACACTATAAACACATAGTGCCAATACCAAGATCTGAATGCTATTTTAGGAATATATTCTTCTCAAATCCCTAACTGATGATATCCCACCCAGAGATATATCTCTTAGAATATTGTTACCTCATACATTTGATCAAAGAGATAATTAATGTGAGGTAATGGATGCATTTTCTTGATTTTCACTTTGTTCAATATCCTATAATCAATATATAGGCAAAGAGTACCATCCTTCTTCTTGGAAAACATAACTAGTGTACCCCATGGTGGCACACTTGGTTGAATTACCCCTTTAGATAACAACTCCTATAGTTAAGCCTTAAACTCAACTAGATTTGTAGTCTTCATCTTATAAGGTGCCTTGGATTGTAATTTTAAACTAGGTATTATGTCAATTGAGAAATTGAACTCCTGCTTAGGTGGTAATCCCAATAATTCCTTAGGAAACACATCCTTAAAATTACTAAGTAAAGGGTAATACTTAATGGATACGCCCTTATTTCCTCCATATCTTTTATTTTAAAAATAAATGCCTAACATCCTTTCTTCTAACCCTTCTAAAGCTAAATTACTAAAATCTACCTAAGTTTCAACTCCATTTTCTCACCATGAACCTGAGTCTGATTCTTAAAATCATCTTGACACTCTACCCTCTTTAAATAGAAATATACCTTTGATTTATGCCTATCAATCTAATTCACCCCTATAGTTATATCATATGACCTTAGGAGAGATACATAAATATCTACAATAGTAGTGAATTTATGCAACTCAATATCAGCTTCCACTAAAGACTTATTGACTTTGACCTTAGCATCATTCCCATATTACACTAACCATGCATTTTCCATTGAACTGGCTTTCCTAGACAACTTAGAAAGCATATGTGGAGAAATAAAACACTTAGTATCTCCAGTATATATCAAAAAGGAAATAATTTAACCAAAAATATTACCTTGAATCTTAATAGGTGAATATTTAAAATCAACTTGATGATTATTAACCATTGTATGGATTTTCTACTAGAAGTTCCCTTGTTGCACAATACCCTTGGTTTTTCCTTTAGACTTTTCCTGAGTAAATTCCATGGCAAAGTGATCACCTCCATATATGAATCAACTACCAAGTGGTATTTTCCTTTCTTCCTATTCGTTCCCATTAAACCTAGATTTGAAACCCCCATTTGATTTCTTGCCACTTGATAAGTTACTAAACATAGCATTACAATTCTTGGAACTCCCATTCCTCTTCCATTTATTATTATCAAGATTCATTTTGGAACATTCAAACTTCTTAAATTTCTCTTTAACCTAAGTAATATATTTTACCTTAGCTCATACTTAACTAATTTCTCAAAAACATGATATATCATAGATGGCCCATGCACATCTACCTCACATCAAATGAGGGGTTTTAATCCCATACTGAACTTTCAAATTTGAAACCTTTCATCTACTTGATACTGAGGAAAATATTTTAGGAGCTTAGTGAACTGCTCCCAATACTCATTCACTAAAATATCTCCCTACTTTATATTATAAAAATATGTCAGCTTCTTGTTAAAATACATATAAAGAAGACACTATGACCTAAATAATGTCATAAAATACTCTCAAGTGCTGGTGGTAGATTCTAGGTTCATTTTGAGCTTATTATTTACCACCATATTTTTGATTCACCAAAAAGCTAATATGCTCCCCAAATTGCTTTAGTATCTTTTGAGTAGTTATATATTCTGAAGTACTTTTCTAGTTCCATCAACCAAGCTTCAAAACCATTCCCAACATCAAAGTGCCCATACCAAGTTCTGAATGTTATTTTAGGAATATATACTTCTCAAATCCTCAAGTGATGATATCCAACTCAGAGATATATATTTTAGAATATTGTTACAACATGTATTTGATCAAAGAGATAATTAATGTGAGGTAATGGATACATGTTCTTGATTGTCACTTTGTTTAATATCCTGTAATCAATATATAGGCAAGGAGTACCATCCTTCTTCTTGACAAACATAACTAGTTTATCCCATGGTGGCACACTTAGTTGAATCACCCCTTTAGATAATAACTCCTATAGTTAAGACTTCAAATTAGCTAGATTTTTAGTCTTCATCCTATAATATGCCTTAGATTGTAATTTTAAACCAGGTATTATGTCAATTGAGAAGTTGAACTCATGCTTGGGTGGTAATCCCAGTAACTCCTTAGGAAACACATCCTTAAAATTCCTAAGTAAAGGGTAATCCTCAATGGATACTCCCTTGTTTCCTCCATATCTTTTATTTTAAAAATAAATGCCTAACATCATTTCCTCTAAGCCCTCTTAAGATAAATTTCTGAAACCTACCTAAGTTTCAACTCTTTTTTCTCACCATGAACCTGAGTCTAATTCCTAAAATCATTTTGACACTCTACCCTCTTCAAATAGAAATATAACTTTGATTTATGCTTATCAATATAATTCACCCCTAGATTACATCATATGACCATATAGGAGATACATAAATATCTATAATAGTAGTGAATTTAGACAACTCAATCTCAGCTTCCACTGAAGACATATTAACTTTGACCTTAACATCATTCCCATATTACACTAACCATGCATTTTCCATTGAACTGGCTTTCCTAGACAACTTAGAAATCATATGTGGAGAAATAAAACACTTAGTATCTCTAGTATATATCAAAATGGAAATAGGTTAACCATAAATATTACCTAGAATCTTAATATGTGAAGCTTTAAAATAAACCTAATGATTGTTAACCATTATATGGATTCTCTATTGGAAGTTCCCTTATTGCACAATACCCTTGGTTTTTCCTTTAGACTTTTTTTGAGTACATTCCATAGCAAAGTGATCACCTCCATTTATGAAGCAACTACCAAGTGGTATTTTCCTTTCTTCCTATTGGTTCCCCTTGAACCTAGATTTGAAACCCCCATTTGATTTATTGCAACTTGATAAGTTACTAGACTTAGCATTATGATTCTTGAATTGATTCTTGGAACTCTCATTCCTCTTCCATTTATTATTCTTAAGACTCATTTTCTAACATTCAAACTTCTTAAATTTCTCTTTTACCTAAGTAATGGATTTTAGCTTAGACTCCTACTTAACTAATTTCTCAAAAACTTGATCCATCATAGATGTCCCATGCACATCTACCTCACATCAAATTTGGGGTTTTAATCTCATAATGAACTTTCAAATTTGAAACCTTTCACCTACTTGATATTGAGGAAAATATTTTAAGAGCTTAGTGAATTAATCCCAATACTCATTCACTAAAATATCTCCCTACTTTAGATTCTAAAAATATGTCAGCTGCTTGTCTGTGACCACCATCAGCTGATCCTCTGCCAACATCGATGCCTCTGCAACTGCACCTTGCCGATGTCAGTCGCTCTTAACTGACACTGGTGTCTGTGTAGACCCGAAACTGATAATGTATGCTCCTTAGTGAAGCTTTTAGCTCCACACCCTAACAATCTCCCACTTGGAGATAAACAGCTACACCAGTACCTGTACAGCAATATCTTCTAGCTCCTCCATCTTTAACTCAATCATGAAGACCAACAGAAGTTGAGTGAAGATTCAACTTCTCCTTTGTAACCGGCTTGGTTAACATATCATCACGATTCCTATCTGTATGGATCTTCTCTAGCTTCAACTCACCATCTTCCAATACCTATCATATGAAGTGATACCTTAGCTGTATGTGCTTTATTCTTGAATGAAAGGCTGAATTCTTAGCCAAATGGATTGCACTCTGACTGTCACTATACAATCTACAACTCTCATGCTCCCTACCAAGCTCATCCATGAATCGTGTCATCCATATCATCTCTTTGCTAGCCTCTATTGCTGCAATATACTCTGCTTATGTAGTTGACAAGGCAACAACCTTCTGCAACTTAGATATCTAGCTAACCATCGTTCCACCTACAGTGAAAACATAACCTGTAGTGCTCCTCCTACCATCCAAATCACCTGCCATATCTAAATCTACATAGCCATGTAGAGAAGTATCTGAACCTCCATAGCACAAGTGCCTACTGCTAGTTCCTCTCAGATATCTAAGGATCCACTAAACTACTTTCCAGTGTTCCTTACCTGGATTGGCCATATACTTACTTACCACTCCCACTGCTTGGGTAATATCTGGTCTAGTACACACCATTGCATACATCAAACTCCCTACTGCAGAAGAATATGGAACCTTACTCATGTACTCTACCTCATCATATGAATTAGGACATTGTTCTTTACTCAATTTAAAATGTCCAGCCAAAGGTGTGCTTACCGATTTAGCATCCTGCATATTGAACTGTTTCAACACCTTGTCCACATAATCTTCTTGAGACAATATCAACCTATGATTTTTCCTATCTCTCTTAATGCTCATGCCAAGGATTTTCTTTGCTGCTCCCAAATCCTTCATAGCAAATGTTTGAGCTAATTTCACTTTAAGCTCAGAGATATCCTGCATGTGAGATCCTGCAACCAGCATATCATCTACATACAACAATAGAATAATATATCTACCATGATCAAATCTCCTAAAATACATGCAATGGTCAGATTGACACCTACTATAGCCATGCTCAGTCATAAACCTGTCAAATTTTAAATACCATTGCCTAGGAGCTTGCTTGAGGCCATACAAGCTTTTCTTTAATCTGCACACAAACTTCTCCTTACCCTTGACCTCAAATCCTTCTGGCTGTTCCATATATATTTCCTCATCCAAATCTCCATGAAGAAACGTTGTCTTAACATCTAGCTGCTCAAGATGCAAATCCTCGAAAGCAACCAAAGACAATACAACCCTTATAGAAGTCATTTTAACAACAGGAGAAAAAATCTCACCAAAGTCAATACCTAGCTTTTGTGCAAATCCTTTTACCACCAATCTGGCCTTATATCTCATCTATCCATTCTCACCTTCTTTCAACCTGTAGGTCCATCTGTTCTTGAGTGTTCTCTTACCAGCTGGCAATTCAACCAAATCCCATGTTTGGTTCTCTCTTAAGGACTCCATCTCCTCAACCATGCCACGCTCCCACTGACTCTTGGACTCCACCTGTATTGCTTCTTCAAAACTCTCTGGTTCCCCACCATCAGTTAGCAATAAATAAAATAAAGAAGGAGAATATCTAATTGGAGGCTTACTCACCCTTTTTGACCTCCTGATGGGTGTCTGAGACTCGTTCAAAACACGCTATCCACCCAAATTCTCTGACAGTGATCAACCTCGGTCAACTCCAGAGCTGTTACTGGTTGACATGGGTTCTTCCTGACTAACCTCGATACCTGTCCTGTCAACATTGGTCTCTGTACGGCCGATGCCAGTTTCTGTACTGTCGACACTGGTTCCTAACCTGCCAATGTTGGTCTCTGTGTTTTCCTACAAGTGATTATTTCTTTTTCCCGTGAGCTCATTTTGGACTTTCACCTCGTCCAATTCACCATTGCTCTGCTTAGATTGATTCAGCTTCCTTAGCTGATCACAATACATCACTCTTTCATTGAAAACAACGTCACAGCTCTTGATTACCTTGTTAGTATCTAGATTCCACAATCTATAACCAAAATCATCTGAGCCATAGCTAATAAACGTGCACCTCATAGACTTAGCATCTAGCTTCTTTCTATTTTCTTTATCTATGTGCATAAAGGCTTCACAACCAAAAACTTTGAGATATGAGAGATCAACCTTTTTACCTGTCATGCCTCTTCTAGAATACCACCATCCAGAGCTGTAGAGGGTCCTCTGTTAATCACGTACACTGTAGTGTCAACAGCTTGTGCCCAAAACTATAAGGGCAAACCAGCATGCAATCTCATACACCTTACACGCTCCATTATTGTCCTGTTCATCCTTTCAGCAATTCCATTCTACTGAGGTGTCCTTGGAATCATCCTTTGCCTGTGGATTCCATGCATGTAACAATAATCTCTAAACTTATGACTACAGAACTCATCACCATTGTCTGATCTCAGGAACTTTAATCTTTTACCTGTTTCATTCTCAACCATAGCTTTCCAAATCTTAAAAGTCTCAAATACATCATATTTTCTTCTAATACAATAGATCCATACCTTCCTTGTAGCATCATCTATGAAAGATACATAGTACTGTGATCCTCCAATGGAAGCAACCTGAGCTGGTCCCCACACGTCTATGTGAACAAGTTATAACTTATGCCTCTTCTTAGTAGACCCAGTCTTGAGAAAACTAACCCTTTTCTATTTTCCAAATACACAGTGCTCATAAAACTCTAGATCTATGTCTTTTAAATCTGAAAGCATACCTTTGACTTAAGAGTTGACATCCCCTTCTCACTCATGTGGCCAAGCCTTGAGTGCCACAATTTAGCATCCACATCTGAAGTAGATAATACAGAAGGAGATTTGTTAGTAACACAATTACACAAATAGAGAGTACCTTCTCTCTTACCTCTAGCCATAACAAGTGCACCCTTGGTCACCTTCCAAGATTCTACTGTGAGAGTTACTGTACAACCCTCATCCCCTAACTTTCTTGTAGAAATCAAATTTCTCTTCAAGCTAGGAACATGCATCACATCTCTCAACACCCACGTGTTGCTATTCTGCATCTTTAGCTACACTTTACCTCTGCCAATTATTTTACAGGGCTCATCATCCCCTAGATACACTATTCCAAAATCTCCATGGATATAGTCACTAAAATATTCCCTGTTAGGGGTAGCATGAAAAGATGCACCAGAATCTAACACCCAAGATTCTATATTATTATGCAGAGAGAAAATTAAAGCATCTTGTGCAATACTTGCAACCTTGGCTTCTTCCTTTCCTTCGTGCTGATTGTCCTCCTTAGGCTTTGACCAACAATCTCTGCTTATGTGCCCCATCTTTCCACAATTCCAGCATTGTGGCCTTCTACCATTTCTGGATTTAGATCTGCCTTTCCCCTTTGATTTGGATCTTAATCTACCTTTCTTGATCTTCTCTTTCTGCCTTCCCCTACACTAAAAACTTAAAGCATTCCCAGATGCCTCTTCTGTGCTTTTCCTGCAAATTTCCTCATTCAAGATAACACTAACAACATCCTCTGCTTTCAAAATATTTGATGCAGATGCAGTATTACTTACTGCCATTACTAAGCCATGCCAGCTTTCAGGTAAAGAACATAATATTAAAAGAGCTTTTATTTCATCATCAAACACTATATTCACTGAACTTAATTGAATCACAATTCCATTGAAATCATTCAGATGAGTAGAAACAGATCCACCTTCATTCATATGCAAATTAAATAACTGCTTCATAAGATATACCTTATTAGAAGCTAAGGGTTTTTCATACAAATTTGCTAACGTAGTCATCAACTCTACTGTAGACTTTGCCTATGATAAATTAGATATCACAGTGGATGCTAGACTCAGTCTTATAGACCCCAGAGCCTTTCTGTCAAGAACATCCCATTCTTCATCCTCCATGTCTTTGGGCTTCTTTGCAACCCCACCTAATGGTAAGTAGATATCTTTCTGATATAGATAATCCTCTATCTGCATTCTCCAATGTTGGTAATTTTTTCCATTAAACTTTTCCATTCTAAGTTTACTTTCATCTACCATTGCTTCTACCACTCAAACAAAAATCTCTGCAGAAACTCCTGTGAGAACCTGTAATCAATACACACTACACAGATCTGAACCACCTGTTAGTGAACCTGAGCTTTGATACCACTTGATGGATATCAAGCTTTGAACCTACAACCAAGGCTCTGATATCACTTGTTAGGGATCAACCAATAATAGATTACACTTGTGAAAGCAATAAACATGGAATTAAATTAGATAGACAAGTAATTAGAATGAGATAATAGCAAGAACAAGAGATACAAGAAACCACCCTGAAAACTTGTATTAACAAACTCTTTACAAAAGGAATACAATTGAAGAAACTTCTTTCTTCCACACATCTCCTAGATGTATAGATCTCTCAATAGATCGCTATTCCTCAAGAGCTCTCTCTCTCTCAAGAACAATCAACTCCAACAAGCCTGGATTGATTCAATTCTGTACTATTCTTCACATACCATGAATTACAATAATCCACAATAACTAATACAATAAGCTAGGAAGATCTAATTCTACATATAGAATTAGGAGACTTGAGCATGCACTACCAACAAACAGTTAAGCTACTTGAACAAGGGCTCTAAAAATAGTATTGCTAATAATAGAGACGCGAGCTTGAGACTACAACTCAAACTCATCATGCAAACACTCGCTTCTGTCCATGGAAATAGCTTTCTTGATGCACAGGTAACTGACGTCAGTTCTTGCTGCTTGTCTGTGACCATCATCGGCCGATCCTCTGCCGACGTCGGGGCCTCTGCAACTGCACCTTACCGACATCGGTCGCTCCTGACCGATGCTGGTGTCTGTGTAGACCTGAAACTGATAATGTATGCTCCTTGGTGAAGCTTTTAGATCCACACCCTAACAAGGTGAAGCTTTAAAATAAACCTAATGATTGTTAACCATTATATGGATTCTCTATTGGAAGTTCCCTTATTGCACAATACCCTTGGTTTTTCCTTTAGACTTTTTTTGAGTACATTCCATAGCAAAGTGATCACCTCCATTTATGAAGCAACTACCAAGTGGTATTTTCCTTTCTTCCTATTGGTTCCCCTTGAACCTAGATTTGAAACCCCCATTTGATTTCTTGCAACTTGATAAGTTACTAGACTTAGCATTATGATTCTTGAATTGATTCTTGGAACTCTCATTCCTCTTCCATTTATTATTCTTAAGACTCATTTTCTAACATTCAAACTTCTTAAATTTCTCTTTTACCTAAGTAATGGATTTTAGCTTAGACTCCTACTTAACTAATTTCTCAAAAACTTGATCCATCATAGATGTCCCATGCACATCTACCTCACATCAAATTTGGGGTTTTAATCCCATAATGAACTTTCAAATTTGAAACCTTTCACCTACTTGATATTGAGGAAAATATTTTAGGAGCTTAGTGAATTAACCCCAATACTCATTCACTAATATATCTCCCTACTTTAGATTCTAAAAATATGTTAGCTTCTAGTCAAAATACATATAAGGAATACACTATGACCTAAATAATGTCATAAAATACTCTCAAGTGGTGGTGGTAGAGTAGAGGTTCATTTTGAGCTTCTTATTTATCGACCATATTTTTTCTTAAGCATAGGTTAACCATAAATATTACCTAGAATCTTAATAGGTGAAGCTTTAAAATAAACCTAATGATTGTTAACCATTATATGGATTCTCTATTGGAAGTTCCCTTATTGCACAATACCCTTGGTTTTTCCTTTAGACTTTTTTTGAGTACATTCCATAGCAAAGTGATCACCTCCATTTATGAAGCAACTACCAAGTGGTATTTTCCTTTCTTCCTATTGGTTCCCCTTGAACCTAGATTTGAAACCCCCATTTGATTTCTTGCAACTTGATAAGTTACGAGACTTAGCATTATGATTCTTGAATTGATTCTTGGAACTCTCATTCCTCTTCCATTTATTATTCTTAAGACTCATTTTCTAACATTCAAACGTCTTAAATTTCTCTTTTAACTAAGTAATGGATTTTAGCTTAGACTCCTACTTAACTAATTTCTCAAAAACTTGATCCATCATAGATGTCCCATGCACATCTACCTCACATCAAATTTGGGGTTTTAATCCCATAATGAACTTTTAAATTTGAAACCTTTCACCTACTTGATATTGATGAAAATATTTTAGGAGCTTAGTGAATTAATCCCAATACTCATTCACTAATATATCTCCCTACTTTAGATTCTAAAAATATGTCAGCTTCTAGTCAAAATACATATAAGGAATACACTATGACCTAAATAATGTCATAAAATACTCTCAAGTGGTGGTGGTAGAGTATAGGTTCATTTTGAGCTTCTTATTTATCGACCATATTTTTGCTTCACCAAAAGGTTAATATGCTCCCCAAACTACTTTAGTAGCTTTTGAGTAGTTATATATCTTGAATTACTTTTCCAATTCCATCAACCAAACTTCAATACCAAGCTTTAAAACCATCCCCAGCTTCATAGTGTCCATACCAAGTTCTAAATGCTATTTTAGGAATATATTTTTCTCAAATCATCAACTGATGATATTCTACTTAGAGATATATCTTTTAGAATATTGTTACCCCATTCATTTGATCAAAGAGATCATTAATGTGAGGTAATAGATACATATTATTGATTTTCACTTTGTTCAATATCCTATAATCAATATATAGGAAAAGAGTACCATCCTTCTTCTTGGAAAACATAACTACCATACCCCATGGTGGTGCACTTGGTTGAATCACTCCTTGAGATAACAAATCCTATAGTTAAGCCTTCAGCTCAACTAGATTTCTAGTATTCATCCTATAAGGTGCCTTGGATTGTAATTTTCAACTAGGTATTATGTCAATTGAGAATTAAACTCATGCTTGGGTGGTAATCCCAGTAATTCCTTAGGAAACACATCCTTAAAATTCCTAAGTAAAGGGTAATCCTCGATGGATACTCCCTTATTTCCTCCATATCTATTATTTTAAAAATAAATGCCTAGCATCCTTTCTTCTAAGCCTTCTTAAGCTAAACTTCTGAAATTTACCTAAGTTTCCACTCCTTTTTCTCACCATAAACCTGAGTTTGATTCTTAAAATCATCTTGACACTCTACCCTCCTCAAATAGAAATATACCTTTGATTTATGCTTATCAATATAATTCACCTTTAGGATTACATCATATGACCATAGGGGAGATACATAAATATCTAAAATAGTAGTGAATTTAGGCAACTCAATCTCAGCTTCCACTAAAGACTTATTGACTTTGACCTTAGCATCATTCCCATATTACACTAACCATGCATTTTCCATTGAACTGGCTTTCCTACACAACTTAGAAATCATATGTGGAGAAATAAAACACTTAGTATTTCTAGTATATATCAAAATGGAGATAGGTTAACAAAAAATATTACCTATTATCTTAATATGTAAAGCTTTAAAATCAACATGATGATTGTTAATCATTGTCTAGATTCTCTACTGGAAGTTCCCTTATTTTACAATACCCTTGGTTTTTCCTTTAGAATTTTCCTATGCACATTCCATGGCAAAGTGATCACCTCAATATATGAAGCAACTACCAAGAGTTATTTAGCTTTCTTCCTATTAGTTCCCCTTGAACCTGGATTTGAAACCCCCATTTAATTTCTTGTAACTTGATAAGTTACTAAACTTAGCATTATGATTATTGAAACTCCCATTCCTCTTCCATTTATTATTCTTAAGAATCATTTTGTAACATTCAAACTTCTTAAATTTCTCTTTGTCCTAAGCAATATATTTCAGCTCAGGCTCTTACTTAACTAATTTTTCAAAAACTTGATCCATCATAAATGGCCCATGCACATCTACCTCACATCAAATTTGGGGTTTTAATCCCATAATGAACTTTCAAATTTGAAACCTTTCATCTACTTGATACTGAGGAAAATATTTTAGGAGCTTAGTGAACTTCTCCCAATACTCATTCACTAAAATATCTCCCTACTTTAGATTCTAAAAATATGTCAGCTTCTAGTCAAAATACATATAAGGAAGACACTATGACCTAAATAATGTCATAAAATAATCTCAAGTGGTGGTAGTAGAGTCTAGGATCATTTTGAGATTCTTATTTACCCACCATATTGTTACTTTACCAAAAATCTAAATCACCCCTTTAGATAACAACTCTTATAGTTAATCCTTTAACTCAACTAGATTTATAGTCTTCATCATATAAGGTGCCTTGGATTATAATTTTAAACTAGGTATTATGTCAATCCAGAAATTAAACAAGTTCTTGGGTAGTAATCCTAGTAATTCCTTAGGAAACAAATCCTTAAAATTCCTAAGTAAAGGATAATCCTTAATGGATACTCCCTTGTTTCCTCCATATCTTTTATTTTAAAAATAAATGCCTAACATCCTTTCCTCTAACCCTTCTTAAGCTATATTTATGAAATCCACCTAAGTTTCAACTCCTTTTTATCACCATGAACCTGAGTTTGATTCCTAAAATCATCTTGACACTCTACCCTCTTCAAATAGAAATATACCTTTGATTTATGCTTATCAATTTAATTCACCCCTAGTATTACATCATATGACCATAGGGGAGATACATAAATATATACAATATTAGTGAATTTAGGTAACTCAATCTTATCTTCCACTAAATACTTATTGACTTTGACCTTAGCATCATGCCCATATTACACTAACCATGCACTTTCCATTGAACTAGCTTTCCTAGACAACTTAGAAAGCATATGTGGAGAAATAAAACACTCAGTATCTCTCGTATATATCAAAATGAAAATAGGTTAACCAAAAATATTACCTATAATCTTAATAGGTGAAGCTTTAAATAAACTTAATGATTTTTAACCATTGTATGGATTCTCTACTGTAAGTTTTCTTGTTGCATAATACCCTTGGTTTTTCATTTAGACTTTTCTTGAGTGCATTCCATGGAAAAGTGATCACATCCATATATGAAGCAACTACCAAGTGGTATTTTCATTTCTTTCTATTGGTTCTCCTTGAACCTAGATTTGAAACCCCCTTTTAATTTATTTCCACTTGATAAGTTACTAAACTTAACATTATGATTCTTGAATTGATTATTGGAACTCTCATTCCTCTTCCATTTATTATTCTTAAGACTCATTTTGGAAAATTCAAAATTTTCAAATTTCTCTTTAACCTAAGTAATATATTTTAGCTTAGACTCATACTTAACTAATTTCTCAAAAACTTGATCCATCATAGATGGCCCATGCACATCTACCTCACATCAAATTTAGGGTTTTAATCCCATAATGAACTTTCAAATTTGAACCCTTTCATTTACTTGATACTGAGAAAAATATTTTAGGAGTTTAGTGAACTTCTCCCAATACTCATTCACTAAAATATCTCCCTACTTTAGATTCTAAAAATATGTCAGCTTCTAGTCAAAATACATATAAGGAAGACATTATGACCTAAATAATGTCATAAAATACTCTCAAGTGGTGGTGGTGGTATATTCTAGGTTCATTTTGAGCTTCTTATTTACCCACCATATTTTTGCTTCACCAAAATCTAATATGCTCCCCAAACTACTTTAGTATATTTTGAGTAGTTATATATCTTGAAGTACTTTTTGAATTCCATCAACCAAGATTGAAAACCATCGTGAAATACACTTCCATAAAATGTAATAAGATTTACCTTATTTATATCCCATTCAAGTTCTATGACTACTCAATCCCTAACATCCTATGGCACCTCATCATGCCTATGCTCTTAGTGAGCCTTTGGCTAAGCTTCTTACTGGACATGGTATTCTTCAGCCTCTTCCTGATTGAATTCCTCAACATGTCCATGCACTTCATATTCTAAGGCCATGATTCGGTCCCTAATTTCATGCATGGTAGTGAGAATATGATCTAACTTCATAGTTTACTCTACTAAAAATTGGTTTGAATCTACTAAAGGGTTGATGTTTGAATTACCCTCACCTCTAGGTCTATTACACATGAAAATGAGGATATAGTGGTATTATTTTCCATATAAATATTTATACTAATTAATTAACATCTCAAACAAAAAATTTGGTAAATCCGTTACATGATCATCATTTTTAATGTATAACATTATATGTAGTTTGCACCTATGAAATAATTTAAGATATATAAATTTATTTTTTACGTATAATAATTTTTTATTTAATATGTATATGTTATTGTTATTTTTGTGTATAAATAGTTTTAATTTTTGTTTTAACGGTTGATTTTAACTTATATTTCTATATTATATATATATATATATATATATATATATATATATATATCTATGTGTGTGTGTGTGTGTATGTATGTATGTATGTATGTATGTATGTATGTATGTATATATGTATGTATGTATGTATATATATATATATATATATATATTTATATCTATATATATATATGTATGTATGTATATGTATATATGTGTGTGTGTGTGTGTGTGTGTGTGTGTGTGTGTGTGTGTGTGTGTGTGTGTGTGTGTGTGTGTGTGTGACTAGATAAAAATCTAATTCTTCCATTGAAGATAGGTAAATGGATTAGCTACTTTCAAAAAAAAATGGAACAAATTTCCTATAATACCCTACTAGACCCATAAAAATTCTCACTCCATGCATATTTTTGGGTGTTGGCCACTCTATAATGGCTCTTATCATTGTCATATCAACTGAAATTCCATCTTCAATGATAATGTGTCCCAAATATTACACTTTTCTCTAAAAAAATACACATTTAAACAAGTTACCATATAGTTTATGCTTCCTTAAATGTTGCAACACCAACTCTAGATGTTATAGATGCTCTCCCTCATTCTTAGAATAAATGAGGATATCATCTAGAAAAAAAAAAGTGATCTAGATAGTCCCCTAACACATTGTTCATAATATTTATGAATATTGTTAGAGCATTTGTTAACTTGAAAGGCAACACTATAAACACATAGTGCCAATACCAAGATCTGAGTGCTATTTTAGGAATATATTCTTCTCAAATCCCTAACTGATAATATCCCACCCAAAGATATATCTCTTAGAATATTGTTACCTCATGCATTTGATCAAAGAGATAATTAATGTGAGGTAATGGATGCATTTTCTTGATTGTCACTTTGTTCAATATCCTATAATCAATATATAGGCAAAGAGTACCATCCTTCTTCTTGGAAAACATAACTAGTGTACCCCATGGTGGCACACTTGGTTGAATTACCCCTTTAGATAACAACTCCTATAGTTAAGCCTTAAACTCAACTAGATTAAAGGGTAATACTTAATGGATACTCCCTTATTTCCTCCATATCTTTTATTTTAAAAATAAATGCCTAACATCCTTTCCTCTAACCCTTCTTAAGCTAAATTACTAAAATCTACCTAAGTTTCAACTCCTTTTTCTCACCATGAACCTGAGTCTGATTCCTAAAATCATCTTGACACTCTACCCTCTTTAAATAGAAATATACCTTTGATTTATGCTTATCAATCTAACTCACCCCAATAGTTATATCATATGACCTTAGGAGAGATACATAAATATCTACAATAGTAGTGAATTTATGCAACTCAATATCAGCTTCCACTAAAGACTTATTGACTTTGACCTTAGCATCATTCCCATATTACACTAACCATGCATTTTCCATTGAACTACCTTTCCTAGACAACTTAGAAAGCATATGTGGAGAAATAAAACACTTAGTATCTCCAGTATATATCAAAAAGGAAATAATTTAACCAAAAATATTAACTCGAATCTTAATAGGTGAATATTTAAAATCAACTTGATGATAATTAACCATTGTATGGATTCTCTACTAGAAGTTCCCTTGTTGCACAATACCCTTGGTTTTTCCTTTAGACTTTTCCTGAGTAAATTCCATGGCAAAGTGATCACCTCCATATATGAATCAACTACCAAGTGGTATTTTCCTTTCTTCCTATTGGTTCCCATTAAACCTAGATTTGAAACCCCCATTTGATTTCTTGCCACTTGATAAGTTACTAAACGTAGCATTACAATTCTTGGAACTCCCATTCCTCTTCCATTTATTATTATCAAGATTCATTTTGGAACATTCAAACTTCTTAAATTTCTCTTTAACCTAAGTAATATATTTTACCTTAGCTCATACTTAACTAATTTCTCAAAAACTTGATCCATCATAGATGGCCCATGCACATCTACTTCACATCAAATGTGGGGTTTTAATCCCATACTGAACTTTCAAATTTGAAACCTTTCATCTACTTGATATTGAGGAAAATATTTTAGGAGCTTAGTGAACTGCTCCCAATACTCATTCACTAAAATATCTCCCTACTTTATATTATAAAAATATGTCAGCTTCTTGTTAAAATACATATAAGGAAGACACTATGACCTAAATAATGTCATAAAATACTCTCAAGTGCTGGTGGTAGATTCTACGTTCATTTTGAGCTTCTTACTTACCACCATATTTTTGATTCACCAAAAAGCTAATATGCTCCCCAAATTGCTTTAGGATCTTTTGAGTAGTTATATATTCTGAAGTACTTTTCTAGTTCCATCAACCAAGCTTCAAAACCATTCCCAACTTCAAAGTGCTCATACCAAGTTCTGAATGTTATTTTAGGAATATATACTTCTCAAATCCTCAACTGATGATATCCAACTCAGAGATATATATTTCAGAATATTGTTACCCCATGTATTTGATCAAAGAGATAATTAATGTGAGGTAATGGATACATGTTCTTGATTGTCACTTTGTTTAATATCCTGTAATCAATATATAGGCAAGGAGTACCATCCTTCTTCTTGACAAACATAACTAGTTTACCCCATGGTGGCACACTTAGTTGAATCACCCCTTTAGATAATAACTCCTATAGTTAAGACTTCAAATTAGCTAGATTTTTAGTCCTCATCCTATAATATGCCTTAGATTGTAATTTTAAACCAGGTATTATGTCAATTGAGAAATTGAACTCATGCTTGGGTGGTAATCCCAGTAACTCCTTAGGAAACACATCCTTAAAATTCCTAAGTAAAGGGTAATCCTCAATGGATACTCCCTTGTTTCCTCCATATCTTTTATTTTAAAAATAAATGCCTAACATCATTTCCTCTAAGCCCTCTTAAGATAAATTTGTGAAACCTACCTAAGTTTCAACTCTTTTTTCTCACCATGAACCTGAGTCTAATTCCTAAAATCATCTTGACACTCTACCCTCTTCAAATAGAAATATACCTTTGATTTATGCTTATCAATATAATTCACCCCTAGATTACATCATATGACCATATAAGAGATACACAAATATCTATAATAGTAGTGAATTTAGACAACTCAATCTCAGCTTCCACTGAAGACTTATTAACTTTGACCTTAACATCATTCCCATATTACACTAACCATTCATTTTCCATTGAACTGGCTTTCCTAGACAACTTAGAAATCATATGTGGAGAAATAAAACACTTAGTATCTCTAGTATATATCAAAATGGAAATAGGTTAACCATAAATATTACCTAGAATCGTAATAGGTGAAGCTTTAAAATAAACCTAATGATTGTTAACCATTATATGGATTCTTGATTGGAAGTTCCCTTATTGCACAATACCCTTGGTTTTTCCTTTAGACTTTTTTTGAGTACATTCCATAGCAAAGTGATCCCCTCCATTTATGAAGCAACTACCAAGTGGTATTTTCCTTTCTTCCTATTGGTTCCCCTTGAACCTAGATTTGAAACCCCCATTTGATTTCTTGCAACTTGGTAAGTTACTAGACTTAGCATTATGATTCTTGAATTGATTCTTGGAACTCTCATTCCTCTTCCATTTATTATTCTTAAGACTCATTTTCTAACATTAAAACTTCTTAAATTTCTCTTTTACCTAAGTAATGGATTTTAGCTTAGACTCGTACTTAACTAATTTCTCAAAAACTTGATCCATCATAGATGTCCCATGCACATCTACCTCACATCAAATTTGGGGTTTTAATCCCATAATGAACTTTCAAATTTGAAACCTTTCACGTACTTGATATTGACGAAAATATTTTAGGAGCTTAGTGAATTAATCGCAATACTCATTCACTAAAATATCTCCCTAATTTAGATTCTAAAAATATGTCAGCTACTTGTCTATGACCACCGTCGGCTGATCCTCTGCCAATGTCGATGCCTCTGCAACTGCACCTTGCCGATGTCAGTCACTCCTAACTGACACCGGTGTCTGTGTAGACCCAAAACTGATAATGTATGCTCCTTAGTGAAGCTTTCAGCTCCACACCCTAACAATCTCCCACTTGGAGATAAACAGCTACACCAGTACCTGTACAACAACATCTTCTAGCTCCTCCATCTTCAACGCAATCATGAAGAACAACAGAAGTTGAGTGAAGATTCAACTTCTCCTTTGTAACCGGCTTGGTTAATATATCATCATGATTCCTATCTATATGGATCTTCTCCGGCTTCAACTCACCATCTTCCAATACCTATCATATGAAGTGATACCTTAGCTGTATGTGCTTTGTTCTTGAATGAAAGGCTGAATTCTTAGCCAAATGGATTGCACTCTGACTGTCACTATACAATCTACAACTCTCATGCTCCCTACCAAGCTCATCCATGAACCGTGTCATCCATCTCATCTCTTTACTAGCCTCTGTGGCTGCAATATACTCTGCTTGTGTAGTTGACAAGGCAACAACCTTCTGCAACTTAGATATCCAGCTAACCACTGTTCCACCAACAGTGAAAACATAACCTGTAGTGCTCCTCCTGCCATCCAAATCACCTACCATATCTAAATCTACATAGCCATGTAGAGAAGTATCTGAACCTCCATAGCACAAGTGCCTACTGCTAGTTCCTCTCAGATATCTAAGGATCCACTGAACTACTTTCCAGTGTTACTTACCTGGATTGGCCATATACTTACTTACCACTCCCACTGCTTGGGTAATATCTGGTCTAGTACACACCATTGCATACATCAAACTCCCTACTGCAGAAGAATATGGAACCTTACTCATGTACTCTACCTCATCATATGAATTAGGACATTGTTCTTTACTCAACTTAAAATGTCCAGCCAAAGGTGTGCTTACCGATTTAGCATCCTGCATATTGAACCGTTTCAACACCTTGTCCACATAATCTTCTTGAGATAATATCAACCTCTAATTTTTCCTGTCTCTCTTAATGCTCATGCCAAGGATATTCTTTGCTGCTCCCAAATCCTTCATAGCAAACGTTTGAGCTAATTTCACTTTAAGCTCAGAGATATCTTGCATGTGAGATCCTGCAACCAGCATATCATCTATATAGAACAATAGAATAATATATCTACCATTATCAAATCTCCTGAAATACATGCAATGGTCAGATTGACACCTACTATAGCCATGCTCAGTCATAAACCTATAAAATTTTAAATACCATTGCCTAAGAGCTTGCTTGAGGCCATACAAGCTTTTCTTTAATCTGTACACAAACTTCTCCTTACCCTTGACCTCAAATCCTTCTGGCTGTTCCATATATATTTCCTCATCCAAATCTCCATGAAGAAACATTGTCTTAACATCTAGCTGCTCAAGATGCAAATCCTCGAAAGCAACCAAAGACAATACAACCCTTATAGAAGTCATTTTAACAACATGAGAAAAAATCTCACCAAAGTCAATACCTGGCTTTTGTGCAAATCCTTTTACCACCAATCTGGCCTTATATCTCATCTATCTATTCTCACCTTCTTTCAACCTGTAGGTCCATCTGTTCTTGAGTGTTCTCTTATCAGCTAGCAATTCAACCAAATTCCATGTTTGGTTTTCTCTTAAGGACTCCATCTCCTCAACCATGCCATGCTCCCACTGACTCTTGGACTCCACCTATATTGCTTCTTCAAAACTCTCTGGTTCCCCACCATCAGTTAGTAATAAATAAAATAAAGAAGGAGAATATCTAATTGGAGGCTTACTCACCCTTTTTGACCTCCTGATGGGTGTCTGAGACTCGTTCACAACACGCTGTCCACCCAAATTCTCTGACAGTGACTGACCTCGATCACCTCCAAACCTGTTACTGGTCGACATCAGTTCTTCCTGACTGACCTCAGTACCTATCCTGTCAACATCGGTCTCTGTACGACCAATGTCAGTTTCTGTACTGCCGACGCTAGTTCCTAACTTGCCAATGTCAGTCTCTGTGTTTTCATGCAAGTGATTATTTCTTTTTCCTGCAAGCTCATTTTGGACTTTCACCTTGTCCAATTCACCATTGCTCTAATCAGATTGATTCAGCTTCCTTAGCTGATCACAATACATCACTCTTTGATTGAAAACAATGTCACAGCTCCTGATTACCTTGTTAGTATCTAGATTCCACAATTTGTAACCAAAATCATCTAAGCCACAGCCAATAAATGTGCACCTCATAAACTTAGCATCTAGCTTCTTTCTATTTTCTTTATCTATGTGCACAAAGGCTTCACAACCAAAAACTTTGAGATATGAGAGATCAACATTTTTACTTGTTATGCCTCTTCTGGAATACCACCATCCAGAGCTGTAGAGGGTTCTCTATTAATAATGTACACTACAGTGTCAATAGCTTGTGCCCAAAACTATAAGGGCAAACTAGCATGCAATCTCATACACCTTGCACGTTCCATTATTGTCCTGTTCATCCTTTCAATAATTCCATTATACTGAGGTGTCCTTGGAACCGTCCTTTGCTTGTGGATTCCATGCATGTAACAATAATCTCTGAACTTATGACTGCAGAACTCATCGCCATTGTCTGATCTCAGGAACTTTAATCTTTTACCTATTTCATTCTCAACCATAGCTTTCCAAATCTTAAAAGTCTCAAATACATTAGATTTTCTTCTAGTACAATAGATCCATACCTTCCTTGTAGCATCATCTATGAAAGATACATAGTACTGTGATCCTCCAATGGAAGCAATCTGAGCTGGTCCCCACACGTCTATGTGAACAAGTTACAAATTATGCCTCTTCTTTGTAGACCCAGTCTTGAGAAAACTAACCCTTTTCTATTTTCCAAATACACAGTGCTCACAAAACACTAGATCTATGTATTTTAAATCTGAAAGCATACCTTTGGACTTAAGAATTGACATCCCCTTCTCACTCATGTGGCCAAGCCTTGAGTGCCACAATTTAGCATCCACATATGAAGTAGATAATACAGAAGGAAATTTGTTAGTAACACAATTACACAAATAGAGAGTACCTTCTCTCTTACCTCTAGCCATAACAAGTGCACCCTTGGTCACCTTCCAAGATTCTGCTGTGAGAGTTACTGTACAACCCTCATCCCCTAACTTTCCTGCAGAAATCAAATTTCTCTTCAAGCTAGGAACATGCATCACATCTCTCAACACCCAAGTGTTGCTATTCTGCATCTTTAGCTACACTTTACCTTTGCCAATTATTTTACAGGGCTCATCATCCCCTAGATACACTATTCCAAAATCTCCATGGATATAGTCACTAAAATATTCCCTATTAGGGGTAGCATGAAAAGATGCACCAGAATCTAACACCCAAGATTCTATATTATTATGCAGAGAGAAAATTAAAGCATCTTGTGTAATACCTGCAACCTTGGCTTCTTCCTTTCCTTCATGTTGATTGTCCTCCTTAGGCTTTGACCAACAATCTCTGCTTATGTGCCCCATCTTTCCACAATTCCAGCATTATGGCCTTTTGCCATTTCTGGATTTAGATCAGCCTTTCCCCTTTGATTTGGATCTTAATCTTCCTTTCTTGCTCTTCTCTTTCTACCTTCCCCTACTCTAAAAACTTAAAGCGTTCCCAGATGCCTCTTCTGTGCTTTTCCTATAAATTTCCTCATTCAAGATAACACTAACAACATCCTCTACTTTCAAAATATTTGATGCAGATGCAGTATTACTTACTGCCATTACTAAGCCATGCCAGCTTTCAGGCAAAGAACATAATATTAAAAGAGCTTTTATTTCATCATCAACCACTATATTCACTGAACTTAATTGATTCACAATTCCATTGAAATCATTCAGATGAGTAGAAACAGATCCACCTTCATTCATATGCAAATTAAATAACTGCTTCATAAGATATACCTTATTAGAAGCTGAGGGTTTTTCATACAAATTTACTAACGTAGTCATCAACTCTACTGTAGACTTTGCCTGTGATAAATTAGATATCACAGTGGATGCTAGACTCAGTCTTATAGACCCCAGAGCCTTTCTGTCAAGAACTTCCCATTCTTCATCCTCCATGTCTTTGGGCTTCTTTGCAACCCCACCTAACGGTAAGTAGATATCTTCCTGATATAGATAATCCTCTATCTGCATTCTCCAATGTTGGTAATTTTTGCCATTGAACTTTTCCATTCTAAGTTTACTTTCATCTACCATTGCTTCACCCACTCAAACAAAAATCCCTGCAAAAACTCCTATGAGAACCTATAATCAATACACACTACACAAATCTGAACCACCTGTTAGTGAACCTGATCTTTGATACCACTTGATGGATATCAAGCTCTGAACCTACAACCAAGGATCTGATACCACTTGTTGGGGATCAACCAACAATAGATTACACTTGTGAAAGCAATAAACATGGAATTAAATTAGATAGACAAGTAATTAGAATGAGATAATAGCAAGAACAAGAGATACAAGAAACCACCCTAAAAACTTGTATTAACAAACTCTTTACAAAAGGAATACAATTGAAGAAAATTCTTTCTTCCACACCTCTCCTAGATGTATAGATCTCTCAATAGATCTCTATTCCTCAAGAGCTCTCTCTCTCGAACAATCAACTCCAACAAGCCTGGATTGATTCAATTCTTTACTATTCTTCACATACCATGAATTACAATAATCCACAATAACTACTACAATAAGCTAAGAAGATCTAATTCTACATATAGAATTAGGAGACTTGAGCATGCACTTCTAACAAATAGTTAAGCCACTTGAACAAGGGCTCTAAAAATAGTATTGCTAATAATAGAGATGCGAGCTTGAGATCTGAAACTGATAATGTATGCTCCTTGGTGAAGCTTTTTGATCCACACCCTAACAAGGTAAAGCTTTAAAATAAACCTAATGATTGTTAACCATTATATGGATTCTCTATTGGAAGTTCCCTTATTGCACAATACCCTTGGTTTTTCCTTTAGACTTTTTTTGAGTACATTCCATAGCAAAGTGATCACTTCCATTTATGAAGCAACTACCAAGTGGTATTTTCCTTTCTTCCTATTGGTTCCCCTTGAACCTAGATTTGAAACCCCCATTTGATTTCTTGCAACTTGATAAGTTACTAGACTTAGCATTATGATTCTTGAATTGATTCTTGGAACTCTCATTCCTCTTCCACTTATTATTCTTAAGACTCATTTTCTAACATTCAAACTTCTTAAATTTCTCTTTTACCTAAGTAATGGATTTTAGCTTAGACTCCTACTTAACTAATTTCTCAAAAACTTGATCCATCATAGATGTCCCATGCACATCTACCTCACATCAAATTTGGGGTTTTAATCCCATAATGAACTTTCAAATTTGAAACCTTTCACCTACTTGATATTGATGAAAATATTCTAGGAGCTTAGTGAATCGATCCCAATACTCATTCACTAATATATCTCCCTACTTTAGATTCTAAAAATATGTTAGCTTCTAGTCAAAATACATATAAGGAATACAGTATGACCTAAATAATGTCATAAAATACTCTCAAGTGGTGGTGGTAGATTATAGGTTCATTTTGAGCTTCTTATTTATCGACCATATTTTTTCTTCACCAAAAAGTTAATATGCTCCCCAAACTACTTTAGTAGCTTTTGAGTAGTTATATATCTTGAATTACTTTTCCAATTCCATCAACCAAACTTCAATACCAAGCTTTAAAACCATCCCCAACTTCATAGTGTCCATACCAAGTTCTAAATGCTATTTTAGGAATATATTCTTCTCAAATCATCAACTGATGATATTCTACTTAGAGATATATCTTTTAGAATATTGTTACCCCATTCATTTGATCAAAGAGATCATTAATGTGAGGTAATAGATACATATTATTGATTTTCACTTTGTTCAATATCCTATAATCAATATATAGGAAAAGAGTACCATCCTTCTTCTTGGAAAACATAACTACCATACCCCATGGTGGTGCACTTGGTTGAATCACTCCTTGAGATAACAAATCCTATAGTTAAGCCTTCAGCTCAACTAGATTTCTAGTATTCATCCTATAAGGTGCCTTGGATTGTAATTTTAAACTAGGTATTATGTCAATTGAGAATTAAACTCATGCTTGGGTGGTAATCCCAGTAATTCCTTAGGAAACACATCCTTAAAATTCCTAAGTAAAGGGTAATCCTCGATGGATACTCCCTTATTTCCTCCATATCTATTATTTTAAAAATAAATGCCTAGCATCCTTTCTTCTAAGCCTTCTTAAGCTAAACTTCTGAAATTTACCTAAGTTTCAACTCCTTTTTCTCACCATAAACCTGAGTTTGATTCTTAAAATCATCTTGACACTCTACCCTCCTCAAATAGAAATATACCTTTGATTTATGCTTATAAATATAATTAACCTTTAGGATTACATCATATGACCATAGGGGAGATACATAAATATCTAAAATATTAGTGAATTTAAGCAACTCAATCTCAGCTTCCACTAAAGACTTATTGACTTTGACCTTAGCATCATTCCCATATTACACTAACCATGCATTTTCCATTGAACTGGCTTTCCTACACAACTTAGAAATCATATGTGGAGAAATAAAACACTTAGTATTCCTAATAGATATCAAAATGGAGATAGGTTAACAAAAAATATTACCTATTATCTTAATATGTAAAGCTTTAAAATCAACATGATGATTGTTAAGCATTGTCTAGATTCTCTACTGGAAGTTCCCTTATTTTACAATACCCTTGGTTTTTCCTTTAGAATTTTCCTATGTACATTCCATGGCAAAGTGATCACCTCAATATATGAAGCAACTACCAAGAGTTATTTAGGTTTCTTCCTATTAGTTCCCCTTGAACCTAGATTTGAAACCCCCATTTAATTTCTTGCAACTTGATAAGTTACTAAACTTAGCATTATGATTATTGAAACTCCCATTCCTCTTCCATTTATTATTCTTAAGAATCATTTTGTAACATTCAAACTTCTTAAATTTCTCTTTGTCCTAAGCAATATATTTCAGCTCAGGCTCTTACTTAACTAATTTTTCAAAAACTTGATCCATCATAAATGGCCCATACACATCTACCTCACATCAAATTTGGGGTTTTAATCCCATAATGAACTTTCAAATTTGAAACCTTTCATCTACTTGATACTGAGGAAAATATTTTAGGAGCTTAGTGAACTTCTCCCAATACTCATTCACTAAAATATCTCCCTACTTTAGATTCTAAAAATATGTCAGCTTCTAGTCAAAATACATATAAGGAAGACACTATGACCTAAATAATGTCATAAAATAATCTCAAGTGGTGGTAGTAGAGTCTAGGATCATTTTTATATTCTTATTTACCCACCATATTGTTGCTTTACCAAAAATCTAAATCACCCCTTTAGATAACAACTCTTACAGTTAATCCTTCAACTCAACTAGATTTATAGTCTTCATCATATAAGGTGCCTTGGATTATAATTTTAAACTAGGTATTATGTCAATTGAGAAATTAAACAAGTTCTTGGGTAGTAATCCTAGTAATTTTCTTAGGAAACAAATCCTTAAAATTCCTAAGTAAAGGATAATCCTTAATGGATACTCCCTTGTTTCCTCCATATCTTTTATTTTAAAAATAAATGCCTAACATCCTTTCCTCTAACCCTTCTTAAGCTATATTTATGAAATCCACCTAAGTTTCAACTCCTTTCTATCACCATGAACCTGAGTTTGATTCCTAAAATCATCTTGACACTCTACCCTCTTCAAATAGAAATATACCTTTGATTTATGCTTATCAATTTAATTCACCCCTAGTATTACATCATATGACCATAGGGGAGATACATAAATATATACAATATTAGTGAATTTAGGTAACTCAATCTTATCTTCCACTAAAGACTTATTGACTTTGACCTTAGCATCATGCCCATATTACACTAACCATGCACTTTCCATTGAACTAGCTTTCCTAGACAACTTAGAAAGCATATGTGGAGAAATAAAACACTCAATATCTCTCGTATATATCAAAATGAAAATAGGTTAACCAAAAATATTACCTATAATCTTAATAGGTGAAGCTTTAAATAAACTTAATGATTTTTAACCATTGTATGGATTCTCTATTGTAAGTTTTCTTGTTGCATAATACCCTTGGTTTTTCATTTAGACTTTTCCTGAGTGCATTCCATGGAAAAGTGATCACATCCATATATGAAGCAACTACCAAGTGGTATTTTCATTTCTTTCTATTGGTTCTCCTTGAACCTAGATTTGAAACCCCCTTTTAATTTATTTCCACTTGATAAGTTACTAAACTTAACATTATGATTCTTGAATTGATTATTGGAACTCTCATTCCTCTTCCATTTATTATTCTTAAGACTCATTTTGGAAAATTCAAAATTTTCAAATTTCTCTTTAACCTAAGTAATATATTTTAGCTTAGACTCATACTTAACTAATTTCTCAAAAACTTGATCCATCATAGATGGCCCATGCACATCTACCTCACATCAAATTTAGGGTTTTAATCCCATAATGAACTTTCAAATTTGAACCCTTTCATTTACTTGATACTGAGAAAAATATTTTAGGAGTTTAGCGAACTTCTCCCAATACTCATTCACTAAAATATCTCCCTACTTTAGATTCTAAAAATATGTCAGCTTCTAGTCAAAATACATATAAGGAAGACATTATGACCTAAATAATGTCATAAAATACTCTCAAGTGGTGGTGGGGGTATATTCTAGGTTCATTTTGAGCTTCTTATTTACCCACCATATTTTTGCTTCACCAAAATCTAATATGCTCCCCAAACTACTTTAGTATATTTTGAGTAGTTATATATCTTGAAGTACTTTTTGAATTCCATCAACCAAGATTGAAAACCATCCTGAAATACACTTCCATAAAATGTAATAAGATTTACCTTATTTATATCCCATTCAAGTTCTTTGACTACTCAATCCCTAACATCCTATGGCACCTCATCATGCCTATGCTCTTAGTGAGCCTTTGGCTAAGCTTCTTACTGGACATGGTATTCTTCAGCCTCTTCCTGATTGAATTCCTCAACATGTCCATGCACTTCATATTCTAAGGCCATGATTCGGTCCCTAATTTCATGCATGGTAGTGAGAATATGATCTAACTTCATAGTTTACTCTACTAAAAATTGGTTTGAATCTACTAAAGGGTTGATGTTTGAATTACCCTCACCTCTAGGTCTATTACACATGAAAATGAGGATATAGTGGTATTATTTTCCATATAAATATTTATACTAATTAATTAACATCTCAAACAAAAAATTTGGTAAATCCATTACATGATCATCATTTTTAATGTATAACATTATATGTAGTTTGCACCTATGAAATAATTTAAGATACATAAATTTATTTTTTACGTATAATAATTTTTTATTTAATATGTATATGTTATTGTTATTTTTGTGTATAAATAGTTTTAATTTTTGTTATAACGGTTGATTTTAACTTATATTTCTATATTATATATATATATATATATATATATATATATATATATATATGTATGTATGTATGTATGTATGTATGTATGTATGTATGTATGTATGTATGCATGTATGTATGTATATATATATATATATTTATATCTATATATATATATGTATGTATGTATATGTATATATATGTATGTATGTATATATATGTGTGTGTGTGTGTGTGTGTGTGTGTGTGTGTGTGACTAGATAAAAATCTAATTCTTCCATTGAAGATAGGTAAATGGATTAGCTACTTTCAAAAAAAAATGGAACAAATTTCCTATAATACCCTACTAGACCCATAAAAATTCTCACTCCATGCATATTTTTGGGTGTTGGCCACTCTATAATGGCTCTTATCATTGTCATATCAACTGAAATTCCATCAACAATGATAATGTGTCCCAAATATTACACTTTTCTCTAAAAAAATACACATTTAAACAACTTAACATATAGTTTATGATTCCTTAAATGTTGCAACACCAACTCTAGATGTTATAGATGCTCTCCCTCATTCTTAGAATAAATGAGGATATCATCTAGAAAAAAAAAAAGTGATCTAGATAGTCCCCAAACACATTGTTCATAAGATTTATGAATATTGTCAGAGCATTTGTTAACTTGAAAGGCAACACTATAAACACATAGTGCCAATACCAAGATCTGAATGCTATTTTAGGAATATATTCTTCTCAAATCCCTAACTGATGATATCCCACCTAGAGATATATCTCTTACAATATTGTTACCTCATGCATTTGATCAAAGAGATAATTAATGTGAGGTAATGGATACATTTTCTTGATTGTCACTTTGTTCAATATCCTATAATCAATATATAGGCAAAGAGTACCATCCTTCTTCTTGGAAAACATAACTAGTGTACCCCATGGTGGCACACTTGGTTGAATTACCCCTTTAGATAACAACTCCTATAGTTAAGCCTTAAACTCAACTAGATTTGTAGTCTTCATCCTATAAGGTGCCTTGGATTGTAATTTTAAACTAGGTATTATGTCAATTGAGAAATTGAACTCATGCTTAGGTGGTAATCCCAATAATTCCTTAGGAAACACATCCTTAAAATTACTAAGTAAAGGGTAATACTTAATGGATACTCCCTTATTTCCTCCATATCTTTTATTTTAAAAATAAATGACTAACATCCTTTCCTCTAACCCTTCTTAAGCTAAATTACTAAAATCTACCTAAGTTTCAACTCCTTTGTCTCACCATGAACCTGAGTCTGATTCCTAAAATCATCTTGACACTCTACCCTCTTTAAATAGAAATATACCTTTGATTTATGCTTATCAATCTAATTCACCCCTATAGTTACATCATATGACCTTAGGAGAGATACATAAATATCTACAATAGTAGTGAATTTATGCAACTCAATATCAGCTTCCACTAAAGACTTATTGACTTTGACCTTAGCATCATTCCCATATTACACTAACCATGCATTTTCCATTGAACTAGCTTTCCTAGACAACTTAGAAAGCATATGTGGAGAAATAAAACACTTAGTATCTCCAGTATATATCAAAAAGGAAATAATTTAACCAAAAATATTACCTTGAATCTTAATAGGTGAATATTTAAAATCAACTTGATGATAATTAACCATTGTATGGATTCTTTACTAGAAGTTCCCTTGTTGCACAATACCCTTGGTTTTTCCTTTAGACTTTTCCTGAGTAAATTCCATGGCAAAGTGATCACCTCCATATATGAATCAACTACCAAGTGTTATTTTCCATTCTTCCTATTCATTCCCATTAAACCTAGATTTGAAACCCCCATTTGATTTCTCGCCACTTGATAAGTTACTAAACGTAGCATTACAATTCTTGGAACTCCCATTCCTCTTCCATTTATTATTATCAAGATTCATTTTGGAACATTCAAACTTCTTAAATTTCTCTTTAACCTAAGTAATATATTTTACCTTAGCTCATACTTAATTAATTTCTCAAAAACTTGATCCATCATAGATGGCCCATGCACATCTACCTCACATCAAATGTGGGGTTTTAATCCCATACTGAACTTTCAAATTTGAAACCTTTCATCTACTTGATACTGAGGAAAATATTTTAGGAGCTTAGTGAACTGCTCCCAATACTCATTCACTAAAATATCTCCCTACTTTATATTATAAAAATATGTCAGCTTCTTGTTAAAATACATATAAGGAAGACACTATGACCTAAATAATGTCATAAAATACTCTCAAGTGCTGGTGGTAGATTCTAGGTTCATTTTGAGCTTCTTATTTACCACCATATTTTTGCTTCACCAAAAAGCTAATATGCTCCCCAAATTGCTTTAGTATCTTTTGAGTAGTTATATATTCTGAAGTACTTTTCTAGTTCCATCAACCAAGCTTCAAAACCATTCCCAACTTCAAAGTGCCCATACCAAGTTCTGCATGTTATTGCAGGAATATATACTTCTCAAATCCTCAACTGATGATATCCAACTCAGAGATATATATTTCAGAATATTGTTACCCCATGTATTTGATCAAAGAGATAATTGATGTGAGGTAATGGATACATGTTCTTGATTGTCACTTTGTTTAATATCCTGTAATCAATATATAGGCAAGGAGTACCATCCTTCTTCTTGACAAACATAACTAGTTTACCCCATGGTGGCATACTTAGTTGAATCACCCCTTTAGATAATAACTCCTATAGTTAAGACTTCAAATTAGCTAGATTTTTAGTCCTCATCCTATAATATGCCTTAGATTGTAATTTTAAACCAGGTATTATGTCAATTGAGAAATTGAACTCATGCTTGGGTGGTAATCCCAATAACTCCTTAGGAAACACATCCTTAAAATTCCTAAGTAAAGGGTAATCCTCAATGGATACTCCCTTGTTTCCTCCATATCTTTTATTTTAAAAATAAATGCCTAACATCAGTTCCTCTAAGTCCTCTTAAGATAAATTTCTGAAACCGACCTAAGTTTCAACTCTTTTTTCTCACCATGAACCTGAGTCTAATTCCTAAAATCATCTTGACACTCTACCCTCTTCAAATAGAAATATACCTTTGATTTATGCTTATCAATATAATTCACCCCTAGATTACATCATATGACCATATAAGAGATACACAAATATCTATAATAGTAGTGAATTTAGACAACTCAATCTCAGCTTCCACTGAAGACTTATTAACTTTGACCTTAACATCATTCCCATATTACACTAACCATTCATTTTCCATTGAACTAGCTTTCCTAGACAACTTAGAAATCATATGTGGAGAAATAAAACACTTAGTATCTCTAGTATATATCAAAATGGAAATAGGTTAACCATAAATATTACCTAGAATCGTAATAGGTGAAGCTTTAAAATAAACCTAATGATTGTTAACCATTATATGGATTCTCTATTGGAAGTTCCCTTATTGCACAATACCCTTGGTTTTTCCTTTAGACTTTTTTTAAGTACATTCCATAGCAAAGTGATCACCTCCATTTATGAAGCAACTACCAAGTGGTATTTTCCTTTCTTCCTATTGGTTCCCCTTGAACCTAGATTTGAAACCCCCATTTGATTTCTTGCAACTTGATAAGTTACTAGACTTAGCATTATGATTCTTGAATTGATTCTTGGAACTCTCATTCCTCTTCCATTTATTATTCTTAAGACTCATTTTCTAACATTCAAACTTCTTAAATTTCTATTTTACCTAAGTAATGGATTTTAGCTTAGACTCCTAATTAACCAATTTCTCAAAAACTTGATCCATCATAGATGTCCCATGCACATCTACCTCACATCAAATTTGGGGTTTTAATCCCATAATGAACTTTCAAATTTGAAACTTTTCACCTACTTGATATTGAGGAAAATATTTTAGGAGCTTAGTGATTTAATCCCAATACTCATTCACTAAAATATCTCCCTACTTTAGATTCTAAAAATATGTCAGCTTCTAGTCATAATACATATAAGGAATACACTATGACCTAAATAATGTCATAAAATACTCTCAAGTGGTGGTGGTAGAGTATAGGTTCATTTTGAGCTTCTTATTTATCGACCATATTTTTTCTTCACCATAGGTTAACCATAAATATTACCTAGAATCTTAATAGGTGAAGCTTTAAAATAAACCTAATGATTGTTAACCATTATATGGATTCTCTATTGGCAGTTCCCTTATTGCACAATACCCTTGGTTTTTCCTTTAGAATTTTTTTGAGTACATTCCATAGCAAAGTGATCACCTCCATTTATGAAGCAACTACCAAGTGGTATTTTCCTTTCTTCCTATTGGTTCCCCTTGAACCTAGATTTGAAACCCCCATTTGATTTCTTGCAACTTGATAAGTTACTAGACTTAGCATTATGATTCTTGAATTGATTCTTGGAACTCTCATTCCTCTTCCATTTATTATTCTTAAGACTCATTTTCTAACATTCAAACTTCTTAAATTTCTCTTTTACCTAAGTAATGGATTTTAGCTTAGACTCCTACTTAACTAATTTCTCAAAAACTTGATCCATCATAGATGTCCCATGCACATCTACCTCACATCAAATTTGGGGTTTTAATCCCATAATGAACTTTCAAATTTGAAACCTTTCACCTACTTGATATTGACAAAAATATTTTAGGAGCTTAGTGAATTAATCCTAATCCTCATTCACTAAAATATCTCCCTAATTTAGATTCTAAAAATATGTCAGCTACTTGTCTGTGACCACCGTCGGCTGATCCTCTGCCGATGTCGATGCCTCTGCAACTATACCTTGCCGATGTCAGTCACTCGTAACTGACGCCGGTGTCTGTGTAAACCCAAAACTGATAATGTATGCTCCTTAGTGAAGCTTTTAGCTCCACACCCTAACAATCTCCCACTTGGAGATAAACAGCTACACCAGTACCTGTACAACAACATCTTCTAGCTCCTCCATCTTCAACGCAATCATGAAGACCAACAAAAGTTGAGTGAAGATTCAACTTCTCCTTTGTAACCGGCTTGGTTAACATATCATCATGATTCCTATCTATATGGATCTTCTCCAGCTTCAACTCACCATCTTCCAATACCTATCATATGAAGTGATACCTTAGCTGTATGTGCTTTGTTCTTGAATGAAAGGCTGAATTCTTAGCCAAATGGATTGCACTCTGACTGTCACTATACAATCTGCAACTCTCATGCTCCCTACCAAGCTCATCCATGAACCATGTTATCCATATCATCTCTTTGCTAGCCTCTGTGGCTGCAATATACTCTACTTTTGTAGTTGACAAGGCAACAACCTTCTGCAACTTAGATATCCAGCTAACCGCCGTTCCACCTACAGTGAAAATATAGCCTATAGTGCTCCTCCTCCTATCCAAATCACCTGCCATATCTGAATCTACATAGCCATGTAGAGAAGTATCTGACCTCCATAGCACAAGTGCCTACTTCTAGTTCCTCTCAGATATCTAAGGATCCACTGAACTACTTTCCAGTGTTCCTTACCTAGATTGGCCATATACTTACTTACCACTCCCACTGTTTGGGTAATATCTGGTCTAGTACACACCATTGCATACATCAAACTCCCTACTGCAGAAGAATATGGAACCTTCCTCATGTACTCTACCTCATCATATGAATTAGGACATTGTTCTTTACTCAACTTAAATTGTCCAGCCAAAGGTGTGCTTACCGATTTAGCATCCTGCATATTGAACCATTTCAACACCTTGTCCACATAATCTTCTTGAGACAATATCAACCTATGATTTTTCTTGTCTCTCTTAATGCTCATGCCAAGGATTTTCTTTGCTGCTCCCAAATCCTTCATAGCAAATGTTTGAGCTAATTCACTTTAAGCTCAGAGGTATCCTGCATGTGAGATCCTGCAACCAGCATATCATCTACATACAACAATAGAATAATATATCTACCATTATCAAATCTCCTGAAATACATGCAATGGTCAGATTGACACCTACTATAGCCATGCTCAGTCATAAACCTGTCAAATTTTAAATGCCATTGCCTAAGAGCTTGCTTGAGGCCATACAAGCTTTTCTTTAATCTGCACACAAACTTCTCCTTACCCTTGACCTCAAATCCTTCTGGCTGTTCCATATATATTTCCTCATCCAAATCTCCATGAAGAAACATTGTCTTAACATCTAGATGCTCAAGATGCAAATCCTCGAAAGCAACCAAAGACAATATAACCCTTATAGAAGTTATTTTAACAATAGGAGAAAAAATCTCACCAAAGTCAATACCTAGCTTTTGTGCAAATCCTTTTACCACCAATCTGGCCTTATATCTCATCTATCCATTCTCACCTTCTTTCGACCTATAGGTCCATCTGTTCTTGAGTGTTCTCTTACCAGCTGGCAATTCAACCAAATTCCATGTTTGGTTTTCTCTTAAGGACTCCATCTCCTCAACCATGCCACGCTCCCACTGACTCTTGGACTCCACCTGTATTGCTTCTTCAAAACTCTCTGGTTCCCCACCATCAGTTAGCAATAAATAAAATAAAGAAGGAGAATATCTAATTGGAGGCTGACTCACCCCTTTTGACCTCCTGATGGGTGTCTGAGACTCGTTCATAACATGTTGTCCACCCAAATTCTCTGACAGTGACCAACCTCGGTCACCTCCAAACCTGTTACTGGTCGACATCAGTTCTTCCTGACCGACCTCGGTACTTGTCCTGTCAACATCGGTCTCTGTACGACCGATGTCAGTTTCTGTACTGTCGACGCTAGTTCCTAACCTACCAATGTCAGTCTCTGTGTTTTCCTGCAAGTGATTATTTCTTTTTCCCATGAGCTCATTTTGGACTTTCACCTCGTCCAATTCACCATTGCTCTGCTCAGATTGATTCAGCTTCCTTAGCTGATCACAATACATCACTCTTTATTGAAATCAATGTCACAACTCCTGATTACATTGTTAGTATCTAGATTCCACAATTTGTAACCAAAATCATCTGAGCCATAGCCAATAAATGTGCACCTCATAGACTTAGCATCTAACTTCTTTCTATTTTCTTTATCTATGTGCACAAAGGCTTCACAACCAAAAACTTTGAGATATGAGAGATCAACCTTTTTACCTATCATGCCTCTTCTGGAATACCACCATCTAGAGCTGTAGAGGGTTCTCTATTAATCACGTACACTACAGTGTCAACAGCTTGTGCCCAAAACTGTAAGGGCAAACTAGCATGCAATCTCATACACCTTACACGTTCCATTATTGTCCTGTTCATCCTTTCAGTAATTCCATTCTACTGAGGTGTCCTTGGAACCATCCTTTGCCTATGGATTCCATGCATGTAACAATAATCTCTGAACTTATGACTACAGAACTCATCACCATTGTCTGATCTCAAGAACTTTAATCTTTTACCTGTTTCATTCTCAACCATAGCTTTCCAAATCTTAAAAGTCTCAAATACATCAGATTTTCTTCTAATACAATAGATCCATACCTTTCTTATAGCATCATCTATGAAAGATACATAGTACTGTGATCCTCCAATGGAAGCAACCTGAGCTGGTCCCCACACGTCTATGTGAACAAGTTGCAACTTATGCCTCTTCTTAGTAGACCCAGTCTTGAGAAAACTAACCCTTTTCTATTTTCCAAATACACAGTGCTCACAAAACTCTAGATCTATGCATTTTAAATCTGAAAGCATACGTTTGGACTTAAGAATTGACATCCCCTTCTCACTCATGTGGCCAAGCCTTGAGTGCCACAATTTAGCATCCACATCTGAAGTAGATAATACAGAAGGAGATTTGTTAGTAACACAATTACACAAATAGAGAGTACCTTCTTTCTTACCTCTAGCCATAACAAGTGCACCCTTGGTCACCTTCCAAGATTCTGCTGTGAGAGTTACTATACAACCCTCATCCCCTAACTTTCCTACAGAAATCAAATTTCTCTTCAAGCTAGGAACATGCATCACATCTCTCAACACCCATGTGTTGCTATTCTGCATCTTCAGCTTCACTTTACCTTTGCCAATTATTTTACAGGGCTCATCATCCCCTAGATACACTATTCAAAAATTTCCATGGATATAGTCACTAAAATATTCCCTGTTAGGGGTAGCATGAAAAGATGCACCAGAATCTAACACCCAAGATTCTATATTATTATGCAGAGAGAATATTAAAGCATCTTGTGCAATACCTGCAACCTTGGCTTCTTCCTTTCCTTCATGTTGATTGTCCTCCTTAGGCTTTGACCAACAATCTCTGCTTATGTGCCCATCTATCCATAATTCCAGCATTATGGCCTTCTGCCATTTCTGGATTTAGATCAGCCTTTCCCCTTTGATTTGGATCTTAATCTGCCTTTCTTGCTCTTCTCTTTCTGCCTTCCCCTACTCTAAAAACTTAAAGCATTCCCAGATGCCTCTTATGTGCTTTTCCTAAAAATTTCCTCATTCAAGATAACACTAACAACATCCTCTGCTTTCAAAATATTTGATGCAGATGCAGTATTACTTACTGCCATTACTAAGCCATGCCAGCTTTTAGGAAAAGAACATAATATTAAAAGAGCTTTTATTTCATCATCAAACACTATATTCACTGAACTTAATTGATTCACAATTCCATTGAAATCATTCGGATGAGTAGAAACAGATCCACCTTCATTCATATGCAAATTAAATAATTGCTTCATAAGATATACCATATTAGAAGCTGAGGGTTTTTCATAAAAATTTGCTAACGTAGTCATCAACTCTACTGTAGACTTTGCCTGTGATAAATTAGATATCACAGTGGATGCTAGACTCAGTCTTATAGACCCCAGAGCCTTTCTGTCAAGAACTTCCCATTCTTCATCCTCCATGTCTTTGGGCTTCTTTGCAACCCCACCTAATGGTAAGTAGATATCTTTCTGATACAGATAATCCTCTATCTGCATTCTCCAATGTTGGTAATTTTTGCCATTGAACTTTTCCATTCTAAGTTTACTTTCATCTACCATTGCTTCTCCCACTCAAACAAAAATCCCTGCAGAAACTCCTGTGAGAACCTGTAATCAATACACACTACACAAATTTGAACCACCTGTTAGTGAACCTGAGCTTTGATACCACTTGATGGATATCAAGCTCTGAACCTACAACCAAGGATCTGATACCACTTGTTGGGGATCAACCAACAATAGATTACACTTGTGAAAGCAATAAACATGGAATTAAATCAGATAGACAAGTAATTAGAATGAGATAATAGCAAGAACAAGAGATACAAGAAACCACCCTGAAAACTTGTATTAACAAAGTCTTTACAAAAGGAATACAATTGAAGAAACTTCTTTCTTCCACACCTCTCCTAGATGTATAGATCTCTCAATAGATCTCTATTCCTCAAGAGCTCTCTCTCTGAAGAACAATCAACTCCAACAAGCCTGGATTGATTCAATTCTGTACTATTTTTCACATACCATGAATTATAATAATCCACAATAACTACTACAATAAGCTAGGAAGATCTAATTTTACATATAGAATTAGGAGACTTGAGCATGCACTTCCAACAAACAGTTAAGCCACTTGAACAAGGGCTCTAAAAATAGTATTGCTAATAATAGAGACGCGAGCTTGAGACTACAACTCAAACTCATCATGCAAACACTCGCTTTTATCCATGGAAATAGCTTTCTAGATGCACAGGTAACTAACGTCAGTTCCTGCTACTTGTCTGTGACCATCGTCGACTGATCCTCTGCCGACGTCGGCGCCTCTACAACTGCACCTTACCGACGTCGGTCGCTCCTAACCGATGCCGGTGTCTGTGTAGACCTGAAACTGATAATGTATGCTCCTTGGTGAAGCTTTTTGATCCACAACCTAACAAGGTAAAGCTTTAAAATAAACCTAATGATTGTTAACCATTATATGGATTCTCTATTGGAAGTTCCCTTATTGCACAATACCCTTGGTTTTTCCTTTAGACTTTTTTTGAGTACATTCCATAGCAAAGTGATCACCTCCATTTATCAAGCAACTACCAAGTGGTATTTTCCTTTCTTCCTATTGGTTCCCCTTGAACCTAGATTTGAAACCCCCATTTGATTTCTTGCAACTTGATAAGTTACTAGACTTAGCATTATGATTCTTGAATTGATTCTTGGAACTCTCATTCCTCTTCCATTTATTATTCTTAAGACTCATTTTCTAACATTCAAACTTCTTAAATTTCTCTTTTACCTAAGTAATGGATTTTAACTTAGACTCCTACTTAACTAATTTCTCAAAAACTTGATCCATCATAGATGTCCCATGCACATCTACCTCACATCAAATTTGGGGTTTTAATCCCATAATGAACTTTCAAATTTGAAACCTTTCACCTACTTGATATTGAGGAAAATATTTTAGGAGCTTAGTGAATTAATCTCAATACTCATTCACTAATATATCTCCCTACTTTAGATTCTAAAAATATGTCAGCTTCTAGTCAAAATACATATAAGGAATACACTATGACCTAAATAATGTCATAAAATACTCTCAAGTGGTGGTGGTAGATTATAGGTTCATTTTGAGCTTCTTATTTATCGACCATATTTTTGCTTCACCAAAAAGTTAATATGCTCCCCAAACTACTTTAGTAGCTTTTGAGTAGTTATATATCTTGAATTACTTTTCCAATTCCATCAACCAAACTTCAATACCAAGCTTTAAAACCATCCCCAACTTCATAGTGTCCATACCAAGTTCTAAATGCTATTTTAGGAATATATTCTTCTCAAATCATCAATTGATGATATTCTACTTAGAGATATATCTTTTAGAATATTGTTACCCCATTCATTTGATCAAAGAGATCATTAATGTGAGGTAATAGATACATATTATTGATTTTCACTTTGTTCAATATCCTATAATCAATATATAGGAAAAGATTACCATCCTTCTTCTTGGAAAACATAACTACCATACCCCATGGTGGTGCACTTGGTTGAATCACTCCTTGAGATAACAAATCCTATAGTTAAGCCTTCAGCTCAACTAGATTTCTAGTATTCATCCTATAAGGTGCCTTGGATTGTAATTTTAAACTGGGTATTATGTCAATTGAGAATTAAACTCATGCTTGGGTGGTAATCCCAGTAATTCCTTAGGAAACACATCCTTAAAATTCCTAATTAAAGGGTAATCCTCGATGGATACTCCCTTATTTCCTCCATATCTATTATTTTAAAAATAAATGCCTAGCATCCTTTCTTCTAAGCCTTCTTAAGCTAAACTTCTGAAATTTACCTAAGTTTCAACTCCTTTTTCTCACCATAAACCTGAGTTTGATTCTTAAAATCATCTTGACACTCTACCCTCCTCAAATAGAAATATACCTTTGATTTATGCTTATCAATATAATTCACCTTTAGGATTACATCATATGACCATAGGGGAGATACATAAATATCTAAAATAGTAGTGAATTTAGGCAACTCAATCTCAGCTTCCACTAAAGACTTATTGACTTTGACCTTAGCATCATTCCCATATTACACTAACCATGCATTTTCCATTGAACTGGCTTTCGTACACAACTTAGAAATCATATGTGGAGAAATAAAACACTTAGTATTTCTAGTACATATCAAAATGGATATAGGTTAACAAAAAATATTACCTATTATCTTAATATGTAAAGCTTTAAAATCAACATGATGATTGTTAAGCATTGTCTAGATTCTCTACTGGAAGTTCCCTTATTTTACAATACCCTTGGTTTTTCCTTTAGAATTTTCCTATGTACATTCCATGGCAAAGTGATCACCTCAATATATGAAGCAACTACCAAGAGTTATTTAGCTTTCTTCCTATTAGTTCCCCTTGAACCTAGATTTGAAACCCCCATTTAATTTCTTGCAACTTGATAAGTTACTAAACTTAGCATTATGATTATTGAAACTCCCATTCCTCTTCCATTTATTATTCTTAAGAATCATTTTGTAACATTCAAACTTCTTAAATTTCTCTTTGTCCTAAGCAATATATTTCAGCTCAGACTCTTACTTAACTAATTTTTCAAAAACTTGATCCATCATAGATGGCCCATGCACATCTACCTCACATCAAATTTGGGGTTTTAATCCCATAATGAACTTTCAAATTTGAACCCTTTCATCTACTTTATACTGAGGAAAATATTTTAGGAGCTTAGTGAACTTCTCCCAATACTCATTCACTTAAATATCTCCCTACTTTAGATTCTAAAAATATGTCAGCTTCTAGTCAAAATACATATAAGGAAGACACTATGACCTAAATAATGTCATAAAATAATCTCAAGTGGTGGTAGTAGAGTCTAGGATCATTTTGAGATTCTTATTTACCCACCATATTGTTGCTTTACCAAAAATCTAAATCACCCCTTTAGATAACAACTCTTATAGTTAATCCTTCAACTCAACTAGATTTATAGTCTTCATCATATAAGGTGCCTTGGATTATAATTTTAAACTAGTTATTATGTCAATTGAGAAATTAAACAAGTGCTTGGGTAGTAATCCTAGTAATTCCTTAGGAAACAAATCCTTAAAATTCCTAAGTAAAGGATAATCCTTAATGGATACTCCCTTGTTTCCTCCATATCTTTTATTTTAAAAGTAAATGCCTAACATCCTTTCCTCTAACCCTTCTTAAGTTATATTTATGAAATCCACCTAAGTTTCAACTCCTTTTTATCACCATGAACCTGAGTTTGATTCCTAAAATCATCTTGACACTCTACCCTCTTCAAATAGAAATATACCTTTGATTTATGCTTATCAATTTAATTCACCCCTAGTATTACATCATATGACCATAGGGGAGATACATAAATATATACAATATTAGTGAATTTAGGTAACTCAATCTTATCTTCCTCTAAAGACTTATTGACTTTGACCTTAGCATCATGCCCATATTACACTAACCATGCACTTTCCATTGAACTAGCTTTCCTAGACAACTTAGAAAGCATATGTGGAGAAATAAAACACTCAGTATCTCTCGTATATATCAAAATGAAAATAGGTTAACCAAAAATATTACCTATAATCTTAATAGGTGAAGCTTTAAATAAACTTAATGATTTTTAACCATTGTATGGATTCTCTACTGTAAGTTTTCTTGTTGCATAATACCCTTGGTTTTTCATTTAGACTTTTCCTGAGTGCATTCCATGGAAAAGTGATCACATCCATATATGAAGCAACTACCAAGTGGTATTTTCATTTCTTTCTATTGGTTATCCTTGAACCTAGATTTCCCTTTTAATTTATTTCCACTTGATAAGTTACTAAACTTAACATTATGATTCTTGAATTGATTATTGGAACTCTCATTCCTCTTCCATTTATTATTCTTAAGACTCATTTTGGAAAATTCAAAATTTTCAAATTTCTCTTTAACCTAAGTAATATATTTTAGCTTAGACTCATACTTAACTAATTTCTCAAAAACTTGATCCATCATAGATGGCCCATGCACATCTACCTCACATCAAATTTAGGGTTTTAATCCCATAATGAACTTTCAAATTTGAACCCTTTCATTTACTTGATACTGAGAAAAATATTTTAGGAGTTTAGTGAACTTCTCCCAATACTCATTCACTAAAATATCTCCCTACTTTAGATTCTAAAAATATGTCAGCTTCTAGTCAAAATACATATAAGGAAGACATTATGACCTAAATAATGTCATAAATAACTCTCAAGTGGTGGTGGCAGTATATTCTAGGTTCATTTTGAGCTTCTTATTTACCCACCATATTTTTGCTTCACCAAAATCTAATATGCTCCCCAAACTACTTTAGTATATTTTGATTAGTTATATATCTTGAAGTACTTTTTGAATTCCATCAACCAAGATTGAAAACCATCCTAAAATACACTTCCATAAAATGTAATAAGATTTACCTTATTTATATCCCATTCAAGTTCTATGACTACTCAATCCCTAACATCCTATGGCACCTCATCATGCCTATGCTCTTAGTGAGCCTTTGGCTAAGCTTCTTACTGGACATGGTATTCTTCAGCCTCTTCCTGATTGAATTCCTCAACATGTCCATGCACTTCATATTCTAAGGCCATGATTCGGTCCCTAATTTCATGCATGGTAGTGAGAATATGATCTAACTTCATAGTTTACTCTACTAAAAATTGGTTTGAATCTAATAAAGGGTTGATGTTTGAATTACCCTCACCTCTAGGTCTATTACACATGAAAATGAGGATATAGTGGTATTATTTTCCATATAAATATTTATACTAATTAATTAACATCTCAAACAAAATTTTTGGTAAATCCATTACATGATCATCATTTTTAATGTATAACATTATATGTAGTTTGCACCTATGAAATAATTTAAGATACATAAATTTATTTTTTGCGTATAATAATTTTGTATTTAATATGTATATGTTATTGTTATTTTTGCGTATAAATAGTTTTTATTTTTGTTATAACGGTTGATTTTAACTTATATTTCTATATTATATATATATATATATGTATGTATGTATGTATGTATGTAGGTATGTATGTATGTATGTATATATGTATGTATGTATATATATATATTTATATATATATATATATATATATATATATATATGTATGTATGTATATGTATATATATGTATGTATATATGTGTGTGTGTGTGTGTGTATATACATATACATACATACATATACATATACATACATACATATATATATATATATACACACACACATATATATATATATATATGTATGTATGTATGTATATGTACGTACACACACACATATAATATTTTAGATATATAGTTTTATTTTTTAATTATATTATTTATTAATTTTGGTATTTATGTATTATTGATACTATGTGTATAAAGGATAATATTATTTAATTATAATGATGGTTTAGAACCTAATGACCTTTAAGTTCCTAATATGTTTAAATGAAACACAATATCAGGTCACAAATATATGTGAATATGCATGAAACACAAAATATATAATAAATTTTAAAATTTATAGTGATGTTTACTAATTTATGAAGGTAAGTATATGTATATTAAGATTATATCCTATTAGGTTCACTAAATTCTTCTTTATATATAATAGTTATTACCATAACATTATTAATCATAATAAAGATTGATATATGAGTTTTTGAAATGGTAATTGATTACATTATATATATATATATATATATATATATATATATATATATATATATATATTACAAATTACATTTACGTTAGATTAAAATTAAAGTATACCTTAAACTTATATTACAATAATTATTAGAGAGACTTTGAAGAAGATTGTGAGTAATGTAAAAATATTTTTGGTATTCATCATTGAAGGAAATTGAAACCAAAAATATTCTTCATTCAATCTAAAAAATATCTTAAAATAAAATATTCTCCATTTAATCCAAAGAACCTTTAGAGACTCTCTTATTTATTTAAATTGAATTTTAGGTATATTTTGGATGTGGGATAAGGTGGTTGTATTTTACAGCAAGATTTATTTCCCAATAAATATATATCAATCTTTATACATTAGACATCCTTATTAGAACTAATTTTGAAATAGAATATATTTAAAAATTAAATAAAATATGAGAACTATATGGGTCCTGATTCTAAAATAACATATATGTAGGCAACTCAAAATACTAGTCATAAGCCATATATTACATCCCTTGAAACAAAAAAATAGATATCAGGTGAAATGTTCTACTAAATGTAAATATGAGGTTTTAGTGAAATTTTAATTTTACTAAAGATCACTTTGTTGAAACCTAATGACTAATAAGTTCATGACATTCTTATTTTGGTATACCATTTGTTTGGAACCTGATAAATACTATGTTACTAAAAGTATTATTTACATATAATTATTTTTGAGAACCTAGTGGGTGATAAATTCTTAATATGAACATTGTGATTTAATCTTATGTTACCAAAGAGAAAATGTTGAAATCTACTGGTCACTAGGTTCCTAACATGGTTTTTTAGTTATAATGTTTGCTTGGAACTTAGCATCCACTTGGTTCTTAACATGACTCTTTAGTTATAGTGTTTTCTTGTAATTTAGTAGCTATCAATTCTTAGAAATATTATTTAATTATAATGTTTGTTGATAACCTAATGCCTTTTAGGTTACAAAAATTATTAGTATAGTACATTTAAAACTTAGTAGACACTAGGTTCCCATTTGTTGCACAATAATGCATAAGAGAAATTATATTTTGATGGTTAGATACATATAAGAATACAACATATAATACTTGAAAATATTTCTAATGAATCTAACATCAAATTACTTCTATTACGTATATTTATCTCTATATTATTTATCTTTATAATTATTATTTTTAATACATATTTTAGATGTTGATTAGTATCCATGGATTCCCAAAATATTCAAGATCTAAATAAAATTTGGTGATCATTATTATTTAACTTATTAAATAGGTGTGTTGACTCTTCTTTGCATTATATAAGTAGGTGAAGTAAAAGGGTTAGTGGCCTAGGAAGGTAACCTATACATTTTGAGATTACATAAATGGAATGAGTAGGTTAGGAAGTCAAATGGTAGGTGGCCTAGTATGGTTATCTCTACATTTTGAGATTGCATAAAAATAATGAGTGTTAATGAAATCAAAGGGTTGGTAACCTAATAAAGTGATATCTATATTTTGATATTACATAAATGGAAACAATTTTGTTTAGAGATATGGTGTTTGATTCATGTACATCCTTACAACTTGCCTAATAGTCACTTGTAGTTGTTTAATCCTCCCCAATCCTTGTGTATAAATTTCTCTCTCACCCTAGCTAAAAATCATGACAAGAATATAAACATGTGCTTATGAAAAATATTGGTATATATCCTTACATAATTCCACACAAATCTCCCTTATATGGTACCATAGTACATTCCCTTGCATAGTCCCATGCATGGAACACACTTTATTTTCATGCATCACAACTTGTATATTCTTGTTCAATCACTTTTCAACACTCATAGACTATGTAGCCTTGAGCATCACATAATACAATGTTCACAAATCTTACAAAATCACTTCAACTCACATCATAGTGTTCACAAATTTTGAAATGTTGTGTGTATCATTTGAAACCTCCATTATATTTAAAACCACTTTTTAATGCTCATAAATATATGCATATTTGTACAATACCTCAAAAACTTTCATCATGTCAACATACTTGTACATTTCTTCTTCATATAGCATGTGTTGTCATAAATCTTCACAAGTCCTATCCACATTAGTGTTTTCTTGTTATAACTTCATTGTGTGAGACAATAAAATTGGCATGCTCCATACATTAATAATTTTAGATCATATCCTTAACATGTTATGCATCAACCTCAAGTTTAACTTAGTTAGGGAAGATGAAGTGACTATGTAACCATTTTTCTTATAATGATTTTTTGTTTTGACTACCATCTTATAGCTCATATATATATATATATATATATATATATATATATATATATATATATATATATATATATATATATATATATATATATAGAGAGAGAGAGAGAGAGAGTAATGAAATTAATTAGACATCTAAGCACCTGTAGAGGTTAGAGATGACAAAATACCATAAAAGTGTTTATTATTTATTCTTTACCATCCAACCACATATTTAGTACTTTATTATTTTCTAGAAATATAGAAAATTAGAAAGGAATAATTCCACTTCTAATCAAAAAAACTTACACTCTTATCCTTGCTAACTCATGAGGCACATTTTTTATTGTCTTTATTTTATACATTGAATATAATTTGAATCTATAGATATCATTTTATTGTTTATCTTGAAATTTCATGGGGATCATTGAGCCTTGCCATTTAATTTAATTTTATCAATCCAAGGTTGGTGTCTAAGACTATATATAATGGGGATAATAAAATTCACAGTTAATAATTATTTATACCTAGAAATGGAAGTAAAACCTATGATTTTTTTAAATAAAATATAATATAATTAGATAAATAAAATCTAATCTACTAATAGAAAATAAATCAAAATTTAGTATAATTGTTGGAATCAAAAATTATAAAATTAAAATAAACTTGCAATAATTCAAATTATAGAAATGAAAATTTAAGAAGCTACTACACTATAGATCCAATTAATCATGCAAGTTAACTCTTTAACATACATCAAAATAAAAAAATGATGAAAAAAATTATAACTTAATACTAAAATAATACAAATATATAAATACCAAATGTTGTCCTCTTCCTTAAGAGAAGTGGCCTACTCCTCCCTTGGAATTGGACCAAGATCAATAAATAAAATGTTTTTCTCAATGCTCTAGCCTCTTATTGATGGAATAAGTATTTCTTCTTTATCCTATAGTTGGGAAGTTTATTTATATAATAATATCTTCAACCAACTGTTCTAAAAATCATATTTTCATATTTATTTTCCTATTCCTATGTTATAAGAATAACCTCCCTTATTTATTCATTTTTTATTAACAAAATGGAAACCAATATCCCAATATTCTAGGAGAAAATATTGGATATTTCTTACTTCTATGATAAAGGAACAACCTCCTTTATTTACTCATAAATTTATTAACAAAATGGAAACCAATATCTCAAAATTTTAGGAGAAAATATTAGATATTTATTACTTCTATTCTAAAGGAACAACCTCCTTTATTTTACAATGTATTTATTAACAAAATGGAAACCAATATCTCAATATTTTATGATAAAATATTGGAGATTTCATACTCCTATGCTAAAGGAACAACCTCATTTATTTTATCATCTATTTATTATCAAAATGGAAACTAATCTCCCAATATTTTAGGATAAATGATTGGATATTTCCTATTCCTATGCTAAATGAATAACAATATTTAATTGTATTTAAGTCTTTAGAATTGATAACCAACATTCTAGGTGAAAATATTGGAAGAATGCTAGATTTAATGATTTGACCATATTACATTTTTTTGCTTGGAAAATAAAGCTCATATTTTCTATTATTTTTCCTTGTAATGTTTGTGTCATATGAATTCAAAAGTAGAATATTTATTTAAATTTTAAGTACTATAAATATTATACATATTTTTGGAAATTTTATGTATAGACATCATTCTCTATGGGCATACTTCATCAGTGGGGTCGGTGTTATTTTTATATGAGTCTTAGGAGCTAGTTGTCAATGGAGACTCTAGAGTTATTTTGTGTAATAACTTTGGAGCTATATTTTATAATTGTATCATGGTGCTCAAAAACTTATATGTTTTCATTTTTATCCCATTTCATCTTTCATAGATAATATTTGGTACCCATTTTCTAATAACTATTATAAAACATCAATAATTTATATCAAAATGACATCTAAAGAATAGGTTGAATATGTATCCTACATTATAATTTAAATAATCAATAAGATATTATAATTAAATATAAATTCACTTTAAACAAATTTATGGAAGATAAAATGACATTACTTCTTGATATAAATGAGACATATTATGCTCTATTCAAAATGTGCTTGTGTATATTAGTCAACTTATACACACACACACACACACACACACACACACACACACACACACACACACATAAACCTTACATTTATCTTTAATGTGTTTGGGTAGATTCATCGAGTTAATCTTCTCCACACATTATACTATCCAAAAATCATTTCTAAGTGTGGAATTTTTTAATGTACAACTGTTACTGGGCACTACCTATATATATATATATATATATATATATATATATATATATATATATATATATATATATATATATATATATATATATATATATATATATATATATATATATATATATATATATATATATATATATATAGTGCCCAGTAACAATTGTACATTATATATATGTGTGTGTGTGTGTGTGTGTGTGTGTGTGTGTGTGTGTGTATGTATGTATATATGTATATGTATGTATGTATATATGTATATATATGTATGTATATATGTATATATAATGTACAACTGTTACTGGGCACTATATATATATATATATATATATATATATATAGGTAGTGCCCAGTAATAATTGTACATTAAAAATTTCCACACTTAGAAATGATTTTTGGATAGTAGAATGTGTGGGGAAGATTAACTAGATGAATCTACCCAAACACATTAAAGATAAATGTAAGGTTTATATATATATATATATATATATATATATATATATATATATATATATATCTTAAATGTGTTTGGGTATATTCATCTAGTTAATATTCCCCATACATTCTACTATATAACACTCATTTCTAAGTGAGGAATTGTCTAATGTACAATGGTACTGGGCACTACCATATAAATGATGGAAATAAAAACATTGTTATTTTTATGTGTATAAACACATGAGCATATAAAGAGAAAAAAGGACAAATATTCATCCATGTTTCATCCTACCTAAAAGAGTGACATAATAAGATAGATATGGGAGATGTCCAAAATAAAATTTAGGTAGTCTTAGATGTCCAAAATATCATTGAGTATTCACTATAATCTCAACACATCAAGTTCTCCAGTCATTTTTTTGGGTTGATTTTTTAGCTCAACCCAACACCCAATCCTATTTCTTGTTGTCCAATTACTTTTGGTTTTAGAAACATACCACTTCAAAGTCAAATTAAATCTTTAAATTTCATTTTTTAAAGGAAAAATTAATTCTAAAACATTGTATGGTTGGATTTGATAACTCAAGGTGTACATCTCAAACAATCAATTCACTAATATTGATAAAATTACCTTCACTGTGTTGAATATGTCCATACATGTATCTCACTAGTGGGATAATATTAGCGTGAAATTCACAAAATAGTACATTTGAATTGAGTCTAGGAATAATTTTTTAATACACTAAAGGAAGAGTATTATCCTCTCAGAAACATTGTAATTTGAATGGATTAGGATCCATTAATTATGCCTATGTAAGAGGAAGTCAAGGAACAATACATCAATGAATTCCATGGCTAAATTAAATGTCCTTTTTAATAAATTTAAATAAAACCATAAGATGATGAATTAAATTGGTGGACTTTCATTTTATATTCATCTTAGGATGGAGTTATTAAATTTTGACTCTCTAGATCAAGCTTATCATAATGCAACCAAGATTTAATCCAAAAATAAAATGAAGAAACATCTTCAACTAATTCATTTTACAAGATCCAAACCATGCACACTACACCATCTCATCCACATTCATATAATTAGAACACGCATCACAAGGGATAATAATTTATGAAGGTTTTAAAATACTAGAAATATTTTACACCTTCTACCTTACAAAAAGACAAGAAGAAACAAAGTGATAAATGGTTTCATTATAATTACTCACATGACCATGACATTTATAAATTTAATGCATATAAATAATTAATTGTGTAATATATTTTAGGTCCTACAACCATGACAACACCAATTTATATAGTTATTTTTTGAAATACCAATGCCTTTACACTAGAAAATTCTTAGTAGAGTGAGTTTTTTTCCACACAAATGTTTTGGTTAATTGAAAAATTATCAATGTCATCATCAATAGTGGGATTAAAAATAAAATAATTTCACAAGATACAAATCATCTTCTCACACTTCCTACAATGGCTTTTTTTTATAAATACTCACTTAGGCTGCTTTAGTAAGGAAAGGATATAAAAGTCTAGAGATAATATAATTTTGAGTACAATGTAAAACCAATGGAGGATAATGTAACTTGAAACATATCACCTCTTGAGGTTTATTGAATTTTATTTATAATACCATACTTGTTTTACCATGAGGTTATGTATCAGGAGAAGCCACAAAAATGGATTTCTAACCTTATTTGAGTTATCTCAACTTGTTTGAGTCATTCCCTATGACAAAATTCACATTGATATCTACCATTCTACATTAGAAACTACTATCACATGATTAAAATTTTGTGTTTTCATGTTCCATCCTAGTACACCAACATGAGAGATTAAGAAAGTATTGGCAATGTATACTACAAAATCATCATCACAACAAAAATAACTTTAAAATTTACTAAATAAGTATGGTAAAGTATTCATAGAATTGAAGACCTTGAAACACATTATGTATTAAATAATCATAATAATTTACTTCTTCGATCCCCTCTTACAAATATCCCTCTATACTGCATATCAATTTGGGATAATCATGAAGTTTAGAACCAAAAACAGGAGTTTATTGATAATGGAAATATCATGCCTAATATTTTCCTTATAGGAGTATGATATTCCTTTATCCCAAGAAATATGGGACTTAACACCATTGAATACACTATCATGAAATTAAAAAAATCACAATAAATATTTTTTACCTATTTCCATTCATTGAAAACCTCTTGGATCAACTTTACGATGCTCAAGAATTCATTAAGATTGAACTAAAGTCAGGTTACCACTAGGTTCTAGTCCATTATAAATATGTCTACAAAACAAATTTCAAGACACATGGAGGATTTTTGAATGGATGGTCATGAATTTTGACATAAATAATGTGAAAAATATACTTGTGCACATAATGGATGACATACATTAGTTGGTTCTCAACTCCTTCACCATTATTTACTTAGATGACATACTCATCTATAGAAAGACTTTAGAGGAGCATATGTACCACATACCACACATACTAGACTCTTAGTATAATCACAAGTTGAAATATAATGTTTTAAAAATTAAAATTATTCATTATTAGGTTGCATAATTGATTGGAGAAATATACATGTAGATTTAGATAAGGTTAGAGTGATCCAAGATTGGACTACTCTATACAATATCATAAAATTGAGGGGTTTTATTATACTTAAAAAATTTAATGATAGGTTAATTATAAAGTTATTAAACATCACATGGCCTCTCAATAAGATCATGTAGGTTATAACAAACTTAAGTTTCACACCTACACAACAACATGCTTTTGATGCTATTAAGTAATGAATTTATGTAGTACTTATTTTTACAGTGCCCAACATTTTTCACTCCTTTAAAATTCATAGTGATGCATCTAAATATGAATTAAATGAAATAGTTAGGATTTATTGAAATGTAGTCACATAATAATTAAATTAATTCAATGATATGGTCTATTACTACTCCACATATGATAAATAATTGTACATTATTATGAAAGAATACTAGCAATGGCATCATTACATCATGGGTAAGGAAATAGTAAATATTTTCGATCATAAGTTAATCTAGTTCTTACAAACATAGATACATATATATATATATATATATATATATAATTTATGCCACATGAATTATATTACTTAAATATAATATTTCCATCTCATTATAAAGAATAGGAAAGGAAAGAATAATAAGGTAGAAAATTTCCTTTATCGACCGATGGTTCACATGTTCATCATAGTGATAGACACTTGTGGCTACAAATGCATAGATTAGGTATCCCTTTACTCATATAAAAATTAAGTTTCAAAATTTTACACCTCTATTACTACTAGTAAATAATTTTGGGAGTTTTACTTGTCTAATAAGATTTTATACAAGCTTGGACATCTTTGTGTTTCTGATGACACACCTTATAAGAGACTCATTTTTAAAGTGCACTCTACTAATAAATCCATCCACTTTGGCATTTAAAATAATATATCCACATTTTATTCACACTTATATTAACTACACATGCACATAAATATGGATCACCATATTAATACTTACATTCCTTTTTTCAATCTAAATCCCATGAACTAGAAGTTAGAGATTGCACACCTCTATTGGTTCCATATAAAATGTGAGAATCAATAAACATGGATTTCATGACTATATTGCCTATGAAAAATCACAAAAATGATCTTGTGTTTAGAGTATTTTAAATGTTATCAAAGATGACTATCATGGTTGCCTGTAGAAATGGCATTGAAACATTTGACACTTCACAGGATTTATTCACCCATGTGAGGGTTCACTTTGGTTTCCCTAAATCCATTTTATATAAATGAGACCCATGATTTGTGAGTATTTTTTGGTAAACATTATGGGAATTTATGGGTGAAAAAATAGATCAATTGGTGGCATTTCATCCATAGAAATAAGGAAAAATAGAAGTTTTAAACTACACATTAATTTATCTTCTATGAATATACAATTGTGTACATGCTTGAATTTAAGATGACAAATTGATTTAAATCCAACATGCCTAAAATATATTATTTCATATTTATATGTAGATTATTCAATTCATGACATGTATTACATTCCAACCTATGAAATGTCTAGACATATCCTATCACATATTACTTAGAATCAAGCCATGCATGCATGAGAGGCAAACAAATAAGGTGGATAAAATTATTAAACACAGAATTTTTCAAAAACAAGTTTAATATATCCTCTTATGTCCTTATAATATTTGCAAGGATCCCCATGGTGTGCATCACAAACCTAATACATTATGAGTTGGTGATAAAACCTGGTTATGCCTTAAAAAAAAATACATAAAGGATCTACACTATAATATAAATCCTCTATGTTATGGTTATATCATCATTATATACAAAAATAGTAACAACACATTCATTCTTTATCTACCTCCAAACTTGGGCATGTACCCAGTGTTCAATATGGAACTCCTTACGCCTTACTTCCCTCTACTTCTTGAATCAATAGTGGTATGACATCTTTATTATTTGGATTTTGATCACTTGCATCCCATATCCAAGGATCACATCATCAAAATTATGGACACATGCACCAGCCATGGCACACATAAGTTGTTTTTAGTGGTCAATTCCAAGAAATATTTTTATCAAGCTAAATGGTATAAACTTTGATAGATTTAAATTGAGATCCCTTAGCTAACATAAGAGGAAATGGGTAACATTTCTTCTAAGTAAAGGTATAATGATCTATGCATATCATGCCTCATATCCACACACATCCATATAAGCCTATTTACTTCTCTTACATAAATTAAGCTCCTCACCCTTGTAGCATCTCATGATAAGAATAAAGACACATGGTTATGTTTAACATTAACAAATCTATTTAAAAAACATTCTACAACACTCCCTTACCTTGAAACTCACCCAAAAAATTGTGGTATCTATGAATTATCATGTACCTTGGTGTATTTCCCTTCATTATCCCACACATGTATACTTTATTTTCAACCCTCATAACTTATACAATCATATGTGATAAATTCTCAACCCTTGCAGCCTCTATAGTCTTTCACATCACACATCATAATGCTCACAACTTTTTTAGCCTTGAGATAACTCACTTCCTTAGTTTTCATATATATTTCAATGCCACACATAATATTCATAACATTTCTATTATTCATTCACCACTACCTAGTGTTCATATCTCCACACATCATATCCTTGAGACACATCAACATACATGTGCATTTCATCTCCACATTCCACATGTTATCACAAACCTACACATGACCTTTCCACATTAGTTTTCACATTTTACCAATTTTTTACCACATAACATGCTAGGTGGCACACTACACACCTACAACATGTCAAAGTATCCCTAAGCATACCACATGTTAGTCTCTATCAATTGATTAGGGAAGGTTAAGTGACTCTATAATTTTTATTTATGTAGATGTTTTTAGTTATATATACCATTTTTTTAACTCGTATTATATCAAAATTAATCAAATATCTATGCATACATAGAGTAAAGAGATAACACTCAGAGAAAAAATGATTATGTTAATTGTTCTATATCATTCAAAAATATGTGTATAATTGTATTCTTTCTCATTAGTCTAAAAAAAATTTATATAAACATCATTATTATTTTATAAGAGATTGCATTATTTTCCTTAGTGACTCATTACACACATCTATAATTTTCCACACATTATATAAATTGAATATAAATTATATTTATGCATATCAATCTTCTTATTATGTCAAATGTGTTTGGGTAGATTAGTTCTCTGAATCTTCCATGCACATTTTACAACTCACCACTTATATCAAGTGTGGTATTCTCCATTGCACACCTAATCCTACACACTTATATGCCAATAATTGTTAGTAATTTGTATTAAAACAATTCAAAGGAGGCGTGAAACCTTGTTTAGAGGTAAGAAATTTCAATCCTTACTCACACCACTCTATAACTAGTCAACCAATATTTATGGATGTTTATTGTGAAAAATATTTTTCAAAACACTTATTTCAGTTTAAATAATTGAAATATTGATGATTCATCGAAAGGGTCATAATCTGAATGGTGGGAGTGATGGTTGCTTATATCCACTAGGGTACAAATTACTCTAGGTACTTGACATGGAGAGTCAAGTGGTTAAGGCCAATATCATCTCCTAGGTAGCTTTGACAACATAGATGCCCCTTAATAGAATAAATTAATTTTTATAAATTGGGGGTTTCATTATTAATTATTTTTATTTGGTAGATGTTATACACACACACACACACACACACACATATATACATATATATATATACATATACATATATATATATATACATATACATATATATATATATATATATACATATATATATATATACATATATATATATATATAGACATACATATATATACATATATATATGAGAATATAACTCATTAAATTTTGTCATTGGAAGTTTTTTGATTCAAAACACAACTTTGAATTCAAGGCTCGTGTAAGAGCATCAAAGACGTAGCCTCAATAGGTGGGTATCATTCCAAAAAATGGATACACCATCATTAAAGGTAGGGCCTATAAGGATTAAGAGTCAATAATGATAGAAGCAAGATGGTACAAAATTTTGAGAGATTTAATATTTGAAATTTTGATAGGACTATATAATGTCTCTATCAAATGGTCATACAAGAATGTAAAATCTTAGACCCTCCAATATCCACCATTTCTATGTTCTCTCACCTTTTTAGGTCACCCAAACTTGTGATGTAGTGGTGGATTTGGGACAACAAGATTTGGAGTAGATCCTTGTGTGCTCATGGGAGGAGTTGAAGGTGTCACAAAACTATTTGAAGAAGTGATATAAAGGAAGAACCTATAGAATGCATACAATCTATTTGTCAAAATGCCACCTAGAGATCTTAGCTTTAAATCTCCATACACTACTTTGAATGGACATTAAGTAGAGGTTTGTTAAACCCATAAGTGAATCCAAAAATTAAATAATTTGATGAACATTACTTTGTCACTACTTTTCTTACAGCTAGTGTGTGCTCTTTGGGTAGTGAAAGAAAAAGAGGACACATGCTGAGTGTTTGAAAAAATGTCAAAATGAATTTATTTTTCATGGAATGGTATGATAATACAACAAATTGATTTCAAGGGCCAATTAGTCTCCTCCAAACTAGATATCATTTTAACTTCATGTACATCTAGGATTAGGGGATTGACAAAAGTTAAGAGAGATAAGGAAAAGAACAAGATAGTTTATATTAGTACCACAATAATAAGTTTTAGAAATATTTATGTCTGAAAATCATTTGAAAAAATGAATAAATGGTTATGTTTGATTAAATTACTACATAGAAGAAATTAAGAGAGAGTAAGATTGGCATCAGATAATGATTTATATTATTCTTTGAAAAACTATTTGTTGTTGAGTTCAGCCAATAGATCTTGTGGCTGATATAAAATAGATTATAGAGTACACATGATGGGTTCCATCATCTCATCAATGTCTTCAATATAAGGGAAAACAACTTGAGGATCACTCATTACTCTCTAACAGGATATAGTCATGAATTCTACTCCTTATATCATGTTGAGATTATGAAGAGGCATTTTGGGTGCTAGGATATCATATTCATCTAAAATTTGGTCTTTCAAGGAAGTGATGAAAAACATAGATACTAAATAAAGTGTTTAGAATCCTACAACCATTTCTAGTGCCTATATTTTGAAACATATAGAGGAGATTCTGACTCTGGTGATTAATGAATGAGGAAGATGTGATTCTATATAAGACAAACTTAGAGAAAGAGATAATAATTTGGATATTTAATGGATTTTGGCCACCTAAAGTGGCTTTATTTCAATGTATTCATTTGACTTGGTCAAAGTAGTGTGAAATCCCTCTTTGTTCTAAGAGGTTTTTCAATGTCCATTTTTCTGATGAGGTAGATTATCAACCAATCTTTGTAGATGGTTCTTGATTTTTTGGAACAATAGGTTTTTACCACACTCTATTTCCAAAATTTGTTCTAAATTCTCACTTAGTTACCAAAATGTCAATATGTATTTGGCTCCCCAATCTTCATCTAGGTTTATACACATTTGCTTGTATTTATGTGGAAATAGGTATTAACAAGGGTCTACCAGATAAATTGATAATCAAATGTGAAAATATTCATCATATACAAACATTATATTTTGAGAATACTTATTTTTGATGTCATATTTGTAATATTACTAGACATATCATGCTACCTATCCCAGGCACAAAATCCTCCATAAAAACATAAGGGTCAAAACCAACATACAAAAGATGGAGATTTTTGGTGTAAGAGGAAGAAGAGGAAGTGGTGAATAATGAGGAAATTTAACATAAATCAAAATGAAAAAATGAATGATCTTGGATAAATAGAGGCTCATTTGGTAGAATTTTTCCCTACTACAATGGAAAGAGAATATTAGATTTTATCTATGAGGATTATTCGAATGAGAATCCACCACATGGAGTGAAGAGGGTTTATGAATCAAAGAATTCAGATTATGATAAGGAGATGATGACTCATCTAATTTTGGAAATTGACTTCTAAATCACCTATATATAATCAAAATATAGAATTTCAAATAGTCGTAATCGAGCCCTGTCATGGGGTGTGGTAGGGTGTTAAAAAAATGAAAGGTAAAAAAAGTAGAATGGAAGATTATTTACGACATGCTTCCCATTAACTTCTAGTCTTAAAATGTTGGGATTGATGGTATATTTTACTTTGGGGACCTCTCTTTACTCTATGTTATCCCTTTTTTTCTATGGAGGGATTTTTGTTTTCTTTTTTGATGAGGTTTTTTTCCTCTTTTCTTGATCCTTTTTCCTTTGGAATGCTGAAAATCATTTACAAAATGTAATTTCTTATTTATATTAATATGAAGTTATAATTTTTTGGGGGGGAATCCAAAAATAAAAATGTCATATAATTTATTTTGATGAGAATGTAATAGGGGTTTATTTACAAGAGTTTTGTAAATTAAAAAATATATTAAAGTTTATGTACATAAATCTACATGTTAAATGTGCAAGATAAGGGTCTTTAAAAAAAATCCTTTACTTTCACCTAACTTAATATTTTTTTTAAAATACAAAAATTATTAAAAATAACAACTTAATTTACTATTATTATTTTAAAAAATTTTCCTTATATTACTCTGGATTAAATTTCACTTGAAGACAACTACAGATTATTAAATATTAAATACATTTATCTCATCTCAATATTAGCTCTATAATTATAACAATAAGATGATAATAATAATAGTAATTGCATTATGATTATTTTATTTTGGGTTTAAAAAATCTTGACCAAAGCATGCATGCTCTCTCTCTCTCACACACACACACACATTAGTAAAAATAGGTTTAATCAGTCCAACTCTCATTTATTAGATAAATAAATGTTTTAGAAAGATGAAATATGATTTTTTATTATTATTACAAATCATTATTTGTATCTATAATTTTATATAGGCAAACAAAAAATAAGCATACATAATAGGTAGAAAAACCTTCAAAATTATCATAGGTCTAGTAAAGAGAATTATCATACCATATAGCATGTTCTTATCTATACATATGTAATTTAATTATTATAAAAATAGAAAATAGCTCCAAAGATATTAAGTATTATAGTGTAAAAACTAATATATTCATTTTCAAGCACATTCACGTAAACCAAAAAATAAATATCCAAGAGTAGCTAAATAAACAAAGATTCACCATGCAAGTTCAAACATAGATGTTTTTAAACCAACATTCATGATGGTTATTGGTAAACCTCGACATCCATTTTCACATAATTATTTTACACTCTCTAAAACTTCTCACTCATGACCATAAAAATACCAACTTCAAAAACAAATCCAAATTTACCTTCTAAAACATCATCCTTTCCTCCTTTTATCATAGTAAAATATAAACTGCACCATTACTATTTTATTAAAACATACTATCAGCACAACTCACTAAATCTGCTTTCATAAAAACATCAACACCACTAAAATTTTCAAAAATATTAGAAATCATATTATCCTTTATGAACATTTGTCAATAGCACTAAAAATTTATTCTTCAAAATAACATTTGGCCCATTTTCTATAGCAACTGAGTTTGCTTTATCCCTACCCAAAATATCTACCCCAATTATGGATTTGAATCTAGCCATTTATAAAAAAAAATTAACTACCTCAAGATCCCTCTCACATTTATTTAATTTAAAACATGGATATGAATAATTAGTTACACTTGTCAAAATATTCAAATTTAGGAAATGACTCACCTCTCCATCCTAAAATCTCCCAATGTATGTTTTTTAAATATACTCAATAATATCTACTAGCATGAAGAACGACCTATATATGGATTTGAATGTAGTCATAAAAACCAACCTTATTATATGAAATCCATAAATTGTGACAAAATCCTTCATATTATTATTAAAATATTCAATCTCATTGATCAATCCAATCATAAAACATGACTTAATACATAACTAATATCCATACTCAGAATACTATTATTTTAAGTATAAGAAGTAAGAGATTATTTAAAAATTAGGATGTCACTTCCAAATTTACCCTATTTTTTGGTGTGCCCTAACACAAACACCTCATTTTCAAATTTTAATGGGGACCCACTATTATTTGAATATCCTTATTCAAGGTCCTCTAAGTCTTAGATATTTGTGACACTAGTTTCAATTTTCATAAGTCTAAAGTTTATATTCAAAGTCTAAATTTATAGGTTTATAGAATTATGAAAACCAAAAATTGAATGGTCTTTTTTATTTATTTTGAAAATGGACTTTCATAATTAACTTTATGATTTGAACTAATGGAACTAATATGTCTCATCCTAGTGTTCTTATGTTTTTTGTGTGTTCATAGGACTATTAGTGAAGACTTAAAAATCATTCATGGTCAGACCCTACTTTTATTTATCTGAGATCAAGACAAGTGGCATTCTTATGTTACTTAAATCCCTTCAACCTTCACAAAAAATTTAACTCTTTAGAATCCCTGAGCTCCAAGACATTAATAGGTGGTATTACTACATTACATAGATACCATCAAGTTTAAATAAAATATTAAGTGTTCAAAGTCTCCAAGCTTTGAGAACACACCAAATCACATTTACATGAACTTGAAACCACAAAATTTAAAAATAGAGGTAATCATCTAATGGTCTCAAGGTTTTGAGCTCTGAAAACTTGACAAGTGGCATAATATCATTAACCTAAAACCTCAAAAGGATTAAATATATTCTAATGGTCTCGAGGCCCCATGGTCTAACAAATATTATGTTCTAAGCTCTGAGAACTTGATAGATGCCACAATATCATTAGCCTAGAACTATCTAAGTCTAAAACCAAGTTAATAGCTTAATATTTCTAAGGATCTAAGACCCTAAGTCCCTATAGTGTCAATATCATGACACATAGAAAGATCATGTTACTCAGAGCCTTCCAAAAGATATACATAGTTCAAAAGGATTAAACAATCAAGGCTCTAATCCTCCAAATTATCATGATCCTGAGATTGCTCCACATGGCTGAAATAGTTAATCCTACAACCATGGAGTACATAAATTAAGATCATAAATATAAAGATTTGGGTAAATGAGAAGTAAAAAAGTGTCACAATTAAAGATACACATTAGCAAAATATAAATGAATAAGTTAGATAACAAAGTAGAAGCCATAAGTGAGAAATTGAAACATGTTTAAATAAAGTGACTGAAATACAAAGTTAATAAAAAGTTTCCATATGTCAAAACAAACCAACCAAAACAGACTTATACATTCAAATTTAAAATGAGAACCAAAATAGGTAACTATTATTTAGATTAAAGTCACATGAATTGAGAATTTAAGTCATAAATGTTAGGTAATATATGCAAAATCCAAGAAAAAGGCAAGTCATTTCATCATTAATTTATGATTAAACATTGTAATTACAAAGCTCTCTTATGAATAGAAACCTTAGTTTTTAATGAATTTGTAAAATAACATTTATACATGTTGGCAAAAGAATTACATGGTTTAGATTATATAAATTGCTTCTTCTTCAAAATTATCATGTGTTCAAACCCATATCTACATATTCTTATGCTATAAATACCAAATACACGAATACCATGTTCAACAAAAATTCCCTCAATTTCAAGTTTCCATATGACTCGATACTCTAGAATGTAGTTGAGTCTATCGCACCATAATCTAAACAAGACCAATTATCATAGGATGAGAAGTAATACATCAATAACTTACTACTATTTAGAACCACAGGGCTTCATCAAGCAATGTCAAAACTAGAGGTAGTATCATGTATCCACTTGCTTCATGATTTATTATTTAATAATACTTACTCTAGAGACTATCTACACCTTATAAAATAGAATAATGGTGAGAATTTTTATACTTTTGAGGCTTGGAATTGATGTTGTCATTGATGTTAAAGGTTGTTCATGAGGAAACTTGAGAAGACTTGTGCATATGATACCTAATCCTATGGATGAATGAGCATGGTGGCCTAATAAGATGGATGGATAGAGGAATAAAATGATATATGATGTTTTTTAAGCATTCATATGATGCATTAGATCACTCATGAGTGTCTCAAAGTAAACCTTTAGGGGTAATACATATAAACCAAACATGCAACTAGAATAGTTCTAGACACTATTTGACCTAATAAGGTATTATAAAGTGTTGTCTCTTATTAAGGATTAAAATTAGTGTTTTATCATATGAGAGGTTTATTTATAATGTGAGTGAGGTGTTGAGTGTATGGAAAGAGGCTTTAAGGTTAGTTTTAAGGCCTAATGTGACTTGTAGGTCAAATGCTTAGAAAGCAAAGAGAGAGATGGTGGCTAGATGGGGTATCAAGATTAGTTTCCAAAGAAATAATTAGTATATATTTATTGAAAAAGGTATTTAAATTTTTTAAAATGTATTTACCAACTCTAAGGTCAAAATTTTGAATAAAAGGCTTGAAATGTGGTTTTGAGGTTTCATGTGTGCACAAAATGAATGATTCTCAACTTGAGAAGAACTTTCAAGTAATCATTGACATGTTTAATCTATAAATTAGAACTAAATCCATTCATGGTATATGTTTAAGGGTATTAAATAATATTTCAAATCATTGGTTTTTGGAATAAGGGGTTAAGCTTTATGAATGATTGTTAAGACTATAAGTTGGTTTAAACCTCTCTAAAACCCTAACTTTAACCTGATATGGAAGATATTGATGGAAATGGATTAGAATAGATTGGATTAACTAGTTTTATGATTATATAATGTATTTCACTCCAAATTACCTCCAATTTTCATTGGTTTATCATGTGAGTGAGTGGACCCTATAGGAAAAGCCTTATTTCTCATAAATTTATTGTAGTAGGCAGATTAGACCAAGTCAAAGTTAATAAATAGATGAAGGTTGAATATTGAGACCTTTATATTATGTCCATGGTGGTTTTTTAGTAGGTTATAGACCTTATATGTGTTAAAATTATCTTGCAAGTTAGCCTATTACTAAAATTCCTAATGGTGTAGATAGTGAGAAAAACCAGACAGAAGTGAGAATGAGATTAGGGATGCATTTTCAAGGATTAGGGATGGATCCAGATGTATGGGATTGTTTTTAAAGAAATTTAATACATATATGTATTGGATATAATATTTTGAAATGATTTTATATATCATAAAGTTGCTCTCAAATTGACTCATCTAACTTAGTGAGGTCTATGTATAATGAAGTCATGGGATTGGTCTGTAAGACCAATATTACTATTGCAGATTATGATATAATTTTTTGAATTTTTTATTAAGATTTTTTAGAATCACATAAATTCATTTTAAATCTAATAAAGTAATTTGACAGGTATTATAGGTCATTATTTCCATGATTGTGTTTTGAAGATTATCGGTAGTTCTAAGTAGGCTACCTACAGAGAAGGGTTTGAGTAATTTTTCCTTGATTTGTGAGGTATAATTTACATGATGATTAATTTAAGGTCATTATTCTTCTCTTTATATTATTTTTTCCCATCATTATTTAACAAAATTATGATTTTGGTTCAGTTGTTCAAGGTAGACTTTATGGGTATGCACAAGCCTAATTGTGAATAGTGTTAGTGGCAAGGTTCAAGTGGTGGTTAGAGATAAAATGTGTCATGGACCTAGGATGAGTTTGTTAGCACTTGTTCCAAAGTACTAACATTAGATTATATTTTTGGTAGGTTAATTAATATTATTGTAAATGGGGCATGCATCTTTTAGTAAAGTCACCCCCATAAAATAAAATTACTTAATTTAATTTTAGGTAGTTTTCATGTTTTATATTTATTAATTAAAACTACCTTACGGGTTGCTTTCCCATATTTAGTTGGTTATATGATTATTTGTTTTTACCGGTCATTGGTAAAAACTATATAAATCCATGTTTGCATTGTAAAAGGGTTAACGGAGTAAAGGCACCCTTATGTACTTGATTTTTTAAAGATTAATAAAATACTTGTGCACTCACACTAAATGGGGACAAGGTTCAACCTATTTGTTTCAAGGAGTTATCAGTGGTATCAAAGCATGGTTATTTTGGGTGCTTGGTGAATTTGAAAGGAGCAAGGTGAAAATTCAAATTCACATAATTTCATTGGCATGAAATAAGGTATGCCATATATTTTATTGGTTTAAATGTTTGAAAAATTATTAAATTATTTTAATTTTTCAAATATTTTTTTTACATTTAAACCTATGTTTTTCATATACCACCATCTGGTCTTTTTGATCATTCATACTCCATTAAAATTGTGTTAAAACCTCCTCATATGGCATAAAAATGAATTTTTTAGCATTTAAATGTTATTAAATTCATTATTTGTTGGAAAAATCAAACTTGTATGGCATGTTTCCTATTGAAAACCTTTGTAATTTCCATTCATGGTTGCCTTTGTTATTTCCATTCATTCTTTGGTCTCTTAAAAGCTAAAACACCTGCAAATATTATTAAACCCCTATTTTTTGGATTCAAAATGAAAATTAGGGATTTTTTGGAGTTCTACGGCCTGTGGTATAGCCTTCCAACACCCTGGCTTCATTTTAAACTCATTCCCTGCAAATATACCTCCAAAATTTTGTCAAAACTTAGTTAAAATACATTTTATCTAGCTTGTATAGATTTGTACAGCCTGTAGGAGAGAGAATAGGTGCAAAAATAATTACCAGCAGTAGCCATGGCATCCCAGGAAAGCATGACACAAGTATAAAATTGGATTTTTTTTTTTTTTATATTTGTTGTGGCTGGGTCCCACGGGAGATAGCTTTGAAGAGAAGGCTAAAAAAGGAAAAAAATTAAATCTATTTACACATATGTAATTTTTATTTTATTTTTCCCTCATACACAAAATCTAGGATAAGTAGAAATTTCTGAGTGTAATGTTCTAAAAATACTCTTAGAGCAATTGGTTAAGCTTATTTTGTAAGAAGTTTTCAAAGGAGGAGGTCAAGGGTTTAAATCCCTTCTTTTTGGAGAAAGTTCTTTTTACTTTAGATTTTTTTTTTGTAAAAGTAATATTCCCTTTTTATATCTAAATGTTGTAAAACACATACTTATTGTATTGTGTTATTTAAATTTTTGAAAAAGGGGGAATTCAATCATATTTCTTTTACATTATTGTGGTGATATAAGGGTGTAATTGGTGGAATAAGGTTGTATTTAGTGAAATAAGGGTGTAATAATTGATTTTTGGTGAGGTTAAGTACAAAACCCATAAAAAATACTTGTTTTTCTTTTGCACCCTATGCAGAGGTTAAGTTCAAAACCCCATAGAAGCAGTGTCTTGTGTAGTGAGTGTGATATTTATTTAATTTCTTTTGCATTTAATCACACTTTTCTCTGCTACACTTACTTTCATTTCAAGATGCTAAAAAATCAAAATTTACTTTTAGATGGTGATAGATTAACAATATTCAATTATTTAGATTGGAAATGATTGATGGAGGCTTCACTAGTTTTTAATGAGATATGGGATATTGTTAAGAATGAAAATCCCACATTGTCCATAGAGTAGGTTAAATTAGATATATTCAATTTGCATTATTCTAAGGCCTTAGCTCTCATTAAATCCTATTGTACTCATGATACTTATGTTCATATTGAAAATTTTCCTCATAGTTACACTGCATGGAAAACATTGTTAGATATGTATGATAAGAAACCGAAGCATAAGAAGATAGATATTCATATGAAGATGGGGATATGGGAGAATATATGTCTAAGTTGAAAAATATCACTACTGAGTACACTAAGGCTGGTTTTGGAAAACTAGATGATGATTTCATAGTTATTGCTTCTTTAAATGGACTACCAGGGTCTTATAAGAATTTTGTTGAAATGTTGCATGTCTCTAACAAGATCACAAGCATCACCTTTGATAAGTTGGTTGAGTTTCTCATCCAACATGACCTCTCTCTACCCAAGAAATCCAAGAAAACTGATGAAGCCCATGTTTTAGAGTCAAAGCCTAGAGGAAATAGTTATAGAGGGGGTCGAGGTTACAGAGGAGGTAGATATCAAAATAGAGGTAGGGGTCATTCAAATAATCAACAATCTAATCAATCACATTCACATGAAACTAGTGATTGAGGACATGGTCACAACTCATATAGAGGCAGAGGTCGAAGTAGATCAGACATTTAATGTCATAGATGTGGAAAATTTGGTCACATTGCCTCATAATGTAGGATTCCTTTTGATAAAATTTAGAGGCTAGAAAAAGTGACTAAGACTAACTCTACTCATTATGATGATCATGACTATGATGAGTCCAGTAATGTTGCCCATGAATCTACATTCACTACTTTGGGGCACATTGATTATATTGAATATGAGGCTAGAGATGAGCTCATAGATGTATGGGTTTTAGACACAAGAGCAACCAAACACATGACATTTAGGAGAGATTTATTTTGGTCTTATAAGGAAGCTTTTCTCTCTCCAGTTGCCTTACCAGATAAGTCTATGCATACACCACTAGGACTTAGATCTATTCAGATTGTTCTTCCTAATGGGTCTATAAAATACTTGGAGGATGTTTGGTATGTTCCCACATTGAAGAAACACTTAATTTCTTTGGTAAATATTTGAAAGAAAGGTTATCAAATTGTGCTTGAAAATGGGCTCATTTACATCATTTCAGTGAAGGATGATTATAAAATAATGTATATAGGATATGAAGATGGAAACTTGGTTAGATTGAATTGTAAGGTGCTTCCTCCCAATATAGAACTTGTAGCAGTTGTTGACATAGGTACAAGTACTATGTCTACATAGTGGTTATGGCATCTCCACTAAAGACATTTGAATATCCACTCTTTAGTGGATTTGTAGAGATATGGTATGGTGAATGGGTTGCCCACTTTTCACAAAGATAGTATTCTTTGTGAGTCATGTGTCTTGAGCAAACAAAATTAGGAAAAATTTCCTAAATAGTCATCTTAGAGAGCCAACAGATGTTTATAGTTAGTTCATAGTGATGTATGTGACATGAAAAAGTCATCGATTGGTGGGTGTAGATACATTGTCTTGTTTATTGATGACTTTTCTAGGATGACTTGGGTATTCTTTATGAAAAACAACTATGAAGTTTTCACTAAGTTTGTTGATTGGTTACACTTAGTCAAAAAATAAACAGGTTCACATTTGGCCACTCTTCATTCAGATAATGGAGGTGAGTATACCTCAAATGAATTTTTAGATTATTGTCAAGAACATGGTATTTATTGACAATATAGCAATGCTTATACTCCACAGCAAAATGGAGTATCTAAATGAATGAATATAACTTTAGAGGGCACAACACATGCCATGTTGCACTATAAATAGCTCAATGATAATTTTTGGGCCAAAGCCATTGGTATTGCAGTGTATTTGAGAAACAAGTCCCCCATAATTACACTTTTGGGACAAACTCCATATGAGGCATGGTATGGATTTAAACCAAAAGTTAAACAACTGAAAGCATTTGGATGTCTTTATTTTGCTTTGGTTCCTATTAAACATAGAACTAAGTTAGAACTATGAAGTCAAAAATGCATCCTTCTTGGTTATTCTAAAGATAAAAAGGGTTTTCATTTTCTTGCATAAGATTTAGGCAAATTCATAGTAAGTTGAGATGTGATATTTGATGAGTTTGGGACTATGAACACTATAGAGATTGATTCTCAACTTGATAGATTAGAGAGGAAAAATACAAAAAGAGATAAGAGCTTGAATAATGGGGATAACTCTTTGAAGTTATGGTATGAGACTCAAATTCCTTCACTTTTCTCTCCATCTACAAGTTCATACGTTGATGACGTAGAAATTGTTAAAAATTCTCTAAGTCCCCCTTCAAATGATACACATAATGAGAATTTTGGAGCCCCTGATTTGAATAATTTGACTAAGTATCCAAAATGGGCTCAAAGTACTTTTTCTAACTTGACAGTAGATGAAGTTGGTTTAATAGGGCCCAAGAATTCTCAAAAATAGGTAAACTATGCTATGGTTTTTACTACTTCTTCCACTGAGCCATCCACTTTTGAGGAGGCATATACTAAACATGTTTAGCAATAGGTAATGAAATGTGAGTATGATTCCATACTTAGCAATAATACATGGGTTTTAGTTGATCCTCCTCCACATGTTAAACCCATCAGATGTAAATGGGTTTATAAGACTAAGTATAAATCAGATGGCTCCATTGATAAACATAAGGCATGATTCATTGCAAAAGGATATGCACAACAAGAAGGTATTGAATATGAGGAAACATTTGCACCAACTACCAAATGACACACTATTCATATGGTACTTGCCTTAGCAACACAAAATAGTTATAAAGTACATCAATTAGAAGTTAAAAGTGCCTTTTTAAATGGTGATTTATAGGAAAAAGTCTATATGAAACAACCTCAGGGTTTTGAACAGGTGGGTGTTCAACACAAAGTATGTAAATTGATAAAATCTTTGTATGGACTCAAACAGGCACCCAGGGCTTGGTATGAGAAAATGGATTCATACTTGAAATCCATTGGCTTTCATCATAGTGAATCTAATGATACTCTCTATTTTTGAGTGTAGGGTAAGAAAATGGTGATACTTGTTCTCTATGTCGATGACTTGTTTATCACAAGTAATGATGAAAACCATAACAAGTATTTGAAGAAGGAATTAAAATATGGGTTTGAGATGCAAGATCTTGGACTTCTTCTCTACTATCTAGGCATAGAGGTAACTCAAAAAGAGCATAGTATTTTCATTTCACAAACTAAGTATATTTCTGAGTTATTAGATAGGTTTGGCATGAGTGATTGCAAACTTGCCCTCACTCCCATGGAAAGTAACTTGAAATTATCTAAGGATGATATCAGTGCCTTTTTTGATGGCACCACATATAGACAATTGGTGGGAGGTTTGATATAATTGATGACTACCAGGCTTGATATTTCATTTTTAGTTGGAATTTTATCTAGGTCTAAGCATGATCCTAGATAAATTCATTGGCATGCAAAAAAATGAGTATTTTGTTACCTTCAGGGAATGAAAATATATGGCCTTGAATAAAACTGTAATAAGAACTTAAAACTTGTTGGCTATTATGATGTAGATTTTAGCAGATGTGTGGATGACAAAGTGTCAACCACAAGATACACTATGCATATGGGTTCAACTGCCATTGCTTGGTGTTGTAAGAAGTAGTATATAGTGGAAAATTCATCATTAGAATTAGATTATATTGCAGCATGGGATGCTTCTAGAGAAATTGTTTGCCTTTATTGTATTCTTGAAGATCTTTAGTTTTATCAATTTGTTCCTACATAGTTATACATTGATAATCAGAGTGCAATCAAGATGTCCAAGAATCTAGTGTTTCATGCCAAAATAAAACATATGGATGTCAAATACCATTATCTATGAATGCTGGTGGTAAAGAAAACTCTTGTTCCAATATATTGCCCAACTACCAATCAGACAGTTGATATCTTCACAAAACCCCTTGACAGAATCAAATTTGAAAAATTTAGAAAAATGCTTGGTATGTGTCTAAAGACCTGACTTTGGATCATAAGGGGGTTTGTTAGGACTTGTTCCAAAGTCTTAACATTAGGTTATATTTTTGGTAGGATAATTAATATTATTGTAAATGGGGCATGCATTTTTTATTAAAGACATGCCCATAAAATAAACTTAGTTAAATTTTAGGTAGTTTTCATGTTTTATATTTATTAATTAGAACTATCTTACGGGTTGTTTTCTCGTATTTAGTTGGTTATAGGATTAGTTGTTTTTACCAGTCATTGGTAAAAACAATATAAATCCATGTTTGCATTGTAAAAGGGTTAACGGAGTAAAGGTACCCTTATGTACTTGATTTTTTTAATATCAATTAACATACTTGTGCACTCGCACTAAGTGGGGACAAGGTTCAACCTATTTGGTTCAAGGAGTTATCAAAATTTGGTATGGTTATATTCAAGTTAAATATTATATGTTACTTCCATATTATCAGTCTTATAATGTTCCAAGGTGTTGAAAGGGTAATGGGTGCTAATGAAGGACTAATTGAATTAGGTTTCATTTAGGCATAAAGGGGTTTTGCTCTTATATGTTATGACTGAACTATTATAATTTTTGGTTCATGTTTTTTACATGTAATAAGTCCCATTTACTTTAAAAAATAATTTTTAAATTTTGTATGGCTGACTAATAGGTGTATGAGTAAGAACCTAGTATAAGAACAAGGCCTAATAGGCCTAATTGTCGTGTGTGTGTGTGTGTGTGTGTGTGTGTGTGTGTGTGTGTGTGTGTGTGTGTGTGTGTGTGTGTGTGTGTGTGTGTGTGTGTGTGTGTGTGTGTGTGTGTGTGTGTGTGTGTGTGTGTGTGTGTGTTGAGTGAATGAGAAATAAATTTAAAGAGTTTAATAAGGTATTTTATACCATCAAGAGGGTAAAAATAAAACATCATGAATATATGATAGTGGTATTGTATATTATTATCAAGGTCATATGACCTAACCAAGTTAAGAAGAGGGTTAATTAAGTAAATAAGGCTAAAGAACAATTTGAGAAGGATAGGTGAATGCAAATAGCTTAATATTAATATCATCATCTATTGTATAATAAAAAAATGGTTCTAAATGTGATAAAAGATCTGAGGTGGTTGATTTTGTGCTGAGTCATCTAGGGGTTGATGCCTCCTTATAGTGGGTGCTTGCTAAAGCTAGTCAATTTGTTGCTCCAAGTGAAGTTGGTGATTAACTAAATATTGATGTTTGACTTATATCATAGTATTCCATTTCCATCATTAGTGTGTTTTCTTCTGGTTGAGGGTTTCTCACTTAAATAAGTATTTTGTGTGGTGTGTTATTCTCTCATGTTCATGGCTCTTGATGTGTTGCTAGCTTACTATATGGTTTTTATAATTCATTAATGATAAGGTAAATATTGTAAAAATTTTGAAGATTGCATCACCCTTCCTCTCAATCATTTTATTTCTAATAATTGGTACCAAATTCTAGTCCTTTGAGGCAAGTTTAACCACTTGAAGGTGATCCTAAGGAGCACAAGAATGTCTTATGATCAACATGAAGAAGACAACATGTATGATGAAGTCTACTATGAAAATAAAGAAAGATAAGTTCAAGTATACCTTAAATCTGAGGTCATGAATTCCCTTGATTGTTTGAAACATCAAAAGGAGACTATCAAGGATCTCAGGCGTTGCTTAGAAGAGGTCAACTTAAGGTGTAAGTCAAAAGAATTTGAGTATGACCAGTTGAAGATAGAGCTAGATTCATTGAAAGCTAAGCACATACAACCCATAGACAATTTGAGAAATTTTGAGAAAAAGCATGAGAAGTTAGGACATGTCAAGATTATTAGCCTAAAAATATCAATCAACCCAATGCTATAAAGGATATGTCATCATGAAATCATGGTAAGTACATAAATGTTGTTTGCTACATTTGTCATGATATAGGACACATTGCAAGATTCTTATTTAATAAAGTTATAAGATCCATAAGATTAAACAAGATATATGAATATCCTAGAATACATAATAAGGATCAAACATTGGTATGGAAGCCAAAGTAAGCTAGGATAGATTATATTAAGCGCAATAAGTAGGATGGAATATTCACAAAGGAGGAACAAAAGACCAAAGAGGATTTTATGATAGCTCAAACTTCCATTCACATTCAAGATGAAGGCATGAAATGGTATGTAGATAGTGGTTTCTCAATCCACATTATATGAGATAGAAATAAGTTCATCTCTTTGAAGAATAATGTTGTAGGAATAGTAAGGTTTGGAGACAACACAACTGCCAATATAGTTGGCAAGGGTGTCTTGAGTTTGGATAATGAAAATACCAAGACACAAAATGTGTTATATGTAGAAGTTCTAAAACATAACCTTCTTATTGTGAGTCAAATGTGAAATCAAGGATACACTAACATTTCATGATAAAGGGTGTGAGATAAGGAGAGATAAATCAAGAACGATAATTGTCAATGACAAGAGGGCTGAAAATAACCTATATGTGTTGAATGATATCAAGAAGGACAAATGTTTCATCACCAAGATAGATGAAAGTTAGCTATGGAATAGAAGGCTAGGTCACCTAAAATTTGATAACCTAGTTAGGATTATCACTAAGAAGTCTATAAATAACATGCCTAAGATCATCAAACCTATAAAGATACTTTTCAAGGTATGTCAACATGGTAAGAATACTAGAATAAGGTTCAAGTCCAAGGAGTACTCTACTACAAGGCCCTTGGAGTCAATCCAAAGTGATTTATATGGGCCTAAAAGAATTCAAATCATTCAAAGAGATAGATAATTCATGTTACTCATTGATGATTACACAAGAATGAGTTGGGTTACATTCATAAAATAGAAATTATAAGATCTTAACAAGGTCAAGGAATTTAAGGTTATTATTAAGAATGAGAAGAATGAGAAGATCAAGTGGCTAATATCTAATAGAAGAGGAGATTTTTGTTCCAATGAGTTTGATAAATTCTATGAGGTTCATGGAATAAGGAGATAATTCTAAGTAGCTAGGACACCTTAGTAGAATGGGGTAGTGAAAAGGAAGAATAGAATAGTTCAAGATATGGCTAGAACTATTTTAAATGAGTCTATATTATCTGATGGATATTGGAGAGAGGTAGTAAGATTTTTTGTCTACATTTCTAATATGGGATAGATAAGGACTAATGAAAACAAGACTCCTTATGAGCTATGGAAGGGTAGACCTACAAATGTAGAACACTTTAGAGTGTTTGGAAGCAAATGTTTCATTAGAAGAGATGGTGAATACTTTGGTAATTTTGATTCCAAATATGATGAATTAATATTCTTATGATACTCATCAATGAGCTCACTATATATATTATATAACAAGAGAATACAAAATATATTGGAAAGCATGAATGTGAGGATTAATGAGACAAGGAAATCTCACTCACAGTCAAAGAACACTTTAGAGAATGTGGAATTCAAGAATGAAAAGGAGAATATAGAGGTTGATGAGGAATAAGAAGAAGTTTAAGAGAGAAAAGACTCAGAAGGACCCTCAAGATAGATTTAAAGAGACCACCTTGAATCTCAAATCATTGGCAACAAGAATGGAGGTAAGTAAACTAGGAAAAGATTGGTAAGTAATCTAAATAAATATATTTCTCTATTTTCCAAGATTGAACCTAAGAGTCTTATAGAAGCAAGCAAATAAATTTTTTTGATAGGTGTTATTAATGATGAGCTAGACCAAATAGAGGAAAATTACACTTGGGAATTAGTTCATCGGCCTAAAGACTATAATGCCATTGGCACAAAATGGGTGTTAAAAAACAAGTTTAATGAATATGGAGAAGTCACTAAGAACAAAGTTATATTGGTATGTAAGGGATATGTACAAGTTTAAGGGTAGTGTTGTGTCATTAGTTTACACCCATAGAGAGAGTTCTTTAGGCTCTCTCCAACTAAACTACATAATGGGAATAACCTCAAGCTATGGGTATCATTTGGTGAGGTGGAATCTCTGGAGAAGGCCAACTTCCTCTTAATGGATCACCTAAACTAATCTTCTACTTAAAAAAAGGTTATAAATAAGGAATAGGGTTTCTAAAAAAGATTAAAAAAATTGATGTAAAAAATTTAAATGAGACACTCACATAAACTTGAAACCAACACTAGATCAACATAAGACAATGTTTGCTCACATAATCTCATAAAATATCTAATTGCATAACTATTTAGTGAACTAAGCTCACCAAGAAATTAATTAATTGAATAGGAATTAGAAGACTCACACCAAGCATCCATTAAAGTTAAAAAAAAACACTAGTTTAGACCTAAAAATAGCTTTAAAAGCACCTTAAAAGAGGTAAGAAAGAAGGATAATGGACATGTAAGAATCTCCTTCACAAAACCATCATAAAAAACTTATTAAACACTAGTTAAAGGTGAGAGATAGGTAAAAAAATCATCTTATTACATCAAAAGGTAGTTCTTAAAAATTTTTGATAGGATTTTTCCTTGTCAAATGAGAGTCTCTTGCTCTTGAAAAAATAGAGAGTCCTTGTGAGAGTCCAAAACTAGATAGAGGCTTACAATGAGGGAAAAAATAGGAGATATACGAGAAAAGGGGACAGAGAGGGGAAGTACACAATCAGAATCAATAAATGATCTACCAATACCTTTCAATCAATTCTCAACCACATTTTGATAAAATCAAGACTAATCCTCCATTGACAAGTTAACCTTTTTTGTCCCAATAGCCTCTAAAACCTATCATTGGTTGAGTAATACACTAAAAGACAAGAATCCATTTTGAAGATGATGAGTCATGATCCTTCTAAGGAGGAAAGATCCTTAAGGCTCTAAAAATAATTGAATGCTCCTCTTACAATCTTTAACCACCAAATCTCTCTCTCTTAACTTCTACACCACCCTTTACTTATTTTATTTACAAGGACAAACTCTTCATATCTATGGACATGACAAAGCCATCACTATGTCTCTTCTAGGAAGCTATAGGTACATGATTATCAAGGATATGACTATGTCAAAATATTATATACTCCTCCATAATCCATTTATATATTCCCCTACTCTAAAACTTGAACCTAGGACTACTATAGAATAAAACCAATCCCATTTGTTGGTTTTCATATAGTCATGACCTCAAGGGAAAGCCCATCAGGCTGCTTGACTCTATTTTTGATCTCTATTAGGTCTAAATAGACTTGCTCATTGTACACATAGATCCCCTTCTAAGAATGATGAACATAATTATGAAACAACATTTAAACCTTAGAAAACAATTCTTTTGGGTTCTAAATTTGTATACTAGAGATCTAAACTAAGCTTTAATGGTGACACTTAGAATTGAAATATTTGTTCTAGTTCAACCTAGATTGCATTTGGATCTTGGCTCTATGCATTTGCCTACCTAAGTCTACAAAATCCTTTGGTATGATGTATATGCATATGTGGCATCCTCACCATGTTTTTTATCATACTTAAAGCTATGACCATCTAAAATTTAGACACATTCTACCATCTTGTGCCTCTTGGAACTTGATTAAATTTGTTTCATTGATCTTTGATTCAAGATTTCTAAATTATGACACTTGGTAAACATGTATTCAATCTATGGAACTTAATGTTAGATCTACATCTAGTTAATAATCTTGTGCCATGTGGTAGCCTCATGTGTAATCTAGGTTCATTAACCTTTTGACCTGATTTGTACTTTTGATCTACTTTACATGATTTAATGTGCTCCATCAGTCTTCAATTTGTAAGATCAAATGCATACCATTGATCTTTTAATTCATCATGATCATGCCACTTATTAACATTGCATTCAATCCTAGGATCTTTTAACTTTTTGACCTTGTGCTAACCATTGATCTTGATATGTATGATTTAACTCATAACATTGGTCTATGATGGTGTTAGGGATTAGATTTTACATTATGAGTATTTACTGAAAATTAAATAGCATATTGGTTGAGTTATCATAAAGTAATTAATACTTATGGGTATATTATTATATTATTTATGTGAGATTTTTTTGTTAAACCAAAATCATGTAAATGTGTTTGGTTTTACATAGGTGAGATATTGGTGGGATATTAAAATCCCAAATAATAGGGAATAGTGCCCTATATAATTGTAATTTGTCCTTAATGATTATTATTTAAAGAGTATGCAAAATATAATTATGTTGTGTTGAAAATTTGTCTCTATGTGTTTAGCTCTATTAATTAGTGAATGAGTTAATTATGTGTATTGGATCCTCCAATTATTATCATTGATACCAAAGTAGGATGGGTTTGTGATAATTTATGAGGGGTAACCATCATTTTATCTTTCCCCTATTAAAGAAATATTGTTGTTTTAACAATATTATTATTTTAACAATATTTTAGAAGTACATTGCATGTGAGCAAGTTTAGTGTAAGCATTTAAATTTAATCTACCCATGAATAGTTCTATGGGATAGAAGGTTATGGATAATAATGAACTTTACAATCTACAAAATCTCCTACATACAACATAGTGGCTCATTCAAGACCCTAGATTTACAGCCTGCTCTATGGAGGAAATTTGAGGCACATATGCATTACTTGAGAATAGTTTACCAAGCAAAATCATTTGATTAAGAAAGACAATATCACACTTTTAGAGCCATTCACTATTTTTAATAGTTATAAAACATTTCTCAATACTTTAATCAAGTTATATCCATCATGTTGTTTCCTAGTCCTTATAACCGACATGTCAATGTTCAACATGCAATAGATCTATAAAAATCTTCTCCACTATGGAATATAATTTTGAGCTCATATCATTTTATATTCCTCACTAAAATTATAATGGTTCTCTCCACTAGTGTTGGCACTCAGACGAGTAGATAAATCTATTATCATTTGGTGTAGTTTCTCAATTGGATCAAAAACATTTACACAAGCCATCCAAACCACCTATTCGAGTCAGTCTTATCTCTACAATTTGGGCAACAACCAAGGTGTCTTCTACATGAGCATCGTTCATTATCTTAAAACTTGCAAGTAACAAATATACCACTATTTTGAGTTTTTTTAAGGTAGTCTTTTTTGTGTATAGTTTTAGTGTTCATTTAGTCTATAAACACTTAGTTTATAAAACTCATTTTCTTAGTGCTTAAAAAGGTTATTTTTTATATTTGTTATTTTTAGGTCATATTTAGTTGGTCTAAAGACATTATTATGGCATAGAATTTTATGATGTAGTGTCTAGTTTTGAGTTTATATTTTTGTTATTTGATCATTTTTTAAATATAGTCTTTTAATATATTAAAGTTGAATGTTAAAGTCTAGATTTATTTTGAGTGTCTTTAATAAGTTACATATTAAAATTTTTCAAAAACATCATTTTTAAAGTGTTGTAAAAAAATTCAAAATTAAAAATAAGTCAAAATTCAAAGTCATTTATGCTTAGGTATAACATAGAGTCATTGTCAAAAAATGTAAAAATACAAAAAATGTCTTACTACACACATTATTTCTTGTGTGTAACATCCTATGGAATTGTATTGTTTAATATTAACGAAGTACACCCAATGTGGAAATAATTGTACTTAATCAATAAATTTTATAATCAAGCAATAGCCTACTAGAGGTTGGGGGATACAAGAAGGAAAGATGTCTTTCAATGACCTATCATCAGTCACTAATGATGGGGCCACACCAATGATGTGGTGACATTTTGTGTGGTGTGTTTTTTCATTTCCACTATATGTTTTAGATTATGGTAAAAGTAGGTTTTGAAGGAGCCCTGAAACCCTAGTGCAAGGAAAAAGAGATAGATCATCCATAAACACAGACAAAGTCTAAAAACTACTACAAGGAAGTAGCAAAAAATAGGTTTTAAATGGACCTGAAACCACCGAAAAGACTTCTTGTCACAACCTAGATAAACAGAGATCTGGCAGCACCTAAGACAAAGGAAGACAACAAGAAAACAAAGAACTGGACCAGATTCTTAACCAACAAGAGGAACCAGATTATTCATCCAGTTCCAATATCATTTTCATGGCTTCTTTTTCTTTTAGAACAGTATCCTAGGTAGTGGTTTCCACCAGCATTGCTCCTTTTTGTGTTACCTTCTTTCTAGAACTTTGTCTCATTCTTTTGTTGGGTCCCTCCAAGGCTTTAGTCTCCTCACTGGCTCTTTTACCAATATTGACAGCAGTAGCACAAATATTGGACATAGCTTCCTCCATTTTCATTCTATTGTCCTTAATTAGTTCTCGGAGGTTATTCTCATAGGCATTGAGCTTGGCTGGGATCTCTCCTATTTGATTATCCATATTGTTAATTTTGTTCCATACCTCTTTTAGGGTATCTTCCATAGTTTCCACTTTCCATTTCCACTATATGTTTATAAAATAAGAATAGAAGAATATGCATATTTAAGTGATGTAATGTGTGTGCAAGTTCCAAACATAATTCCCTAATATAAAAATATTGTGAAAGGACAAAAACACTAATTTAAGTCAATTCATGGATCTTGAAAGGGTTTGTGGTAGATCTAAAAAACCATAGGAGGTGAATAGCTGATGGGTCTTGTTCATGTCAAGGTTTATGGTCAACTTGTGAAACTATGGGAGGAGTGAGGATCTCTTTATATCAAGGTCATGAGCTAAATAGGGAATGATACAATGGGTGAGCATACTACAGATAAGAGTGTGAATGTTTTTTCACCATGTAAAAATTATGGGGGGAATGTTAGGTATTAGTTTTTACATTGTGGGTGTTTACCGAAAGGTAAATAACATATTGGTTAAGTTATCATAAAGTAGTGAGTTCAATCTTAGGATCCTTTGAATATTTTTGAATTCAAATGGCTACTTCTTGTGGCTTTTATTTGACATATTCGAGTACGTCTCTCATTGATAAACCTTATTTTTAGTCTTATATCTTGAGATTAAAAAGCTCATCTAAACAACAAATTTGTAGGGGAAATTCTTGGCATGAAATACATAATTTCATGCAATCTTTAAACTTTGGTTAAATTCTAAAGTGTACTTATTAAATGCATAACCAAACTAACCTGATCATTCCTACATGACATGTCATGATGGCCTAGATCCTCTAGGCTTATGCTAATCATATTTGAACCCATCAAGGCCCTGATAAAATTTTAAGACTTTGAACAAACTTGATTCATTCCCCTTATATGCCATGAACACCATGGAAACCTATTGGATCTTTTCACTTGAAATTATATACCTATTTATAACCCTACTTTTAAAAATCAACAAATTCACCTTAAGACTTGCTTAACGTGTTACAAAATCTTGTAAGTGAAATGTGGTATTCTTCTTTCCCCATTTGATTAATTCAATAGAAAATAACTCTTCTCAGGATCTCACTTCACTCTAGGACCTCTCTAGAATATTAAACTACATCCATCCAGACCAAATCTTCATATGTAGGCCAATTTTGGTCAACATTATTGGTGACATCCTGGGATTGCATGCATGTTGGGCATATAGAGTCAAAATTATTTTTCTCAGCTGATATGAAACTAATAGAAGGTTTTCCCTTTGTAAAAACTTATCTTGAATTAAAAAGGATAACAAGAATAGAACAAACATTGTGCCCAAAGCACTTAGGGAAGGAAAACACACAATTAAAAAGAAATGTACACAAGGCACTTAGAGAAAAGCATGAAAAAATACTATAATAGATACAATAGATTTAAATTATTTTAATATCATAGATTTAAATGAATTCCATTGATTAGGATGGTAAATACCTCTCCATCTAGCTAGGCAAGCTAAAAAGCATTATGTTGTTTACATCCATGAATCAAATAAGGGCCACTCTAAAATTTGTCAAACTTGGTGTGGTTTCTTGGATTGGCTTTATTTCAATCCCACTTGAGTACTATATCCCCTTATTTCAATTATATTGTTATCTCTCTTATTAAAAGCTTTCTTGATTTGAGCTTGGTTAGTTTAGTGTCTTCATTACAAGGTCCATTATTTCTTCAAACTCCATGAGATCTGTTATCATCATGCTCATAGGTTCACTCTCCATCAACTCAATTTGATGGACTAACTCCAAGGTAGGTAACTTAAGAGAGATGGGTAATTTGGATTCCCTCCCAAATATAAGGAAAAATGGTGAGTTAATAATGGCAACTTTGGGAGTCACTCTATCATCCCATAAGGTTGTCTTTAACTTTGTATGCCATACTCTTTGGTTCTCTTCCATATTAGTCTTGATAATACTTATCAAGTTTTTATTTACTGACTTTGTAAGTCCATTACCCTTGGGGTGGTAATTGGAGGATGTAGTAAGTATATGCCTAGCTAAAGTGCCCATTCACTTATCCTCATACCAATAAATTCTAAGGCATTATCTAAAATTATTATTATTGGTACACCAAACCTTGTTACTATTCTATTATAGAAGTCCAATACTATTATTTCATTGTCTTCTTTTAGGGAAATTGATTCCACCCACTTAGTGAAGTAGTTAGTAAAAGTGAGTACCCATTTGTGTTCTCCATTAAAAGGTGGGTTTATCATCCCTATGAAGTCTAGACCTCACTACATGAAGGGTTGTTCTACCTAGATTGGGTAGAGAGGGAGGACTACCAATATTTGTTTTCTTACAAAGAGATCACACTTTTGACACTTCTTGACCCATGCATAGGCATACTTGAAGAGGATGGGATAGTAATAACTAGCTCTTATCACTTTTTCTACTATAGTCCTTGAATTAAAATGGGCCTCTTACAAGCCCATCATGGAATTGCTCCAAGAGCTTGGTCATTTGGTCATCATATATGCATACAATAAGCACTCCATTTAGGTGTATTTTGAATAAAACCTAATCAACCAATGCATAAGGTATGTATTTAAGTCTAAAATGCCTTCTCTTTACCCTATCCATACCTTGTGGGAACTTACCTATTATCAATAAATGTGTCATATCTTGAAGCCATCTAGTGTGAGGTGAAGGTCCATTTATTTATGAGTTGTTTTGTGTCACCAAGATAGCCTCTCTATCTTCTTGAAGGTCATCAACCATATGATCACATAATCCTTTTCTTCTCATTAGCTTAGTGACCTTGATATTCATGTCATACTCCATGACCTTGGTAATCTAACCAACTCTCTTCTCATTCAAGTCTTTGTTGAGAAGGAAGTCCCTCAATATAGGATGAGACATCATAAGATTGATATTTCTATAGGAGAGAATTGGTCTAAAAATTTTGAGGCTTCTCAAATTTTTAAGAACTTGATTTTTTTATAAAAGTATACCTTACCTCATATACCTCAATCCCATGACTAAAAAAATCAAATGGATGCTCAAGTCCTTCATCATTCTTTTACATCTTCATAGCTAATATATTGTCAATGTTGGCAAAGGTGTATAATATGAAATACCTTGATAAGTCAAGATTTATGAGTGATGGTACTTGGATAATAGATTGATTGATAGCCTCAAATGTTACTTTTCCTTCATTTGACCAAGTGAACACTTGGTTCTTATTCAACATGGAGGTGATGGGTTTGAACAGGTTAGGAAAACAAAGAATAAACCTTCTCACAAAGTTTATTTTCCCAAAGAACATCTAGAGTCCCTTCTTGTGCTTGGGTAAATATAGTACCAAGATGGCACTTATTTTATTAGGATCAATAGTTAATCCTTATTTTGAGATAATATGTCCCAAGACTTTGTCCTCATGAACAAAAAAACACACATTTCTTAGGATTCAAAGAGATCCCATATCCTCTGCATTTCTCAAAAATCAATCTTAGGTGATCCAAGTGCTCACTAGCCTTCTTGGAGAAAATTATGATGTCATCTAGGTAGACTAGTACCATCTGATTTAGAAAGCCTTATAAATCCATGTCCATTGCTATTTAAAAGGTAGATATAGAATTTGACAAGCTAAAAGGCATATTTTGTTAAGCATATGTGCCCCACTTTATGGTGAAGGTAGTCTTGTATTGTTCTTCTTCTCTTATTAGAACCTTGTTGTATCTTGAGTACCCATTTAAAAGAGAGAAGCATTATAAACTTACAACTATTTAAAGGAGTTACTCCATGAATGCTAAGGGGTAGTTATATTTTAAGTAGGCCCTATTCAATTCTTTGAAGTCAACACATAATTAAATCTCGCCATTCTTCTTCCTCATAGGAACTAGGTTGGCTACCCATGACAAGTGTTTGATGAGAAATATGATATTAGATTCAATCAATTTAGTCAATTATTTCCTCATAAGATCTTCAACTTTGGGTTTTATAAGATTTTATTTTTTCTTGATAGGCTCAACATCAGCCTCTAATTCTATAGTGTGTTAGGCTCAATTGGGATCAAATCCCTCAGGTCACTGTACTCCCAAGCAAAGATGTCTAAATATTCCTTAAAATTTTTGATGAAAGTATGCCTTTTATCCCTAGTGATTACCTTTTCAATATTAAGGAGCTTCTCTTTGATTATAAGAACTCTTTCAAAGTTCTCCTCATCAGTTAACATCATTGCTTTATCTCTCCTCATATGATATTCCTCATTAAAAAACCTTCAAAGGTCACTAACCCTTTAAGAATTTTATTGGAACTCAATTGAAATTTTTTATCTTCATATTGATGTTGGAATTTATCTTGGTTCATTGAGAAAAACTCTACTTATTTTTTGTAATAAATAACCAATTTTCTTGTCACTATCAAAAACCTGCTAATGAGTTTCATTTTGTAGCACTAGTAGTCTTACCACCACTTTAACATGTGGTTATAATTTGTAATTCTTTATCTCATTTAAGAGGTCAAACTGAGTTCCCACAACTACCAACCTATTAACATGTTGATTTTGGTTCCTTGATATTGTTTAGATGTTGAAGGCTTCAAAATCATCAAGAATGTCCCACACTCTATAATTGTAGGATTTAATTAAGGATTTATTTATGATGTTTAGGCCTCTAACTTGTTGCACTATTAGCTCACTATCTCCATATACTTGTAACTACTTTATTCCTTACTTATTAGCTCACTGAAGACCATGGATAAGACCTTCATACTCAACTATATTGTAAGATCAACTAAATTGAAACCTATAAGAGTATAAGTATCTATCATTAGAGGGGGATAATATCATCACACCTGCACCTACCCTATGTTTTCTCCTTAAGCCATCAAATAAAAATTTACATAGACCACCAACAACTTCCTAAGGTCTAGTGAGGGATGACATGGATTCATTCTCCTCATGCAAGTAGTAGACTCTTATGTCTCTTTATTAAATACCTTTTAAGGACTAAATTAGCTAATTTTAACTCCATAACTCATCCAAGAATGTATCAATTATCTCCTCAAGATGAATGTTTAGTTCTTGACCAACAAGGTGATCATCTTCATCAAGGATGGTGCAATTGATATTTGAGCTATCTAGACCATAAGGCTCTATGTGAAATTATGTGATAGGCTTAGCCTTAATGGATACCTTGGTACCGTGCCTTGTCTTAAAAGCCATATAGGACCAATCTACTCCTAAATAACCCCCAAATGTTTCTATGAAGTTTTTAGATAAACATAGATAAAAATGAGGAGGCAAATCTAAAATCAACACATCTTGGACCATTAAAACACGAGGACAAGCATGTAGGGTCAAGTTTAGACCTTTGATTATTCCAACTAGTTTGGTGGAAGATATATCAATCTACATAATTCCCTTAAATTAGGGTTCATACTTCAAACCAAGTTGATCTACTATTGAATTTGGCATCATTGAAGTACTTGATTCTCTATCTACCATGCAGTTATGTATCAAGGAGTCACCAATGATTACAAAAATGTAGAAGGAAGGAGGATTAACCACCTTATTTAATTTACCTTAATTAGGCCCTTTGGTTTCATTGGTGATAACTACATTTTCCTTGCTTTGTGGATTCTTGGAAACCTTGATCTTTGACAATCCTTCTTAAAGGATGTCCACTTGAATAGGCATAGACAACATGTCCCATATTGGCACACTCACATTGGATCTCTTCCATTTGTTCCATAATATTTATGGGAAAACCACCAACCTTGGATGTGATTTGGGAGACATAAGTGTACTTTTAAATTGTGAGTTTTAGGATATAAAGGTAGTCCCTTGATTATAATTCCTTGGAGCTACTAGAACCCTTGGGGCAATATTAGGTTCCTTTAGATTTGATATTAATGGAGTGATAGTAGGAGGCTCTTTGAATTCTTCCTAGCTACCATCCATGTTCCTTCTCTTTAACCTTGTATTGACTACCACTGGACTATATGCTTGGATAGAATTAGCATGTTGATTGAGTGCATACCATTCTTCTTTCTCATAAATAACCATTATATCACCCAAATAGTTTATTCTTTCATTATACCCTTGGAATTTTTGAGGCTCTTATAGTTTTTTCATCATATCTACTTCTATGTTCTGGGCCATAAGAGCTTGATTGTACCCATAACTACCACCTTGATGGCATTACTCATTGAAAGCCTAATTGAACTTAGTGTTTGGGATAATGGATTAACCAAAAGACTAATTCCAAGTCATGGTACCCTCAACTTATTTAGTAATGTTTTTATAAGTAGGGAATAAAGTATTGGAGGTGCTTATAGCATTTGAATTATAATTGTTTTGCCTAACATACCTAGGTTGTTCTTGTCCTTAGAAAATTCCTTTGTAGGGTGGCATATTTTTTTGATAAGATTATTGTTGTAGTTGATATGGATCTTGATAAGGTATATTTGACTGAGATTTCTACCTTTTAAAGTTAATTGATTCATTTCTAAAGGATTGAAACGTGCTCTTAAGCTCTTAGAAATTCTCATTTTCTTGGGAATCACTAGATTGACTAGTTTAAACCTTTTCCTGCTTTGGTGTATGGTATCCAATGTTGGTATAGGAGGAATGGAAACAAGGTGAGTAATAATGATAGGAGGTACTTTAATCTTTGGAAACAAAGGAATTGGTTGCCTAGGTGTAATATTTCCATCTTGTACTAGATAATTATTTTCTCTGATTTCCACCTCATAAGCATTTGGTAGTGTGTTTCCTCCCTTAGACTTAATCATTAATACAATATCACTATTGAGGTATTTCATATAATAAACAGAAAAAAAAATATGAGGCCTAAAAAATATTGGGATCCTATCCCATGTCTTCTAAAACCTATTATTAAAATCTTGCATAACATCATGAGGAGTCATTTTGATTGTGGTTAGCTATATTACAAGTGATAAGTAGTCACTCTTATCTTCAAATCTCTTACATAATGCATCACCTAATTAATACCATGATGTGATGGAGTTATCAGTAAGTTTTATATTCCATTCTAGGTATTTACCATTGAAATAGATTGCCAACAGCCTAATAGCTACATTTTCCTTAGTTATGTCATGAATATTGTAAAAGTTCGCTATATCTCTAAGGTGCTTAGAAGGGGTTATAGACTAGTATTATATGAAATAAGGGACACTATTATGAGCTAATATTGGGATAGGTTCATATTTATATAGGTCTAAAAGACTTTGACCATTTAAATTCAGAAGAGGAAAAGCTTTAGGGGCTGCCATGGTAGTGAAAAGAGCTAACAAAGATATTTTTGTAGAGATAAACCTAGTAATTGGTTTAGAAGGAAAGATTCCTTTATATGGATGTTTATTAGAAAATCTTAGACTTTTTATTGAGTTTAAATGAAATTCAAATAATTCAAAAGAAATACCTCTAGAAGTTGATCTTGTAGTCACCTTTGGCATGAAAGATAGCTACTGCTCTACACTAAAATGTTGAGTATTACTCAAAGTCACTAGATACTATTGCATGAAAGCTATAACTATGTCAAATTGATCAAACCAACATAAAATTTGACCAATATTGTTTGAAAGTGAGTCCCACTAGGCATGCTATAAAGTATCATGGCATTAGTTTGCACACATGGAAAGAGTTATTTAGGATCTCTCCAACTAAGCTACATAATGGGAACAACCTTAGATTGTGGGTATATTGTAGTGAGGTTGAACCTCTGAAGAAGGCCAAATTCCTCTTGATGGATCACATAAACTAATATTTTTATTGAAAAAGGGTTAGAAAGGGGGAATAAGGTTACTAAGAAAGATAAAAAGGTGATGCACCAAATTTAAAATGAGACACTCATACAAGCTTGAAACCAACACTAAATTAACATAAGACAATTTTTGCTCACATAATCTCATAAACTAGATAATTTCATAAGTATTTCATGAACTAAGATCACCAAGCAATCAAGGAAGTAGAGAGGAATTCTAAGACTCACGCCAAACATCCATTAATGGCAAAAATAATACAAGTTTAAACTTGTAAATATCTTGAAAATAACTTAAAAGAGGTAAGAAAGAAGGAAAATAGAAATGGAAGAATCTCTTTCATAAATCCATCATGCACAACTTACTAAACACTAGTTAAAGGTGAGAGATAGGTAAAAAATTAATTATTTCATCAAGAAGTAGTTCTTACTAATTTTGATAGGGTATTTCCTTGTCAAATGAGAGTCTCTTGCTCTTTGAAAATTAAATAGTCCTTGTGAGATTCCAAACTAAGAGAGAGGGTTATAGTGAGGGATAAAATAGGAGATATAGGATAAAAGGGGAAGAGAGAGAGGAAGCACATAATCATAATCAATAAATGAGTTACCACTACCCTTAAATAAATTCTCAACCACATTTTGATCAAATCAAGACTATTCCTCCATCAAAAAATTAAACTTTTTTTTTATCCCAATAGCCTTTGAACCCTCTCATTGGATGAGTAATACACTAGAAAATAAGAATACATTTTGAAGATGATGAGTCATGATCCTTCCAAGGAGGAAATATCATTAAGGCTCTAAAAATAATTGAATGGTCCACTTTCAATCTTCAACCACCAAATCTATCTCTTTACACTTCTACACCACCCTCCACTTTTTTTATTTATAAGGATAAAATTGTTATATATATGGACTTGATAGAGCCATGACTATGCCTTTTTTAGGTGGTTGTAGGTGATTTATTATTGAGGATATGACTATATCTAAAGATTATATACTCTTCCATAATCCATTTATATCTACCCTTACTCCAGACTTTGAACCTAGGTCTGCTATAGATGAAAACTAGTCCCATTTATTGGTTTTCATATAGTCATGACCTCAATGAAAATCCCATCTGGCTGCTTGACTTCATTCTTGATCTCTATTAGGTCTAAATAGACCTATTCTACCTCTGAGAATCATAAAATACAAGATCTCATTATATATGTAAATACCATTCTAATAATGATAAACACAATCATGAAACGACATTGAAACCTCAAAAAACAAGTCTTGTGGGTTCTAAATTTTTAGACCAGAGGTCTGAACTAAGCTTTAATGACAACCCTCAGACTTGAAATATTTGTTCTAGTTCAACCTAGATTGCATCTTGATCTTGGTTATATGCATTTGACTATCTAGGTCTATAAAATCCTTTGATCCAAAGTGTCTACCTATATGCCATCCTCACCACACTATTTATAATATTTAAAGATATGACCATCTTAAATTCATACATGTGCTACCATCTTACACCTCATGGAACTTGACTAAATTTGATTCATTAATACTTGATTTGGGATTCCAAAATTGTGACACTTGACAACGCCATATTCAATTTGTGGACCTTACTATCATATATCCATTTGGTTAATGCTCTTGTATCATGTGGTGGCCTTATATGCAATCTAGGCTCATTGACCTTTTGACCTAATTTTTACTATTGATCTCCTTTGAATAGTCAAATATACTACATAAATATTCAATTTTTAAGATCAAACATGCACCATTGATCCTTTAATTCACCATGATCATGCCACTTGTCAGCCTCATGTTCAATACTAGGATCTTCTAACTTCTTAACATTGTGTTCACCATTGATCTATGATGGTCCCACCAACTTGAACTATTATTCATGTACCATTGATCTACGATCTGATCAAGCAAAATTTTAACAATTAAAAATAGTGCATTCACTCTTAATATCCTTTGAATATTTTTGAATTTATATGGCTACTTCATATGGCTTTTATTTGATGTCTCTAGGCACGTCTCTCACTTATAGACTATCTTTGAAGGATTATATGTTGAGATAGAAAACTCATCAAGATGAAAATTTATAGGGGATATTCTATGCATGAAATACATAATTTCATTCAATCTTAAAACTTTGGTTGACTTCTAAAGTTTACTTATTAAATGCATAACCAGACTAACATGTTTTTCTTACATGATGTGTCATGATGGTCTAGCTCCTCTAAGATTGTGTTAATCATATTTTGACCCATCAAGGCCCTAATAAACTTTTAATACTTTGATAAAAATTGCTTAATGTCCCCTAAATTCCATGAACACCATGGAAACCTATTGGATTCTTTCACTTGCAATTCTATACCTATTTCTAGACCTCTTTCCAAAAATCAAAAAATTCCCGTAAGACTTACTTAAAGTGTTTCAAAATATTGCAAGTGATATGTGGTATTCTTTCCCCATTTGATTACTTAAATCAAAAATAAATATTTTTAGGCTCTCACTTCACTCTAGGACCTCTCTAGAATGTTGCATTGCATCCATCCAGGCCAAAGCTTCATATGTAGGCTAATTTTGGCCAATAGATAGACTTTGAGGAAACCTTTACACCAGTAACAAGATTAGATGCCATTAGATTATTTCTAGATTATTTAGGAATTAAAATATTCATGGTATATGTATGTAAAATCTTCCTTCTTGAATGGAAATTTTAAATAAGTGTACATTAAGCAACTTGAAGTGTTCTCACTATTAGAAGACAAAGACTATGTTTGCAGATTGAAAAAATGTCTCTATGGTATAAAGTAAGCTCCTAGAGCTTGGTATGCTAGGTTGGATAAGTATCTATTAGATCAAATATTTAAAATAGGAGTTATAAACAATAATATATATAGAAATATAGAAGATGATCATCAATTTATTGTAGTTGTCTATATGGATGACATCATCTTTGTTGGAAATAATGAGAACATGATAAAGGCCTTTATAGAGGTGATGAAGAAAGATTTGATATGTCCATGCTAGGAGAACTATCATTATTTCTTGGGTTACAAATCACTCAATCTGAAAAAGATGTATTCATCTCATAATCCAAGTATATAAGAGAGATTTTGAATAAGTTTGAGATGGAATATTGTAAGGTAGTTAGTACACCCATGATCATAAGATGTAAGTTGAGTAAGGAAGATGTGTTTTTAAAGGTAAATTAGACATCATACAGGTCAATTATTAGAATTTTTTTGTACACCACTACTCTATACCTAACATCATGCATGTAGTAGGTCTTGTGGGAAGGTTTCAAGCAGATCTAAAGGATAATCATCTACAAGTAGTCAAAAAGATACTTAGGCATTTTAAGGGGACTATGGATAATGGATTATGGTATCTAAGAAGTAAGGAGTTCAATTTTTTAGCCTATATATATGAAAATTGGGAAGGAAGTATAGATGATATGAAGAGTACAAATGGAGGATCCTTTTTCTTAGGTGGGTGCATGGTCTCATGGATAAGCATGAAGCAACCATTAGTAACTTTCTCCACTTGTGAGGCCAAAAGTACATTATAGTAGATTCATGTTAAACTCAAGTTATATGGATGAGATATACCATAAAATACTAATAGGTGGAGTATGATGGTCTTAGACCTATCTATTAGGACAATAAAAGTGATATAAACATCTCAAAGAACCCTATCATGTACTCAAAGACCAAACACATTCCCATCAAGTATCATTCTAACAGAATAGGTAATTGAGCAACGTGTCAAACTTGAATATTTTTAAAAATAGGATAATATTGAAAACATCTTGACCAAACCACTTCCAAAGGAAAGTTTTTAACACCTAAGATAAGAATTAGGTGTAATTCCTACCCCTAGCAATTAATGAAGAAGCTAAGTACTTAGGGGGAGCTAATCATGATTATTAGCTCTAAAGATAGGTGATTTTTTCAAATAATTTATGAATGGAGATAGGGGAGTATGTTTTTTATATGTCTCATAAACTCATAATGCTAATTGTTGAGTACTTTTGATTCAAAGGAATGAGATCCAAGGAAATGAAGACATTACTTTGTCATTTATGTCAAAAGGGGAGAAAGACTATGATGGGGAGATAAGAATGATCAATGTTTAGTATGGTTTGCCATCAATGATAAAAGGGAATATTTTTTATCATTTATTATATTTTTTAGGCTTGGTATTGACGTTATCATTGATGTCAAATTTTTTTGATGAGGAGACTTGGGAAGGCTTGTGTATAGGATACATAGTCTTGTGCATGAAGGAGTATAATGTCCTAGTAAGATGGATGCATAGAGGAATAAGAGGTTATAATAGGTTTTTTAATCTTTAATATTAGTAAATATATCACTCATGATTGTTTCAAAGTAAACCTTCAATGATAAACTTACAAACCTAACATGCAACTAGACTAGTTCTAGACCTTCTGTGACCCAATGATGTATCATGAAGTGTTGACAAGGTCTATGAAGGATGTGAATCAATGTATTATAATTTTATATGTTTATTTATAATTTTATTGAGGTGTTTATTGGAAAAAAATAGGCTTTAAGGTTAGTTTCAATACCTAATGTGACTTGTAGGTCAAAGGCTTATAAAGCAAAGAGAGAGATAGTAGCTAAATGGGGTATCAGGATTATTTTAACAGGAAATAATGAGTATATGTGCATCTAAAAAGGTATTTAATATTATTTTAAGTGTTTTTACTAAGTTTGGGTTCAAAATTTGAAATAAAATGCATGAAATGTGGTTTTTAGGTTTCTTATGTGCATAAAATGAAGGATTCTCAACCTAAGAATAAATTTCAAGTACTCATTGGCACATGTAACCTATGCATGAGAAAATAATCCATTCATGTTCTATGGGTAAGGTTAATATATCAACTTATAATCATTTTTTTTTGGAATAAGTGGTTAAACTTTATGAATGATCGTTAAGACTGTAAGGTGGTTTAAACCTCTCTAAAACCCTAACTTTGACCTAATAATAAATATATTGATGGAAATGGATAAGAATGGATTGGATGAACTATTTTTATTATTTTATCATATATTTTACTCTCTTAGGTACCTCCAGGTGGCATTAAATTTTTTCACAAAATATGAAGGAAAAACCCTAAGGGTACTTAGGGTTTTAGATTTATTTGAAGTAAGTCAGGTTAACCAAATGTTTTATTATTTTTGGGAAACTAGTGTTTAGTTCATAAAAAATAAAAGGGTATATAATAAGGGGGAAATATATTTTAATATGGAAAAATACATATTTTTATCTAATAATTTACATGAGGAAGAGAGATAAACTTATCTAAAAATAGACTGAAATGAATGATTCAAGGGCTGGAAATTGAGGTACAAGACTGAGACATTATCATGAATCTAGATATAGCATTAATTTTATGATTGGATAGGATAATTTAAAGTGGATATGAGTGTCACCAATGTTTATTCCACCTCTACCACTATTTTCTAAGAGATCTAAGCTTTTTGTGTTTTATTCGCTACCTCGATGTGAGCTTGTGTACAAAATTTAAGAGGCTAAAAGTCAATAGAGCTCATTGTAGGTCAATTTAAATCCCCAAACCTTATATATATATACACACATGTAAAAAAAATGAATAAAAATCAAGAGGGGGAATAATTGGGTTAAGGGAAGAATGATCACATGATCTAGAACCCATGTTATCCTAATCATTGCCTACATTAACCCTCAAGCTAGGGTCTAAGATCATATGTAGTTATCCCTTAGGTAATTTTCATAATCAAAATGCATGGTATATTAAATAATGAATTTCACCTAGGCCATTCCTTGATCAAGCATGCAAGTCTATCTATGATGCAAAATTTTGAGCTATAATATTGATTGATTTTTATTATGTAATGTGCCAAAGTAGTAAGTGCTAGATATAAAATGACTTGTGAATTCCTTTATATAAGAGACTCTTTATTTTAAATTTGGGAGATTTATTCACATTATTTGACATTAAAAATATAAATAAAACTTAAGGTATGGGTTAACAAAGGTTTAGGACCTGTTAAGTAAGGAAAAATGATCATTAGATAATAGTGTCAAAAAGGATAGGAGCATCAGGAATTATAGTCTTATAGAATTCTATTGTTTAGGACACAAAAAATAGGCTAAGATTGACACAGACCAATTGTGGGGGTTATTAGAGGTAAAGTTTGGTTGATTGAGATAACAAATAGGTGATAAAATTAATAAACAAGACCAAGATAAGTAAAATAAAGACATGGCTAATGTGAATAAGGCTCATATTCTCTAGTCAGAGTCTCTTATGAAAATATTGTGAAAAGACATGATATGTGTGGTTTCCTGATCAATTTAGGGTGTATACAACATCGTACATTCCTTTTCATGCATTATTTGTAGGCTCAATCATATATAATCATCTGAAAAGGAGCCATCATCATCTACTATCAAGAAAACTCCTCTTCCATGCATCCTACACACTTGGCCTCAAAATTGGCATTAGTTTCCCATGAAAATCCATAGAAAGGAGTGGATGACACTTTTTAAGACCCTCCATGGCCTTAGAATCATTAGGTAAACCTTAAATCCACCTCACTTAAATATTTTCCATCCTTCTCACTAGCTTGTTCAATAGGCTAATTTTGATTGGCTAAAATGAGAGATATTGTTAGAACCCTTATAAGTTTTCCATACTTATAAGGGTTCTAACAATATCTCTCATTTTAGCCAATCAAAAATGGCCTATTGAACACGATAGTGAGAAGGATGGAAAACTTCAAGTGAGGTGAATTTAAGGTTTACCTAATGCTTATAAGGCCATGGAGGGTCTTGAAAAGTGTCATCCACTCCTTCCCATGGATTTTCATGGGCAACTAATGCCAATTTTGAGGCCAAGTGTGTAGGATGCATGGAAGAGGAGTTTTCTTGATAGTAGATGATGATGGTTCCTTTTTAGATGATTATATATGATTGAGCCTAAAAATAATGCATGAAAAGGAATGTATGATGTTGTATACACCATAAATTGGTCAAGAAACCACACATATCATGTCTTTTCACAATATTTTCATAAGAGATTCTGACTAGAGAATATGAGCCTTATTCACATTAGCCATGCCTTTATTTTACTTATCTTGGTTTTATTTATTAATTTTATCACCTCTTTGTTATCTCAATCAACTGAACTATACCTCTAAGAACCCCCACACTTGGTCTCAATCAATATTATAGCTCAAAATTTTGCATCATACATAGACTTCCATGCTTGATCAAGGAAGGCCTAGGTGAAAGTCATTATTTAATCTACCATGCATGTTGATTATGAACATTACCTAAGGGATAACTACATATGATCTTAGACCCTAGCTTGAGTGTTAATGTAGGCAATGATTAGGATAACATGGGTTCTAGATCGTGTGATCATTCTTCCATTAACCCAATTATTCCCCCTCTTGATTTTTATTCATTTTTTTTTACATGTGTGTAGATATATATAAGGTTTGGGGATTGAAATTGACCTACAATGAGCTCTATTTACTTTTAGCCTCTAAAATTTTGTACACAGGCTCACATCGAGGTAGCGAATAAAACATAAAAAGCTTAGATCTCCTATAAAATAGTGGCAAAGGTGGAATAAAACATTGGTGACACTCATATCCACTTTACATTCTCCTATCCAATCATAAAATTAAGGCTATATCTAGATTCATGATAATGTCTCATTCTTGTACCTCAATTTCTAGCCCTTGAATAATTCATTTTAGTCTATTTTTAGATAAGTTCATCTCTCTTCCTCATGTAAATTATTAGATAAAAATATGTATTTTTCCATATTAAATTATATTTTCCCCCTTACTCTATACCCTTTTATTATTTATGAACTAAACACTAGTTTCCCAAACATAATAAAACATTTGGTTAACCTGAGTTACTTCAAATAAATTTAAAACCCTAGGTACCCTTAGGGTCTTTCCTTCATATTTTGTGCAAAAATTTAATTTCAAATTTCTATTTTTTAAATAAATTTTTATTCATTTATTCTATTCAAAAATTCTAAAACCCTAGATTTATTTTTTATTCATTTATTTTTATAATTTAAGTTCTTGGCATAATTTTCATAAATTCTAAAACCCTAGCTCAAAACCCTAGATTTCCAAACTAGGTCCTCAAACCCCAAGACTTGTAAATTTTAGGAAAAAAATTGGAATTTTTGAAAATTGTTTACTTTGTCAAAAATAATTTCAAAATTTAAATATAAGTAGTTTTCTTTTGCAAAATTTTAATTTCAAATATCTGATTTTTAAATTAAATTTTGTGCATTTATTCTATTCAAATTTTTGTTTATAATTCAAATTAGTGGCATAATTTTAAAAATTTCTAAAACCTTAGCTCAAAACCCTAGATTTACAAGGTAGGTCTTCAAACCCCAAGATTTCCTCCCTTACAATTTTTAGAAAAATAGTTTGAACTTTTTGCAAATTATTTGCTTTGTCAAACATAATTTCAAAATCTCTATGTTAGTAGTTATTTTTGCATGCATTTGCTTGATGGTACTTTTACACACTCTCTTTGGTGAAGTAAATAAAATGGACACTAAGGCACTTCTTCCCTCTCATCCCATAGAAAAATTTCTAAATTTTTTTCATAATTATGACAATGAATGGACAATATTGAAAAATTGCACATTAGCTAAAAATGTGGAAAATGATTTTATTTACAATGAAGATAATTACTATTGTTGTAATGAGGAATATGATGATATATGTGAAATTGATATTTAATCACAAATAGATGCATTTTCTTCTCTAAAACCAATTCCTTTTTTTCCTTCTTCTAAAGAAAATAATTTTGATAAATGGGAAAGATACTTCTCACCTCATTCTCCTCTGTACAATGCACCAAATGAACAAATTAGTCATACACTTCCAAGTGAACCTATATTTGGTGATAATTTTATTCCATGTGAACCTAATATCTCTCTCTCTCTTGCTACTTTCATGTCCAAATTACAATAATATAAATGCAGTAGAATAAAATTGTCACTGCATACTTCAAATGATCCATTTAATGTTCCTAACTCTACTTTGTCAAAAGAATGTCTAAATGAAAACTCATCTTATCTTATTTCTCATATTGCATATGAAAATAATGCATACACTCCATCCATTGATAACATATGTATACATGATATTCCAATTTAAAATGATACTTTATTGCATATTAGAAAAGAATTAAATTCTTCTCTTACACCTTTCCCTAGTTACACTGAAAGTGATAATGAGTATGATAGTGAACATGCAAATGAATATGAAAATGAGAATGATTATGAAAAATATTTCAATGATGACAATGAATGGAATAATGATGGTTTTTATGCACATAGTGAAGAATAAAATGCATTTCATGTTTCTAACTCTCTTCTCACTCCTCTCAAATATAATGCACTTCAAAATGTTGTTTCTACTTTTATGCATGATTCTATTTAAAATAATGCACATGTTAATGATAATATCCCATATTCTACTTAATTATAATGGGATACACTAATTCATAAAGACACCATTGAATCTCCTAAGCCACCCCTCACTACAATAGAACCTAGCTCTCACTCTTCACCTAAAGAGAATGGTATCCCACATCCCTCTAGTAAGGTCCAAGTTACCATTACTCCAAAAATTCAAGTGAGCACACCTACTTTTTATGATCTAATTTCTAAATGTAGTGTTCCCATGGCTAAAATTAACAGTTAAATTCAATTTTTAAATGAACCACTTCAAGATGCTAATGTACCATCCCAGGAGATTATCTCTTTGATGCATGTAGTTGGTGAATTACAACACCAAGTATATCTCTCTACCTTAAAAAATAATAATTATATGTCTTAGATGGATGCCAATGATCTACATGGTAACCCACTTCTGAAGACATTCATAAAAGCTTCATTTCCTATGAATTTCTAGATACCATAATTACCTCACTTTGATGGAACTAGAGATCCATTTATACACCTTCAAGCCTTTCAAAAGGATTTGCCATCTCATTCAAGTCTTTTGATTCTATTAAAATTATTCTAGTAGACATTAGTGGGGGAAAAACATAATTGGTTCTTTCATCTACTTCCTATTAGCTGCTTACACACATATGATGACTTAGAGGAGGCATTTCATAGAAATTACATATCAAACATGGGCCCTCTTATTACATATGAGAAACTTGCAACTTTACATCAGAATACTTCAAAGCCAGTTAGTGATTATATCCTATGATTCAAGAATCACATGTTAAGATTGATACATAAACTATCAAATTTAGAGATTTAACATATCTTTATTAAGGGGCTTATCCAACCTCTAGTTGAGCTTTTACTGTATCAAATGGAGTCTTCTTTTAAGCATTGATGTTATGCAATTTTAGCTTTGGAAAAGAAATTAGGATTGATTGAGGTAGATTCAATTGATTTAATTACTCTATATTTCAAAAGAGTATATATAACTCCTACCATCCAACATCCACCATGTCCTAAAAAATATAGGAGACCATAACCAAAAAAGCAACTAGTTAAGAACAAAGACCCAATTTCTAGAGCACAACCTATAGTATGCACTACAAAGAATAGCAGCAAGGTGCAGTTATATTTTGATTTAGAATGGGATAGCTCATGTGTCATATTATCAACATTATTAGATATGAGGTTTATCACATTACCTTCTACTCATCGATGAGATCCACATCTCTTACATAAATATCCACATAAACCTTTTTATAACTATCATCGTATTTGTGGACACAAAGATAATGATTGTTAAGGACTCATAGATTGCATTACTAGATGTTTTGATAATGGCATCATAGAATTCACATAGGGGCACCGAGATATTCTCCATCATATAACTATAGACCTCATTCATCTATGATTGATTCATCCCAAGACATTATTTTATAGGAATCATCAGTCACTCATCATGAGAGTAATGTAGGTTATAGGATAGAGCCCTATAGGAAATCTATTCTACCTATTTAGAAGGTTTGTACACTCATATAATGAGAACAACCTACATATAGCACTTTAGTCAGAGGAGTACATAGTGTAATTCCATATACATATCTAGCAAAGTCATAGGCCTACAATAGAGTACTACTCACAAGAAATATTCACTACAACCAAATTTTTTTGGTCCTATCTCACATAGCAATCCACTACATTTCAAATTAAATGAACCCACATCATAGAGTACTATTCATAATAAATATTTACTATGACTAGATTTTCTAGGTCCTATCTCATGTAAAAATCCACTATGATTAAGATTAAATGAGCCCTCATCATGGGTTTCAGTTCTAACATGATCTATTGCTTAGTCATACACATCATAACAAAGGCCTTAGGGTATATGATTATAGATATATGAGCCTTCTTCATAATAGATAGTTATTGTGGCATAACCAATAAAGTTACATTTTGTAGAGTCTTCAGGCATAGCTATAATTAGTACACAACATAAAATATTAGATATAGATCATATTCCTACATAGCATGCATAGTATGGGCACTTATTTAGTTGGCCATCAGGGTTCAGATAGTGATACAACACAAAGTGATACAACACACATTCATACCAGCATCACTTCATAGCTTCAATTAATAGGGAAATGACAGAGCCAAAGGTATATATAGCCTTTGTATTCTTGAGCCACTCTTAGGGAAGTAATACACACAACTTTCTATCTTACATCCCCACATACTAACAACTAATGTCCCTAATTCCTAATAACTATCCATATCTAAAACCAACTTATCAAAAATATAGATATTACCAAATCCTATTTTACCAATATCAAACCAGCTCAACCCATACAAATAATTTACCAACCTTAAACTAGCTCAATTTATCCCAATAATTTACCATTCATAAACCAACACAACTTATCCAAACAATTTACCAATTACAAAAACCAATAAATTTTTGCTTACATATGATTACAAATTAATTCTAACATCACACCTAAACTTATCAATAAAATTCAAAACACATATCCCAAGTATCATTTTACCAAACATATCCAGCCTCAACATCAATACCAAATCAACTACTTCTAAAACAACCATATGCAATGAATATAACAATATATTTCAAATCCCATAATATATTACACATGAGTCAAAATCAAAAAAATATCCATATATATAGCAATGTTTTAAAAACATATACATCATATCAAGATTTAATTAATCATAAATGGGCATCATGCTCTCACTCTCAGTCTCACTCTCTCATCCAACACTAGTCTCATAGTCCATCATAGCACTCGATGACCTTGAACCTCCTCATTCTCCCAAATGACTCTTACATCAGCTCTCTCACTCTAATAACCACCCATGCTCCTCATGAAAGTCTACATATCACCTCTAAATATCTATTTACTCATCCATAATTCATGTACTCATTGATCCATAATAAGGTGAAAGCATCCTATGCCTATCTAGCTCAGCTCTTATCTCATCTCTCCTTCCTATTTCCATAACATATGAAACCATAGCTATAACAACCCTATCAAAAAATGCACATAAATGTTGGTGGTAACTATCACTCACTCTATCAAACCCTTCTCTATCGTATCATCAAAAACATGTTGCATGAGCTCTCAAAGTGTCAACTTAAGGATGGTCTCCTAAAACCCATCATTTCTACCTCATCCCCTAGTAGCTGCTTCATCTAGAGCACCTCCCACTCCACCTATATACAAAAGTACAAACACTATGTTAGATATACATTTTCCAATAAAAAATCTAAAATAAGCACAAACTTGTACACAATTTAAATGTTAATCAATGCTTACCTCCCATCATCTAGATTAGTGCAGAATCCTTATACTCAAGGGAATCCCCTCCATTAATAGGATACAATGGATCCCACTAATGCCTCATCTACCATGTGGTATATGCCTCTATACATCCAACATCATCTACATTGGGAATATCTATAGCTACATCCTATACATCCAAGGGTAATGGTGCTAACTCAAACTTAGTAGGCCTTCCACAAGCTCTTACCCTTATTGGTGCCCATTCACTCCTCACCCACACCCATGCTACTAGGGGCACATCATATGGTACCCAAAATTATATAGTCACATGCTCATACTAAAATCACTCATACACTCCAACCCAATGATCATGTAACTAACAACTGATCCTCATATATCACAACTGCACTCCATCCTTGGGCCACCCAAGGAATCCTCTATAGGTAATCTATATGATATCTCAAGGTACCAATCTATATTAAACTCATCTATAGTGATCTATCCTAGAAGAATGGATATCCAACATACTCATCCACTACTCTCTAGATGGTTGTGGAAGTGCCCACCTCTCCCTCAATAATCCTATCAATTACACAACTGTTATGTGTTCATAAGCCTAAGAATGTAATAAAGTAGTTGCACTCACACTACCACTAAATACCTCCTAAGTAAACTTATAAATGTCATATTATAATTAGGCAAGCATATTCCTACAATAGTTTTCTTAAGTGTTATTTTGTATAATAGTTTTTTCAACTATTATATTTTAATTTTTTAAATAGTTTTTTTAAATTTATTTTAAAAAGAAAACATTAACTATTATTTATGGCTATTTTTAGTTTTCTTTAGTTATTATTTTAAAAACACTTTCAAAAAATGCCAAATTATTTAAATTTTAATAGAATGTTTGTTTATTTTAATTAGGGGATATAAGGATTTACCAAAATGTCTCACACTACAAGTGCTAGTTTAGTGGGCCAAAGGCTAGCCTTCAAAGCTGATCTGTGAGTGCCCATTTGGAAGTATGTGATGATCTTATAATAATTTTTAGATTGAGGGTGTTTCCTTTGGCTTTTCTCAAAGTGTAACTATAAATAAAATATCTTGAATAGTCAGGTGAAAACCCATTTGTGCATAATCCCAGCTCTAGAATAAAAGCTTAATAGGCCAAACATAAATGGAAAAGTAGGCAAGGGATTGCCACAAGAAAATATCCTTACATACATCAAAGAGAAAGAAGTAAGAGATGTCATTATTTGTCAAATATTGAAGCATATTTTAAGAAATAAAGGATCTACATTTACTAAGCCACATGTTGATCCATCTCATGTCAATGTCATGACCCCATCACACCCATTTATTTCTACACCTATCATGATCACAGAAGAAGAGGATTCACCTCTTCCTCACATGAGATCAAAAGATTCACACCCAATGGAAAAATAATGTTAGAATCAAACTAAGGGCATAGTAGAGTAGAGAGCATTGCATGTTGTGTTTACATGTGGGCTACCATTTAATGTTGTTATATCACCATACTAACAAGATATAATGAGATATATCAATGATGCCCCTAAAGAGTTCACTAGCCTAGGGTAAGAAAAGGTGTACACCACCTTTTATACAAAATAAAGAAACCATATTAAAGATGTATTAAATCCCATCAGAGATACATGAATCAAAACATGGGTATCCATTTTTTATGGATGGAAAAATATGACAAAGAGGTCACTGATTAATGTATTCATAGTGTACCTTAAAGGGCCAATGTTTTTTTGGTTTTTTTATTGTGAGGGATAGATGAAATATGAATAATTAAATTTTTACACCTTAATAGACTCCATTGAGGTCATGTGGCCTCAAAACATTATCTAGGTTGTAACAAAAAACACAAAAAATTGCAAAGTTGTGGGCATGTTGGTTGAGGCAAGGTATGGGAACATATTTTGGACACTTCATGTTTTTCATTCCCTCAACCTTATATTTCAAAAATTAAGGACCAAGATTTATTGAATAAAACAAGTCTATGAGGAGGTAAGTGAGATCCAAATGTTTATAGGCAACCATCATAGGTCCTGAGACATCTTCAAGGCCTTCTCAAATTTGTATTTGTTGAAGGCAAAAAAAATTTAATCGGTCATGAATCATGTATATTTTTTTTTTAATTTTGTAAGTTTGTAATTTTTACGATTTTTATATTTGAACCTTTTGTTAATTTTATTTATTTTAATTTTTTATTAAGCCATTGAGATTCAATTTGCTTCACACACACTTGTATTAAGATAAATTGTCAAGGTGCATGAGGCATTGAGCAACATTGTTATCAAAAACCTTTGGAGTGTATATAGGCATGAAAATAATGAGAAGGATACAAAGGTGAGATAAAAACATGGCCAACCACTTCCACAAGTTTGGAACATTTTAATGCACAATAATTGATAGTAATACATCGCTAGCATAGCTTCTCTTATGTATGCCTGAGGGCACACCATCAAAATACAAGGATGTAAAATCAATAGGATCCATACCCATGTAATCTTATAATGTCACATGATGTCCACTAATTGGTAAATGTAAAATATGGTACACATCCTCTAGATTAATAGTAATCTCCCCTATAGGAAGCTATAAAATATATCTATCTGCATTATGTGAACTAGCAATTTGACGATGAAGGGGAGATTAGTATTGCGTTAGTAGATAAATAAAATAAAATCACACTAAACTAACACCTTCATGCATAGTTAATAGGGTGATCTTACTATTAAAAATAAATAAAAATCAAAAATAAAAATTGGGAAAAACTAAGAATCCTTCACCTTCTTTGGATGCTCCAAATACTTTGTTGTAGTGGCTTGCTCAATTTGTGCTCATGAAGTTTGCATCAATGGAAGCTTGACTATCTCCTCTTCTCCTTGGCACTTTATGGATTTAGCTTCAATATTTTGGCATCATAACTTTTTCGTGTGAGATATTTCTTGAAGATACTTGACCATAATAACTTTGCACCAAAATAGCTTTTTGAAGATATTTGAGCATAATAAAATTACACCAAAATAGCTTAGAAATGATGTTCATGACCTCTCTATTTATAAAATTTTGGAATGTTTTGAGGATCAACCATGACCATCCATCACAAGATTGAGATGTGTGGCCATGGATAAATCCAAATATTAAATTCATTCTAAAAATATCCCCATTAATATTTGGGATAGAGGTGCATTGAATAGGCATGGGAGGCATTGATGAGGCATGAGATTGGTTAACCTTGATATTTTATGTATTTATGGCCTAGGGAAGTCTTCCCAAGAAATGATGTCACTTTTTGATGTAGATATTCAATATTCATTTCTAAAAATAAGTATTCAACAATTTTCCATGGAATTCTTAATTAGGATCTAATTTGGTTTAATTAGCTCTTAACCATGATTAAGCACTTTGTGCACAAATTACTCAAATTGATCATAATGCCTTGTTATTGGTCTAAAATTTGACTGGATTAGAATTGGAAGTCAGTGTTAGATGTGTTGTAACCATTATCTCATTTAGGATGTTGTCAACACAAAATAACAAAGACATGTGTCTCATGTAAGAGATTTGACAAAAAAAAGCAATCAGAGCATCCAGGTGCAAAACTGGCATTTTGACTCAAAATGATCTAATCAAAGTTAGCTATCCCATAAATTGTCTTACCTAATTTAATGATACTCTAGCCAAAAGTTTCACTTTAATAAGTCATTTTCACATCATTTAGTGTGTTTTATTATTTTTAGTCTAAATTATGTAATTTGATAGAAATTGGTCAAAACTTAATTGGAGGTTATCGATGGATAGATTTAGGTGTCTATAGTTGGCCCCTATTTGGGAAGATGTTGTAAACTATAGGAAAAGTAATGTCTTCTAAAATAATGAAAAATGGATTATATGCCAAAAATAACATGATGATTGAAGAAACATCTCCAAAGAGTGTTTGGGAAGCCTAGGATAATGCCCCCTTAAGGGAGTGGCTAACACACTTTTTGATATATGGTCCCTCTAAAAGAAACAAGAAGAAAGATGGAATTAACTTGTGGTTGTGACTAGTTCAAATAAGGAAATGCTTGCATGCATTTATTTAAAAATAATGGTGATATACATAAAGGCAATTATAATCGGTAATAAAATTCAAAATAATGATTTTCTCGTAGGTGGTTATAATCATTAAGAGGACTTGGATTGGTTAAAGATGATGGTTCCCCATTAGGGCTGATTAGCAAGCATAACTCAAGGATATAATCTAGAATATAGATTAAAGATGAGCAGGTGAAAAGTGAAGAACTATATGAAATTAAGAATAAGATTGATCATTATAAATGATTTATTTTTACCTACAAATAATGAGATGATCATCCTTATTAGCAATGATACAATTAGAATGGGCAATGGTTTTATTCAATCAAGATGGGTGGAAGGATTTGCTAAGGATCCAAGGAGAAACTTCTATGGCTCTATTGATTGTATACCTTCTTGAAGATGATTTTTGTTATGGTATGTGATGGTAGGAATCATGATAGAAAACCATGAAGAGTTGGCCTAAATATGTATAAGGATTGACTCTCGATCTAATAAACATTCAAAAACAATACATCAATGATAAAACCCATGATGATAATGTTAACATATGAATATGGATGGACTTAAGAATAATGTGCACAAGGAATCACCTAATGAACACATATAAATTAAGTCAAGGCAACAGTGATGAGAGCAAAAAAATAAGCAATTGAACAAACAAACAAATAAAAAGCCTAAAAATAAAAGCACAAGAAAGCATCCTAATAATGACCATGCCCCAATGGGGCAGATTGAGGATAACTTAACTAGTATTATATAGGACAAATATTTTTGTCTTTTGAAATATTATGATTTTTTTGGCATTTTGAGGTATTTCAACTCATTAGAGAATGACAAGATACCTACTTGTAAAATAGTGAGAACATGGCTTAGGTTGCTCAAAAAATGGTGAAAGTGCATGGAAAGGGATACTAAGATGACCTCAACATGAATTTAGAATGACCCACATAGTACTAAAATGACCTCAAGTCACATTAGTTCCATCCACACAAAAGGTGGGGAAAAACTAACTAGGTCCCAACAAGTTCTCAAATCTAGAAAATAACTAGTCAAATGAAAAAAATGATGGCAAATTGATGTGGAAATACATGATAAACAAATGTTTCTCTTATTTTTCCTATAGGTGGTTATAACTAGGATACAATGGCATAAGTTAATAATATTAATTTTCCCATATGTTGTAATAATTAGTTGCAAGATTGGTGAGACACTGATTTGCCCATAGGCCATTATAATTAGGCTCATATAGAAAAAAATTGATACAAGATGGAAAATTAAAGATATCTTGCCATATAAACTATCAAACTCATTTCATATACTATCATTAGAACATGGATTTGATTAATTATTCAAATTTGATCAAAATCCCCTCACAAACAGTGTGATAAGAACTAAAGTAACCGATATCAAAATAGGATTACTAAAATAGGATTTAGTTTAGATAGGAATGATGGATTTGGATAGATTAGATAAAATGGTAAGAAAGTTACCTGCAAGTGATGGGGTGATTAACTAGGTATACGATAATGGAAAATGGAATATGTAACAATGGCAATGGCATGGTAATGTGAAATGATATGGTACATGTTTTTGGCCTAGGTGTGGTTGTTGATTTTGTTGTTCCTAATGATGGGGAGATGCACATACTAATCAAAAAATGATATAAATAGAATACTTGATCATGTTAATTACTAGACCATGCCTCATCTAAGTAGTTTCTCTATCAAGAATGGGCTACAAATTTGGATGCTGAGAATGCTTTTATGATCTTTGTTGGTCATTGATTTTGATTCCTTTAAGCATCAAGATAGGGTATCTTTATAGCCTCTACAAAGGAAAGTGTGGTTTTGGATGGTAAAAATGATAGATACTAGATGATAGGTTTATTTTTGAAATGGAATGGTAGATGATAATGGAATGTGGAATGGTGGGGAAACAAATGAAGAACATGACTTTCCATCATATGTAATGTTGTTGATGTTAGATTACACATAACTCTGGTTATGGTGGGGCTGAAGACTTATTCTCTCAATAAGACCATCAATTTTTTCTATTTTTTGGGCTTAAGAGTAGCTATCATCTAATTAGGTTGTAGACAAGAAGCTATTTTTATGTTATCTTTGATTTTGTCTTCATCAAGTAGTGAAAAAAAATCATGCTCAATTATCAGTGCCTCAATAAGGTTTTCACTAATGAAGTTATTTTTATTTTCCTATACTACCTCTAAGAAGGCTTCACTAATGAACATTGGATTTTGACTTTGATTGTCTTCTATCACTTTCAAAAAGGTTTCACTAAAAGTCTCTAAGTTTGAACTTTATTTGTCCCCTAACACCTCTAAAAAGGTTTCACTAGGAGAGTGTTCTTTTGCTACATGAATTTGGTCTTGGCCTCCTTGCTCTTCTTCAAATTTTATATTTTTATGGATGAATTTCAACAAAGTGTGATTCTATCAATCCCAATTGACACTTATGGGAAATGAAAGGTTAATAATATGTCTATTTGGGTTGATGGTAATGGTTTGTGGAATAGTAATGGAATGGGGAGAGGTAGCACAATCCTCATAGAAGATACTAGGATAACACGTGTCAATGTTGAAGTAATCATCCTCAAAAACTGTAGAAGGATCACAAATTTATTCAAATTGATCTACAAAGCATGCATAACCAATGTTGTAATAGTCATGAACATATTCTATATTTAAATTTGATTCTAACTTAAGGGACTTTGAATCTAATGTTGAAACTAATGTTGATTTTAATTCTAATGCTAAATCTAATGTTAGTTCAAGAATATAACCTGAATTTAACTCTAATTCTTCATCTGATGGATACTATATTACAATGATATATTGTTGGATATTTGGTATTGGATAAGTAATGACCTATGATGGCATAATGGGTTCCATAAAGACTAGTTTGTCAAAGTGAGACTCTTCTGTAAGGGGAAAAAGGTTAAAAGACAACTCCCTAGAGATTGACTTGTCAAAAAGAGGCTCTTGAAAAATAGGCATATGGTCAAGGTAATGATTTCCCAAAGGTAGTTATAATAATTAATAAGTGACTCAATAAAGATTGGCTCATCAGAGTGAAATTCCCTAAAAACTAGTATAGGATCAATAGGTGATTCATCATAGATTGACTTATCACAAATGATTGGTTCAATAGAAATATCTTGGATTGGTTGGTTCTCTTGGCCTTGGTTTCTAATGAGTTGGAAAATACCAATTTTGAACATAGTTTGGTCTTTGAATGATTGGATTGGTTGAGGTTTGGATGGGATTATTAATGGAGGGGTAATGGCATATGGTTGGATAATGGTAGGGAATTGGGGATAATGATTTATCCCATGATCTAAAGGACAAAGTCTTGAAATGGTAATGATAAGATGTTATGGGGCTTGATTACTCACACAAGCCAAAGGACTAGGTCCTGAAATGGTAACAATAGGGTGGTATGGCACATGGTTTTTCACACAAGTCAAGGGATGAGGTCTTGGTATAGAATGGTTGGGCATTATGGATCTTGATTACTCGTACAAGCCAAAGGATGAGGTCTCATAATGGTAATGGTTTCCTTAGATATTGTAGAGCTTGGTAGCTCATATAATCCAAAGGAGGGTTAAGGGTAGTTGATGATCAAATAACAAAAAGACATCATGGAACTTGATTTATTTCACAAGCCAAAGAATCCAAGTCCTCTTGATATATCATATCATCTCAATATTGAGTTAGATCATAAACTAGTTCTTGATTGTGCTCCATGTAATGCTTATTGTAAAGAGGGTATGGAACTGTATCCCAAACAACATTATCTATAGTTGGGTCTTCAAAGTCCTCCACATAAATAATATCATCTTAATTGGTAATTTGATTTGGATTTTGTGGTTTTTGACTATGTTCTCCATATGGAGTATTGTAGGTAGATAATAGGAAATCTTTCTCTATAGGGGTTCCTAGTGGGATTATGTGTGGCCATTATATCATAAGTTGGATTATACATGACTCCACCATAATCTTATCTAGACATATCCACATAAATGATGAAATTTATTAAAAAAAGGCTTAGAGTTCTAGAAAATTTGATAAACTATGTCTAAAGGACAAATGGTTCAAACTTGGTCTAACTTAGTCAAAGGGGTGGAGTTGTATCTCCAACATGGCTAGAAAATGGAGTTGTATCTCCAAAATGATTTGAAACTGGAGGTGTATCTCCAAAATATTTTATGTTAAAACTTGACATAAAATATTCTAACATCAAATGTCTAACGCCAAATTTCATACACACAAAAGGTCAAGCATCTGAATAAGAACTAGTATGTCAAAATTATAAGTCAAAGTGTTCCAAACAAGGTCTAAACTAGGAAAAAGAAAAGAGTCACTAGGTTTTTATTCCAAACATGGATTCAAAATCTAGGCTCAAATAGGTTTTGCCAGTAATTTTTTCCAAATGGTGTCAAAATCTAAACTTGAAACAAAGGCATGATGTGATTTTATTTAATTCAACAAGTTTGGAAACAACTTTGACATAGGCCTAGAATATGGAATTAAACATAAACATGATTAGTTGGCATAAGGAATGAAGCAAAAGGCTCTTCAAAAAATGTTGTTTTCTCTTAAATAAATGCATAAACAATGATGAGGATAGGCATTAAACCAACAAACTATCAATAGTTTTCAAATTTGGATAATCGATTAACCGAAGTTATGCAACCCAAAAGAGAAAGATTTGTGTATCAACCCCACAAATTGAGGCATAAATATAAATCAATAAGTGTTTTAATCCAAACTTAATAAGGTTAATTTAAAAATCAATATTAAAAATAAGTATTTGACTAAACAAGCTAGACAAGATTGGATAACATGATGGCACATAAATGAGGTCCAAATGGCTGTTGTGAAATGGTTTGAATCAAATAGTTTTTGATACAATGGTAAACATGTATTGAAATAATTTGAGCACCCTAATGGCATTATCATGATTGAATGATGTGACCAATGTTATGTTTCAAAAGACTCAAGGGTAAAAATGGTTTGCATGATTTGGGTAGCATAATTCTACCCTCCTCAACTCAAATGACACACACACAAACAAGTTTTAATAAAAATTTCAAGGCACAAGTATGGTGTAAATTGGCTAGCACAATGCCTCTTTAAACAAAAGAGTGACATAAAAAATTGGTTTAGACATAGTTATAAACAAACAATCAAGTTTTAGTCTCAAAACATACCAAGCAAGAAAAAATGACCAAAATACTCTAAGTATAATCATCCAAATCCTAGAAAGGGTATGGCAATGTGGAGTTGACTAAACTAGAAAGTTTTCAAACATTTCTAGGGGGTCAATTTCATAATGAATTTCACATCAAATGATGCAAAATAAAAGCATGTAAATTGGGTGTCCATAGCACTTGGATATTTATAAAAATGTTTAGTCCTTTTTGTAACCACTACATCCTGTTGTTTACTCAGTGTAGTGTGATGTCCAAATGAAGATATATCCCACGTGAAACTTAGAAGGAGTGGATGAATTCAATGCCAAGAAAAGAAACCTCAGTTCAAAGCTTCCTTAAAGAACTCGTGGGAGGTAAATAAGTCCCCCTTGTAAGCCAAGTTTGTATGAAATAAAAAATTATAAAATAGAAATACTTTAAGGTCATGTTAAGGTCACCAAAGACTATTGTGAATTTTTGGGGAGTGCTTTAAATGAATTTATTTCTATGCCTTGGACTAGGATTTTTGAAATAAGAATAGTGATTTTGATTCCAAGGTTCCTTAAAGGGTATAAGTGGAAGACCATACATGCAACATTCCTCTCTTTGGCAAAAAAACTAGATCAAATAACTAATTAAATACAAAAATCTTGGAAAAGTGAGTTCATTTTTAAGCACCAAGTTGAAAGATTGGGTGGTGTTGTTTTACAACCTTGGTATTAAGTTGTAACTTTTAAATCCTAACTTATAAAAAACATTCACTTAAGCACCTAAATGTTTTATTAAGCACCAAAATAAGTTTCTTAATTCATTTTAAAAGGATACCAAAGATTTTTTAATAACATGTTTTAATAAATTCCAATTTCGTTAATTACCTGTCTACCCTTAAGGCATCACCCCAAAAGCAAATATGTTAGATTAGAAACATCCAAAGATATTTTCAAAATTTTGTGAAAAATTTAATAAAATTGAAGCTAAACTAATGTCAAAATATGAAAATTTGGAAAAAAAACACATGGTTTTAAAAAAAAATGAAAAATGGAGTCCAGATGACCCCAAACCAAGCATTTTAAAATAGCCTATTAATTCTTGGGTCTTTGTTTTATTAGTGACCACCAACTGTTACACATGACTAGTGATGGTTATACTTAACCATTGATGGTTTAAAATGACCATCGATGGTTTATTTAATCATCGATAGTTCCTCTGAATGTTGACGATTACCTTTTTAAACTTGTGAAGATAAAATATGACTAAATAAAGTTAGAAAAATATGTAGGAAGAGTTTTAAGCATCCAAATTGAAAAATTTAAGTTACCTCTTACTCTCCTCGATACATGGGATGTGTTAGTCCTATTGGGCATGCCATTATGTAGACTAGGAATTTGATGATGAAGAGGAGATTAGTATTGTGTTAGTGGATAAATCAAATCAAAAGCACATTAAACTAACACCTTCATGCCTAGTTACTAGGGTGAGCTCAATAACAAAAACAAATGAAAATCATAACTAAAAATGAAGGAAAAAAAGAATCCTTCACCTTCCTTGGATGCTCTAAATGCTTTGTTGTAGTGGCTTACTCATTTTGTCCTCATGAAGTCTGCATCAATTGAATCTTGACTATCTCCTCTTCTCCTTGGCACCTTGTGGCTCTGGCTTGGCTTGGCTTCAATATTTTGGAATCATAACTTTGGCATGTGAGATATTTTTTGAAGATATTTGAACATAATAACTTTGCACCAAAATAACATCTTAAAGATATTTAAGCATAATAACTTTGCACCAAAATAGCTTAGAAATGATGTTTATGGCCTCTCTATTTATAGACATTTGGAATGTTTAAATGATCAACCATGACCATCCATCTTAAGATTGAGATGTGTGTCCATGGATAAATCCAAATATTAAACTCATTATACAAATATACCCATTAATATTTAGGGTAGAGGGGTATTGAATAGGAATGGGAGGCATTGATGAGGCATGGGAGGGGTTAACCTTGATATTTTGTGCATTTATGGCTTAAGAATGTCTTCCTAAGAAATGATGTCACCTTATGATGTAGATATTAAATATTCATTTCTAAAAATAAGTATTCAACAAGTTTCCATGGAATTATTAATTAGGCTCTAATTTGGTTTAATTAGCTCTTAAGCATGATTAAGCACTTTGTGTACAAATTACTCAAATTGATTAGAATGCCTTGTTATTGGTCCAAAATTTAATTGGATTAGAAATGGAAGTTAATGTCAGATGTGTTGGAACCATTATCCCATTTAGGATGTTTTCAATATAAAATAACAAAGGCATGTGTCTCGAGTAAGAGATTTGAAATAAAAGAGAAATCCAGAGTACTCAAGTGCAAAATTAGTTTGACTCAAAATGATCTAATCAAAGTTAGCTAGCCCATAAATTTCATTTCCTCATTTAATAATACTCTAGCCAAAATTGACACTTCAATATGTCAGTTTCACATCATTTATCATGTTTTAGTGTGTTTAGGCCAAATTGTGCATATTGATGGAAATTAGTCAAAATCCTAATTGGATGTTTTTGATGGACATATTTAGGTGTCTACACATTCTACCTCTCACATAAGGTGGTAAGCAGATACCTATCCTATTACATATTACTTAGGTCACACACATGACTCAACCCTCCCCTATCCATTACAACCTTCTCATCTACTAACAAAGGTAACAATCTCAGTGTCTCCATCAACTAGCCTCTATAGAACTCCTTTATCTATACCTCGCCCTATAAAAACACTAGAAAATAACATATATATTATTCAACCATTCCAAAGAAAACAATTAAGCTACATAGTAATAGGTCATAAATTAGAAACTCAAAAAAATATCCTTAGTGAACAACAACACTATAAACAAACATTAGTGCTAGATAATAACACCAAAACTTAGATAGCAGCATTGCATATTGGATAGTAGCACTGACTCCTAGATAGGAACACTAAAACTAGTGAGAAATTCCTAAAAACAATTTAAACAACTCAAAAACATAAAAAATAGGCTTTCAAATAGGCAAAAAAATCACACATTTTAGCTACTTACTAGGGAAACCTCCCCAATAGCCTCAACTTGGGTTGCCAACTTCTCAAATTGGGTCATGATAAGTGCTCAACTCCTTCGAATATCTCCTACTCCATAGCTCCAAATCTGAACCTAGTCAATGCACAAATGAATTAAGAATCAAATAATTCTCTTTTATCAAACAATTTTTTAATTCAAAGCAACATACCATTTTTACCATAGCTATAAACTTATAGATCCATTTTGTAAACCATTTTGTTCCACAAAATAATGATAATGATACCTTCAACATCATGCAAGACTTGTTCTCTTACTATATCATTTGCCTACTATGGCACATACATTTTTATACCTAGTTTATATCTAGACATATAATTTGGTCCTAACCAATCAAAGACTCATTCAACTATCAAAAAATTTAGCCTAATCAATCAAGCAAACTTTTAATCTCCTCACAATAAGCTCGTCTTGTTTCTACTTATGCCACTAGTCATCACTTTTAACTTGAGATCCTCTATCACAAATCTCATCCCTCTTCCCAAAAGGGGGCATCATTCCTATTACTAAACTTATCTAGCATGCCTATCCACTCTCATAGATGGATACACCATAGTTCATACACCTCAAGTATTTAGGTTATCAGATTCAGATTAGATCAAGAAAAATATATAGTGATTTAGATTACATGGGTCATTTAGCATTACTCGAGATAATCAGAAGGACATACCTTTAGTTTACAAATACATGGATTAGTTAGATATAGTGGTTAACATTATATAGATTCAAAATGAATTTGATATAGATTTATAATAGATATTATATTTGGGGGCATGTACATTACTACATGTCTCATACATATAGCTTCATACAATATGACATAGTTATAGGACCAAATAGAAGATTATAGCCATAGTGCAGAGCACATTGTTTTGATCTCTATTTTTGCACATGGGACATGGAATGATAGTATTTTTAGTTTAAATTAAACCCTTTGAGGAGATGAAAATTATCTCTTCATTCAATTAGCACAATAGAGTCACATTAGGGCTGTGGCGACCCAACTTTGAGGTGGATCTCTAGATTTGGGGCTAGTTCCCCTTGATGTACCACTTTGATCAAACTACTACTAATTCTTGGTGGGGGGGTGAAAATGGAGAAGTATAACTGAAATTAAATCTAATATAGGGGAGGTGGTACACCAAATAAGTTATCTACTCACACCATTTAACATGCATTTGGAACCAAGCAGTCTACACATACACTTTATCCAATGACAATATTCTCTTCCACATCAATGTTTCAAGCATGGGATATTGAATAAATCCTAGGATATGAGGACTTATAAAATATGCATTCTAAGAAATAATATTAAATATACTATTCACTATACCTATAATCAAATTAGACACTTCTTGTTGATTTGCAAAAGAGAGATTCCAAAACACACAAGGCACTAGGAAGAGTAACATGTGAAGGTAAGCCAAAATACACTTTCACAAGACTAAAAACCATTATATGCACTTATTTAAATCTTTAATGATTTAGAAACAAATTTATTTATTATATCAAGGCAAAAATTTGGTAGGGCTTCACTATACCTAAGTGGAGAGATTCATACAATAGCCAAAAAGGCTAGAATTTATAGAAATTTTGAGAGGAGAGAAAGAAAAGGACATGAAGGGTCATTAAGACACATGTAAAATAGGGATAAGAAGTTACATATAATTTAATATGGAATTAGTTAGGTCCTAAAATATAAGAAAGGATAAATTTATCTCAAACTTGTTTAGCTCCACATGTGGTGTAGATTCTGTTGTGTTTCCATAAGAAACTGCCCTCATCATTTGCCTTCACAAAACTTCCTCATCACTACATAAGATTAGTTATAATTATTTATCTAAGTAGGAGGGGTTAAAAAAAATCCCTCACATGTATTTTATTAGTTTATAATCATCCATCTTCCTATGGTCACGCACCATGATCCTTGATAGTTCCATACACCTCTCACACTTGGCACCCAAAACCTTTCCAATTATGAAATATGATCCATGAAAAAGGATGGATGACACTTTTTAAGAGTTTCCAAGTCATCAAGTTCATAAAATAAGCCTTAAAATTCTTATTAATTATATCTCTTGCCATTTTCACTAAGTGTCCACTATTTGCCCACCAAACTAGTTGAGATGAAGAATATGGTAAGCACAATTGAGTGATTATTTAAGTCATAAAATTGCCATGGATACTTATAAAAAGTCTCAATCTACTTATTAAAGGTGATTTTATCTTTTGAAACATTATCACACTTGAGAAACACACAAAAATGTCAAATAAATCCCTATTTTGACCCCATATGTATAGGTCCATACAAAAAATCAGCATTAAAGGGAGTTTGAGAGAGTCTTCTAGAAGTTATAAAAGTTTCATGGACTTTCCACTGCATCTAGATGATTCATTTATCTCATCTTCCCAATTGGGTCCTGACAGAGGGTTTACAAGGGTTTTGGAGTCACCTAGACTATTAACATTTGTTCATAGCCATGGTACATTATAAATATAAATAAATTCCACCAAAGGATTTTTTAAGACCTTTTCCATCCTCCTTGAATAGTTTGAACCACCATTCAAAGCTTCAAAGAAGATACAAGCATCTAAAGGTGGCCATTCAAACTCCTTTTCTACATTCTATAAGGGTTTATATGTTTTAAAGCCAAAAAATGGCTTATTGGAGAGTTATACTACAAAATTAGAGTCTAGAAACCTCTGATATACTTCAACAAGCATGTCTTGCATGATATTAATGCTCATTTAATCTAAAAAGTGATAGGGCTGCTTTTGAGTATTAGGCTTCAAATTAGGCCTACTAAGCTTTACATGAAACTTTGAATTTCAAATCTTGTTAATGACCCTCTATGTTTCTATAATATCTTAAAAACATCATATATACCTCTATGAATATGATCCAAGGCATTGGAATGCTTTGAAAAGGTTGAAATTTGAAGTTTTATTTCATTTGAGATTAGACTTGTACCTTGCCTAGCTAGGTCTATATGCAAACATTATTGTATAGGCCACCATGTCTAACTTCCAACCCCATAGAAAATTTTCTCATTTTTTAATATATGTGTTCCAACTTCTCAAACTTTCCTGGATCTCTCCTTAACTTCTAGCCCATGTTTCGACCTCCTTTAACAAGAAAATAGGGTTTGTTACGAGGGGAAAAGTGCCCCCTATTTGAGACAAAATAAGGGGAACTTACCATATTAGTATCACAAAAAAAAATAATAGGGTTATTTATGTCCCCAGGATGTTCTCTACCAATTTTCACCCCTTGACTCCAAGCGTAAGATCTTCAACCTTCCCCATTTCCTAGGCAAACTTTTCTAGGAATAGACTATTTGTAGGCATGAGTTTTGACTATGTTTTGATCCTTGGAGACCTTGCCTATAGGTTAATGAGAATGTTATATACCTTTGAAATATTACATAATATTCTTATAAGTTTTTCACATCATTACTTGACTCTATTCACCTTGTTTCATCTAAAACATTATCAAAACACAACTTAGTCTGCCTCTTGCATACCTTGGTTTTACTCAACTCTACTATAAGTATTTATCTTCCTTATAAGTAAAAATTTGGGGTATAATGATATCTATTTGAGTTTATCTTGACCTCATATTATTTATATCTTATTACACCCTTCTTTATGAGCCACCAAATTACTAAATTACATGACTTTCTTATGCCAATGTTTCAGACTCAGAAAACTCCCTTTGGAAACCTGTGTAGGTGTTCTTTTGCATTGAATTAGGCTTTGTGTTTGATATTTTAAGCCTCATCATTAATCCATCTTGGTATAAAGGAGTGTGATTAGAGATATGATTCCTAAAAATCACCCTAGACACCAAATTCTACCAAGTCTTTAAGTCACTATCTAAGACAGTCATAATTGACTATGTGATATCTTCTTTAGGGTCTTGTAGGTGAATATAGGGGCTCCTCCTTCTTATAAAGATGTTAATTGAAATATTGAAAACGATTTTGGAACCATATAATGTATACTTAATTTTCAATTTCACCTTGGACACATCAAACACTATCAAACATCAAAGTTAGTTCACTGTCAAACATTCTATTGTAGGTGGTCATTTCCTAGTGTACAGATAGAGGGCTGACATGGGAGGTTAACAAACATATGTTCTCTATTTTTATTATTATTTTATATTTAAAATTCTCATAATATACCATCACAACTATCCAATCATTAAATCCTAGTTTTAAATTGAAAAATTGGGTGAAAATGTCTTTTAGATGACATTCCTATAGATGTCACTAAATGAGTTTAGTAAATTTGTTGGCAACTTAGTGACTTCAAATTATCCCCATCCAATTATCAATTTCCTCCCAAATTTGGCACAATTTTTTTCCATAATAAGAGCTAAAAATCTAATGTATAAATAGTGACCAAAATTCAATATAGATTTGCTAAAAATAAGCTAAAAGAGTTAGGAGCTCTATTTTGACAAAATAGAGCTCAAGGGATTGAATCTTAGTCATTTTGTGCCTTGAAAGTTTCTTGTTTGGTTAACTTCCTTATCTCTTTTAATAAAAATTCTTCCAATGTCTATGTCATGTCAAGACAAAATGAGGTTCCTCAAATGTTTTAAATTCTCCACAAGACCCCTGAATTATCTGCTTAGGCCATCGATAGGTGTGCATGTAATTGTGAAGGCTATTAGGGTGGAATTGATCAAGGATATGCATGTTTAATTGTATCATAGTTCTCATTTTGATCATAAATTTCAATTTCATGACTAAAAACATATGAAATAACCATCATTATTTCATCTCATTGTGTAAAACCTCTCTCATGTCACCTGAGACAACTGTGGATGTAAAAGAATTGTTTGCAAGCAAGCGCAAGCCTAGAAGAGGATTATTAAGCTCATGAGACTCCAAAACTAATAATTTAGTGAGGAAACATAATTAAAGGACCTGAGGGACATAATCAACCATCATTAACATCAAACCAAAACAAATAATTCTAAAACAAGCTCAAAAGGAGACCCTTCATAGATGTGAGTAAATAAAAAGTGCTTGGAGTCTAAGTGATGGTTCATAAAGGAGAATACATGGAATCCAAACTTATTTCCATGGATTTTAATTAGACTCATATTAATTTAAACCCCTAAGATCATTCCTCTTAACTCTAACTATACAACCCACACCAAGCATTTGAAATTGGCCTTTCTTGGCTTGCAAGGACAAGAAGGAAGAAATAGAAGTTGTAGTTAAAATTTTTGACCTTTATTATAAAAAAAATCATGGAAAATACTTCAAGGAAGTGAATAGGCACATAAATCATGTTTTTAGCTGAAGGTGAGCTCACCAAGTCTATACTAATGCTAATAAGGGCCTAAAATCAAGGAAAAGTCCCTATTTTCTTGTATGAAATTGATCCCTAACTACCTATAACTGATTACTAACATTTCATAACCTCCTCCATGTTAGGATAGAGCTTTATAACAAATTTTCTCTTTGAAAAGTCTGTACAAGTCATTAATTAAGCTAGAAATATGACCAAAAGGCCATTTTTGCATATGAGACAGTAAAATGTAAATTAAAGACTTGTGAAAATCTTTAAAACATCTCAAAGACCATATTAAAACATATTAAGCACAAATTCTAACTTTTACCATGGTTTAATTTTGTTGACTTGGCAAGTATAAGGAAAATGGGCTTAGACCAAGGCTACAACAAAGACAGTAAAGTGTTTAGACCAACATGAGACCGTTATAAGACATACGAAAACCTTTAAAAAGTTTTAAAATGTAAGGTTTAACCCAATTTTATTAAAATTCAAATTTGGTAAACATTTTTGGCAATTCCTAGGGGTAACATGCTTTCCTATGTTAAGAACTAGTTGCCTTATCCCATCCATTGGGTAAAAGGAGTTAGATGCACTTTTAAACAATAGGATCAGAGCTTGACTTGACCAATAAGATAAATAATTTACCTCAAAACACAAAAAGGAAAGACAACACACAACAAGGAAAACAAATACATAAACAAAGGCACACTTTTGTTACTAAGCTCATAGGGAACACAAGACACAACAACAAGTAAACTAATTATGTACATTCAACTTAAACATACCTCTTTTCTTGGATCAAAATGGAAGCACCTTGAATCTCCTTCCTCACTAGATGAATGAGGATGCCAAGCATGCATCCTTTTGTAGTTGGTTTTATATGACTCATGTTTCCTTTTTACTCTTTGACTTGGCATATCATATAATGGAGTCATCTTCCACAAGTCTCCAAGGTAGATGAAGTCTTATTGACCTTAGAAACATGCCTCATATTGTTGTCCTTTTGTCTCATTATGATATATTTGCATATATACGAAGGGGATAGCCTCTTGTAAGTCTACACCTTCTTGAAATACCTCATTGTCCTTCTCATGTTTTATAATCTCTTCAAACCCTTCAAGAAGTTTTGCATCATAGATCTCTAGTAATTTTTCTTGTTCAAAATCCTTGTTGATGTCTATAGGAGTAGCTTCACATGTGCTTTTAGGATCAATCTTTAAGTCATATTCAAAATCTTCATAACCATGATAGATTGATCTATCATGGTTTGAAATCTCTTGATGGTGATGTATTTCAATACATATTTTCTCCTCAACAACTTGGGTTTATATTATTAGGAGTTTTGTCCTCTCATTATCTTCATTTTCTTTGAATATTTGCATATATGTGTGCCACATGTCCTCTTTTTGAAACAAATCATATTCTTACCATGGCTTTTAGTTAGCTCCAATGTATTTATATACCCCTTAATACCTTCAACTTCATTTTAAATTCCCTCAAATCTCTACCATAAGTCATCATCATCTTTTTTATCAACATTATGAAGGGGAACAACAAGAGAATCCTCTTCCTTTTCTTCTTTGGAATCCAAAAGAACTCCTTCTAAGGCATCTTCTTCAACACAAGGAATTCCATCTTCATAAGGATTCAACTATTTCTCATCATTAATCCAATATGAAATATCTATCTCCTCCTCCGTCTTAGTAATGTCAATACTAAGCATCTTAAAAATAAGAAGCTTAACCAAAAAGGGTTCCCAAGGAATAATATAATCTTCAACATTATAAGGGCAAAATGGATTAGCTAGAGGAGGTTGAAATATGGGTTCAATGGATTCTTGAGGAGGGGTGGGAGGGAGTTGAGTAATCTCAAGTTTCTCTTTACTTCCAAATTCTCCACTTAGACATGATTTTTTCTTATTTCCACAAGCTACCATTACTTATTTCCATATTTGGAAGGTAGGCTTAGAGAATTCTCCATGGGGCTGAGATGCAAATGGAGGGGTAAATGATAGAATTAAGAAACTTGGGCTTTCTATGGGCTTGGTATCTTATCTCTCATTTTGTAAATTAGGCTTAGATAGTTCATTTTCTATTTCCATGATGGATTGACTTAAAATCTAATTGTCCAATTCAATCTCCTTGTCAAGATGGGCTTCAAAATCTTCTCTAAATAAGTCAACCTACTCAATAGTGATATCCTCCTTCCTTTGGATTCTCTTTTGGATGGACTTAAAAATAAGGGAAACTTTGGTGAATGAATGAAGAACTTGTGGAATTTTGAAACATGCTTGGACTAGAATCTTAAGTGGGAAAAGTTGACACACTTGAAGGTTAATGTGGGATGTATTGAGGCTACCAAGACTGAGCTAGTTCATGAGCTCTTAACCTCTCCTCTAGGTGGAAAATAATATCACAAACATAAATCATTTCACCCATAAGGCATTTAAAATTATCTCTCTCTATAGGCATCCATTCTTCTTTGACTTTATCCAAAGTATTTCTCACACTTTTGACATAATCATTAGGGGTGACTTGACCAGAACTATCTATAGTATCAAGGTATAACTTGAAATATAATGACTTAGAGAGGAACTAGGTGGGCTAGGTGAAACACAAGCTTGATATGGTTGTTTATAACCAACATAGGATTGATAGGGATCATGATATGATTAGACAAGGACTTGTTCATATTGAGAGGGAAAAGGCAAAGATGTATATGTCTTCCCAACTTATTTTAAGACAAACTCAACATCATAATTATCCATGAATCACTCATGATAAGACTATAGAATAAGAAAAAAACTTTAATTATAGTACCTAGGTTGCTTAACCAATAGATTTATGCTTGGAGTCGCCATAGGTGCTTAGTGAAATTACCTCCAAAAGTTGATATCTTAAGGAAAACACCAAAACTCCTCAAATTCTTGAAATAAGTATCCCAATGGGCATGCCAAAAATTGTTTTCACTTGGAATTTTACCCTATGAGGAGATGACAAGTCTCTCCTCATTCAAGTGGCATAATGGAAACACCTCAGGGTTGTGGGTGACCCAACTTTGAGGTGGATCTCTAGATTTGGGGTTAATTCCCCTTAATGTACCACTTTAATCAGACTACTAATAACTCTTGAGGGGATGAAAATGGAGAAGGATAAATTCAATTAAATATAATCTATGGGAGGTGATACACCAAATAATTTGTCTGCTCACATCATTTAACATGCACTTGGAACCAAAGAGAAGTCTGTACATACACTTCATCCAATGACAATCTTATTTTCCATATCAATGTTTCAAGCATGGGGTCTTGAAGAAAGCCTAATATAGGAGGACTTAAAAAATAATAATTATATGAAAAACTATTGAATAGACTACTCACTATACCGACAATCTAATTTGACACTTCTTGCTGACCTACAAAAGAGAGACTCCAAAACACATAAGGCATAAGTAAGAGTAACATGTGAAGGTAAGCCAAAATACACTTGCACAAGACCAAAAACCATTATATAAACTTAATTAAATATTTAATGATGTAAGAAAAAAATTATTATCTCAAGGCAAAAATTTGGTAGGGCTTCTCCATACCCAGGTGGAGAGATTTATACAATAGCCAAAAAGGCTAGAATTTATAAAAATTGTGAGAGGAGAGAAAGAAAGGGAGATCAAGGGTCATTAAGACACTTTTTAAATATGTATAAGGAGTTATATTGGCATGGAATATATAATGAGATAATTCATGAAAGAGAAGAAAAGACAAATGTCTCTCAAACTTGTTTAACTCATCCACATGTGGCATAGATTCCCTTGTGCTTGCATAAGAAATTGCCCTCATCATTTGCATTCAAAAAACTAACTCATCAATACATAAGGTTATGTATAATTATGGATATAAGTGGGATGGTTTAAAAAAAATCCCTCACATACATTAGATCAGTTTTTAATCATCCATCTTCCTCTGGCCATGCACCATTATCCTTAATAGTTCTAAATGACTCATTTCTATGTACCTCTCACACTTGGCACCCAAACCTTTACAAATATACAATTTTATCCATTAAAAATGAGGGATGAAACTTTTAAATAGTTTCCAACTCATTAGTTTCATTAGATAAGCCTTAAAAATATTCCCAATTAGAGCTCTCACCCTTCTCACTAAGTGTCCACTATCTACCCACCAGACTGGCTAAGATGAAGAAGATGGTAGGCACACTTGGGAGATTAGATAATTCATAAAATTGACATGGATACTTAAAACAAGTCTTAATATTCCTCCCAAAGGTGATTTAATATTGTAAAACCTATTCACACCTATAAAACATACCAAAATGTCAAATAAATCCCTATTTTGATCCCATCCATATAGGTCTCTACAAAAAATTAGCATTAAATGGATATTGAGAGAGTATTATAAAATTTTTAATATTTTAATGGCCCTTCCATTTAATATATATTCTTCATTTATCTCATCTTCCCAATTGGGTCCTTAGAGAAGGTTTACAAGGGTTTTAGAGTCACCTAGATTATTAACATTTGTTCATAGCCATGGCACATTATAAATATAAATAAATTCCACTAAATGATTTTTTAGGACCCTCTACATCCTCCTTGATTATATTGAGCCACCATGCAAATATTTAGAGAAGATACAAGCATTTAAAGGTGGCCATTCGAACTCCTTTCCTACATTCTATAAGGGTTTATGTGTTTTCAAGCCAAAAAATGGCTTCTTTTAGATTTCTCATAAAAGCTGAGAGTCTAGACACATCCAATATAATTTAAAAAACATGTCTCACATGATATCAATGCTCATTTAGTCCAAAAAGTGAGAGGACCACTTTTGAGTATTAGGCCTCACATTAGGCCTACTAGGCTTTACATGTAACTTTGAATTTCAAATCTTGTTAATGACCCACTATGCTTCTATAATAGATTAAAAACATCATATATACCTCTGTGAATATGATCTAGGAATTTTAATTCTTGAAAAAGTTTGAAATTTGATGTGGTCTTTCATTTAAGACTAGGCTTTTACCTTGCCTAGTTAGGTCTGCATGCAAACCTTCTTATATAGGCCACCCTGTCTAACTTCTAACCCTATAAAAAGGTTTATCATATTTTAATGTATGTGTTCCATCTTATAAAACTTTTATAAATCTCTCCTTGACATTTGGCCTATGTTTCTACCTCCTTTAACAAGAAAATAGGGTATGTTGCAAGGGGAAAAGTGCACCCTATCTGAGATAAAAAAAGGGGAATTTACCTTATTAGTATCAAAAAATAAACAATTATAGAGGGTTTTTATGTCCCTATGATGATTTATACCAATTTTTACCCCTTTAATCTAAGTGTAACATCTCTAATCTACCCCATTTCCTATGCAAACATTTCTCAAAATAGATTGTCTCTAAGCATGAGTGTTGACTATGTTTTGATCCTTAGAGACCTTGCCTATAGGTTAATGAGCATGTGTTGGACCTTTAGAATATTTTATAATATTATTCTAAGTTTTCACATTATGACATGAATCTATTCACCCTATTTCTTCCAAAACATTATCAAAACACAACCTAGTCTGCCTCTTGCATACATTGTTTGTACTAAACTCTATTATAGATAGTTATCTTCCTTATAAGTACCAATTTGGGTTTAAATGAGATTAATTTGATTTTATATTTATCTCATATTTTTATATATTATTAAACCCTTATTTATGAGCCTCTAAAGTAATAAATTGCATGACTTTCTTATGCTACTATTTGAGACTGAGACAACTCCCTTTGGAAACATACTATAGGTGTTAGTTTGCACTAAATTAGGATTTTTGTCCAATGTGTTAAGGTTCCTCATAAATACCTCTTGGTATGAAGGAGTGTGATTAGAGATAAGATTCCACAAAATCACCCTAGACACCAGATTGTACCAACTCTTCAAGTCATTGTCTAAGATAGTCATAATTGACTATGCGATATCTTCTTTAGGGTCCTATAGGTGAATATATGGGTTCCTCCTTCCTATAATGATGTTTACTAACCTATTATAAAATATTTTGGAATCATACAGTGCATACTTCCTTTATAATTTCACCTTGGACACCTCAAACACTATCAAACATCAAATTTAGTTCACTATCAAACATTCTACTGTAGGTGGTCATTTCTATAGTGTAAAAATAGAGGGTTAGCATGGGAGCTTAAAAAACATATGTTATCTCTTTTGATTATTATTTGAGATTTCAAATGATATTAATCTACAATCAAAACTATCCAATCATGAAAACCTAGTTTTAAATTTAAAAATTGGATGAAAATTTCTTTTGGATCACATTCTTGTAGATGTCACTGAATGAGTTCAGTGCATTTGTTGGCAACTTAGTGACTTCAAATGATCCCCCTCCACTTATTAACTTCCTATAAAACTTGGTGCAATTTTTATCCATACTAAGAGATACAAATATAATTAATAAGGAGTGAACAAAATTCAATATGACATTGTTAAAAAATTAAGCTAAAATAGCTTGGAGATTTGTTTTGACAAAATAGAGCTCCAAGGCCTGAATATCAGTCACTTTGTGCTTTGAAGGTTTCTTGCTTGATTAAATTCCTTATACCATTGCATACAAATTATACCAAGGTATAAATCATGTCAATAAAAAATGAGGGTCCTCAAATGTTTTAAATTCTCCACAAGACCCTTGAATCATTTGCTTAGGCCACCAGTAGGTGTGCATATAACTGTGAAGGTTATTAAGATGGAATTGAGCAAGGATATGCATGTTTCCTTACATCATAGTTCTCATGTTGATCATAAATTTGATTTTAATGACTCAAAACATATGAAAAAACATTCATGATTTCATCTTAACATGAAAAATCTCTCTCATGGTACCTGAGATAACTATGTATACAAAAGAACCATTTGCAAGCAAGGACAAGACTAAAAGAGGCATATTAATCTAATGAGACTCCATAACCAAGAATTTTGTGAAGAAACCTATGGAAATTACCTGAGGTATGTAAGAAACAATCAATACCATCAAACTAAAACAAAGAATTATGAAACTAGCTCAAAGGGAAACCCCTCATGGATGTGACTGTATAAAAAGCTACCTAGAGTCTAAGTGATGGTTAATAAAGGATAATCCATGGAATAAAAACTTATTTATATGTATTTTAATTAAAAATTATATTAATTTCAACCCCTAATATCATTCCTCTCAAATCCAAATGTACAACCCACACCAAGCATTTGAAATTGGCCTTTCTTGGCTTGTAAGGATAAGAAAGAAGAAATAGAAGTTGTAGCTAAACATGTTGACATTTATTATAAAAACCAATCATTTTAAATACTTCAATTAGGTGAAGAGCCACATAAATCATTTTTTTAGTTGAAGGTGATTTCACCAAGTTCGTACAAGTTCCAATAACGGCCTAAAATCAAGGAAACCTCCCTATTTTCTTATATGAAATTGATCCTTGACTGCCTCTAACTGATTACTAACATCTCTTGACATCATCCATATTATTATCAAGCTTTGTGACAAATTTTCTCTTTGAAAATATTGTACAAGTCATTAATTGAGCTAGAAATATGACCAAAAGGCCATTTTTGCATATGAGACATAATAAAATGTAAATTAATGACTTCTAACCATCTTAAAACATCTCAAAGACCATATTATGACATAATAAACACAAATTTCAAATTTTACCATGTTTTACCATGGTTGATTTTGCTTGACTTGGCAAGTATAAGGAAGATGGGCTTAGACCAAGGCTAAACCAGGGATAAGTAAAGTGTTTAGACCAACATGAGACCCTTATAAGACATGAAAACCTATAAAAAGTTTTAAAATGTATAGGTTAAACCAATTTGAATAAAATTAAAAAAATTTCAATAGATAATTCATATCACATTTGGTTATATATATTACCAAAATATACATATGCATCACTCACATAATAGATTTGGGGGCATGACATAGATGTTCATGTTCTTCATCATCTAGGATTATATAGAATGTAAAGATATGATATTATCTTCTTGCACATTTACCTAATTTTTATATTACACCTAGTTGTACCTATTTTGTCACCAAGTTGGATTGTATGATCATTTGTAACGGTTGGTCCATATTATTACCTATACCTAGACTACATGAGTTTGTGCAGGATAAAGGATAGACATTGGTTTTGGGCCTTTGAACACTTATCAATTCTATTTCAAATTATTCAGAGTGGGTTCATGATATAATTTTCTCTTCACATTATAAATATTTTATGCACACATTCTAGATTACATGAGTTTATGTTGGACAAAGGATAGACATTAGTTTTGGGCCTTTGATCATTTCTCATTTCTAGTCAATTCCTTCTCAAATTATTACATTAACTCCATATTCATATTTAGTATAAGGAGCATCCATTTTAGGGATTATTTCTTTCTCTAGGCATTATTCAGCTCTCCATCCACTTCCCTAGCTAAGAAGTGAGCTAGACCCTTTTTCAACACACTTATCTTCATGTAGGTAGGTTCAAGTATGCATTTTATTTTCTTTCTTTTAATCTAGTAATTCATTTCATTACATCACTAGAATAAAAAGGGGGGAAAATGTATACACCCTAAATTGGTCAAGTAACCACACATATCATGTCTTTTCACAGTCCTTTCACAAGAGACTCTAATTAGAGAATATGATCCTTGTTAACATTAGCCATGTCTTTGTTTTACTTATCTTGGTCTTGTTTATTTATTTTATCACCTCTCTCTTATCTAAATCAACTAACATATACCTCAGGAACCCCCAAACTTGGTTTGTGTTAGTCCCAACCTATTTTTTTGAGTCCCAGACAATAGAATTATTTAGGATTATAGCACCTGATACTCCTATCCTTTTTGACACTATTGTCTAATGGTCATTTTTTCTTGCTTAACAAGTTATAAACATTTATTATCCCTTCCATTAAGTTTTATTTAAATTTTTTATGTTGGCTAATGTGAATAAATCTACCAAATTCAAAATAGTCTCTTATATAAAGGGCTTCACAAGGAATTTTATATCTAGCACTTACTACTTTGGCACATTATATAATAAAAATTAGTCAATAGTATAGATCAATATTTTGTATCATACATAGACTTTTATGCTTGATTAAGGAAGGGCCTAGGTGAAATTATTTCTTACATCTACCATGCATGATGAATATATGTGTTCCCTAAGGGAGAACTACATTTTATCTGAGATCCTAACTTGAGGGTTACTATAGGCAATGATCATAATAGTAGGGGTTCTAGATCATGCAATCATTCTTCCCCTAAACTAGTTTTTCCCCCTCTTAATTTTTATGCATTTGTTGTTTACATGTGTGTAGATAAATATAGGGTATAGAGATTTAAACAAACCTATAGAGAGCTCTATTGACTTTTAGCCTCAAAATTTTATACACAAGCTTACATCAGAGCACCAGATAAAATCCAGAAAGGTTAGATCTCCTAGAAAAAAGTGGAAGAGGTGGAATACAGTGTTGGTTCCACTCCTATCCACTTTTGGTGCTCCTATACAGTCATAAAACAAAGGTTAGATCTAGTTTCATGATAGTGTCCCAGTCTTTCACCTCAATTTTTATCCCTTGAATCATTCATTTTAGTCCATTTTTAGATAAGTTCATTTCTCTTCCTCATGTAAATTATTATATAAAAATTTGTATTTTTCCATATTAAAATAGAAATTTCCCCTTACTCTAGACCCTTTCATTATTTAGGATCTAAACACTAGTTTCCCAAAAATAATCAAATAGATGTCCTTACCCTTCATCCCAATCATCAACAATCATGAAGGTAGTTTTTTGAGCCAACACAAGGAGTTTCATGCTAATTTTCATGAATTTTATGGACACTTGGGCTTCATAACAATGCATGGTTCATCCCATATCCTCTTCTCATGCATGAGTAATTAATTTTATTAGCTTGATAAGTATCCTTGGGAACCTTGGACTTATCTCTTCTCCTCTCTCTCTCAAGTTCTATAAGAACTAGCCATTTTAGCACTTTAATCCATACTCCACCTAAGTATGGTGAAGCCCTACTCATTTGTATATATTTTAGTCAATAAGACTACTGATTGTTACCTGTTCTATGACTATTCTTAGTGTGTTCATTTAGAATGTTTGATTTTACATAAGTGATAACTTTTGTTTCCTTAGCATGATTATTTCACCCTATCATCTATTTACAGATGGAAAACTTCTTCTTGTAGGGAATGTGAAGTGTTCTATGAAATTTCAAGGATCGAGTAAGTTATTCTATTCATTTATGCCCTTATAGGCCTTTTGTCTAGTCCTCCTAGCTTTGTTCATTCATCCATAAACTCACAATGTAACATTGATGTGAGAATATGAATATTGGAGAAGTGTATGTTCAATTTGTCTCTTGGTTTCATGTGTAACATGAAGATGGTTAAAAGTCATCAATCTATGTTTTGTATCACCCCCTTATGATAGTTTGCTTTCAGTTATCTCTCTCTCTTTTCACCCCCAAAGTTTAGGTGTAGTTGCAATCCAAAGTGGTACTTCAAGGGAGCTATCCCTATCTAGAGATTCACCTCATCTTTAGGCTACCCACAAGCCTAGGTGGGTTTCCATTATGGCACTTGTATGAGGAGAGATTTTCCATCTCCTCAAATGATGTAAATCCAAGTGACAATACTAAATATTGTAAAACTTTTGAATATTGATTCACCCTCCCTCTCAGTCATTATGATTCCAACAAAGAATTCACTCACATAAATTTCAATAAAGTTTTTTTAAAGATACCTTAGGCTCCTAACACCTGAGGTCACCTATAATCAAGTCTCAGTCAATGTATGGATCAAGCACAACACCATAGATGGAAAATTGAAATAATGATGAGTAAAAGGCCAAAGACTAAATCCAAAGGGAAGTATTTTATATAACTACATTATCAAATTTAGGCTTAGGATTGGGATAAATATGTCCCTTTTAAACTTACTATATAATTTTTACATCACTACTTATGTACAAGTGGAGGGGTCTCATTACTAGACATTTTATTAACTTCAAACAAGACTATTTCCCTAGAAGAAAGTGTTAGATTAAAGGCTTAGATGTTTAAGTTTGAATAAAGTCTAGTTGAAATGAATTTATATATGATGTCATATTTATTAGATTTAGTCCTTGGCACCATTCGTATAACACATGGAAAATTATGGCAACCATCAATAGAGTATGTGGAAAATAATATCTATGAAGACTATTATTTCATGTTTGTCTACAAATTCAAAAATAGAATCAAAAGGATTTATGAGGAATTACATTCTCAAGTATACCAAATAATTCATGACACTCAAATGCCTAGGTTATATAATAACAAGCATAGGAAATATAGGGGATTATTAGTATTACCTCAATTTCATAATTATTAGGATTGAAGGAACAAGGGAAACTCTTATATTCTTACCATGACATGTTCAGGACAAACTTGTAGAATAAGAGTTGGACCATCAATTGTATAACAACATATATGAGGATCTTAGCATTAAAAATAAATCCTATTAATTCAAGACTCCTCTAAGTATTTATCAATTCTAGTTTTTGGCAAGGACCCATTTTAACTAGGTTGGGAAGGTAAGGTCCCATTACAATATAGATGTGGCCCAATTTAGGGAAAAGAATCCCCCAAAAAATGAATAACTATCTCCAACTCCTCAAGGAAAAAAATAAGGTGATCATCACATATTGTCACCAAGAGTATGAGAATGATACTATCTTCATGAATGCATTTGATGACTCAAAAGTATGGACATGTATGAATAAAAATTAAGAGTCTGTGATAGTTTCACAAGCCATTCAATATAACCTATACATTACCAAGGAAAAATAAAATTAAATGGTGAAATAGGCACATAGATATTGGATTCATTAATGGCCTCTAATTAAACCTTAGGACTCGAGAGGATAGGACTAGCCTCCCTCTCCTATAATATAAGAGACAAATCTTTAAGAGGGAGAATCCAAAAATCAAAGGGAGGAAAACCTCCAAATCAAAAAAGAGATTCTTAGAGGTCTCTCTAGTCCCAAACTAGCCTTTACACATCCATCAGTTGATACTATAATTTTTGGAAAAACCACTACAATATAGAGGTCCACCTCCTCTAAATAGGTAAAATAGCACATTCTCTATGGCACCTCTACCTACATTTACAATGGTCACACAAATAAGTCTCCCAAAGCTTATGTAATCTTCTTTCTTGTCTATTTGATCTATTCCTCCTTATCCTCTAACATCTCAAGTAAGTATACCTCCATCCATTATCACCAATAATGGGACCTCCTCTCAAACACTTCTTAAACACCATTTTATTTCCCATCCACTCTTCCTTCCACTATTATTCCATTCTCCATTATTTCACCACCACCCACAGTGGTAATTTTTGCTATTATGGCTCCTTTATTTATTTCATCATATCCATCACCTTATGTTTCCCCTATAGCCACTTACTAAAGGAGATAAAAATTCCTTCCAACCTCCTCCAAATATAAATAATTAGAGGACATACTGATATTTGGTCTAGATACTGAAGAAGAATTTCTTGATGAAGAGGAAGCAAAATAAGAGGAGCATGAACTTATGATATCTCTAGTGAAGTATTTGATAGATGAAGATGAATAATACGTATAAATGATGAAGGGATTATATCCTAAATTAACTATTAGATATTTATAGATGATGAAGAGGAATAATTAGATAAGGCTTAAGAATTAAGCATATGAAGCCTTCAATAAGAAAAAACTCTAGCTGGAGCCTTAGACTAGCAAGTCCTCACTAAAGAACAAAGTCAAATTATAAATGAGTTAGTTTAATTTTTTTTTTATAACTACTTAGATACTAAAGATATATATTTGGATAAAAACATTTTGAGACCATCATTGACTAGTTTAGTTGATTCTTCCATTCTTTCAACATTGACACAAATAAAGACTCCAAATAAAAAAGTCCATTTTGAGAATCTAGTTTTAGTCTCCATTTTTAATCTTACAAAACCACTTGTTCCTAGAAACCTTCAACTCAATTGCATATACCCATACCAAAATCCTCGCCTATACATTTATCCACCATGATAGTTGAAAAAACACTGGGCTTGACTAAAAATGTAGCTGAGGTCACTCCATAAAGAGAAGTCTTACTATGGGATAGAATTGTTTATCTACCACTACAATTTCTAATTAAAATAAGTACTTAATTAAAACTTCCCATAATAACTCCTCCAATGACTCATCCACCTTCTACATTTGAAGACCCAAGTCATATTGTTCCCCAAGGGGTTAAAGAGATACAAGGTAAAAGGGATGAGAGACAAATATGATCATCACCAAATTACTTATAGTCTCTACCTAGTTTGACAAATAGATTCACACCATTCAGAGAATGAGGAAGAGGAAAGGAGTGAATATATATACAAGAGAAGAAATTGAGTTTGAACAAATGGAAAACCTATTTCCCTTGGCTAAGAAAGAAAAAAATTATTTGTAATGATCCAACTAAATATATAAAATATTTTTGTGCTTTTGTGGATTAAAATAGAGAAGTGATGAAATAAATGTACAAAAATAAGGAGGAGGAACAACAAATATTACTATAGATATAGATTATACATGAACCTTAGGAATTTTTTGACAACATAAAGAGTGCAGCCACCAAGTTTTAAAATACTTTGAATATTATTCAAATTTTCAGAGGAAAGAGCCAAACTAGAAGGACAAAATTTCTCAAACTATGGATTTGGTTAAAGGAATTTAAGAAAAGGCTCTCCTTTTTAGTTTAATGTTTCAGGAGTAGTAAATTTAACTAGTATAACTTAATGTCCAACCAAAATGAAATGTATTCCCTTATCTATGTAATTACAAAAAGGGATGCCACCCTTAACTAAAATGTATATATGAAGGATATAATAAGATACTTTAGAATCCATGAGAGTGAAGCCTTAAATTTTCTAAAAAATATGAGGATCACTGATGTGATAATGTCTCTAGAGAGCTAGTTAATAGGACTAATTTTGGTAGATGCAAATAACTTTAAGGAGGAAGATGAAAGAACTGTGTGAAAAAATAATGATGAGATTTTATAGTTATTAAATTTTTCCAAGGATAGAGTGACAAAGGTTGAGGCCCTTGGAGTAGATTTTAAGAGATCAAAAGCAAAGCATATAAGGCTAATAAATGAAGCCATCAAAATATTTTAACTTTCCTTAATTTTGACATTATTAATAGATAATTTGAAGTAACACAATCATTATTCAAGGAAATCAAAGCTAAATAAGAATATTCAAGGTCAACACTAAGCATGCAACCAACTATAAGTGTTGCCACATTGATACAAGCTTACCAATTTTTTGGATATGCATTAATGCATACTCCTAATGGGTTAGTTTTGATTGCTCAAGGAACTATAGTGGCCACTTTATTTTCTACAATGATCACTCAACCATTTTCTTCTACTAGTGGTGTCACATTATCACCCCTATAAATACAAATATGTATTAAGTTAGAATGTTGGTTCTTAATTTATTTTCCATATATATTGTATTTATAGTCAAGAAATTCTATTTTAGGTAAATTCTTTGTACATGCATGGTTTTGGCATATAATACTATTTTTAGATATCTAAAATAATAATTCATTTTGAAGATGAGGTCTTCCCCTCCCCAATTATATATATATATATATATATATATATATATATATATATATATATATATATATACATACATATATATATATATATATACATACATATATATATATATATATATATACATACATATATATATATATATATATATATATATATATATACATACATATATATATATATATACATATATATATATATATATACATATATACACACACACACACACACACACACACACACACACACACACACACACACACACACACACACACACATATATATATATATAATCCTCCTTATCCCAAAGGGGAAGAGATAAGGAGGATTAGGCTATTAAGATTAATAGGAAATTTTACATATTGTTTTGCAATTATTCTTGATGTACAAATTTGATTCTTCTCCAAACCTATAAATATTGTAAGAAGTTATATCATCCTATTATCTTAGTCTCTTGGTTGTGCATGATTTTTATTTTAAATACAATTGTTCATATTGTGCTACTACTAATTTGAATGTCTTTTGTGTATTAATCATAATCTCCCCTTATGGATATGTTATACAAATGCAATAACCTTTAGTTATATATTCTTAGAATTATTGTGTTCTTATTTCCTTGGAATCTTAACTATGATTTTTTTTTTTGTGATTATAGAATCTTATAGTAAGCATTGATTCCTAATCACTTATCCAACCCCTAGTTTAAGAGCTGGCTTAGAAAGGTTTCATCTTGTTTGGTCCACATGCTTTCTTTTAAATCTTACATTTTTCTCTTTTTGATTTTTCTTTTGGTAAGACCACCTAAGTTTAGATCCATCATTTATCTACCCATATCAAATAGATTTATATTCATCCATATCCAAATAATCCATAGTAAACAACTACTTTGCTCACCACTATTCCACTAATAGGTTTTTTACAAAACCCAATACCCTACAACTTATGCCTTGGATTAAATATATTTCACTAGTCTTAAAATGTTAGAGGCTAAATCACAAGGTTACTTAGTGTGTATAAAATATACATCAATAAGAATTTATTTGTCACTAGAAGGAGGGATTTGAACCTATGCCTCTATTTCTTTGAAAATAATCATTTGAGTTACATTGGATATACTCAAAAGATTAATAAGGTCTACCTTAGACATTAAATTACTATACCCACCTTTAAAAATTTATAAAAAAATTATGTTTAATAAATATTTCAAGATGAGACCCCAAATTCAATCATATTCTCCAAGAAGAAGACCCCATTTTCCTTTATGTCCAATGGCCTAAAATTGGCTAACTAGTTCTGCTATTAATGCCATCAGAGATGTGCATGATCTACTTAAAAACCTTGAGAATTATCTTCCTTAATTTTCTCCCTCAAGAGGTAGGACTACTAAAGAGCATATCAAGGCTTTTAAAATTGCTATGGGAATACTGAATGTAATCCATGAATATGTGGCATGTAGACTCTTTTATTTTACATTATAATATGTCACCTATGAATGGATTTTTAATGTCCTAAGAGGTTTAATTTCATCTTTGGATGAATGGAGACACACCTTTATGGCACATTTTAGATAGGTCACTAGTGTAAGTGTTATATACCAATACATTACAAGCATATGAAGAGAACCAAATGAACCAATTAGGGCCTTCAATGCTAGATTAAAAAAATGTACACCATACTTGAAACTTATTATCAAACTATTAAAGCATTGGCCCTCAAAATGAATAAGAATTCCCTAGACCCCATGACTATTATATTTATCCATAGGGTTGCCAATATTGATATGATACCTTTGGATTACATTGAAATTATCAACATTGATAAATAATTGAATCTCCAATTACAATAATTGACCGCACTTAACCTTGGTCCTATCTTTCTGGCCTTCAGCCCTATTATAAATTCAAATTAGAGTATTTTGGCCCAAAATGAAAATTAGGTGTATACCCATTTTCCTTTAGCCCATGATCTACCTAACCAACATCTTAGTTTCTTAAAAAATTCTATTCCTGAATCTAATCACCAAATTGAGAGTTAGTCATTAATATAATTTAATACTTCTACTATATAGGGTACTACTTTTGATTCCACAAAAACAAAATTGGAATTTATTCAATAAATGGTGTAAAAATTAAGTAATGAGTTTTTGAACATGCACAAACACATGGAGAATATTGATGGATAAAATACCAACCAAAGTTTTGGATTCTAGACTTATAATGAAAATTTCAATAGATCTATAAATAATCTAGAGTTGTAACCACCACCCATTAGGGTGTAAGAGATAAATATCATGGAAGTAACAATTCATAATTTTTTTGGGTTCATAACACATCACAACATGATGAAATAGACTACATAGAGTTTTTCACTACCTTTGAGATATTTTAGGAAGAAACAGACATACATGAATGTTTTGAAAATCTAACATAACCATCTCCCTCTATTACTCTAGGACATCTTAATACAACAATGATATTTGAGACCTATGAAATCCACTTCCTAGTGGAGGATGAAAATGAACCAGAGGATAATACTATTAAGATCCATGTTTTCTAATAGTTCCATAGGAATAATTATAATTTGAGAAATAAGCAACTCATTACTAATTCAACTCCTTTAAACAACAATGCTACAAGTCCTCTAGATTCCAAGGCCAACAATATTTTATATTCTCCCAAAAGGGATGATAATTTTAAGAGTGTAGAGAGACACAACAAAGGATGGTACAATAATTTTTAGGACATGAAAAAGATAAACTCCAACATATAAACTTCACGATAATTTATATGGATGACTTGACAATGTATTCTAAGGATAGAGTTGATTATGTAGGTCTTCTAAAGAGAGTGTTTGATAAGTGTAGAATATATGGAGTATCACTTAATCCAAAAAATAACATATTTAGAGTCATTTAAAAAAAATTTATAGGCCATTTCATCACTTAATATGGGATCTCCATTAATCTATAACTAGTCTATGCCATTTCTATGTTGATGATTTCCAATAGTAAGAAAGAATTGAAGTCTTTATTTAGTAATATACACTTTGTAAATAAATTCATTTCTATATTTTCAAAGATTTTCAAACCATTAAATGCTATGAAAAATAAAGATGCCAAGATAGAGTGGACAACAGAAGCTAAGAAAGTGTTTCAAGACATCAAGATTACTATTGTTTAAGCTTTAATTCTAATCAACCCATAATTTAACAAGGACTTCTACCTTTATTCATTTTCCTTAGAAAACACTATAGTATTTATACTCACATAAAATGTATATGAAAATGAACATATGATTGCCTTTATGAGCACCAATTTGAATGATGTAGAGTTGAAATACTTAATGATAGACAAAAATATATATGCACCAATTAAAACTATTAAAATTTTTAGGAATTATATTATGAGAAAAAATATATTCAATTATTACAGCCTTGTTTATCAAGCTCACACTCATCTAGAATGAATTGGGTGAAATAAGAGGTAAGTAGATGTTAAAAGTACATGAAATCGATCTTGAAATCATACTAGCCAAAATGGTGATGGGCCATGGAATCATCCATCTCATGACTAAGATTGATCTATGAATATGTATTAAACAAATCAATGACACTTAATTATCTATTGGTAAATGGTATGCTCAAATCATCCATAATTTACTCACAATAACATGCCTCCTTGAACTAAATAGGTGGCAAAGATGAGACCTTAGGCTCAAATTAGCTCATTGTATGATAAATAAATTAGTCTTATATCAGAAAAAATATGAAGGAATCTACTTTAGGTGTGTCTTAAAAAAAGAAGCTACATATATCCTAAATAATCTACATCATAAGATAGGTAGTGGGCATCCCTTAGGAAACACAACAATTCATAAGATTTTGAGAATGGGATACTATAGGCCAACAATCTTTAAAGATGCACACAACCATGTCATAACCTACTATAAATGTTAAGTATTTGGAAAAAGAGAAGTGAATGTTAACATGCCACTATATTTAGTCACTAAAATATTCCATTTTGATTTATGGGGTCTTGAATTCATTGGGGTGATAAACCCAAACTCTTTAGTAGGTCACAAATTTATCTTTATAACTACTAACTATTACACTAGATGGACAAAATTTGTGGCCATAAATAATTATAGAGCACTTTACATCCTCACATTTATGGAGGAGAACATAAATATCATGTTTGAGACTCTAATCTCTTTAGTTTGTGATAATGGTACATCTTTCTAGTCTACTAAATTTACAAAATGGGCTTATAACAACCAAACCACAATCAAATTTTCTTCAAACTACTTCTTAAAAGAGAATGGAGTGTCTAAATCCACAAATAAAAATTTGATAGATGTGATTAATAATCATTCTAAGATAAAATAAGATAATGACATATAATACTAAAATATGCATTATGGGTAGACCAAACAAGATAAAAACAAACCCTTAAGGTTTCACCCTTTTTTTGGTATATGGGCAATAACTAGTTTTCCCTATAGCTCTCAAAATCCCAACATACATATTCATGTAAGAGTACATGTAAGAAACTAAAATAATCCAATCTATACTACTTAACATAGTCTAAATGGAAGATGCAAAAACTAAAGCACTGAATAGCTTCAACAAACACCAAGACATTGTCAAGAGATGGTTTGAAAATAGATCTAAAATCAAAGACTTTAGGATTTCATACCTATTACTCCTATGGGATAAAATACATGAGAAGAAGGGACAACATGATAATTTCACTCCTTCATGGATTATAACATATCAAATAATTTAGACACTAGGCAAAAATGCCTTGTGTTTGAATAACCTTTAAGGTAATGACCTTGCTTTTTCAATCAATGGAAATTTTTTGAAACATTGTTACATGGTTTCTCCAATTGGAGATGCTTCTAAATAACTGTAAGTGGAAATATAGATGTAGGAGTAGAATATATTTCCTATTTTTAAAAATAAATTTCTTAATTTTTAATTTAATATTTTTTCTTTCTTATATTAACATTTCTTACTTTTTGCATTTACTTACAATAGGTTAATTGTTATGCTTTCTAGATTAGTTTCTTAAAAAATTTACAAAATAGAAAAACTATTTCCTATTCCAAAGTTACAAAAGACTTTCCTTAAACAAGGGGATGATATAAAAGGATACACACTTAATTTTTATAAGGATTTATTTTGATAATTATTGAGCTACTAGGATTAAGGTATGTGTTATAAATGAACTAGGCTCTTCTTAGAATGAGTGAGTCTACTAGACCTTTGGTATTTACTCTAATATAATCATACAAGTTTTAGAAAGGTGTTCCATTTATAAAGGCCATATAAACTATTACATGTTAAAACTTGGATGGGAGATAATAAACATAAAAAATAATGTACACTAATAGGGACGTATTGATTAATATAAGTTTTCTTATATATACACCCAACCAATGGTGGTTCCCAACCCTTGTTCTATCTATGATTTCAAAAAAATAAAAATTATACAAACTGAAATAATATGGGTGATTCGAGTAATCTCTTATAGGAACACAGATACGTGACTAATAGTAGAGCAAATCTTTGAGTGGAGTCAAAGGTATCTCTATGGGGATTATAGATGTTTAGTTGGAAGCAAAGCAATGCCCAAACTTCCCTTATCATTTGGTTATAAAATATGAAGTCAAAATAAAACCTACAATACCTATCTAAGACTTTGTCAAAAATATTATAACAAGGGCAAATTAAATTCAAAAAATCATACACAGATCTAAGGAATGAAAAGGATTAATATGTTTCATGAGGAAGTAAGAGTATTTTTCAAAGTATTTATTTAGTTATTATTTTTTTGCTAGGACTAAAAATTTATTATGGTGCATTTATGAGATTCTAGGTTCTCAAATACTCAAGAGTATTTTCTTGATTGAGTTTCCATTTGTTTTCCCTAACACACACACACACACACACACACACACACACACACACACACACACACACACACACACACACACACACACACACACACACACACACACACCATTTAAAAAAAATTAATCTCGATCTATTATTTTTTGAATATATTTATTAAGGTCCTCTAAGACTTAGAAATTAATGACACTTGTTTAAACTTGTATAAGTCTAAAATTTATCTTCAAAGTATAAAGTTATAGAGTTCCAAAATTATGAAAACCAAATCTTGAATGATCATTTTGATTTATTTTTAAAATTGGGATTTCATAATTAAATTTAGGATTTGAAATAATATAACTAATATGTCTCATATTAGTGTTCTTATCTTTTTCATTTGTTTATAGGACTATTGGTAAAGACTTTTAAATCATTCATGATTGAACCCTACCTTTATTTATCTAAGATCAAGATAAGTTGAATTATTACATTACCCAGAGCCCTCCAACCTTTACAAAAGTGTCTAAGTCTTCATAATCCTCAAGTGTATTGAAATTACTTAGATTATTCATAAAAATAGAATTATATATTACATAATTAAGAGTAGAATAAACATTTCCATAAAAATATTTGGAAAAAGAGTATAATAGTGAAATATTATGATTTAGTTGCCTTAAGGGGGAAACTTCCACAACAATACAATAAGAATAGAATTCACAATATGATGATAAAATTATAACCACTAACTCCTATATATAGTCTACTTATCCAAGGTTATTCCATAGGCTAACCATACTAAGAACATATATAAATGTAATAAGATAATACGAAGGTCTGTAAACCAAAATTCAGCCACACATATCCTTAGATACACTATAGGTTAAGGTCATAACATGCCCCTCCCCTTTAAAACCTTGTTGTACTCAATGTTTAATCAAACCAAGATGTTATTGAAGGAATTTTTTATTCTCCAATGTTGCATCTTTAGAATTCAAGTTCTTCTATTTAATCAAATACTCCTTAATGGCTCTAGTCTATAGTTGATTATTGTACATGTGAAGGATCACTTCAAGATCCATAATGACTGTCTTCTTCATCTAATTTAGGTAACTTAGTCTAAGTTCAAATTTATGTCTAAATACCTTCTTCAAGTAAGATACATGGAATATTAGATATATGTGAGTGGATGGAGGTAATTACAGCTTGTAACTCATACTACCAATTTTTTGTATGATCTGATAAGGTCCATACTAATTAGGTGACAACTTGTTATCCTTTTTTGTTGCTTTAGTGAAATTTTATTGTATGGATTCAAATGCATAAAGACCCAATCACCTATGTAAAAATTCTACTCACTATAGTGTTTATTTTCTTGTTGATTCATTCTATTTTGTGTCATTACTAAATTATCTCTCAAACTAACTTGCACCTCTTGTTGATGGTGAATGTGTTACTCAATAGCTCAAACATTAGGATGCACTATCAAGGCTAAAGTGATGGATTAGGGGTGATACCCATATAATTACACAAAGGGAAAAATAATGGAAGAAGTTTTAAAAGAAGTGTTATACCACCATTCAGTAAGTGGAACCTAATGAACCCATTTTTCATGTTTGTTAGAAAAAAATCAATGAAGATACCCTTCTAGACATTTTTTTACTATCTTTGTTTTTCCATCAGATTGAGGATGATAGGATGAGTTATGAGCCAACTAGATGCCCAAACATGAAAATAATTACATCCAAAAATTACTAGTAAATATGGGATTTTGGTCACTTACAATGATCTTTAGAGTACCATGCAATTTCTAAATTGTATTGAGAAAATTAGAAGTTATTGTACTTGAAATAAATGGCTATGATAAGGGGAAAAATGAGCATATGTGGTGAGTTGATCCAAAAATACCATGATAACATTTTTACCCTAAGATAATGGTAACCTTATAATAAAATCCATAGAAACCTCCTCCCAATGCTGGCTAGGGATGGACAAAGGTTGTAAAAGACCTAGGGTCTTAATGGTTTCACCTTTATTTTTTTGACATATCAGGCATTTAGCCACATATTTCTAGACATCCCCCTTGAGTCCTTCCTAAAATATTTTTTTCTTGATTCTATAATATTTTTTCAATAATCCATAATGACCTCTAAATAGATAGGCATTAATTACCTGAAGGATGTTATCTTTGAGTGGAGAATGACTATAGAGGCATAATCTATATTTATACCATAATGTATTAAAATTCCATGTAATTTTTTCATCAAAACCCTATTGAATATTTTCAATCAATTCTTTGGTATCACTATCATTTTCCCATTCATATCTTGATTCCTCTAGCCAATATACCTACCACATGGTCATGGCACATAATAATGGTTTAATTGATTCATCCTGTTGAGAGAGGGCATCTACCACCACATTCTCTTTTCCTTTCTTATATACTATTTCAAAATCATATCCTAACATTTTAGTCACCCATTTTTGTTTTTATTTAGATGACAATTGTTGATCTAAAAAATATTTGAGGCTATCATGATCAATATTTACATGAAAGTGATGAACCATCAAATAAGGTCTCCATGGCTTCATTGCATGTAAAATAGACATCATCTCTTTCTCATAGATTAGTTTGAGCCTATTTGTTTCCATTTATTTGTTTAATTTTAAATGTGATGGTCTTACTTATTGCATGAGTATATCCCTCTTGCCATATCCCAATACATCACACTCCACAATAATGTTTTTTGAAAAATCAAGAGTAGCCAAAATTGGAGTTATGCACACTACTATTTTCAACTATTCAAATGCTTTGGTATATGAATCATTCCACTTGAAGGAGTATTTTTAAAAAAAATAGGTGAGTGGGGTTATAACGCTACCATAATTATTTACAAACCTTTGATAGTAACTAATTAGCCCCAAAAATCCTTGAAGGTTGTTTAGGGTCTTGGGAACTTGGCACTCCATCATTATTTAGATTTTTTTAGGATCAACTTTCACTCCTTTATGTGAAATAATATGACCCAAGTACTCTACCTATTGGACACAAAAATCACATTGGAAGGTTTATCATTAATATGATGTTGTTCCATAATTGAAAGTTACTATTTCACATGTTTCAAATGGTCTTCCCAGTTTTTGTTGTAGATAAAGATATCATCAAAAAAAACTAATACAAACTTTCTCAAAAATAGCCTAAAAATAGTATTCATCAAACTCTTAAATGTAGATGGTGCATTTATGAGGCTAAAATTCATGACCATAAATTCATAATGGCCTTCATGGATTATGAAATTTATTTTTGATATGTCTTTATCACATATGCAAATATAATGATACCTAGAGTGAAATTCTAACATGATACAATAAATAGCACCATGCAATTTATCTAGCAAATCATCAATCACTAGAATACGAAACTTATCTTTGATGGTGTAATTGTTAATTTATATATAAGATAGGTACATCCTATAATTATTATCCTTTTCTAAACCATAACCATGGGGAGAAATATTCACTTTGACTATGTTGGATGATTCCTACCTCTAATATCTCATGTACCATCTTTTGAATTTCACTCTTTTAGGCATGGGGATACCTATAGGGTATAATTTCAAGTAGTGTACTTCCTATAATGAGCATGATGAAATGATTATCTACTTGAATTCAATAAATTCCTTTTGTCATGTAACCAAAAATAAAAGAATGGTCATCCAACACCTTTTTTAAATTAGGATGTGTAGACTCCTTGGTTGGTTAGACCTCTATGGAAAATAAGTGTGCCTTAAATATTTCTACACATTTTCTAGGAATCTTAATCATTTGATGGGAAGTAACTAGTTATGGATATTTAACTCATAATCCATGTTCCATCCTTATAAATGGAACCTCATGAATAGTTCTTGGAAATTCATCTCAATAGTGCCCAAAGTGGTGAGCCATTGCACTCTCAAAATAATGTTAGCTCCTCCCATGGGAATATCAAACATAGAAGAATATATAAATTAATCTCCAATAACAAGCTTAATGATATGGAATTTTATAAAATAGTTGACTATACCACCATCCATAATCATGACCTAAAATTCTAGAGCTGGGTAAATAAAATAGTTTAAACGAGTAACAAACTTACTATTGATGAATTTATGTGTACTCTCAGAACAAATTAACATTTTCACCTTTTATTTCTTAAAGAAACCCATCACCTTAATAGTTTAAGGAGCACTAATGCCAGAAAGTGAATGATATAAAATATTAGGTTGAGAATCTTCAAATTCATCCTCAGGTTTTTCCAAACCTGTCCCTAAATCCTCATCATCTTCTTCCTCCACATTGGTGCCTTCAATGTAAAATAACTTATTTTTATAACATTGATGTCCTTTGATCCATTTGATATTAAATCCAAAACATAAACCTTTTTCATTCTTTTCTTCAACTTGTTGAGGTGTTAATCTCGTAGACTATGGAAATGATAGTGTTGAGAAGGTATATTCACATACATTACTGAAAGTTCTTCATTTGATCAACTATTTTCCCTTAGCTAGGTGTTCCATTAGTATGGATTTAGATAAATTATTAAGAAGAAACATGAAAAATCTAATTTATGTTATATTTTATGCCACCCAAAAATAGGCCAGTAAAATTTTCCTTAGTGATATCTTCCACATGTAAGGAGAGATTCTAAAATTGATGAATGTAATCCTTTATCGTCCTAGTTTGGTTCAACTTGTCTAGTTGGATGACTTAATTTTATAAGACATTATTGTAATAGTGGAGTTGTAACTCTTTAGAAAATATATAATATAAAACCAAGATACCCTTATTTTTCTTTTGAGCATAGAACTATAAATACCAAATAAACTACTTAGGTTAAAGATACAAAGAGGCCATGACCACCATTTATGAATAGGTAGGCTGATGTAGATCAAATAAATTTTAAATTTGAGTAATCCATGTGAGTATATCATTACCATAAAACTTAAGTAAGTACACTTTTGATAATGAAAGATTCATACCATGGTTGGCATTGTGATTGTTTAGAGGAGAGGAACTGAACTGAAGTGGTGGAGGGTTATTTTATAATTACCAAGTTAAAAAATTGGCCAATTTCCTAGTGATTTGTTAAAATTGATCCCAAATTTTATTTAGGTCTCTTATTTGTATTGTGATTTCCACTTTAACTACATCAATATCATCTTTCTACACCATGCCCTAAACTCTAACTTAAGTTGCTAAACTGTCTCCAAAATACTTGAATCAAAAGATTCTGATTTTATGTCATATTTGTGAGGAGTTTTAGGAATTTATTTCCATTTCCCATGACCATGAGTGTTATTTCCTATCATATAAAAACCATATGAATGTTGTGACCCAAAAAAATGTATTGGAAATTCATACTGTTGTGATCACCTCACCAAGATAAATCCAATAACTGTTAATGTGTTTAAGGGTGAAAAATATTGGTGAAAATTTTTGGTCTAAAAAATTATACCATTATAGTATATTATTATTATCTCATAGAGATGAATCCAATGAATTTTAATTTTGACAAGGTAAAAACATTCAATTGATCTTGGATCATAAATTATGTTATTTTGGCCTTGTGATGCTCAAGATACCATACCCAAAAAAACTGTCACAAAAACTTGCCCAAATTGAAGCTATGATACCTCATGTAATGAAATTACTTAGATATTTCAAAAAAATAAAATTATAAATTTTAGAATTAAAATTAGAATAAATAAATCCACAATAATAATTTGTGAAAGAGTAGAATACTAGAATAGTATGACTAAGCCATTTCGAGGGGGATACCTCTAAAAAATGCAATAAGAACAAAATTCAAAATATAATAATAAAATTTTAACCACTACCTCATATATATATTCTACTTATACAAGGTTATTCCATAGGCCAACCATGCTAAGAACATAGAGAAATACAACAAGATAATATGAAGGTGTTTAAGCCACAAGTTGGCCATACATATCCTTGGACATACTATAGATTAAATGAATAGAATAGAGATCTAATAAATTGATAGGTGGTGTTACTATGTTATTATAAGCCCTTCAACATTAAATAAAATTCTAAGTGCTCAAATTCTTTGAGCTTTGATAACATTCCATATAACATAGTTACATGAACCTAAAGCCATGAAAGTTACAAATAAAATTAATAGTTTAATAGTCTTGAGGTTTTGAGATTTGAGAACTTAAAAAGTGGCACAATATCATTAACCTAGAACCCCAAAAGGATTAAACAAAGTCTAATGGCCCTAAATCCTCTCAATTTAATAGCTCTAAGGTTTTGATCTCTAAGAACTTAATATCTAACACAATTTCATTAGCCTATAATTATGGAAGTCCAAAACCAAGTTAATATCTTAATGGTTCCAAGGCTCTAAGGCCCTGAGTCCCTACAGTGCTAAGATCATGACACATGGAAAGATCACATTATCTAGATCCTTCCTAAAGACATACATAATTCAAAATGTTTAAATACTTGAGGCCCTAAGCCTCTAATTTCCCATAATCCCTAGATCACTCCACATGGCTCAATTATGTTATATTTATTTGAGGATTCACCGATGTCTGAATAATGAGGATGCATGAGTCATGGTTGCATAGGAGTAAGCAAGTGAATACCACAAAATACTAAAGTAAATAAAATCAAACAAGAGACAATTGCATAGAAAATTTAGAGAAAATCTAATATTCCATTAACATGAGATGGCCATAATTAAGAATACATATAGGAGGACTAATAAGTAACTCCTCCACAAATGGTGGTCAAAGCACCCCAAGAATAGACTGTAACTCATCCATAAAAGGTGGTGACAAGGTGCTAAGAATAGAGAAGTAACTCCCATACCTAGAATAGCTAGTCAAAGCAGTTACTTATGACATTCTTATGACACCAATGACACATCTATGCCACACATCTCTACATAAGCTAGCCTATCCTATGAATGTAGGAAAACTCCATGTATTCACAAATATATAATTTTCCTAATTAAATAATAGGGAAAAATAAAAACCTACACTAACACCACCCATAAGTGTAGCTTAGGTGGGCAGTGTGGAAATATAAAATGGGTCCTGGTAAATAGGCCTAATGAGGTACCCATGTACAAATGTAATCTCCCATAAGATAGAGAAAAGGAGAAAACCCATAGGAAAAAACTCCCCCCTAAAGGAGAGACATAAAAGAAATGAAGAAGTTAGTGGGCCCCCCAAAGATGATGCTGTTGTAGATGTGGACCGCACCCTAAAAAAATCTTGTAGATGAATGAACTTGCTCTTAGTGAAAGGTTTGGTGAAGATGTCTGCAACCTACTCCAAAGACTATAAAAATAGCAAGTCAATGACCTGACTATGAATAAGCTCTCGAATGAAATGCATGTGAATCTCTATGTGCTTGGTCCACTAGTGCTGAACCATATTCTTGTAAATTTGAATGATACTCTAGTTGTCACAATAAATGATGGTGCACTCCCTGATAAGAATGCTAAACTCAAAAAGTATCCCCTAAAGCTAAATAGCCTTAGTAACTACATTAACAAATCCCCTATACTCTACCTCTATGGATGATATAGCAATAACATTCTATTTCTTGCTAGACCAACTGATAGGACCAGAACCTAGAGAGAAAGTGTAACCAAAAGTGGACTTACAAGTCTGTGAATTTCCAACCCAGTCTAAATTTGTATATCCAACCAAGTCAACCTCTATGCCAAATCTATAATGATTCTCATATCTATGTGAACCCTGTATGTAATGCAAGATCCTCTTAGCTACTTTCTAATGTAGCTCATGAGGTTCCTGCATAAATCTAGAGACAAGTCCCACTGTATATGATATGTCAGGCTTAGTGTGAGTCAAGTAGATGAGACTACCAACAAGTTGTTGATACTGAGTGGCATCAACCAATGGTGAAGAACAGTCAGCCTCAAGCTTGACTCCTAATAGAAAGGGAGTCAGAGATGGCTTGCAATCAGCCATGTGAAATTGAGCCAACAAGTCAAGAGCATACTTAGGCTATGCAAGAGAAATCCCTAAATCTAACTATGAGATATCGATGCCAAGGAAGTAGTGCAACAAACCCAAGTCTATCATGTCAAATCCATCCTAGAGAGATGCCTTCACTGTTATAATAGCTGATGAAGAACTCCCAGTGATCAAAAGGTCATCAACATAAAGAACTAGAATCAAGAGCGAGTTATCCTACCACAAAAAGTAGACATTAGGATTAGAATGGCATCTAGTGAAACCTGTTGTGAGAAGGAAGGAATCCATCTTGGCGTACCATGCTCAAAGGGCCTATTTGAGGCCATAGATAGATTTCCTAAGTCTACATACTAAGGAAGAATCTTGAACAAATCATAGTGGCTGCTCCATGTAGATCACCTCTTCTAAGTCTCCATGAAGAAAAACACTCTTCACATCCATTTGGTGCACATCCCAACCATGTGTTGTGGCAATAGTTAAGGTGAGTCAGATAGAAGTCATCTTTGAAATGGGTGTAAAGGTCTCTGAGTAGTGAATGCCTGCCAATTTTGAGAAACCCTTAGTAACCAATCACAACTTGTACTTATCAACTGACCCATCTGCTATAAACCAATCCCCTATTTGGTGCAAAATTGCTCAAACCTAATGCTGACATACACCCCTTCATTATTAGTTTGAAGAACCTTGATGGATTTATCACTCTGTTTCTCAACAAGAGCCTTGAAGTCTAGAAATTTTTTAAACACTTCAAACTTTTGTTTGAGAAAATATATCCAAGTGTACCTAGAGAAATCATCAATGAAATTGAGCATGTACTTGGCTCTTATGAAAGATGGTTTGGGAAAGGGTCCCGATACATCACTGTGGTCTAACTCCAAAGTTTTTAAAGCCCTCCAAGCTATGGAAAACTCCATGTATGCACAAATATATAATTTCCCTAATTAAATAATAGGGAAAAATAAAAACCTACACTAACACCCCCCATAAGTGCAGTTTAGGTGGGTAGTGTGGAAATATAAAATGGGTCCCAGCAACTAGGCCTGATGAGGTACCCATGTACAAATGCAATCTCCCATAAGATAGAGAAAAGGAGAAAACCCATAGGAAAAAACTCCCCCCCCAAAAGAGAGACATAAAATAAATGAAGAGGCTAGTGGGCCCCCCTGAAGATGATGCTACTATAGATGTGGACTACACCCCAAGAAGAGCTCATAGATGAATGAACATGCTCTCAGTGAAAGGTTTGGTGAAGATGTCTGCAACCTAGTCTAAAAATTGGCAAAATAGCAAGTCAATGACCTAACTATGAATAAGCTTCTGAATGAAATGCATGTGAATCTCTATGTGCTTAGTCTGTTGGTGCTGAACCAGAGTCTTACAAATCTGAATGGTGCTCTGATACCATATCAGAGGATTTGCCAAGGTTTGAATAATGAGGATGCATGAGTCATGGTTGCACGAGATGAAGCAAGTGAATACCACAAAATGCTAAAGTAAATGAAATCAAATAAGAGACAATTGCATAGACAATTTGGAGAAAAGCCAACATTCCATTAACATGAGATGGCCATAATGAAGAATACATATAGGAGAGCTAGTAAATAACTCCTCCACAAATGGTGGTCCAAGTACCCAAAGAATAGACTGTAACTCCTCCATGAGAGGTGGTGATAAGGTGCTAAGAATAGAGAAGTAACTCCCATACCAAGAATAGCTAGTCAAAGGAGTTACTTATGACACCTATGACACATCTATGACACACATCTCCACATAAGCTATCCTATCCCACGAATGTAGGAAAACTCCATGTATGCACAAATATATAATTTCCCTAATTAAATAATAGGGAAAAATAAAAACCTACACTAATAATCCTATGACCATGTAGTATATAAATGAAGATCATAAATTTAAAGATATAGGAAAGTGAGAATGAAACAAGTGTCATGATTAAAGATACACATGCCAAAATACAAATGAATAAGTTTGATATAAAATCAAAAATTTTTAAGTGATAAATTCACACATGTCTTAAATAAAGCGACCAGACATATAAAGTTAAGGAAAATTTTTCATATGGAAAACATAAACCCACTAAAGCTAACTAGCACATTCAAACTTAAAATGAGAACCAAAATCAGAAAGTGTTATTCAAATTAAAGTCACATGAATTGAGCATTCAAGGCATATAATTTGGGTAATATATGCAAAATCCAAGCATAAGGCAAGTCACTTGTCTATTAATTTATGAGTAAACATTGTAATTTCAAATCTCTCCTCTGACTAAAATTCCTAGTTTTAAAAAAAATTAAAAGAACATTTAGAATAGTTGGTGAAATAATTACATGTTTTATATTACTAAAATAGATTATTCTTCAAAACCAACATGTATTTAGGCCCCTTTTGCATATTCTTGTGATGGAAATATTGAATACACAAACACCTTATTTGACAAAAGTGACCTCAATTTCAAGCTTCCATATTACTCAACATTCTAAAATGTAGTGGAGTCTATGGCACCATACTCTACACAAGAGAAATTATCTTAGGATAAGAAGTAATATATTTATGACCTAATGCTAATGAAAACCATGGGGATTCATCAAACAATGATAAAACTAGAGGTAGTGCCTTGTATTGACTTGTTTCATTATTTATTCTTTAATGGTACTTGCTCTGGAGACTATCTATACCTTATAAAAAGTAAGAATGTAGTCACGTACATTTTAAGAAAATGAATTTGGAAGGTACCTCATGATCATAGTGCTTGAGGTTACCTATAATCAAGTCTTAACCATTGTATAGCTCAAGCACAACACCATAGAGGAAAAATTGAAACAATGGCTAGTAAAAGGCCAAATATTGAATCCTATGGGAAGCATTTCCTCCAACTGCATCATCAAATGTAGGACTAGGATTAGGATAGCCATGGACCTTTTAAACATGCTATATTGTTTTCTTAGCATTAATTTTGTGCAAGTGGAATGGGTCCCATTGCTATATATTCTATTGAATTAAAACAATATTATTACCCTAAGATAAATTATAAGTGTTAGACCAAAGGCTCAAATGTTCAAGACTAAATAAATGAAATATGATGATAATTTATATATGATGTCATATTTATTAGATGCAATCCTTAACACTATTCATAGAACACATGGATAACTATGACAACCATTATCAAAGTATGTGGATAATAGGATTTGTGAAGATTATTCTTTCATATCTAACTATAGATTCAGAAATGAATTTAAGAGGATTTGTGAGGAAGGCTAGCCTAAATTATACTAGAACATTTATGACACTCAGATGCCTAGGTTATCTAAGAACTTGATAATAATCATTGGAAATGGGATATTATTGGTATTACCTTGATTGTATAATTATTAGAATTGAAGGAATAAGGGCACCTCTTTTTTTCTTATCATGACATGTCCCCAAAAACTTGTGGAACAAGAGTTGGACCATTAATTATATAAAAACATAGATGAGAATATTATCCTTAAACATTAGGCCTATTACTTAAAAAATATTTTAATTATTGAGAAGCTCCAATTTGTGGTAAGGGCCCATTTCAACCAAGTTGGGAAGTTAAGGTCCCATTACAATCTAGATGTGGCACAATTTAGGAAATGTGACCCAAAAAAAGAATCAATAAATATTTATAGCTCCTTAAGGATAATAAAAATGTGAACATCACATACGATCACCAAGAGTATGAGCATGATGTTATCTTCATGAATGCATCAGATGACTCAAAAGTGTGGACATATATGAATAATGATCAAATATCCATAATAGTTTTAAAATTCATTCAATATGATCCATACATTACCAAAATAAAGAAAATGAAATTGTGGAAGAGACACAAAGATATTATATTCCTCAGTGTCTTAATATTCAACCTTAGGACTAAATATGATAGGAATAATTCCCATCTCCTCATTGAGAATAGACAAATATGCAAGAGGGAGAGTCTAACAATCAAAGGGAAGAAAACATCCAAATTATAAAATAGTTAATTTTAGGTATCCTTAGTCTCTAGATAGCCTCCATACATCCATCATATCCTAATTTGGGTGAGGAGAGAGTTCTAAATGATGAAGAGGTAAAATTAGAAAAGGCCAAAGCATTGAGCCTAGCCTTCAAGAAGAAGAAACTTTAACTGGATCTCTACATGAACAATTCCTCATTGAAGAACAAAGGAAAAATATAAATGAGGTAGTTTCAACTATCATTATTATAGATACTAAAGTTATGTATTTGTTTCTAGTCATTTTAAGGCCATCATTATCTAGTTTAGTTGATTCTTCCATTCTTTCAACATTGACACAAATAAAGACTCTAAATAAAAAGATCTATTTTAAGAATCTAGTTTCAGTATCCATTTTTAATACTATAAATCCATTACTTCTCTAGAAACCTTTATCTTAATTAGATCTACCTGTGCCACAATCCTCACCTATATAATCAACCACCATGACAATTGATAAAACATTAGGCTTGACTAAATATGTCACTGAATTCACCCCACAAAGAGAAATCTCATCATGGGATATAATTATTTATCCACCACTACATTTTCTAGTTCAAATAATTACTTTATTATCACCTCTTATAATAAATCCCCCTCTAATGACTCCACTCTCTAACTTTGAAGACTCAAGTCCTATAGAAGAAGGGGAACTTATTATTCTCTAATGGCTTAAAGAGATGCAAGGCAAAAGGGATGAGAGACAAAATTCGTTCATCACTAAATTACCTATAGTATCTACCTAGTTTAACAAATAGAGTGGTACCATTTAGAGGGTGAGGAATATTAAGGTAGTGAATATAGATATAAAGGAATAAATTGAGTTTGAGCAAAGGGAAAACTTGTTTTCCTTGGCTAAGAAAGCCAAAATGAATTCCAATGATCCAACTGAGTATACATAATATTTTTGTGATTTTTTGGATTCACGTAGAGAAGTGATGAAATAAATATACAAAAGAAAGGATGAGAAATAAAAAATACTATTTTAGAGATATATTATACACACCCCTCAATTAATTATTGATAGCATACAAATTACAACCACTAGATTATATAATATTTTGAATATTATTCAAGTTTATAAAGGAGAGAGGAAATATAAAAATATAAAGGTGATCAAACTATGGCACTAATTAAAAGAATTTGAGAAAAGATCATCTTTTTAGTCTAGTGTTCTAAGAGTAGTGCACTCAACCAATAAAACTTGATGTCCATCGAAGATGTAGCATGGGACATGAGCTATGTAATTTCAAAAAAGGATGGTGCCATTAACCAACATGTGTAGATTAAGGCTTTAATATGACTTATTAGAATCCATGAGAGAGAGGCCTTATAAATTTTGAAATATATGAACATCACTAATGTGATAACCTCTACTAGAGAGTCAGTCAACAATCCTAATTTTGAGACACTCCTTAAGGTAGATGTAAATATATTTAAGGAAGAAGTTGAAGTAATAGTGTATAAAATTAGTGATGTTATTTTATAGATAATAAAAAAATTAATGATAGAGTGACAAAGGCTCAGGCCCTTGGAGTAGATTTTAAGAGCTCAAAAGTAAAACATATGAGGTTGATTGCTAAATCCATCAAAATATTAAAACCTTTCTTACTCAATTTTGATATTATTAATAAATATTTTGAAGTAGCACATGCATTATTCAAGGAACTCTGAGCTAAATAAGAAGCTCTAGGGTTAGCACCAAGCACATAGTCAACTACAAGTACTACCACATTGGCATAGGCTTCCTAATTTTTTGGATATGTAGTCGTGCATACTCCAGGTGGGTTAGTTTTGATTCCTCAAGAAACTCAGTGGCCACTTTAGTTTCTACAAATATCACTCCACCATTTTATTCCACTAATGGTGCCACATCATCATCTTATAAATATAAATATATATTTCCATGTTTCAGATAAGATGGAATGTTGGTTCTTAATTTATTTTGCATATACATATCATATTTTTAGTTGAGTAATTTTATTCTAGGAAAATGCTTTGTACATGCATGCTTTGCATGGTTTTGGCATATAATATTATTTCTAGTGATGTAAATTTAAACTTTTCTTGGAGGATGAGTCCTTCCCCTCACCAAGCCTATATATATTTTTATCCTCACTCCTAAAAAGAGGAGAATTTTGGCTATTAAGATTAATAAGAAATTCTACATATTGTTATGTAATTATTCTTGATGTGAAAATATGATGCTTCTCCAAATGTGTGAATCTTGTAAGAATTTCTATCATTATGGTATCTTATTATCTTGGTTGTGCATGATTTCTATTTTTAATACAATTATTCATATTGTGTTATTGTTAATTTGAATGTATTTTGTGTATTAATTATAATTTCACCTTATGGATCTACTAACATAATATTACAAACACAACAATATTTGATTATATGTTCTTAAGTTTATTGTATTATTATTTCTTTTGAATTTTAATTGTGCTTGAATTTTGGGGTGCTTATAGTAGTTTAAAACAAACATTGGTTCTTGATTGCTTGTCCAACCCCTAGTTTAAGAGTTGGCTTATAAATGTTTCATCTTGGTTGGTTCATGTGCTCTCTTTTATGCCTTAATTTTCACTCTTTTCGAGTTTTATTTTCATTATATCCACCTAAGGCTATATCCATCATCTATCTACCCATCTCAAGTATATTTAGATTCATTCATAGTCAAACAATCTATGGTAAATAACTATTCCACTCACTGCTATTCCACCAATGAGTTGTTTACAAAACCCAATACCCCACAACTCTTACCTTGGATTGAATTTTTTTCACTACTCCTAAAATGTTAGAGGTTGTGTCATGAGGTTCCTTGGCATCCATAAAAATCATATCAAAAATTATAAACTCTAACTCCTAATAATATACAATTAAAATATCCTTAATTTAAATCCTCACATATATAGACTCAATGAGGAACATGTTCAACAATATTTTTCTAGAAATATAGGTACTAAAACTTGTTTTCCTATAATTAAAATATAGAATATAAAAATTATGATTATGAACCATTAAATCTTCACTAAGAAAATAATCATTCTAACTTATAAAATGAAACTATAGGATTTAAACTTTGCCAACCTAACTTATATAGATAAAAAAATAATATGAAATATTATAGGCAAGAGGTATAATTAATAATAACTTAATCACATCAAATCCAATGAATTAATTATAAGGGAACCATTAATTATCTCCACTTTATTTTAGAAATCCAGATTATCTTTTAATGAATTGAAAATAACTGAATGGATGCAGGGTGTCTATCAAAATAAAGAGAATCATTAGTCTATGTATAGCTCTTGAACAATCGAATAATACCATCACATATTTATTTACATAGAGCATGTACCTTTTATGCACTCATACACACTCCTCTACATGAATATTTCTTGCACTCTTGTGTATAAGTCCTACACTTGTTTGTAGACTTATACACTCAAATTTTACCTCTACACACCATCCTAATACTTGCTCACAAGATCATGTGCCTATATCTATCCTCACTTTAGTACATCCACATGTTAGCTTTCTCAAATTACATGGATTTTTAGGTGGAAATATTTATATAGGAATATTAATATTTTTACCATTATTCTCCACAAGTTTAGATCTTAACTATCATCCATCAAGGAAGATGAAACAACTATTAACTTTCTTCTTTGTAACAAACAACAATTTTAACTACTCTTTTTTATTAATTTCAAATATGTAACATATGCATTTAGATAGGGATTGATGGCATAAATATTCATAAGATATATATCATGATATTCATATCTATTATATAATACACAAGTTGTATCACATTGTACCATTTTCCCTCTTCTCTATTATTGAATAGAAGTTGTTTTTCCTACAAGTAAATACACCCACTCAATTTAATGTGTTTTGATTATTCTATCTAAATACATATTTTCACATTCACTTTACAAAACCCAACTCAATTATTATTATGCACACTTGGTCTTGGGCCATGTGGTGTGGATCATTGGTATCAGAGCAAAAGATCTATTTTCATTCCTATGCCTATAAGAATATGAGTATAACTCAAAAAAGAAGGTTTTTAAATACATTTTATTTCATAATATTCATAATAATGTTATATAAAAATCAAGATAGATCACACTCAAAATAAACTTAAGGTATACCTACAGGTTTAAAGGCTTATTTCCAATGCACTAGAGGCATAATATACTGCACTTTTTGGCCAATTATCTGATTTTATGATATAGATAATTGCAATACCTTGTACTACACCTCCATAGTATGCTCAACAATATTTTCAACAATAAATCCCCTTAAAAATAAAATTTAATCTCAACATCCCTCTATTTTAAGGTAGGATTGATGCCAAAGTATTATATGCTTAAATTATACAACTTGAGGCCTACTTATTCAATTGATTCGCTGATGTTGATAAAATCACCTTCAAGGTATTGAAGATGTCAATTTTGGTTGTATTGGTAATTTGGCCTACCAAGGCTAAATGTTAACCTTGACAAATGAAAAATTTCCATGCCTCTCACTTAAACCTCTACATAGTGTTATCCTAAGTCATGATGTCTCCTATTTTCTTCTTGAATTCATTCACACACTCTTAGAGATGTCATTGATTCTATTTGTGATCACCATATCTCTTAGATGTCTTAGGTTCTTAGGTGATGTGCTTGACTATCATAAGGTTAATAAATTTCAAGTGAAGGGTTTCAAGTTAAGGTATTATGTCTTAGTATCATGTCAATGTCAAGTATCATTATGATTCTTGAGTATCTTGTGATGTAATTAACAAATAATTGAAGTAGTCTTATGATCTAGACCCAATGAGCTAAGATGATTGAAGATGGAAGTCGATGAATCACTTTGAGATTTATTGATGTGTTTAGTATTTTAATCATTATCAACTATAAGCCTTGAAATGGGTGATGAACATACATAAAATCCTCATCTAGAACTTTTAATAATGTTATAAGGTACTTTTCCATGATGTCCATTAGCAATCTTCCTATAAAAATATGTGTATGTGGTCTAAAATTGAAGGTTCTAATATTTAAATTACAAATTTTGGCCTCATAAGACTTTAAAGTGTAACTAATATCTTTTAATCACCCATCATAGTCATTATATTGCTTAGTCACATGGTTCTTTCTTTGAAAAGTGTCTCTTTTATGAGCTTATAAGGTTATTTGGCCACAAAAAGAGTTCCCATGTGTGAAAAAGATTTATCTTTTTCTTATCCTTAGCGTATTATTTGCTTTGAAGATGATTTGAAGCTAAAATAAGAGGAAATCAAGGAGAATTTGTAGGTTTGGATAGTGTTTTTAGATGGTATAGATCCATACTATATGGATCTACTAAGGAGGAGTCTTGGAGATATAATAATATATTGTTTTAGACACATGGTTAAGAGATTATAAGTATTTAAGACTTGAGAAGGAGAAAATTGATGTGTTTTCTATGGCTGGTCCATTGGTAGATACCAATAACATCATAGGTTTATGTTTAGTTCGTATAGTAGAAAGAGAAAGTGGATTTGAGATCTTAACCTAAGAAACTATAGATCATGGCCTTCCAATCATGGGTATCAGTTTCTAGTTTTTTCTTCCTATCTTTATGAACAAATTTTAATAACTTAAGGGTTCCATTCACTATTTGCATCTGCACAAGACAAGAAGAATGGTATAATTTTGAGAGTTTCCTAACTATTTTGACAAAACTAGTGTTTGTTCTTATTTCCTAAGTTCTTTAAGAGACCTTCAATGGCTTCTCCAATAAGTTGATCCAAATGTGTGAGAATACTTACTTCAATAAGACATCAACTACTAATCTATAGTCTATAAGCAAATTGAGGAAGATTGTATGATTCATGAGGGATCTAAAGATATCAAGAATCCTTAAAACTTGGTTTTTAGTGTTTTCTTAATGAAAAAGGTCCTTCATTCAAGTTTCTCAAAGGTTACTCAAGGTCTCATGGATAAATAACCGTCCATAATCATAAAACATCCTCACAATCCTATTTTAGCAAAGGTTAAGGAAACTTAGCATTTGTTAAGTTATTTTGATGATTCCTAAGTTTCATTTTTGATATTGTATACTAGCTCAAAAGCTTCCAAAATGGTATATCCTATTGGTATATAAGATTATGATTCCCTAATGGTTTTCATGGATATATTGATAGTGGATTTAGGTTTTATTTCATTACCCTATGTTCATCCCATTTCACAATCTTTATTACTGTCATTTCCCTATGGCTATAACCTTATCATTCCACTTCATTCTCCGTTTCATGTATCCCATCATCCATGCACATATCACTACCTTTCTTAATCACTTTTACCTCATTTATTCATTGTAAAATAAGATTCAAGAGTGTTGGGACCATCATGTTTATGAGAGTAAGTATACAAACCCTACTTAAAATATCAACCTCTACCTATAGCCAACATCATAGTACATCTAAAGTCTTTTGTTAAGGTCAATATTTGTTGAGGTGTATGGAATTGAGGTCTATAAAATTAAGGTTGCACTCTAATTAAATTTTAAGAACATAATATTCATATTGGTGACCATACTCAAGGTCTTTTATCATCCAATCTTGTCTCAATTTATATAAGACATAGTGATGATCACTTATAGCCATGTTAAAGGAGATGAACCAAGTGCAATAAAAAAGGAACCTTGAGACCTTAATGGAGATATTGAAGTGAATATATAATTTAAAACCCATAATTGGAACTATGATTCATCCAATATCTTCTCAATAAGATAATTAGGTTGATATAGAGTCAAAATCTTAAGAGAGAGAGACCTACATTCATATCTACAAGGACACCGAGTCATAAGCCAAGAAGTGGACAAAGAAATGATTGAAGACTTTCAAGGTAAGTGTAGCTTAAAATGATGTTATGTATAATATTGAAACCTTCTCAATTAAATAATGAGAATTTCATATGATATATACTTGACCTTATAAATGAAAAAATCTATCTCAGTCCACCTATAGTCAAACTAAAACATAGTCAGGCTACTTATTTCTGAGAAGGTTCTATGTTTTTGGTTTGTATAATTATAGAAAACATGGTTTTGGGGTTGTAATAAAATTAAAATATAAAAGTTCCACATTGTTAACCAAGGGATAATTACCTATAGTTATTCATGGCCTTTTGGGGAATTCACCAAGTTTGTTCCATAGGGGAAACAGAGATTGTAGGAAACATTAAAAGTTTATAACACATTTCAAGTTTTAAACAAGCTCAAATATATATTATTAAGTCCTCAAAACCTAATCAGATGACCAAGGTGAAGCTACAACCAACTTAATGGAGTTATATAACACGTGGGTAAACTATGTCTTGGTATAAGTGTGAAGATTGCTTTTATCATGTATGAACATCAAGACATTTTTTAGTCTTGTTAAATACATTTATATAGAGGAATTAAAAGTATTATAAACCAAAATACAATATTCAATCTTTCTATTGACACTTACTAGTGTAATACTATGTTGATGAGTGAAGTAAGCATGTTAGGGTTTTGGTAAAAGATACAAGAGATAGTTTAAGTCTACATAAATCCCAATCATGTTCAAGTTAGATAGATTATAGAGGCCTAATTATACTGTTAATTTCCATATAACATACAATCATAATAAAAAAAACTATAATATGCTTGACTATTAAGGTTTCTAAGGAAAAATGAGGGTTGTGGTATAATGAGAAAATGGAGTTCATTTGAATATGGTGCCTACATGGTATTAAAACCAACCAAAACACTCATACACTTTATTACAAAAATTAAATGATAAGAGAATGGCCTAAATCTATTGAAATCTAAGAGGGTTTACACACAGTCAAAATATAAAGATAGTTTGGGGAAATTTGAGGGTTTAAAGCCTCTATAGGTGGGTTCAATCTCCTAAAATTGGTAAAATTGGTCTAAATCCCTGGTCTAATATTTATATTCTATCCTAAATGACACATGATCAGTGGAAACATCCACTATTTTGTCACAGACATACCATAATCTATTGACAGTTAGTAATGAAACTAAGATGACTTTTTGGAGGCCTATGGGTAATAGAAAAGAGTTTTAACCTCATGTAAAGGTTTTTGAGGTAGGGAAACATCATGTTGAGTCCTCACACACTATTTAAAATTTATCATACTCATGACTTCATTTCAATATTCCCTTGAGGGATAACATAGGTAGAGAAGCTTTAAACCCTTAAGAAACCCTACCACCATGTTGAATTGATCCATGTGTTTTATTTCATATTGATGATCATTAGATTAATGTGGAGAGTAATTTAAAACACTAAATGAAGTGTTGTAGTGGATAAAATGAAACAAACTTGTCTTTTTTTATTCTTAAATATTTTTTTCTATTTGTATAGTCTAAGACATCTAATCGAAGTACCACTTCACTATGTAACTATCTTGATGGATATTTTGCATGGGAGCTTGAGATGATTATGATTGTTGAAGGGGTTAATATAATTTAAATATATGGAAATATGTTTTCCATTAGGGTTCCATATTTTATTAATCATTTATAAGGGTTTTAGACACTTAAAACCCTTATAAAACCCTGACACATACCCAATGGAGTAAAAATGACTAGATGTGAATTCTAATGAAGTGTTTGAGCCATGAAATGGTGTTGGTAGTCTTATTAACTCTATTGATAATCATGATAGTATAGTGGTTGGAATGTGTAGGAGTCATACTATATGAAATAGACCAAAAAATCTATTTTGATCTTGTATGAAAGGAATGTAAGGTATTTACACATAAAATGAGCTACATGAAGAAGAATGGGACCTAAATTCTCTAATGAATTTTGCAAGAATCATATATAGGGATCTTTACGACCATTTACACATGTAAATAGGTTTGGATGTTCAAAAAAAGGGTTGTGTACATAAAAATAGAAGATAAATGGTTTAATCAAGCCAATAACATGACTCCAAAGGACCTCAGTGAGTTTATTCATGTTACATATATCTAAGTGAGAGCTTTTCAAGTCATCATGAATTTATAATCATGAAGAACCCTCCATAAACATATGCTTTTCTATTGGCTTCATTAGATAATATCATAAAGAAAGGCTAATAGAAGGAAAAGTGAGGTCATGAGTTCACTTCAAATTTTCATGAATGTCATCATCAAGTTGTTTAAAGGATGTATGATTGATATGAGTTGCAGAAGAAACTTTATGACTAGTCATTTAGACCTTAAAACACCTAAGATGATTAGAAAACCTATTTTCTTCTCTGAGAGGTGACTTCACCTACTCACCATGGTACAAATATTTTTCATGGGAGTCTAGGCACTTTTGGATAGGTAGAGGGATTAATATACTACTATTTAATAGCATTGGTTTAGACATTTAATGCCAAAACTTTATGAATCATCATTAAGAGTCATGTGTACTCTTAAACCTTCCCTAAACCCTACTACAAACCTAATTGACAATAATTGAAATAAAAGGCACCAAAATAGATTTAATTTACATAAATACCACTTGGATCATTTGGTACACTCAAAGAGGCTCGTGTCTATGGCACTTTATTATATGTATGGTGTATGGTCTAGTTATAAAATAGGGTTTTGAGAGGAAAAGGTGAAAATATAGAGGTAAAATGAAATTTAAGAGAGTTTCAATCATTGGAGAGTGAATATTGACACTTTTTCTATCTCATAAAATAATCATATGATCTAAACCATGGTTTTAAGTACCTTTATGGGTCTCTTTCAATCAACCAGTCTATAGGAGTAAAGGACAAGGTGACTTAGTCACCTAGTTCAACAATTTTATAGTTATTTATTTGTTAATGAGGTCTATTTTATAATTTGAGGAATTTATTCATGTCTTAAAAACACTAGTTCAAAATTTTATAAGGTTTCATGTAATGTTTTATGTCCATCAAACACTAGTAGTTAGGCTACTCGACCTAATTGGCCTAGTAGACCTACTTAGTCAATCAAGTAAAGTGGATAATGGTATATAAGTTTGTTGATTAGAGTTAATGAATATTAATCACATTATATAAATTCATTAAGTTTAAATCACATGTATATCTAGTCTTCAAGTGGAATTTCCATGCATAACTAGTCTTCAACAGCCAATCACATGCATAGCTAATCTTGAGTGTCAATCCATGAGTTAACCGGTCCTTAAATGACAAAGTTTAGGATTTATCTAAAAAATTAAAGGTATATCATGATTCATGATGATTTTTAATTATTCAACTACCTCATCTCAATGCATAAGGTCATACAAGATCATCAATCATGGAGAGACTTCTTGAGGATTGTTTGTAACTAAAGTGATACTTGAGTTAATGATAGATTAATGTTATTATCTTCTCCTTAGTGCCATTTCTTATTTTTTAGTCCTTATTTTATATATATTTAGGACTCATGGATTTATTTTAAGATACCTAAGGTTGGTATACAAAAACTATGCTAGAATTATAACTTATACCTTGAGTTAATAAGAAAATATTATTATAGACTTCTTCATGGTTGTTAGTGTGTTTTTTAATTGTTGATTTGTATATAAGTATGATATTAATCTTATTTTTTATGTTTTATCCTTCACATAATGCTATGTTTTCATCCTCTATAGGTCATATGAAGTGTTAAGAGATAGAATTGTGTTGAAGAGTGAATTAGTGTGCAGTGTCTTTATAGACCTCCATTGCTTTACCTTGAAGTTGCAAATATTATATATAAATTTCATATAAAATAATAATGTTTATTATTATATTAATAAAGTATTTTTTACAATATATTCCATTTTGATTCACAAGTGTTCTTAAGAACAAGGTTTATAGAGGATCATTATAGAATTATGTGTATCATTGTAACTAGTATAGGTTTTCCCCTTCAATTATCTTTTTAACTCTTTTCACCCTTAAAAAAATAGATTTTAGGAAAAGGATTTAAGTTTATATATTAGAGGATATATCCTCATAATATATAGGTTTTGTCTAGTTATAGGTAGCCCACAACTTTCAGACCAATCCAATGTTAGTCCAAGTTTGAAGGAGAACTAACAATCTACTTTACTGGGTGTAACTTGGGTTGCTAAAATTTATAGCACACTTAATGGGACTGATAATTTAGAGGATTTGGAGTATAAATATACATATTTGAGTATATTATTAAGCTTAAATTGTGTTATAGATAGATATATAGGCATTTCAAGCCAATAATGGTTACAATATCTTCCTTAAAAGGAAAAGAGACTAAATTTATTGAGTTGTCTTTTCATATAGTTAAGAAAAATAAGTATTCTCATTATAATAAAAATCATAAACCTCCTACTTATCCTACTATTTCACAAAAATATCCTTCTATTTAGACAAATATTATCTAAATAAACACTATCATAAATCCTATAACTCAAATGGTTATTCTTAGAAGACAATATTTTGTTATTTTTAATGGTGTTAGCCCTTTAAACCTCAATTAATTTAATGACATTCTTGTTGATGACTTAAATATTCCTCCTTATTTCATATGATAAAATATAGTTACTCCTATTGAGCATATTATAGATATAGCCAATCTATTCTTAGTACATAATATAACCCAAGAGAATGTGGCTATGAGATTTTTAGCAACTTCCTTTAAAGAAAAGGAACTCCAATGGTACATGGGTTTGACACCTGCACCCATGTTTCAATAATATTAAAATGGATACAATTGGTGAGGTAAGTCAATAATATTTCATGAAATAAGATCAAGTTCTTCCACCACATGATAGTTAACTACTTTCACAACACAAGGAAGCTTCTCCATCACATTGAGTCATTCTTTCTTTCACTCAATCTAAGGTACCAAGTTAGAAATGAAAAGTTGTAAGTAAAACACCTTCTAAAACTAAGTTTGATAATTTCTAAAAATGTGAAAATCCTTTTGATCAAATGTTAGCTAATCAAGGTCATAATATATCTAATGTGGATAATTCAATTATAACTCATACAAGGTCCAAAAAAGGGAAGTTAGTGATGGTTTAGGTCCTAAAAAGGTAGATCCCATACCTTCTCAACCAACTCAAAATACTACCATTAAAGAACCACTTCAAAATTTATCATCAACTTAGCAAGTACAAGATGGTAAGGGGTAGAATTAAAAATGTCCTTTCATACCATAATTTACAAAACATTTAGGTAGCACTTCTACTCCTAAATTGTAGCTTAAGATAGCCACTTATTATCTTATCATTGTTGATCAGATGAATAAGTCCCATGTCTCTATTTTTGTGTGGGAGACATTACTTATTCTAGGACAAAAGGATCTCCTACAAGAAGAGTTCTCTAAGCTTCATGTTTCATATAAACAAGCAAAAAAAGTAGGTGTTGTTATTAAAATTCTAGTCAATCTCTTGAGATTTAAGCACCAAAGGTGATTAATTCACCTCCCTTTTATCTTTAAGTTGTAATAAGTGATTTCCTTGTTCATAATTGCATGATTGAAAATGGGTCTAGTACTTTTGTCATGCCTAAATCCATAAGGTGGGACTTTAATACTAGCCTTACGAGAATGGATTTTTCTATCTGGATTAGTGTCCTACTAATATTGTGGGTGTTCTTAGGAATATTAAGGTTATTTTAATTGCTTGTCCTAACTTTACTATCTCTCAGGATGTGGTAGTAATTGATCTTCCCCCTACTTTACTTTATGATTGTCTAGAGATTTCACTACCAAAATAGGGAGATATATTTATTTTGATTGGTCTTACATGATTTTTAGAACTAGGTATGGGATAAAGGTTACCATAATGTCTAAACCTATATCTATATTCCATTTATAACCTTATATGCCTAACTTATTTAATTCAATTGCACTATCTTAGAGGAAGATGAACACTTCAATTATCAAGAACCTTCTAAATCACTTGAAGGTATACCATATTTACTCATTTATGAGTGGGAAAATGATAATCATGGTTATGATCTTATAATATCATTAAATAATTAGGTTTGGGTGTTTATTGCATGCATGAATAATGTGCAATAATGCCTAGTCTCACTAGTACAATAGAGGATCATGAAGGAGTTTAGAATTTGTTCTTTGATGGGTCTAAATCAAAAAATGGGAGTGGGGTAGGTGTATGATTTTATATCCTCTTAATAAAATGTATTATTTTTATGTAATATTTCAATTTAGTTTCACCTCTAATACTACAAAATATGAGGCTCTCATTCATGGTCTCAGTGGGCAAAGAAGAGGGGTATTAAGCTTTTGTAGGTCAAAGGATATAGTGAATTAGTGGTACAACAAGTAAGACGTCCAAGTGAAGCCAATAATCCACTCTTGAAGGCCTAAAAAAATAGTTTTTTGGATCTTATAGAGTAATTTTAGGTATTTGAAATTCTCTCCATTCCTAGAGGAGCCAATTAGTATGTAGACAGGTTTACTACCATTGGGTCACATTATGATATGTTGATGAGATCAAGGACACTAAGGAGTAGTTATAAATTAAGGTGGTATGTAGGCTCTCAATTACTAATAATTAAATAAGTTGGCAAGTATTTCATAATTATAATTAGATTGCATGTTTCATACAACATGAGGCAGAATTCTATCCAAAGAACCAAGATAAGTTGCATTGCCAATATGAGGACCATATTGTATAATTAAAATATAATAAGTTACCTAAGTTTTTTTAAACTTTTGAGAGCATATTTAATTAATATGATCAGTTTATAAAAGATAAGTTAAACATCTCTAAAATAAAGGAACATTATGAATAAATTACTATAATTGAAGATAAATTACTCAAGTTAGGAAAAGTGAATACTAAGGATGAGAGAGAAGCCTTCATAACATTGTGCAAAGATTTTATGAATGTTTTTTCATGGTAATACCATGAATTGAAGGGTTTTGATCCTAGGTTGTCACAACATACCATAGAGCTGGGAGAAGATGCCAAACCTATGAGATAGAAATAAATACCAATCAACCCCAAGGTTAAGATCCTTATGAGGAAAGAAATAACAAAGCTTATTGAATCCAACATAAAATTTCCAATAAAACACTCTACATGGGTAGAAAATATTGTACCTATGGGTAAAAATAATGGGGAAATAAGGTTATGTGTATATTTTAGAGATCTCAATAGGGTGTCATTGAGAGATCACTACCCTCTTCCCTTCATGGATCAGATTTTACAAATAGTTTCAAGTTCACAAAGGTTTTTTTACTTGATGGATATTCAAGTTATAATTATATATTGTGATGGATCAATATAAATACAAAACTAAATTCAAAACTAAGTGGGGTACCTATGCATATAATAAAATGCCTTTTGGACTCTCCAATGTTGGGGCTAATATCTAAATGGTAATGGATGTGGATTTTGAAGGTATTATAAGTGAAATGGTACTGATTTATCTTAATGATATTACTATGTTTTCTAAATATCCTAAGGTTAATTTGACACATTAGAGATTGGTATTTGATAGGTGTTGATAGTTTGGGATCTCTTTGAACCCTAAAAAGTGTATCTTTATAGTGTATACGAGAAGGATTCTAGGACATGTTATAACCAAGTCTAGACTATCTATTGATCCTAAAAGAATATAATAAATCCTTGATTTTTATTTACCCAAACACAAGAAATGCTTGTAAATATTCTTAGGAAATATAAATTTCTTTAGGAAGTTCATATCTAGATTTGCAAAATTGATGAGGCCACTAACTCATATGCTTAAGAAACATCAAGAGTTATCAAGGATAAAATAAGGTAGGAGAAGTTTTTATTCCATTAAATAGGACATTAGTCAAGATCCAACTCTACTCAACCCTGATTTTACAAAATATTTCTTCATGTATGCCTTCTCCACATGTAACACAATTTCTCCCATGCTCATGCAATGAAATAGTGAAGGATTAGAGAAGCCTATTAATTTTTTTAATCAAGCATTGAGGGATATGAGGATAAATACACATTTTTCAAAAATCATTTCATTGATATCATAAGGGCTTGAATAAATTTAGTCATATGGTATCCAACAATAATATCTTTCTAATGGTAGCTCATCCTAATATAAAGGATTTTATCCTTAATAGGGATCTAAGTTAAAAGAGGGCTGGTTGGGTAACCAAATGCATGTAATATGATATATAATTGAAGGTTAAAAAGCTGTTCAAAGTTAGGGAAATTTGTGAGCACATTTCATCATATTTTAAAGTGGTAAAAGAAGTGATTTTGATAATCTAAGACAATCAACATGTAGCTGCAACTATCTCTCCTTCCAACTGGACATAAGACATAACAAGATTCTTCCAAATAGGAGAGTTTCCTATAGGATTATATGGGATAAATAGGAGACATTTTAGGCTGAAATATATCCATTACATATTGATTTATGGATTAATCTTCAATAAGGATATTGGAGTTATATTTTAAAGATGTGTATAACCTAACTAAGTAGACAAATTGTTAAATCAATTTCATGATGGGCTTGGAAGAGGCCACTTTGAAGCCAATACTATTGCATCAAAGATCATAATAACTAGTTATTTTTGGAATAATTTTTTCAAAGACTCATATGCATGGATTAGAAGATGTTCCAAGTGTGTAATGTTTACCAACAAACATAGATTAACTGTGATGACTTTGAAACCTATTCAAGTGGAGAAGCCCTTCATGAAATGGGGATTATATTTCATTGTCATGATTAATATTCCATAAAGTGTTAAAAATAATAGGTTTTTTACATCCATTGATTTCTTTACTATGTGGGTGGAGGTAGTTGCACTCAAGGGAGCAACTGAGAACTCACTTTTAGAGTTCTATGGCATCTTAGTGACTCATTTTGGGGCCCTTCAACCATCATATAAAATAATGATTTGGATTTTACTAGTGAAAAGGTATGTTAGTGTGATTTTTATCATGTTTTTTATCTCAAATTTTAATCAAATTACTATCCTTAGGGTAATGGACTAGTATATTCCACTAATAAGAATTTGATTAGGATCATCAAGAGAATAATGGAGGACAATTAGAGAGGATGGCATACCAAGTTAAAGGATTCCTTTTGGGTGGATATAATTACTCCAAAAAAGTATATTTGTCACTCTCCTTACATATTATTTTATGGTAGATAAGAAAATCTTCCCATTTCATTAGAATTTCCCTCATTGGAACTTGCAATCATATGGAGCCTATGGAGAATGATACAATGGAGGTAAGAAACAATGAGTTGAGAGATTTAGAATAAACAATGTAAAAAGATATGCATATTATGTGATCCAAAAAAGAATAGGTAAAAACATATTTTGATAAGAAAGATTCATCCAAGACCTTTTAACAAGGTGATATTGTACTCAAGTGGGATGAAGACCATGTCAAACCAGGTAAACATTCCAAATTTGTAAGTCTTTAGAGTGGTCCATATGTCATTACTAGCTGTAAGGAAATCAATTATTTTCAATTGTCCAATTTGAGTGGTGAGGATATCCTTATTCCTATCAATGGGATATTCCTCAAGTATTGCTATTAAGAGAGTCAATCCTTTTGTATATAGTACTAGTTTCATTTTTGTAAGTGATACCACACACACTTATTAGTTGTTATTTTATTTTAGTTATATGTTGTTTTTTCTTGTTTTGTGTCTTGTTTATTTTTTTGGTGTCAAGTATACAAGTTTTGATAGTTTTAGATTGTAATCAAAAGTTTTTATGTAGCAATAAGATTCTAAATTTTCTTGACTAGTAGGCTGGTTAACCCTTGTGAGTTGCCAAAAATATTGGCCCGCTACAACTAAAAACTTTTCATGCCTCTCACTTAAACCTCTACATAGTGTTATCTTGAGTCATGATGTCTCCTATTTTCTTCTTTAAGTCATTCAAACAATTTATATATGTCATTAAGTATTTTTGTGATCACCATATCTCCTAGATTTCTTAGGATCTTAGGTGATGTGCTTGACTATCATAATGTTCATGAATATCAAGTGAAGTGTGTCAAGTGAATGGAGTGTGTCTCAGTGTCATGTAATTTCCAAGTATCATCATGATGTTTAAGTATCTTGTGATGTCTTTGATAAATAATTGAAGTGGTCTTATGATCTAGACCTAATGAGCTAAGATGATTGAAGATGGAAGCTAATGAATCACTATGAGATTCTTTGATTTATTTATAATTTTAAATAATTATGGGATATAACACTTAAAAGGGTTGATTAAAATTCAGAAAATATTCATAACTTTTAATAAGGTTACCAGGTACTTTTCCATGATGTTCATTAGCAATCTTCTTGTGAAAATATGTGTATGTGGTCTAAAAGCGAAGGTTTTCATCTTTAAATTGTAAATTTTGACCTCATAAGGTTTTAAAGTATCATTTATATCATGTAATCCCATATCATGGTAATTATATTTCTTAGTCACATGGTTATTTCTTTGAAAAGTGTATCTTCTACAATCTTATAAGGTTCTTTGGCCAAAAAAATGGCTCCCACATGTGAAAAAGATGTATCTCTTTCTTCTCCTTAGTGTATTATTTTATTTTAAGATATTTTTAACTCATGTGTTTATTCATCCTAACCTAAAATGATTATTTGAAGATAAAATAAGAGGAAAGGAAGGAGAATTTGTAGGATTGGATAGTGTTTTGAGAAAACATAGATTCATATTATATGTATCTATTCAAGAGAAGTCCTGGAGATGTAATAAGATCTTGTTTAAAACACATGGTGAAGATTGTGGAAGGATTTATGACTTGATAAGCCCAAAACCATTGTGTTTTCTATTCTTGGTTCATTTTCAGATAGTAAGATCATCTCAAGTTTATGCTTAGTCTATATGCTAGAGAGAGAAAGTGGATATGAGCTCTTGACCAGAGAAAATATACCTCATGACCTTCCAATCATAGATATTGGTTTTTGGTTTTGTCTTCCTATCTTTATGAACAAATTTTAATAACTTAGGGGTTCCATTCACTATTTTCATTTGCACAAGGCAAGAAGAATGGTAGTGTTTTTTCCTATTTCTTAAGGTCTTAAAGAGACCTTCCATGGATTATCTAATAATTTTATCCACATGTGTGACTATATATAATTTAAAAAGACAAACTACTAATTTATAGTCTACAAGCAAAAGAAATAAGGTTATACAGGTCATGAGGGATCTAAAGATATCAAGAATCCTTAAAACTTAGTTTTTAGTGTTTCTTTAATAACCAAGGTCCTTCATTCAAGTGTCTCAAAGATTCCTCATGGTCTCTATGGATAAGTCACCCTCCATCATCATCAAACATCCTCATAGTCCTATTTTAGCTAAGGTTAAGGAAACTTAGCATTTGTTAAGGTATTTTGATGATTCCTAAGTTTTATTTTTGACAATGTATACTAGCTCAAAAGCCTCCAAAATGGTATATCTTATTGGTATATATGCTTATGATTACCTAATGGTATTCATGACTATCTTGATAGTGGATTTAGGTTTCATTTAATTCCTCTATGTTCATCCCATTTCACAGTCCTTATCACTACCATTTCACCATGGTTATAACCTTATCATTCCATGCCATTCTTATTTTCATGTATCCCATCATCCATGCCCATATCACTACCTTTCTTAATCAATTTCACCTCATGTATTCATTATAAAATAATATTCAAGAGTGTCGGGACCATAATGGTTATGAAATTAAGTATACAAACTTAAAACCCTGATTAAGAGCTCAACCTCTACCTATAGCCAAGGTCATAGTACATTTATAATATTTTATTAAGGTCAATATTTGTTGAGGTCTATGGAACTAATGTCTGTAAATTTAAGGTTTCACTCTTATTAAGTTTTAAGAACATCATAATCATTTGGTGACCATCATTTATCATATAATCTTATCTCAGTCTTGTTGGGTGAATATTTTGTCATCAACTAACTGATGGCAAAATAGGTATATCAACCATAACACAATGAGATTTATATGGAAAAATGGGTGTGGTTACCACAACCATAATGAGATAATTCTCTCTTCTTAGCAAGGGGAGGTTCCCTATAAACTATAATATACTAATATAAACTGAAAATAGAGTTAGGGGTGAAATCATACCATCCATCTCTCTTTTTTTACAAATGATGTTCACAAAAGAAAGGAGATTTCTTATGTAATTATTGAAGGCATTTCTCTTCTTTCAGAAATGATGTTTAGCAAACAACAGGGATTCTTCTTGGGTAGTAACTGGATCCATGAGAAACCTATGAAAGCACAAAGTCTTTCATTATTTCTTGTGTTGATTTAAGACAAAATAACATAGTAGAATGAAGTGTAGCACAAAGCCTCCACCAAAAACTACAATAGAAAAAAATATTACGAATGATAAGGGGAGATCAAAGTCTCTCCAATATCTTGAAACATAAAACACATAGACTAAAGACAATTATGGCAACACAAAGTCTCCCATAGTCAACTTTAAGACATCTTTTAGATTATTTCCACTTGTTTTGCTTATTTTATTAAATGGACAAGACTGTATTTCCTAGATAACACAAGCTATTTCAACACAAAGTTTGAAAGATCACTTACTTTCTCATTCACTTAATAAAATATGATTAACAGTTTGAGCTTAAAGTCTCAGAAATGCCTTTCAATTTGGATAGAGTTTCACTTCTAATAATAGAGAGATCCCCATTTCTACAAATTGAGAGATTACAATATATAGCCTCCAAAGAAAGACTTTGGTGCTTGTTTTCATGAAATGGCCCATGCTACATTGAATGCATTGGAAATTATATGAAGGGGCCATGCTGGAATAGGTCATCAGCCTTAACTTTTGGCATTATAAATCATCTCAAATGTCTTCTCCAAAGAATGGGTCACCTAATCTTCTAAAAGGTAAGGTCACTCCTCTTTATGATACTTACATGATTATCCACTCATCTTTACTCAAACAAAGAAAAATAGGCTGCACCATTAAATGCTTGAGCTCCCTAATATCCACCTGGTAGACTATTCCACCTACTAGAATAACTCTTCCATCGATGCTTCTAGATTCTCTAATTGATTCCCTCTTTCCTTTCTATATCTTGTCTCTTTCTGCTGATCTGAGCTTTCAGGGCTATCTTCTCACCTTCTACTGGCTTCTTCAGCTCCTTTCTCAGTGGATAGCTAAGTTTGTCTTCGAGTCTATGTTACTTGAAAATAAATGGTTTTTCCATTACCATAAATTTTATGTCAATGGGGACATCACCGGTCTCTTGAATTATTTTGAACCTTAAACCCTTTGAACCTTTTAGAGTTAAATGGATCAAGGTTTAACAGTTCAAAGTTTAACAGTTCAACAGTTCAACAATTTAATGTTTTATAAAGAGCCACATTCACTTAGTCTTATTTATGATTTCAATGTGTCATTAAAACAATTATTTTCACCATTCACTATAACCTTTTTCTAGAGTCTTCTGCTTGAACCATTCATTTAAACCTTCTACTCGAACCTTTTGAACCTTAAACTCTTTAAACCTTTGAACCTTTCAGAGGTGGAGTTCAATGGTTCAACGGTTCCATGATTCATTCCATATCATTGAACTCCATAGTTGAACCTTTTTGATTAAACCTTGGCATTGAACCATCCTTACAATTTTTTAGGAAATGTCTTAAGTGTTTTGAGATTTTTCCTTGCAAAAACCTACCTTTTGAACTTGCAATTTCCTTAGCTAAAAAGGCTTGTGTGATTGAATAACTTAATTACTCAAAACATTTTGAGAAAGAAAGAGACCATTTTGGCTTGTAGGACCGAGATGGTCGAAATGTTGTCCTCAAAAATAAGTGATGGATTTTGGGAACAATAGTTGGCTCCAGTTGGGGAACTTCCAACGATTATATTTTAAAATAATCGAAGGGAGTAGAATCCAGACTCTAAGTGCATTCATCTATGCCATTGGGATATAGAGTCATGCCATCTAAAAAGAGATAGATGCCAAAAACCAAATGAACAACACAAAATAAACAAAGACTATACAAATGTATAACTAGACATATCTGATACTTCAAGGATTGAAGTGCTTCAGATGTTGCCCACTGTGAGGTAGTGAAAATGGCATTCTATCTTGATATTTCAGCAAGAAACTATTTTCACCATTTAATTAATGAATGGCAAATGGACCTCTCCATAATGAATCTAATTTTCCATGCATTCCTTTTGGTTCCCTCCTCTTGTCCCATTACAAGACTTGATCTCTAATCTAAAAATCATGAATCCTTACTTTCTAGTCAAAGAGTTTCTTTACCAGACTTTGACGTGCATCAATATAGTCCACCACCATAGTTCGCTGCTCATTTAGTTTAATCAAACACATGATCCTCTTGTTGATAGAATCTTTAAATGTTTCATCTTTGACTGCCTTTGCCAACTTCAGTGTTGGCAGTTTCAAGGTGATTGGTATCTCTACATTCAAACCATATAGAAGTTGAAATGGTGACATACCTATCACCCTTTTGGGTGTAATCCTATCTACCCATAAAGTGTCAAATAATGCTTTATGCTAGGTTCTCTGATTATCATCTATTAGCTTCCTGATAATGGTCACCAAGTTCTTATTGCTTGATTTTAATTGACCATTTCCTTGCAAATAATAGTCAGAAGAGTGGGAAAAGATAATCCCATAATAATAGTAGAACTAGGTAACCTCATGAGAAGATAAATAGGCTACATTGTCTATTATAATCTTAGTTGGGACTCCAAACTAGGAAATAATATTTTCCTTGAGGAAATTACATACCACTTCTGAAGTAGCGTGCTTGACTAGAATGGCTTCTACCCACTTGGTAAAATAGTCTATGGCTGTGAGAACATAGTCATGCCTAGGACTTGAGTATGGGTTTACAGTGCCAATGAAATCAATACCCCATTTTTGACATGGCTCTTTGATCACCACCAGCTTGAGAGGTAACATGGCCAACTTGGGTTTTCCAATGATCTATTGACACAGCTCACATCTATGCATCCAAGTGTATGAATCTCAAATAGAGTAGGCCAATAGTACTTGGCTCATAAAATCTTATGGGCAGTCACAAGTGTATAAAAATGTCTTCCACAAGCCAAATTGTGGAAAGACTCTAAAAGTTTTCTCTATTGCACTTTATCCATGTAATGACAAAATACCCCATCAAGGCTTCTCTTGTATAAACCATTGTCCCACAAGACAAAGTTAGCAACTTTCAACTTAATAGTCCTCTTTTCTTTATGGGACAGGTGGCCAAGACACTCACCATAGATAAGGAAATGAGTGATATTGAAATACCACACATTCTTAGTGGTGACAAAGATAATTGTAGGCATGTCTTTAACCTCTATTTCTTTATGCCCTGCTTCCTCTGGTATGTTATCAGCAATTAATTGGTAGAGACCTCTTCTCCATAAAAGCTTTGTAGGTTTGATAACAAGATCAAACTCTTAGATTTAGCAATCTAATTGCCCTTTTTAGTTCCAAACTCCTATTGATTTAGAATGGACTTTACTATTGTATCATGAAATACAACAATAGTGTGTGAGTTTAGGATGTAAAAATGGAAGTGTTTTACCAACTTAACCATAGTATAAACATGTTCTTCCATGTTTGAATATTTTAGCTCATGAGATTTGAGAGGACAACTCATGAAAGATATGGGGGACTCCACATCTTCTTTGTTCTAATAAACCAAAATGGCTAAAAGCATATGTTTAGAAGCATATCTATATATTATGAAGTCTTTGGTATAGTCTAGACAAACCAAGATTGGGGCATGTGTGATATCTTCCTTGATATCTTGAAATACTAACTTGCCTTCTTCAGTCTAGTAGAAAGTAGCTTTACCCTTCATCATGTTGACAATGTGGTGAGTCTTCTCAATGAATTTAGGAATGAACCTTCATAGAAAATTCACTTTTCCAAAGAAAGAATGGATTTCAGTATTACTAGCAAGAAGAGCAAGCTCTTGGATGGATTTGAATCTTTTTGAGTTGATCTTTATGCCTTCTCAGGATACAATGTGACTAAGAAGTTTCCCTTTTGTAACCCCAAAAACTATTTTTTTAGGATTGAGAGAAATGCCATTTTTTCAACATCATTCTAGTACTTGTTGTAAATGATGCACATGATCAGGATGATGTTTGGAAAAGATGGTCAAGTCATCAAGATATACCATAATAAGCTTCCACATTTAATTTCTAAAGGCAAGATCCATCACTATCTAGAAGGTGGCACCAACATTGATTAAACCAAAAGGCATTATTTGATATTTAAAGGTGCCCCAAGGTGTAGTGAGAGTGGTCTTGTGTTGGTCTACTTCACCAACTTCCACTTGATTATATCTTGAAAAACCATCTAACATTGATAACATCTCTAAGCCAATCATTGTTTGTAATATCTAATCCATGATGGGTAGGGGGTAGATGTCTTTCAAAGAGGATTGATTTAGATTTCTAAAATTAACACAGAGGAAATTTTCTCCATTCTTTTTTCTCACAGGGAATATGTTCACAATCTAGGTGGAACGTTGGATTGGAAAAATTATCCTTGCATTTAACATTTTTTGGATCTCAAAAAGAATAGTACCTGATATCTTGGGGTTGTATTGCCTTTGTTTCTGCTTGTGAGGCAATGACCCAACCTTGAGAGGAATTTTATGCCAAATTTCTTCAGGCCTAAGAGATTTTAGATCATCATAAGAGTATGCCAAAACATCAATGTAATAGCAAAGTAGAGTAATGAATTTGAGTTTTTCATCAGCAGTGCAACAATTCTCAATGTTGACCATTTTGGGATTATATTTTGTACTCAAATTTATTTGATCAAAATCTTTGGAGGAACTTGAATCCATTTGTTACTTCTTGTTAAACCTATCATGCTTATCAAATAGCTTCTCAAGAGAAACAAAACTTTTGGGAATTTTATTTCCTTTGAACTGAAGGAACTCTTCACTAGTTTTTAAATTTGTTTCAGGAGCTGATTCCCATGGCGAAGATTCACTGCCTTCAAAATAAAGCTCCTCAAAGCTATCTATTTGTTCCAAAAAAGCAATGATTTGGTTGTCACCATTAAACACCTACCAATGGTTGGTATTCTTAGGTACACTTGGTTGAAATACCAGTTTAATAATGTACTTATGCCCTTTAAAATCTTGGTGAGGAACCATGAGGGTTGTAGAGATAGCCAATGAATTTGCATGATCATTAAACTCTTTGGGCACTATATAAATACTAAAAGCCTCAAAATTTTCAAGATAGTCCCACACCAAATTACAATAATGTCACAATCTTTCATTCTTGGTTTGATACAAGTTCCTCACCAGATAAACCACCAGTTTAGAATCTCCTCAAGCATGAAGAAGCTTAACATCTTTAGCTTGAGCAACTTTCAATCTGAGCAAAAAAGATTCATACTCATTGGTGTTTTTGGTATTTTTGAACTAAAAATTATACGAATAGGGGAAAATATCTTCTTTTGGAGATATCAAAATAATTCCAGCTCTAGAATTGGTAGAATAACAACTACCATCAAATTCTAGAATCTAGACATCATTAGAATCTGATCTCCTTTTAGATTTCTATTCATTAGGGAGGGAAGATCCTTTTTCATCTGAATAGTGCTCTACTAATTTTTCTAATGTCTTTTCTACATTTTTTGGATTGTCACTTATAGAACTTTCATTTGATGAAATAGAAACATCTTCTATAGACAAAAAGTAGTTACCCATTCTTGAGGATTCAAATAGAATTTGAGCTTTAGGGTTAGATGTTTGAGTGACAATATATTTTGATTCCTTCTCAGGAAGTAGACTTTGCATGATTCCCTTAACAGGTATCCTTACCTCAGACAGGTCCATGTTTAATTCTCCACCAACATCCTTGCAAAAATTTCATCCAAGCAGAATGCCATAGGAAGTTGGAATATCAGCCACCAAAACTGTCATTTTAATCCTCTTTTTTAGGAAGGTCATGAATGAAAATTGGGCATCTTAGATCTATCCCAAAAGTGGCACTTGATTATTTTCCATGGAGAAACATCTCCCAAAAGTTTTAGTTAGAGTGAGACTAAGAGAGTCTGCCACCTTGGCAGACATCACATTATCAGAGGCACCAGAGTCTATTATGTAGTTGTTCAGCTTATGACCATTTACCAATAGGAAAACATAGAAAGGTTCTATCTTCTTAGGGGAAATAGGAGGAGAAATGATAAGATTGTTAAGTGGATGTATTCTTTAGGGCATCGTGAGTTACCTTTGAAACATCTTTTCCTACAGTGATGGTTCTGTTCTTGATGCATTTAAATAGCCTATCCAAATGCTCAGGGTTGGCTTGTAAGTATTCAAACTTAGACATTTATATCTTGGTCTTCCTAGTAAGGTTAATTATATAAAATGACTAAAAAAAACTAGGAACAAAGGAAGGAATTCCATCATTCTAGGTTTGGTTGGGTGTGGTACCAGTCTGAGAAATTGAAGTAGAAGGTGCAAGGTTATTTGAGGTACTTACTTTCTTATTGATCACTGGGTCCTTTTATTGAAAAGGTAGTGAAGTCCCCCATTTAGCAATTGAAATTATTGGTTGAGGTTTTTTTCCTACTTTTCTCTTATTAGCTTGTTGAGTTGATTGGTTCTAGGGCCTAATAAAAATAGTGTATGATCCATCAAACATTTATCTCTTACTTTTAGCTTCATCCTGGTAATTTAACAAATCAATGTTGGAGTTGCTAGCTAATTCTTCTTCTTCTTCTGCAAAGATATTAACATCATCTTCTTGGTCTAACTTAGGTTAGAAAGATAAATCATGTTTAGCTTCATGATAACCAACTGTTGAGTTATCCAGTGTTGCTTCAATGGTAACCTTCCCTTGTTGGGGATGGAGATGATTTGGTTGCCCTTGATTCCTAGTAGCATTGCCTTGATATGTCTAGTTGGGAAACATCCTCCTTGGTATCTCTTGATAAGGAGGGATAGACATCCCTTGTGCCATTTACTTTTTCATAGCTATCAATTCATTTGCTAGATTTTGCACCATAGAATTAGTTGTGCATGTAGAGAAATTTTCAAAAGATGAAGAAGATTTATTTTTGTTAGGATCTCTTCTTATCTTTCTTGCCAAGATAAGATCATCTTCAACCTCAGTGGCTAAAATCTAAGCTATAGTAAGATCTATGTGGCTAGCCTACCATAATAATAAACTCACTTCAGGAAGCTAAGAATTGATGAAGAAGCACTTAATATTTTTTGGCATCAGTTGAGTAATTGTAGGAATCCTATTCCTGAGCTTATCAAATTTAGTAATGAAGTCTCGCATAGATTCATGAGGCTCCTTCTTCATTTGTGTAAGTTGGGATAATAGGGCATGTGCATCTTTTATGGGTTTGAACCTAGCCTCAAACTTAGCCTTGAGAGTGTTCCAGTCAGTTACTATTTATGCTTATAGATGATAAAACTAGTCTACGATAGCACCATACAATGTTTCCACAAATATTCTGACCGGTATATCTTCAAATTCAATGCCTATCACACCACAGGCTATGTAGAAAGCTGTAATATGCTCATCAAGTTGAACTCTCCCATCACCATAGAACTTGGGAGAATTCTTTCTTGAACTACGAGGTAGTTCATGTAAAGGTGGGGTTAGATTTAGAGGGCCAAAAGTGTTACCCCAAGGGCCTTGGGCTGCCATGATATGACAATTGAAAGGAGGCATAAAAAACCTCTATAGGGTACATATAGACAAATCTCTACTAGAAAAGGAAAGAAAATCTTTGCCTGATATTGGAGACCTGATGTTAGTAGGAGGAAAACTCCTGGTTCATTGAAGGTGAGATTATGGAGGAGAAAGGTTGAAATTATTTTACTGTACAAACTTGAACACATGATCAATAATACCTTGAGCTCTATGGATTCATGTATACCATGGATATACTAGAGTGTACAATGGAAAAGAACTTGAAATGCTTCAATTTGAAGCTTGAGGCTTTAAATTGTGTGTTCTTCCCTAGCAGAGTTGCCAAAAATTATTGGGTGAATATTTTGTCATCAACTAACTGATGGCAAAATAGGTATATCAACCATAGCACAATGAGATTTATTTATCAAAATGGGTGTGGTTACCATAGCCATAATGAGATAATTCTCTCCTCTCAGCAAGGGGAGGTTCCCTATAAACTATAATATACTAATATAAATTGAAAATAGACTCAAGGGTGAAATCATACCATCCATATCTCTTTTTTTAGAGATGATGTTCACAAATTAAAGGAGAATTCTTGTGTAATTATTGAAGGCATTTCTCTTTTTTCAAAAATGATGCTCAACAAATAGCATGGATTCTTCCTGGGTAATAACCAGATCCACAAGAAACCTATGAAAGCACAAAGTCTTTCATTGTTTCTTGTGCTGATTTAAGATAAAATAACATAGTAGAATGAAGTGCATCACAAATTCTCCACTAAAAACTACAACAAAGTAAAAGATTACGAAGGATAAGGGGAGCTCAGAGTCTCTCCAATATCTTGAAACATAAAACACATAGACTAAAGACAATTATGGCATCACAAATTCTCCCACAGTCAACTTCAGGACATCTTTCAGATTATTTCCACTTGTTCTACTTATTTGATTAAATAGACAAGACTATATTTAAGAAAAATACATAAGAATGATTTCCTATATAATAGAAGCTATTTCAACACAAAGTCTAAAAGATCACTTGCTTTCTCATTCACTTGATAAAATATGATTAACAGTCTGAGCTAGAAGTCTCAAAAATGCCTTTCAATTTGGGCATAATTTTTTTTCTAATAATAGAGAGATCCCCATTTCTATAGACTAAGAGATTACAATATATATCCTCTACAACAAGACTTTGGTGCTTGTTTTCATGAAATGGCCCATACTACATTGAATGCATTGGAAATTTTGTGAAGGGGCCATGCTAGAACATGTCATCAACCTTAACTTTTAGCATTCTAAATCATCTCAAATGTCTTCTCCAAATCATGGGTCACTTGATCTTTTGAAAGGTAAGGCCACTCATCTTTATGATACATGACTGTCTACTCATCTTTACTCAAATGAAGAAAAACAAGCCACACCATTGAATGCTTGTGCTCCCTGATATCCACTTGGTGGAATGTTCCACCTAGTAGAATAACTCTTCTATTGATGCTTTTGGATTCTCTATTTGATTCCTTCTTTCCTTGCTATATCTTGTCTCTTTCTACTGATCTGAGCTCTTAGGGATATCTTCTCACCTTCTGATGGCTTCTTTGGCTCCTTTCTCAGTGGATAACTGAGTTTGTCTTTAGGTCTACATTATTTGAAAAATTAATGATTATTCTATTACCCTAAATTTGATGTCCATGGGGATGTCACCAGTCGATTGAATCATTTTAAACCTTAAACCCTTTGAACCTTTCAGAGTTCAATGGTTCAAGGTCTAATTTTTCAAAGTTTAATGGTTTGACAGTTTGGCAGTTCAATGTTTTGTAAAGAGCTGCATTCACTTAGTCTTCTTTATGAGTTTAAGGTGTCATTGAACTAATTGTTTTCACCATTCACTTGAACCTTTTTTTGGAATATTCTACTTGAACCATTCACTCAAACCTTCTGCTCGAACCTTGAACTCTTTGAACCTTTAAACCTTTCAAAGGTGGAATTCAATAGTTCAACGGTTTAATGGTTCATTCTATATCATTGAACGCCACCATTGAACCTTTTTTATTTAACCTTGGAGTTGAACTATCCTTACAATTTTTTAGGAAATGCCTTAAGTGTTTTGAGATTTTTCCTTGTAAAAACCCACCTTTTGAACTTGTGATTTCCTTAGCTGAAAAGGCTTGTGCGATTGAATAACTAGATTGCTCAGAACATTTTGAGAATAAAGAGACCATTTTGTCCTATATGATAGATATGGTCTACATGTTGTCCACAAAAACAAGTGACATATTTTGGGAACAACAAGTCTATACAAGACATAATGATGATCACCTACATCCATGCTAAAGAAGATGAACCAGGTGAAATACAAAAGGAACCTTGAGACCTTAATGGAGATATTGAAGGGAATGGATCATTAAAAATAACTATTTGTAAATAGGATTCATCCAATATCCTCTCAACAAGATCATTAGGCTGATATAGAGTCAAAATCCTAAGAGAGAGGCCTATAGTCATATCTACGAGGACACTGAGTCATAATCCAAGAAGTGGACAAAGTAGTGATTGAAGACTTTTAAGGTAAGTTTAGATTAAAATGAGGATATGAAGCATATGAAGACATTTGAAATGAAATAATGAGAATTTCATAAAATATATCCTTGACATTCTCAAGGTCAAAGTCTATCTCAGTCTACCTAAAGTCACACTAAAACATAGTCAAGATATAAATTTACAAGAAGATTCTATGTTTTAGGTTTGTATAAATATAGAAAATATGGTTTTGGTGTTTTAATCAAATTAAAATACAAAATTTACACATTTTTAACCAATGAATAATTACTTGTAGTTAGTCATGGCCAAGGACACACAGTTAGTACCCCATTTCACCTATAGGCCTTTTGGGGAGTTCAACAAGTTTGTTCCATAAAGGAGATAGAGATTATAGGAAACATTAAAAGGTTATAGCCCATTTAAAGGTTTAAAAAATCTCAAATATATATTATTAAGGCCTCAAATCCTAATCAAATGACCAAGGTGAATCTACAACCAACTTAATGGAGCTTTATAACCAAGTGGGTAAATTATGCCTTGGTATAAGAGTGAAGATTACTTTTATCATGTATGAACATCAAGACAAGTTTGATTCTTTTGAAATACGTTAATATAGAGTAAATAAAATCTTTATGAACCAAAATACAACATTTAAACTTTCTAAAGGCACCTACAGGGGTAATACTATGTTGATGAGCAAAGTAAGCATGTTGGGGTTTTGGCAAAAGATTCAAGAGATAGTTCAAGTCAACATATAATCCCAATCATGTTCAAGTTAAAATAACTCTATAGGCCTAATTATCATGTGAAGTGGTTGAATAACATGAAAACATAGACAAAGAGACTATAGTATGCTTGAATACTAAGGTTTCTTGTTTAAGTCTAAGGGCCAATGAGGACTATGGTATAATGATAAAATGGAGATCATTTGAAGATGGTTATTATAGGGTCTTAACACCAATAAAACACTCATAAACTTTGTTAAAAACATGAAATGATCAAAGAATGGCCTAAATCTATTAAAATCTAAGAGGGTTTACACATAGTTAACATATAAAGCCAATTTGGGGAAATTTGAGGGTTTAAAGCCTCTATAGGTGAAGTTAATCTCCCAAAATGGGTAAAAATGGTCTCCATCACAATTTTAAGATTTATATTTTATCCTAAAGGACACATCATTAGTGAAAACATCTACTATTTTTTCATAGACATAAATCAATCCATTGATAGTTAGTAATGCATCTATGATGACTTATTGGAGGTCTATGGGTAATATAGGAAAGTTTTGACTTCATGTAAAGGTTTGTGAGGTAGGGATACATGATTTTAAGTCCTAATAAACTATATAAAATTGATAATATTAAATATTTCATTTTAATATGCTCTTGAGGGCTAACATAGGTAGACATGCTTTAAACCCTTAAGAAACCCTTCCACCATGTTGAACTAATCCATGTGTTTTATTTCACATTGATGATCATTATAATGATGTGGAGATTCATTTAAAACCTTGAAGGAAGTTTTGGAATGGAGAGAATGTAAAAAAATTGTATTTTTTGGCTCTTAAACCTTGTTTTTTCTTATAAAGTCTAAGACAGCCAATCGAAGCACCACTTCACTACATACATATCTTGATGGATCTTTTGTATGGGAGATTGAGATAATTAGGTTTTTTTAATAAGTTTTTATACATTAAATATATGGAAATAGGTTTTCCATTAGGGGTCCATATGGTATGAATCATTACTAAGTATTTCAGACCCCTAAAACCCTTGTAAAACCCTGAAACATACCTGATGGAGTAAATATGCCTAAATGTGAATTATAATGAAGTGTTTAAGCCATGAAATGGTATTGGTGGTCTTCTTAACTCTCTTGAGAATCATGATAGTCTAGTTTTTATCATGTACAGGAGTCATACTATATGGACTAGACCAAAGAAGGTTATTTTGAGCATGTATGTAAGGAAATGTAAGGTATTTGCACATAGAATGAGCTATATGAATAAGAATGGGACCTAAATTATCTAATTAACCTTACAAGAATCATATATTGTGGTCCTTATGACCATTTACACATGAAGATAGGTTTGGATGTTCAAACAAGGGGATGTGTGCATATAAATAGAATATGAATGACTTGATCAAGCCAATGCCATGACTCCAAAGGGCCTTAGTGAGTTTATTCATGTTTTATATATCTAAGTAATATATTTTAAACTCATCATGAAGTCAAAATCCTAAATAAACTTGCATATACATATGCTTGTCTATTAGATTCATTAGATAATGACATTAAGAAGGGGAAGTAGAAGGCAAAGTGAGGTCATGAGTGTACTTAAAATATTCATGAATGTCATCATCAAGTTATTTGAAGTATGTATGACTAATATGAGTTACATTCAAAACTTTATGACTAGTCATTTAGACCATAAAACACATAACATGCTTACAAAGCCAATTTTCTTCTCTGAGAGATGACTTCACATGCTCGCCATGGTATGAATATTTTTCATGGGAGTTTGGGCACTTTGGGAGAGGTATAAGCCCTAGTATACTAGTTTTTTTTGGCATTGGTTTAGACATTTAATGCCCAAACTTTATGAATCTTCATTAAGAGTTCTAAGCACTCTTAAACCCTCCCTAAACCCTACTATAGACCTGATTGAGAATGATTGAAAGAAAAGGCACCCAAATACATTTAAATCACATGACTGCCACTTATATAATTTATTACACTTAGAGAGGCTCGTGTCCATGGCACTTTGTTATATGGATGGTGTATAGACCTATCAAAAACTAGGGTTTTGACAGGAAAAAGTGCATAAAGAGAGCTACAAGGTAGTTTGAGAGATTTATAATAATTAGAGAGATAATATTGACATTTTTTAAATCTCATTAATTCATTATATTATTATAACCATGCATGTAAGTGCCTCTATGGGTCTCTTCCAATTAGCTAGTCTACAGGAGGGAAGGACAAGGTAACTTAGTCACCTAGTTTAACAAGTTTTTAAGTGTTTATTATTAAATAAGGTCTATGTTATAATTTTATGCATTTATTCATGTCTAAAAATCACTATTTTATATGTTTATAATGTTTCATGTAGGCTTTTATGGCCATCAAACACTAGCAGTTAGGCTACTAGGCCTAACTGGCCTTGTAGACCTACTTAGTCAAGCAAATAAAGTGGAAAATGGAATATAATGATATTTTTGAGAGCTAATTTAGAGTAAAAATTCCAAATAACTGACCCTTAAGTGTCAATAACATTTATATATGGTCTTCAAGTGTTATTTCTAAGCATAACTAGTCTTCAACTACCAATCACATGCATAATTGATCTTGAGTGTCAATCCATGAGTTAATTGGTCCTTAAATGGAAAAGTAAAGGAGTTATATAAAAAATTAAAGGAATATAATTCTTCAATATTAGGTTTAATTATTTAAATACTTATTCAACCATATCATTTTTTATCAATGCATAAGGTCATACAAGAGCATAAATCATGGAAAGACTTCTTGAGGATTGTTTGTAGCTATTTGTAACTAAAGTGATACTTGAGTTAATAATAGATTGATGTTATTATATTATCTTATATGAAATTTTTTATTTTTCAGTCCTCATTTTATATATATTTAGGCCTTATGGCTTTATTTTAGGATCCCTCAGGCTTGTATACAAAAACTATGTTGAAATTGTAACTTGCACCTTGAGTTAATAAGAAAAGATTATTGCAAATTTGTTCATGGTTGTTAGTGTGTTTATTGATTATTGATTTATAGATAATAATTATATTCATATTATTTTAAATTTCCTCTCTTTCACCTAATTCTATGTTTTCATCCTCTACAGGTTATATGAAGTGTTAAGAGACAGAATTGTGTTGAACAGTGAATTAGTGTGGAATGTCTTTATAGACCCCATTCCATTACCTTCAAGTTGAAAATATTATATCTAACCTTCATATTAAATAATAATTTTTATTATTGTATTAATAAATTATTTATAACAAGATAGTACCTTTTTATTCACAAGTGTGCTCAAGAATAAGGTTTACAGAGAATCACATGCATAATTGATCTTGAGTGTCAATCCATGAGTTAAGTGGTCCTTAAATGGAAAAGTATAGGAGTTATATAAAAAATTAAAGTAATATAATGCTTAAATATTAGGTTTAATTATTTAAATACATCTTTAATCACATCATTTTTTATCAATGCATAAGGTCATACTAGAGCATCAATCATGGAGAGACTTCTTGAGAACTATTTGTAGCTATTTGTAACTAAAGCGATACTTGAGTTAATGATATATTGATATTATTATATTATCCTCTATGAAATTTATTATTTTTTAGTCCTCATTTTCTATATATTTATGACTTATGGATTTATTTTAGGATCCCTTAGGCTAGTATACAAAAACTATGTTGAAATTGTAACTTGCACCTTGAGATAATAAGAAAAGATTATTGCAAACTTGTTCGTGGTTGTTAGTGTGTTTATTGATTATTGATTTGTATATAGTAATTATATTCATCTTATTTTAAATTTATTATATTTCACCTAATTCTATGTTTTCATCCTCTATAGGTTATATGAAGTATTAAGAGATAGAATTGTGTTGGAGTGAATTAGTGTGCAATGTCTTTATAGACCCCATTCCCTTACCTTCAAGTTGAAAATATACTATCTCCCCATTCCCTTACCTTCATATGAAATAATCATGTTTATTATTGTAGTAATAAATTATTTTTAACAAGATAATACCTTTTGATTCACAAGTGTACTCAAGAACATGGTTTACTGAGGATCGTTATATAATTGGTGTATCACCATAACTAGTATAGATTTTCCCTTTCAGTTATCTTTCTAACTCTTTCCACCCCTAAAAAAAATATATTTCAGGAAAAGGATTCAAGTTTATATATCAAAGGATATATCCTCATAATATATAGGTTTGATATATTTATAGGTAGTCCATAACCTACAGACCAGTCTAATGTTAGTCCAAGTTTGAAGGAAAACTAATCATCTACTTCACTAGGTGCAACTTGGGTACCTAATAAATTGTTCAATAGTTGAAGACATTTTGTATGAAATATGTGCAAGAGTGTATTATAATTGAATCATGGAATATTTTTTTTGATGATTTGATGGAGGATTACTAAGTTATCTAACACTTTTAATTTAAATATATCTAGTTCCAACAACTGCATCAATTCAAGGATCAATCAGTAAAAGACTATGTAGACACTAAAAATCTACAAATTACAATTCTAAATGTTTAAAATCCCTTTGTACCTACCTAAGACCCTCTTGAGATGATCTTACACCAATTTATCCTAACCAACTTCACCCAAAATTAGTTTCACAAACTAACTCAACCTAGCCTTCAAGACCTTTTCCTTTGGGGACCTGACCATCAATGGTTAGGGTAACTATCAAGGGTCACCCTTGGGAAACCCTAACCATTGATATTTAGGGTACACCTCCTTAACCAAAATCATGCAATCATCCACTAACCTTTTCTAAATATAACTCATCTAAATCTTGTTGTGAGCCTTTACATGGATAAATTATATTTAGATGGCCTAGTTATACCTTGATTTCCACCTCTTGTGTGTGTCTATAAGAAGAAAAAATATTGAAAGATAAATCCATCTACAATAATTATCAGGAGCTCAAGGATTTAGGAGTTTTATTTTTCAAGTCAATCAGTAATATCAACATTATCAAGCATCATTAGTAATCTTATTGAGAGATGACTTGCCATCATCTCAAAATCAAGTTCTTGAGTACATTTATTCTATCAAAATCAAGCTAGTTTCCACCAATAGGTTAACTACTTCAACTTCTCACCTAATTAAATTCTAGTAAGAGAATTACATATTTATTAATATTCATTTACTTTGTCTCCATTTCACAATTAGACCAACCCTTACCCATCTCATAGAATCCATATTTTAGATCCTATTATTTAGCAATTTAACAACCTAGAACTTACATAGTAATCATTGATGATTGACTCAACCATCGATGGTCTACCCAACCACCGATGGTCAAATTGATTTTCGACGATCACCCTAACCATCGATGGTCACTATGGCACTAAAAACGAGTAAGTTGTTTTCACCCATCTACCTTCAACCAAATCTGGTTTTCTATGTTCCTATTTGTTATAGACATATTTTAGATTTTTTTAATAATATCCCAACCCCTTATCACTAGTATTAATTAGTTTATCACTAATTCAATCATTTATAGTCTATTTTCCAAGTAAGCATTCTTGTGTTCAATTTTAATACTTTTTTATTATTGATGCAAGTACCTTATTTAAAGTTTTATGAACATAATTGTTTAAAATGTGTGAATTGATATCCCTTAAGGAAGCTCTCACTTAGGATCTAGCTATAGCTAAACAATCCACCCAATTATCTATCTAACAAACAAGTTTACTTTAGTGCTTTCTTATCTGCAAGTCTTCCTCATAAGCTAAATAGGAACTCTTCATAATATTTTGATTTAAGGAATGTAAAATAAAATAGGTTTTTCAATCATACCCATATTGATTTTCTTTTCTCTCTTTCTTATAACTTAAAGTAAAAATTTACATGAAACATTCTAGCACACCCGATGGGACCTAGAGTCTCTACTCACATTTTTACTTTGCATTTGTATGTTCTTCTCTCTATTTATGCTCATAATTAAAACTAAAATTTATTTTGGGATTAAAATCAACTGCATTCATTACTTTCTTTTAACATTAGTTCACTTTAAATTAAAGAATAGTAATATTATCATAACACCACTTTTGTTACACACACTAGCTGAACCACTTTCATCAATTAAACATCAAAATAATTTGAGATAAGGCTTGATTGGGATTTTATCACCTTACCCTTTCCTATAAATCCTAATTGGAGGTCATTATCAAGGATAGAACCAACTTAGCTCTCTAGTTGAGTATAAAATATGGATATCAATATATACTAGCTAAGCACATGACACCCTTATCACTATGGTGTGTAAAATGAGGGTATAGACCCCGATACCAAGCCACGTATTGATTATAATATATATTATTTTGAGCACCTAAATAACCTAAAACCAACCATAGACTACTTATATAGTACCTAATCTATAAACTAACTTCTATCACACATTCTCGTAAACTAAGGCATAAGCCAAAAATGAGATTAAAACTAACCTCTAAGCTTAATGTAATTTATAGTGTGTGTCTTAGACACCTTGATCATTTTATTATATTCTTATTGTTTTAGTGGTGAGTTTATTATTTTATTCTCTCCCCCTCTCTTGCATGGTTCTCACTTGCCAGGAGTGAAGACACCTAATAGAGCATAACCCATCACTAGACCAACCTCTTCCACTTTCCCATCTATGGAGTATATATCTAATGTATAAGACTTACCCCATCCTTTATGAATCCCTACTTTTATTCAAGTATTTTCCTAGGGAGACATGGACTTTACCACTTTTTTTGAAAATAACCCAGTTGCCCTTAAACACTACCTTAACACCTCCCCACACCATGCCCTAGTTTCAAATCCATCTCTAAATCCTCATTATGGTATGTCATCCTACCTTATGGGGGATGTTTATATTTATTGGTCACTACCCAACCTTTGACTACCTAGGCATCTTAATCTACTAACCCTTTTGACACCATATCTAAAAACCAACTGATCCAACCAACCATTACCCTTACACTCTCCACTCCTACCAATAACTCCTCCACCTTAGGAGCAACCCAAACACTAACCCATCATAATCTACCCTTTATTAGAGAACCTACCATCAATACTATCAACCTAACCCCTATCAACCCTAACCCATTAATCAATACCCCCTACCAAACTTGATGGTATCCATACCTTTTACTTCATCACCCATTATCATGATGGTCACTACCTCACCTCTTATCACCAACCCAACTACCACCCATACCCAACCCATATGAATCCCTCAATATATACCCATCATGCCCAACCTAGGGTACATCCCTAACCCATAAGGGTATATACCCATTACCCAACCACCATCATCTACCTACCCCTATATACTACTTATCCAACCTCTAGTATCCACATTCTAATGTGGTAGCCCCTTAACTGCCAACCAATTACCATTATATCACTCAACCAAAATCATAGTAAACACCTTATGATCCTTTGTGTGCACCACCTCAAACCAATTTAATGAAGATGCTCATGGATAAAATGACAAAACTTGATTCATCCATTTTAGGGGCTCATAACATATTGTCTTATGATCATATTTGTAATGAACCTATTCATCCCTCTATCCCTATTAGACCTTACCCTCCTTAATGGGAGCTTCCAAAATTTACCAAATTTTTGAGCAAGGAAGACCCCCAGAAACACCTTAGGGATTTTAGACATGTATGTTAGATGATTTCTCATGATGATGCCCTTATCCTTCATACCTTCACTATGTCTTTATCTGGCCCAACACTTGACTAGTATAGTGTCACCACCAAGCATTTAATCTTTTCTTTCACGCAACTAGCTCAGGTCTTCATAGATCAATTTTCTATTAACATTTCTAAGAATGTCTCTATCACTGACCTTTATTATATTAAGTAATTCGATGATGAATCCATTACCAATTTCATCACCCATTAGAGAATCTTGATTAATTAGCTTTCATTTTCCTTGCATCAACCTAAACTTATAGATCTTTTTTTATTAAGCCTATGCCAAACATATTTCTTCTACACTACATGTCCAAAGCTTTAAAAAAATTTATAAATATTTTACCATGGCATGTAATCTAGAGAAATGATCCATAGATTAGGGTAAATTAAAGTTACAAAACAAGAACTCTACCTTCAATACCAATGAAACCTCTTCCTCCAAACTAGATAACCAAGGCAATACCAAAACCAAGATCAAGAGAACTATGAATGTAGTTATCCTTAAAACTACCCCTCTACCTAATGTCAATTATCAAAACTCTCCCATTACCTCTAGCCAAAACACAAGGAACCCAAACCAAAACATCCATAAAAATTTTGATCCACTTGGAGAATATTATGCCTTAGTTTTGGAGAAGTTATTAAATTCTAACCTCATACAACTTCCCCCCATCAAACCTCCTTAATAGTTTGATTCTTCTCATCCTTCACCTACTTGGTATAATGAGAATGACCTTTGTGTTTTTCATCAAGTTATTGGAAATGATGTCAATCAATGTAATACCTTTAATAATTTTGTTCAGAGCCTTATTAACAAGGGGAAACTCATGTTAGATAACCCCAATACCCCTCAAAATCAATTTTTTAACATGTTTATGAAACCTTTTCCCAACCATAACCATACCAAAAGTGAGCACACACATACTAAATGCTCCCATGACACCCATATAATCAATATGGTCCCTAATACACTCATCCATAAAGACTTAGGAATCCAATCTACCTACTCCTCCCCCATATCATCTATCAAGGAGGTGGAGTCACCCTCCCCTCCTTTAAAGACCCAAATTGAGGAAGTGCCTTTCTCCCTAGCTTCACCCATAGAGGCTTTGGAATTATCAAAAACCACCTCAACTAGAATATCTAAGAAAATAGCTATTACTATTTCACCATCTCCCCCAACTCTTGAACAAACTAATACTCCTATAGATGTTATCCCTAAAGGAGAAACTTCATCACCAATACTTATCATACAAAATCTGCCTATTTCAACCTTACATCCCTTACTCGAGGAAATAGACCAAACTACCTCCAATCTTCCCTATCTTATGAATCTATCATTTGCATCCACTACCCAAGGATCAAAACCAGTACACAAACCTTTCTCTACATTAGTCTAAAATTTAGAATTTTCCTTAAAATTGGATATGGATCAAACCACTTTTTGGAAATAATTAGGGCTCCCTTACATCAACAAACCCCAACCTTCTAGCACACCTTTAATCAATAAATCTATCATTTTCCACCCCCTCTTAAACTAATTAAGACTTATACTAACCTATCACCCTCTCAATCAACCAAGGCAATCATATCTCAAGCAATTTGTAATGAAATTACTTTAACAATAAAGTAGAATAGTAGAAGTAGATCTAAATATGACTGAAATATATCCAACTATATGATAATAGATAAGCCACTTTGAGGGGGCAACCTCCACAAGCTTCAATAAGAGCATAATTCACAATATGATGATAAATAGTTACCCACTACCTCTTATATATAGTCTATCTAGGCCATGGTTACTCCATAGGCTGACCTACTAACCAAATGAATGCATAGATAAATATGAAATAGCATCAAAGAGGGATAAGTAAGCCACAAGTCAGCTATTCCTATCCTAATACATGTGATAGGTTAGGGCCATAGCATGCCCTTCCCCTTCAAACCAATGTTGTCCTCAACATTGAACAACTCTGGATGTTGTTGTAAAAAGTCTTCACCTTCCCAAGTTACATCTTCACTGCTCAAGTTCTTCCACTTGATCAAATATTCCTTAATCTCTCTTTTTTCTCAACCTCTTAGTACATGTTTAGAGGATCTTCTCTGGTTCCAAAATTACTCATCCTTCTTCATCTAGTTTTGGGATTTTTGTCTGGGCTAAAACTGTCTATCCAATGACCTTCTTTAAACATGAAACATGAAATATTGAGTGTATGCAAGATGAATGAGGTAACTTGAGCTTATAAGCCACACTTCTAATTTTCTATAGAACCTGATAAGGGCCATAATACTTAGGAGCAAGTTTGTTGTCCTTTTTATTTTTTTTCAAGGACATTTGCTTATAAGGTTGTAAACATACAAATACCCAGTCACCCACCTCAAAAGTTCTCTCACAATAGTATTGATCTACTTGTTGCTTCATCCTATTTTGTGTCAAGGCCAAATTCTCTCTCAAACTAGTCAAAACCTCTTGTTGATGTTGAATGTGCTCCTCCACATTTTGAACCTTGGTTTTCACCTTTAATGAAGAAGTGATGGAAGGTGGATAGTAACCATATAGTGCTAGAAATGGAGACATTTTAGAAGAGGTATGAAAATATGTGTTATACCACCATTCTGCAAGTGGTAGCCATTTAACCCCAATGTTCCTCTTTATCTAATACAAAACAATGGAGATACCCCTCTAAACATTTGTTAACCACTTCTATTTATCCATCAGATTGGGGGTGGTAAGATGAGCTATGAGCTAGCTGAGTACCCAAATAGGAAAATAGTTCAATCTAGAAATTACTAGTGAAAATAGGATCATGATCACTTACAATTATTTTTTAGGTTCCATGTAACTTTAGAACTACATCCAAAAAAAGTTGCTAATTTAATTACTAAAAATGGGTATGAGAGAGCACAAAAATGGGCATAGTTTGTAATCCTATCCACAATGACCAAGATAACATTCTTACCTTCAGAACAAGGAAACCCTATGATGAAATCCATGAAAAACTCCTCCCACCTTTTATTAGGAATTGATAATGGTTGTAATAGACCTGGGGTCTTAATTGTCTCACCTTTATTCTATTGGCATATCAAGCATTCTACCACAAAATTTTATACATCTCCCTTGAGTCCTTCCAAAAATAATTCTTTCTTAATTATGTGATATGTTTTCAAGAACCTTGAGTTTCCCCCAATTGTAGATGCATGCAACTCCACAAGAATCTTATGCTTAAGCTCTAAATTTTTGCACAAGTATAGCCTACCCTTATACCATAGGACATTACCTTTCCATTCAAATTTGTCAGAGGCTAAATTACCTTGCTAGAGATTTTGAATTAGAACTTGTGTATCCTTGTCTTACTCCCATTCTAATCTAGCTTCATCCAACCAATCTGCTTGCAATATGGATATTTTACAAAGTAATGCTTTTGTGGATGTATCTCATATGGATAGTGCATCTACTACTAAATTATCTTTACCCTTTTTATATATGATTTCAAAATCATAACCCAACATTTTGGTTACCCACTTTTGTTGTTCCTCAGATGATAATCTTTGCTCCAAAAAGTATTTGAGACTATCATGATCGGTTCTCACCTTAAAGTGTCTACCCATTAGATAGGGCCTCCATTATTTAATTTCATGAATAATAGCCATCATTTCTTTCTCATAAATATGTTTTTGTATATTCTTACCTTTGAATTGATTACTCTCAAATGCAATGGATCTTCCTTCATGCATTAGTACCACTCCCAACTTAGATCTAGAAGCATCATATTCAACAGTGAATGTCATTGAGAAGTCTAGAGTAGCCAAAACTAGAGTGGTGCACATAGCTACTTTTAGTTTCTCAAATGCTTTGGTGGTGGCATTATTCCAATGGAAGACATCCTTCTTTAGGAATGCAGTGAGTGGAGTTGTTATACTGCCATAACCTTTCACAAATCTTCAGTAGTAACTTGTTAGTCCTAAGAACCCTCTAAGATTTTTGAGAGTTTTTGGCATGGGCCATTCCATCATAGCTTTGATCTTCTAAGGATCAACTTTGACACCTTCATGGGAAACAATGTGACCTAGGTACTCTACCTCTTGTACTCCAAAAACACATTTGGATGGCTTCGCATAAAGTTAATGCTTCTCCAAAACTATCAACCCCTGTTTCACATGTTGTAGATGTGCTTCCCATGTCTGACTATAAATCAATATGTCATCAAAGAAAACTAACACAAAATTTCTTAAAAAAGGCCTAAAAATAGCGTTCATCAAGCTTTGAAAAGTAGATGGTGCATTTGTAAGACCAAAGGGCATTACCAAATACTCATAATGGCCCTCATGTGTTCTAAAAGCAATTTTATGGACATCTTCATCCTTGATTCTAATTTGATGGTACCCTAAGCAAAGGTATACTTTTTTGAAATAATTAGCACCATGTAACTGATCAAGTAAATCATAAATTATGGGAATAGAAAACTTATCTTTGATGGTGTACTTGTTGATTTCCCTATAATCTGGGCACATCCTTCATGTTTCATCCTTCTTTTGCACCATGACCACTGGTGATTCATATGTACTTTGGTTATACCTGATGATCCCTGCTTCCAACATCTCATGGACCATTTTTTAAATTTCACTCTTTTGTGCATATAGATATCTATATGGTCTGATATTTTTTGGTTGACTCCCTGGAAGTAGTTGAATGGCATGATCATGTTCTCTTTTTGGTGGTAGTCCTTTTGGCATGGCCCCAAAAATAGATGGGTGGTCATCAAGAATCATCTATAGATTAGGATCTGTAGATGCTTATGTGGGTTGAACTTCTATGTAACATAATCATGTAATAATTCCCTTTGCCCCCTCTTTTAGTATCTAGGTCATCTGATGTGAACTAACCAATTGTGGAGATTTTGCCTGTAATCCATGTAGTTCAATTTTCCTACCTTCAAAATGAAAGCGCATAAATAGTTCCTAAAATTTCATCTCAATGGTACCCAAGGTTGTGAGCCATTGGACTCCCAAAATAGTGTCTATGTTACCCATGGGAATAGAAAACATAGGAGAATCAAGATTTTACTCACCCATAAAAAGCTTAATACTATGGAATTTGCCTAAATAATTAACTGTACCACCATCTGCAATCATGACTTAAAAATTTTGGTGCTTGGTAGATGAAATAGTTATATCAAGTGGCCAAATTATGGTTGATGAAGTTATGTGTGGTCCCTAAATTAATCAACACTTTCACCTTCTATTTCTTGAGGAAACCCACCACCTCAAGAGTTTGTGAAGTGATAATACCTACAAGTGCATGACAAGAGATTGTAGGTTGGGAATTTTTAGGTACCTCCTCTATCTCTTCCTCATCATCATTGGAGGCATCATCTTCTTCTTCATCTTCATTAGATCCCTCAATGTAGAATAACTTCTTCTCAACACATCTATGTCCTTTTCTCCACTTGTTGTCACAACTGAAACATAATCCTTTTCCATGCTTCTCTTTAATTTGTTGTGGGGTCAATCTGGTAAGTGGAGGAAATGTTGGTGTCGACATGCTATGATCCTTGAAGTGAGTGAATGGTTGCTTCTTATTGGCTATGAATTTTTCCTCAGATCTACATGCCATGATAATAGAATTAGAAATCTTAAGTGCATTAAACATGTGTACCTCATGCTAAATATGGTCCTTGAGTCCACCCAAAAATAGGTCATTCAAGTTCTCTTCAAAAATTATTTCCATACATAAGGATAGGTTCTAAAAATGATGAGTATAATCCTTGATAGAACCAGTCTATCACAATTTTTCCAATTGGCTAAATTAATTTTCTATCACACTATTGCCATAGTGTAATTTTAGCTCCTCTATAAAAATTGACCAAGTGACATTAAGAGTCGTCTTTTTCTTTTGAGCACACAACCATCGATACCAAATGAATTGATCAGGTTCAAGATACAAGGATGCCATGGTAACCTTCTATATACCTGAGATCTGATGTAGATCAAAAAAAATCTCCATTTGGTTGATCCAATTGAGTGGATCTTTTCCATCAAATTTGTTCATATCCACCTTTGGTAATAGGTTCCTCTATGGCACTGTAGTTAGATTTGAAGTAGATTGGTTGGGATAACCACCCTAGTGGGGTTTTGAAATAGCATTAGCTAGATGATTTGATTGATTATTTTTCAAAGCCATTATGATATCTACCAAACTATCTTGTATGGATTTCATATTAGATTCTATGCCTTGCCCCTCACTCTGAATGCCTTGCACACTATAGTCAAGCTGGCTCACTTTATGATCTATGTCAGAGAATCCTGGTAAAAAGGGTCAAGTACATACCCCTTTTTAATCCATATCTTCTTTTTTAGGAGTTTTACCTAGATTTTTATCATCCTTTCCCTAGCCCCAAGTTTGTGGACCTGCCATAAAAGGGCTTTATGATGTCGACCCTGATTGGCACTTTTGACCTAACTTTGACCAAGTGATTTTGGACTCTTTTAGGCCTCAAATAAAAACATACAAAGAACAAACCCTATCCAAATTTTTCTAATATTTCCAAAAATGTAAATAACTTAGACAAATTCTTTGAATTATGCACTATAGAGCACTTTCATGAAAAACCCTAAAATGGAGATAACTTTTGTAAAACATATCCAAATAATCTAAAATTTTAATGGAGGACTAAATTAATTATTTTTCACCTCCAATAAAAAATTTTTAGATAAATTCATAACCATTTTATATATATAGCCAAATTAAAAAAAAATAGGGTTTCACCCACAAAATTTCCCAAATCATAGCTCTAATACCACTTGTAATGAAATTAATTCAACAATAAAGTATAATATCAGAATTAGATCCAAATATGACTAAAATATATTTAAATATATGATAATATATAAGCCACTTTAAGGGGGAAACCCCCACAAGCTTCAATAAGAGCAAAATTCACAATATGATGATAAATAGTTACCCACTACCTCCAATATATAGTTTATCTAGGCCATGGTTACTTCATAGGGTGACCTACTAACCAAATGAATGCATAGAGAAATATGAAATATCATCAAAGAGGGATAAGTAAGCCACAAGTTGGCTATTCCTATCCTAATACATGTGATAGGTTAGGGCTGTAACACAATCAAATAATAAACCAAACCCTTCACAAATCTTGGTGCCTTCCCTATATAGAGTTTGGTTCGTCCATCTCTGAAAGTGTAATTAACCACATTTGAACCTATACCCAATCCTCAACCCAAACCAACCAAAGAGGTGAAACTATTTAAAGGCCATATGGATAGGACTCTACCTCCTTCCACCTTACCTTCCATCTTAGGACCTCATCCCTCCAATTTGCTTGAGAAATAGGCTCCTTTTAACATTTATCACCCATTGATATTGGTTATACCAACTCAACTATTATTTGATACACCAATCTTTCCTAAATTACTAATAGCTAAATTATCAACCTCAAACCCTCAAACCATTACCGTAACTAGACTAAAATCATTAACTAGGAGCACTACCTTGCCTAGACCCCCTCTCACTTAACCCATTACCATAAATATACCCAACCTGCCAACCAAAACCATAACCTTTATACCTTTCCCACCTCTAGCTAAGTATTACTCAACTATTTTTTTAAGGATGCTCTATGATTATTACCTCACCTTACCTCTAATCATACCTTTTGATCCTCTTGGTTAAAAAATTAGCCAAGTACAATGACCATCAAGTTTGTTCCTACCACAAGACACCCAAACATGACATAGAGAACTAAAAATCTCTCCATTACTTTATCCATTAGCTCTATAATGAGCATGATCTTTTATTGGATAAAAATTTCTTAACCCTTATACCAATGCACCTATTGGTCATTTTCCAAAGCATGCTTAATCCCCAACTCTCACCTCAGAGTGATGGGGAACCTACCTCACCTCTTATCACATCTTTCCCTACTATCCACACCATTAATGTCGTTACATGATCACAACAAAATTATAAATGGAAGACCAAGGTGTTCATTTAATGGATATACCCATCTTCTCATCCTAAACCAAACCATAGCCCAATCTATTCATCTTTAGCTAAGCCTAAAGTGACCATCTTAGGCACCTCAGAGGATAACCCTTCTAAATCCATTAGGAGGGTCATTATTAATTAAATCTACTAGACCTCAACTAAGATGAGCCTTTACAAGATCATTTCTACCTCACCTCACCATTACCTAGCCATGATAGAGGCTATGCAAGCCATTGAGGTTAAAATAGGATACTCCTAACTTATAAAGGCCTTTTTAGGTGATCTCCACCCTTGTTACATTCAAAGACTCAAAGATACCGTCTATCCACCCCAAAGATCTAGATCCTCCTCTATTTATTACCACCCATATCAACCAAACGCACATCAAATGGGTTATGATTGATGGGGGAGCTAGTATCAATATCATCTCTTCCCATGCATATGAATAACTCAAATTGCTAGAGAATATCATGTCTAAAAATTATACCATCCTCATATCCTTTAATGACACTATGACCACTACCTTGGGAGATATTATCCTCACATTCATCTAGGACCTCACACACTCCCTAAACTTTTCTATGTGTTCAAAGGTGAATTCTAGTACAATGTTCTACTAGGGAGAAATTATATTTGCTCTATGGGTTGTGTACCTTCTACTCTCCATTATTATGTCAAGTTTGAACATGATAGTTAGGTTATCACCATACAATCTAACCCAAGACCTTTTTCAGCATGTAACATGATCTATCAACCTAATTATGTCATCCTACCCTCGATAAAAACACCCCAAGCATCCACCACCAAGATTTCAACCATGGTAAATGAAGCCATTTCTTCCCTTTCCTTAGAGGCATCTACTAGTTCATCTATTCCCATAGACTAGATACCCACCACTGATCCCTTAGAACCTACCTTCTAACACCTTACCCTTGGTTAATACTATCTCCTCATCCTTAATTCCTTCCAAACTTCCTAGGAATATAGGAAACTCAACCATCAATTAGGTTATGATCCTAACATTGGAGCCATTATTCCTTTGGGACCTCCTAGTTGTCAAACAAATTTCATCTATGAGGGACTTGACAAGCCACTTAATGCTACCACTGTAATCTCTTCACCTCAACCACTCACCTCCACCTTCTCTTACCTTGACAACCTAGACTTCACCAGAGTATACCTTCATAGGTGTGCCTGGAAAGGGTTTGGATTAGGATGATATGAGCATGGTCCACACACATTGATCTCAATTGAGACCCAAAAGCCTTAAAATAAACATGGTCTTGGATTTATTCTACACAATAATAAAAAAGCCACATAACCTTTCGCTACCATTGTTGAATAAGAAAACCCTTCCTCACCAAAATCTCCCACACTTGAGTATGAGGATATCATCCCACCTAAATTCTTTTTGTATCAACATGATCACTAATGGCCCCTTGAATTATCAGAAGGAAGGGGAACCTTTATCCATCCCTTTTACCCATCCTAAACTTGTGGGAGAAGACTCTCCTACCATAAACACTATTTAGTGCCAAGATGATGATTTTATTCTCACCTACCTTGGTGCACTTGATTCCTCCATCCACAAATCCTTATGAAACCTAAACCATGTTGAATGAATCCACTATGGATATTAACATAGGCACTTTGGGTAACCCTCATGTTGTCAAACTTGGCCAATCTCTCACCATTGAGGAAATTCAGGACTTTTATACCTTCTTTTAGGACCATAGCATTGCATTCACCTAGTTATATGTTGACATGCATGGTATTGACCTAGCCATTACCACCCACAACATCATAACCAATCATGAAGCCAAGCTTGTTAGATAGAAACTTTGACAAATACATCCTCACATATCCCTTATTATTAAAGAAGATCTTTAATGCCTCATATCTATCAACTTCATTCAACCCATTGATTATCCTTAGTGGGTTTTGAACATCGATCTTGTCACCAAAGCCATAGGGGGAATATGTATCTATGCAAACTTTAATGACCTCAACCTCACCTACCCAAAGGATGATTTTCCTCTACCTAGCATTGACTAACTTGTTGATCTTAAAGTAGGCCATGAGATGTTGTCTCTCATGGATAGTTTCTTGGGTTTTAATTAGATTTTGATTGCCCCTGAAGATCAACACAAAACTACCTTTATCACCTCATGGGAGAATTTTTATTATAGAGCTATGCCCTTCAATCTTAAGAATGTTGGTACAACCTACCAGTATGTTATGACCTACATCTTCCTTGACCTTATGCACACAATCATTGAGGACTACATAGATGACCTTCTTGGAAAATCTAAACTTTGAAAGGACCATTTAGTTATTCTCAAGATTATCTTATAAAGACTTATCCATTACCATGTTCACCTCAATCCTAAGAAATGTATTTTTGAGGTCTTTTCAACCAAACTCCTTAGCTTCATCACTTCCCTTTGAGTAATTGAATTTGATCTGGCCAAGATTAAATCCATTATTGAGATGATACCTCTAACCAATATTAAGCAACTCCATAGTCTATAGGGGAAGCTCCAATCCATTCACCACTTTATTTCTCATCTCTTTGACCAGTGTCAACCCTTCCATCACCTATTGAAAAAATACATCTCTTTCAAGTGGAATCTTGATTACTAAAAGGCATTTGATGTACTTAAAGAGTACCTTCTATCCCCACCTATCCTCACACCCCCTAAGTCTAGCCAACCTTTCTACCTTTATATCTCTACCACTAACCATTTCCTAGGGGAAATGCTTGCCCATTAGGATGATAAACACAAATAACAAGCCATCTATTACATAAGTCACACCCTTTTAGACTAAAAAACTTGATATACACATATCAAGAAACTTTGCTTGGCCCTAACCTTCATGGCTACTAAACTTCACCACTACTTTCTTAACCATTAAACTTTTTTCATAAACAATACCAACCCACTCAAATACATGCACTCCAAGCCATACCAAAACTAGTGTATGGCCAAGTGGATCATGCTTTTAGCTAAGTTTGACCTTGAGTTCCTCTCTTAGAAGATAATTAAGGGGAAAGTCACTACTAACCAATTAGATGATGCACCCCTAATAGATAACCAACCTCATCTTAAATCTCTAAATGAGTCTCTTACAAGCCTATCATAAGTCTATTTCACCACTCACATAACCATGTATTTGATGGTTCCAAATGTTAGCATGGTGGGGGAGATGGTATCATCCTTATCCCCCTTATTGGTGATCCATTTCCTTTATCTTTTAAATTCAACTTTAAATGTACCAACAATATGGCTCAATATGAATCCCTAGTAATAGGTTTCCAAACTACATTAGCCTTTGGAGTCTAAACAATAAATATTTTTTGCAACTCCTACCTTATGGTCAATCAAGTCAAAGGCATATACCAATGTTAGAATGATATTTTGAAACTATACAGATAGCTAGTCATGTAACACTTGGCATCATTTAAACACTACCATATTCAATCTACCCTATGATCTACTAACAAGTTTGTTGACACCATGGCTTCTCTCACCTCTCAGGTCCCATCAGCACCCTTGGACTCTAAGCTATCAATTATTGTCCATCACCTCACTAAACCTTCCTATTTCAGGTTAGACACCCCAACCATCTTCAATATGGATGATATCCATCTTGACCTTTGGTATCAACAAACCTTTGACTATATTGACCTTGATATTGTTCCCTATGGCCTCTCTAGGAATGATCATTGAGCATTCATCTAGAGTAGCTCCCATTACAACATTATGGGAGGAGTCATCTATAAATATGACTTTAATGGTCTCTTATTCTATTACCTTCATGGTTTATAAGGCTCTCATGCCATCAAGGAGATGCATGATAGTATTTATGGGGGTCACTTTTGTTAACTCATTATGGCTAGACACATCTTCTACCTAGGATATTACTAGCCTACCCTTAACCAAGACTATTGTGATTATGTGAAAAAGAATGTCAAGTGTCAATAACACACTCATTTTCACCATGTTCCCCATCATATCCTTCAATTTTCCACTAGTTTTTGGCCTTTTTCATAATGGGGTTTGGACCTTATTAGTGAAATTAATTCCCATTCTTCACAGTGAGATTAATCTATCATCGCCATAATTGAATATTTCACCAAATGTGTGGAGGTTATTCCTCTTGTCTTAACAAAATATGAAAATATTGTCAAATTTATCTGACATCACATCATCTATCACTTTGGTGTTCCACATAAGATCATCATTGACAATGGAAAATCCTTCAAAAAGAAAAAAAATTAAGGTCTTTATGATGTATTTGGGATTAAACTATGTTTTTCATCACCTTATCACCCATTAGAAAATGGACAAGCAAAGGCCTCTAACCAAACCCTTAACAACATGCTCACCAAAATGGTCAGTGCCTCAGGTCAAGATTAGCACTTACACATCCCTTTCACCTTATGGGTATATTGTACTAGCATCTGAACCCCTATAGGTGCTACACCTTTTTCTCTATTATTTGCAGATAAAATTGTATTGCCTCTTAAATTCCAAATACCTTATCTTCACATATTTTTTTGCAACCTTATTTTGGAAGATGATTATTGTCAAGAATTTTTGGCCTAACTTGAGCTACTTGATGAGCATCATTTGGTTGATCTTTCCCATCTTTGTGTCTATTAAGAAAAAATCAAGTGTGCTTATAATAAACACCTAAAAGTATGAGAATTCAATATTGGAGATCTCATTCTCAAGGAAAATCAACATGTAACTAATATGGAGAATATCAAAAGGGGAAAATTTTCTTTCAATTGTCTTGGAATCTACATCATAACCATTAATTATGGATCAAGAGCTTATCATTTATCCTCTTTCAAAGGCAAACTAGAACCTGAGCCTCTCAACACTTTACATCTACGTCCTTTATTTTGTTAAATAAGGGTTACAATCACCATTTGTCTAACTTAAGTTCATTCCCTGCAACCACATTCATTTCCTCTTATTAGGGGAAACTAACTATAGTTGAATCATGTGATTATCTATCACAATCGTAACCTAATCTTGAACTATGGGGGCCATATCTCTACCCATGGCATTATTCTCATGGTACTTCTCATCCCTCTTTAGGATTGGTTCCCATGGTCATTGTTACCTAATCTTCTTTTCACCTATACAACCTTCTTGTGATCTTAGTCTTGCCTTCATAAAGGTAACCCCTTGAGCTGTATAAGAAATTATATGTCAAGAAACATAAAAAAAAATCAAGACCAATATCAAATTTAAAAATAAGTCATGGGTCATTATTAGCATTTACAAACTGCTCCCTTGAAGGGTGGATGTTGAAAACTTCTTTGCAATTACAAAAATGTAACGTGCACTGATCCCTCAAAGGATAGCTATAAAAACCATTTGAACTAAGAATATAAACTTATACAACTCCCTTGAAGGATGTTTTAGTAAAGCACTTGTCAAAGCTAGTAATTTCTTGGAAGCTTTTTACATTGATCAGTTTCCCCAAAGTATAATCAAAAATAGTGAAAAACCCATAAGCAAAAGCAATAGTAATGAGAAACACTAAAATTGGATCATAAAAATAATAATCTTGGAAAACCACAATTGGCTCTCCTCAGTAGACTTCTTACATCGATTAGTATACACTTTATATATAAGCATAAAATTTCTTATATTATCCACTTGCAAGCCTACAAAAGAGGCATGCTAGTTTCACACAAAGGTTCCAATTTCAACCATCCTCCCTTCATATATCATATGTGTGAGACTATGAGTTTACTTGACACAATTTGATCAAGATACCCCTTTATCAACCTAAGCATGCTAATGTGAAGCATTTGAAAGGCTTATTTTCACTAAGCCAATCCAACTTCATGTTTTGTTTCTTATCCTCACCAATGAAAAGGCATTATGTTCCTTTTCTTATCTTTTATTGGTTCATGTAGACATACCTCTCATTATTATTATCACTTTCCTTACATTTAAGTTTGTTATTTACATTCACATTTTATCTCCATGATCATAAAAAATAAATATCAAATGAAAAGTGTAACCTTATGAACTATATCCATGAACCACATCATCTATCTATCTATGATCAAACCACCATGAAATCACATCACATCATATCATACACATCATCCTATCCATCTAACATTACAACATCATGAGAGTGTATATCATATCATAAACAACCTTAATTACACCATTCATCATCATAAACATAAACAAAATCAATAATCAAAATATCATGAACCATATCATATATCATCTACCTATCTATCCATTTACCATAACATTACCACAATACATTTATAACATCAACTCATGTAAACCACATCAACATAAGCATAAATAAAGTCATTATGATTATATCATCATATGATCTATATCCATCCATAACACATCCTCTCATATCCATGAATAAAATTAGAGCATCATAACCATCTTTTAAACATCACATGCTTAAGCCACTAAGTCAACATCTCATAAAGCATATGCATGAAACCATCAGCCATAAACAAAACATAAAAAAATTGTATTAGCATATTAACCATAAAAATACATCATAAACCATACATCATCATCATATACATTTTTTCATCATAAATAATACATGTAATAATGTGTAAACTCTCTCTCAAAGCATGTGCATCTCACTACATCAATGTGCAGGCTAGTATCAGAATAATGCACACCTATCTCTACCAAAATATCAAAACATGTGTCAATCATGCTCTTAGGGCACCAGTACTACTAGACCCACATGCACCTATACCTATACCTACACCTACACTCCCATCTAGTGGTGACCCCCCTAGTGTCCATGCCTGGCCCACTATGGAGGCTCACTAGCCTGGATTATCCATCAAAGGACCACTACCAAACTATCCCTATACTCCCCATATCCCAAAGTTGTAGGCAACTATTCCAACACCATCACCTCATAGTACCTCAGCTCCACAAAAGTGGCTAGATAAGATGTCCTTAGCACTATGTTAGGTGGTCTTCCTACTACTTTTGTAGCTACTCCTACCCCTTATCTTAAATAATCTCTCCTAGTCACTAAAGTAAGAGAGGCCCTCATTGAATCTCACTGACCTATCAACATCATAACCTACCCTTGTAAGGAAATATCTTGAGCTTCCAAGGTGGCCACCTATCTCTATAAACTTATGATCTAGGCTTGTGCTACTTTCAGTGCCACTATCACCTAACCACCCTATCCTGGTACCCTAATAAGGTCCACATCCATGGGATATTATCCCTCATCACCCCAACCAAAATCAGTCACTACATATCTAACCTGGTACTAAGCCTCATATCCATCTACCTCACTAACATCATCAATGGGAGCTCTAACAGGAAACTCCTCATGGTCCAGGTAACCTCCTCTAGCTATAGCTCTAGGAGTAACTACTCAACATCCTCTCTCTTATATTGAAAAAAATATAGAGGGATCCCCTATAGCAATCTAAAGTACCTTTATAACTTGTCAATTAGGATGAGCTCAGTCTCACCCTCTTATCTCCCATATATCCACTATCAGTTCTACAATGATAAAGTGTGATACATGTATCCTACCCAAATTAGCCAGTTCAAGTAAGGTCTCCACACCACATCACCAACCACCAAGCCATCTAGGGTATGTCTAAACCACTATATATCTTAGGCACCTCCACCGACCCTTATTAGTTTTAAATCACCTATCCATCACATAAATCCTACCTTATAGTCTATAGGCACAAAGCCATGCCATGGGTGCCCTAGTGGTCTAATCACTCTAATATGCTCATATACCTAGTAGTGGAGTAAAAACTTGACACTAATCCTATATCACTTGTGTGTATGAAAATCCCAAAGCTCTCTATAGATATACACTAATAAAATGGGACCTTACCTAAATATAGTCCTCCCTAGAAATATCTCCCCTAACACCCCTAGAAATAAATATGGAAAGGGGCCACAACTCAAATTGAGAAGGGCAAAGTAAGAAATCTTGTCAGTAGGAACTTGTTTATTGGTACATTCTATTATAATGGCCCATATCACATACCACCCACATGAAATATTACCTGCTCCCTATCCTCACTATAAATCCAATCCATGTAGTAGTCTTGCTACTTAATCTTTATATGGTAGATCAGGTCTCCATGAATTGACAATCATGTGATTTGATGCACATCCTCTAGTAGGATGCTCATCTTTTTAGTAGGAAACATGAATGTTTCATGGTTAGATCCCATCTCTTAATGATCACCATGATCATAGCCACATGTCATGATAAGTGACGATAATGCCTCATTGCACCTAGTCCAACCTCCTCCATATGACACCACTCATCATTTTCCATACCATCACAGACCTATACAAAGATCTTCAAGACTCAGTCCTACATTTGGATCTACTTGGATGCCTATAAAATAATCACATTAGCATGCACACTTAATTTTCCACCTTGAGCTAAGCACTAATATACACCTACCTTTTTAACCTCTTATAAACTACCCCATCACATCTACCATGTTACCTCCAACACTTACACCTCTACTCTATCCATACACATCCTAACATCATGCTTCGATCACAAAAAATTTCCCTATTCAACACAAATTTCATTTTCGATATTAAACATCAACCTTAACACCTTATTTTACCACCTAGCATTTCTACCACTTTACTATACCTATCAAACACTTTCTCAACCACCTCACCATACCTAACTTGCATATAACCTTTTCCACCACTTAACACAACTATTAAACACTTTAACCTACCTCAACAAAACTTTCAAACTTTAAAAAAATCACAAAACTTCACATTTTTTAATTAAACTCAAACTACAACATCTGACCACTGATGGTTCCTTAAACCATTGATGGTCCCCTAGAGGTACTTTTCCCCAAGGCTGACCATCAATGGTTAGGTTCAATCATTAATAGTCACTATGTGTGACCATCAATGATAAAACCCTTAAACCTTAGACCTCCAAAAACTTTTTAAAATGCCTCACAACAATAAAAATGTTCCCCTAAAACTCACCTACAACCTGTTATCAACCTAAATTACCATTCTACTCTTGATATCACCTATTCCTTTACTCAATTTCATCCAAAATGGACATTAGGGCATCATGGCCCATAATAGTTTTCAAACCCCCTACCCCACTATTTTACTCCATTCAAATTTACCTTTAAACCAACAAATTCCACTAAGCTATCAAATTTATAGCAATCCCTACCTCATTTTGTGAGTGTTGTCATGGTTGAATCCCTTGTCTACCTATATGACCACATCCTCATCCACCCTCCATCTACTTCACTCTCAGTCAACCTTAAGCACTTTCTCAACCAATCAAACCTCCACCTTAGCAAGTACAATAGCCCCACCAATAACAAATCTCTCCATAGTCAAACATAAAATGCCAAATGCAAAACTCACCTAGAGAGAAAAATACCAAGTCAAAATGGTAAAAAAAAATTCACATTTTAATTTTTTTCTCCATAGGTTTTTAGGGTTTTCCTTGACCATTGATGGTTAGGCTGATCATCAATAGTTGACCTTGTGACCTCTAACCATCAATGGTCAAGGTCCCCAACCTTTTAAATTTTAGATCCCCCCACCTAGGTGCTTCACCTTAGAGATCACCTCATCTCACTTTAACTATAACTTAAACTTTTGGATACTACCTTTCTCTAACCCCTCATTAGACCATGCCTACCTTGATTCTAGACATTTTTGACCTAGACTACTCATTCATTTTATGACAAATTTGCATGGTCTGTTTGACTGCACCAACCACCTTGCCATGTTGAACTTTTGTAATTTAAACCACCTCATACATGATCAAACTAATCATGTTGTTTCATAAGATCATTTCCTACCATGGATACTGACATCTAATACTGACCTTGTCTAGATGACTTGTAGAGTCATTCAATTAGCCATGACTAGTGTTGTGGACCAGTTACCTTATCACTTATGCTTCTAGCACTGACACTTATTTTTACCAACATTGGCAAGTTTAGTCTTTATAAAATCTCAACTAATTACATTTTGTGCACAAGTTTGCATTTTAAATGCCCAACCTCATGTCACCACATTATGACTCATAATTTACCATTTATCAAACCTTGACTTAATTTTTGTTTCACCATATCAACTCCTGGTTTGAGGGAGAAAACCTCCTCCCACTCTCGAGGTAACCAAACCTCTTTCCCATACTCCATTTTTGTTTTTTAGCTCATTCACACAAGCTACACAATAAAAAGGGTTAAAATGTAAACACCAAAAATATGCATACTATGATTCTAAATGCTAAAAATCCCCCTAGACCTACCTAGGACCCTCTTGAGAGAAACCTACACTAATCTAGCCTAGTTAAATTCACCCATAATCAATTTCATAAAATGACTCAACCTAGCCTTTAAGACCTAACCATCGACTTTCAGGGTAACCATCAATGATTACCCTTGGGAAACCCTAACTATTGATGCTTAGGGTACACCTCCTCAACCAAAAGTATGTAATCATCTACCAACCTTTTGTAAATATAACTTGTTTAAATCTTATTGTGAGTCTTTATATAGACAAATTATATTTAGATGCCCTAGTTGCACCCTAACTTTCACCTCTTGCTTGTGTTTATAATAAGAGAAGATCCTAGAAGAGAAATCCATTTGCAATAATTATTAGGAACTCAAGGATTTAGAATTTTTCTTTTGTAGGTTAATCAGGGTATTAGTGTTGTTAATCATCATCATCAATCTTATCAAGAGTTAATTCTTATCTCTCAATCAAGTTCTTGAGTATCATTATTCTACAAAATCAAGATAAATTCCACTAATAGGTTCATTATTTCAACCACTCACCCAATCAAATTGTAGTAAGACAAGTACTTATTTATTAATATTCATTTACTTTGTTTCCATTTTATAATCAGCTCATCCCTTTCACATCTTCCAGAATCCATCTTTTAGATCTCATCATTTAGCATTTTAACAACCCAAAACTTAACATAGTAATCATCGATGGTTGACTCAATTATCAATGGTATTCCCAACCATTGATGGTTATATTGACCATTGATAGATACCTTAACCATCGATGGTCACCCTAATTGCCTATGGTCACTATGGCACTAAAAACTAGTAAGTTGTTTTCACCCATATACCCTTAACCAAACTTATATTTTTGTGTTCATGTTTATCCATAGACCTCCTTCAATTTTTTTGAAGCATATCCTAACCCCTTATAACTAGTAAAAATTAGTTTATCACTAATTCAATAATTTATATTCTTTACTTTTTGATTATTGATGTAAGTACCTTCTTTCTAGTTTTGTAAACATAATTGTTTAACACATGTGGATTGATAACCCTTAAGGAAGCTCCCACTTCCAAGATCTAGCTTTCACTAGGAAATCCACCCAACTATCTATCTAACAAACAAGTTTGCTTTAGTGTTTTTTATCTACAAACCTTCCTCCTAAGCCAAAGAGGATCTCTTCATAATCTTCTAATTCAATGCACTCACAAATAAATAGATTTTTTAACCATACATGTATCGAGTTTATTTTATCTCTTTCTTAGAACTTAAATCAAAATTTTACATGAAATAGACTACACCAACATATTCCATGACTACTATACATGTTTTTGAGAGAATTTTAGTGAATAACATAAAGTGATAAATTAATCAATGAAATATCAACTTATATTCATGAAAAGAGGGTTTTATTTACTTATGACACCTTGGGGTAAGCATATTGTAACATTTCCAAGATTGAATCAAAGGTAAAGATGAGGTAGTGTTCCACCCCTTCATTAAACATAATGCACAAGGGTCAACCCTTGCACAACTCCACATTACAACCTTCTATGCAAAAGTAGAATGCTTTTCAAAAAGGTTAGCAACATCATAAACTACATATGAATTTAAGGCTCTAATGCCTTCTACTTCAGATGAAGGCAAGAAAAATTAAAGTGATAAGTGGTTCTACCACCATTACTCATCCACTCATTATGATTCTTAATGTCATGCACAATAATCTTTTCTCACATAATCTACCTCATGACCTAAACTTATGGACAAAATTGATCTAAATGCCTCTTATCTAAATACTATCACCACTATGATTAACATATCTAATGATAAAAAAATGTCTCTTCCACACAAATTTATAGGTGAAGGGTTATCTGATTCATGTCATCATAGATAGTGGCAGTTAGAATAACATCATTATTTAATCCATATCTCAGCACCTTGGTCTTGTCACTACTATGTACTCCAAGTTATATTATATGAGATGTATATAGTAGGGAAAGATATATAGGTCTGGTGATGATGTAATTTTCACTATAAAGTCAAGATTATGGATGACAATGTTACTTATGACATCACAACTCTAGAGGTATATGACATCTTACTAGGGATACCATATTTCTATGATTGAGAAGTTACATATCAAGCCAAGCCATAATGTTAGAATATTTATTCATGAAATCACCTATACAATCTCTTTAATTTAGTGCCCATGACTAAAGTCAACTTAGTCTCTTATAATCAATGATGTAAAATCACCTTATATGTGTAGAAGTTCATTTTGTTCATGGTCTATCCCATGACACCTATGTATAAGACAAAGCACACCTTGGAAGCATGTATCACTCACACATCATCATAGTAGTAGCATCTCAAATAATTATTGAAGTAGCATAGTGAATTATTCATAGAGCCTGAAGGACTTCCAACACACTACATAATAAAGCACCACGCCAATTTATTTCCTAGATCTCCTCTTTTGAATAACCCCTATATCACATATCAGGTTGGGAGAATGATGCAATTTTGTGCCATATATAGGAACTCATTAATAAGTCAAGATCATGCTTATATCTTCTCCTTGTGGGAGTCTGATAGTCTTTTTACCCAATAAGTATGGATCTTAGTGACTTTTTATTGTAGACAACCTATTTTGGCCACAACTATGATCTAATCAAACTTCAAATTGATTTATACCAAACAATGTAAATTAAGCTTAGGAACCACTGAATGCCCCAATTTCATCCACATATAAGACATTAGTGCTAATCATGTTGAGGCATCCCTATTTTGGTTATTATCCTATAAATAATAGTAAATTCTTGCATATTCATCTCTAGATAACTTTTGACCTAGTAAATTGACAAATTGGCCTTTAGACCTATTAAGCAGGGCACTTGAACAATTACTAAAGTGAAAAAATGCTAAGAATAATGGATTAAATAAGCAAATAAAATAAAATTATTAAGTTAAATTTCTATGTGCAATTAGTGAAAATGATGTTTTTAAATGAAATTCTAATAAAATTGAGGTCATGATGATGTCGTCATCCTCAAAGTCAATGAATTAAAAATTACTTCCCTAAATCCTTAAATTCATAAATAGAAATCCATGTTTAATAAATGGGATATCTATCCCAAATATTAATTACTTGTCCCCACCTTAACTCAATAGGGTTAGTTTAAACTCAACTATAGTTAACTCTAACCTAACTAAACTTGGGTTAGATTTAGTTTGGAAGGCTATAAATAGAAGGCTTCACCCATTGTTTAACAAGATTCTTTTATATAAAGTATTTATTATAAAATATCTTCAAAAAGATCCTTTGGTATAGTGTTATAATTATCATTTGTTAAGAGAGTCAAACCAAGCCAAGCCAAAGCTAAATCCAAGCCCAAAATTACCAAGGTGATAAGGAAAGGTGGTGCAAGAACACTATTACCAAAGATTCTTTGATCACATAACTGAGCAGATCAATCCATGAATAACATACAAATCTTACTTATTAGGCACCTTTTTACCTAATTTTATATCCATACCAACTCAATAGACATTTTGGCACAAGGTAATCATTAGGGATGATTGTTATTTTGGTATCTTTGTGTTAGTTGAAAGAATTGATACACTCCTTAAACTAGCTAGTAGGCAACTAAAAAATTCTATAAGGTTTTAGGTATCTTCAAATAATAGAAGCACATGGAAATCATAGTATGAAGGGTATAAACTAATGGAGCCAATAGAATGGTTGAGAAAAGCTCCAGCTTGGCAACCAGTGTACATAGCTCCACCCTAGTAGAAAGTGATCTTATAGGCTAGAAAAGCAAGCTCAAACTATTATGCAAGGACATGACTTGAAGCTAAAGAAGCTCAATATATTTGGTTCCAGACATAGCAAATAAATTATTATTAAAACTTATTTTTAACATGGATACCTATGAAAATCCATCTCATAGTGCCCAAGCTCACCTATGAGCCCTTGGGTCAATAGTTGTTTAGATGAGCATGTTCTATATTTCTATTTATATGAAATCTATTATTTGAACCTTGGTAATTGAATAATGTCATTGCACCTATATATGTATTGATCTAGTATTTATGGTTATGGAAAGGCTCTTTGAATTCAATATTTATAGTAGTGTAATTTTGATACATAAATGTGTTGTTAAGTAAATATTTTTTCCAAGTCCTTAATGGTGTCTTTGTGTTAAATAATTACATCAACCTAAATTAAAAAATAGCCTAAGTGTTATAAAGGTCATGCATCCAATTTTTGACACTTGCATTGAAAGCACTAAACCAACATGAACCCTTGACCTAAGATATTCCGTTGAACCCTCCAAGTTCTTCAAGGATGCTAAGCATGATAAAATATAGCATTACACCCATGAGACTATAGAAAAACCCAATATAGACTTGTACCTATGTGATTATATTTAGCTACCTAAATAGGCTTTATACCTATAAACACACATCATGTCCTATAAATGGCTTACACTGATGAAATTACAAATATCATTGTTGTAAATGACTAATCCCTTTGAAGATTGAGTTGTACCATGGCATGACTAGCCCAATATGAATCCCAGTTATTTATCTATTATACTTTAATTGAGTGTATAAATCATGTGGCTTATGTGAATTGATATCAGTGTAGTTAAGTGATCAATTTTGAGCACCGTGGGATTATTCCATGTTTATACCTAGCAGTAACAAGTGTAAAACTGATTTAGATAGCTAGATAAGTGTCTAGTGGAGTAAATGACTTAGATAACTAACATCTTTTCTTCCAAGACCCATGTTAAATATTATCACTAAAATGGTGCAAAATAACAATTCTCCAACTCAATTTAAAGTCTCTACTATCTTTACTTCAAAGGAAAAGGGTAATCAACCTTTGTGGTCTAAAGCATGGATGAAGGAGCTCATCCCTAAAATAAATATCTTCTTCTGGACATTGCTTCAAAATAAAATCCTGACCCTTGACAATTTAAAAAAAAAGAGGAATAAATGTGGTTAATAGGTGTATCTTATGTAAAAGTGGATTTGAAGATAGAGACCATATGTTTTTGAACTGTCCCTACACTCAGTAAGTTTGGACTGAGATCCTTAATTTTTGGGGTATAACATGGGTACATCAAAAAAGTGTGGATCTATCTTTTAAAAGCTAGTGTTGTCCCTCAAAAAATCTTGATGTTAATTTCTTCTGGAAACTAACACTTCCTCATATATGGTGGGGTATATGGAAAGAAAGATACAATAGAATTTTCAGAAGTAAAGAACTTCCAGGATGGGTGCTTGGTCAGAATATTATTAGAGCTATCAAGGAGAATTTTAAATCACAGAGGGATCCTGATCAAACCTTTCAACTTGATAACCCCTTAGGATTTGAAAGGCCTAATCTAAAAATTGATAATCCAAGATTGACTGTAAAATGGAATGTCCCTCCTACTGGATGGATCAAAGGAAATTTTGATGGAGTAGCTAAAGGGAATCTGGGAAGAGTGGGATGTGGAGGAATTCTGAGAGATCATCTGGGAAATGTAGTTGATGCCATTGTTATCCCAATTGTTAAGTTGAATAGTCATATTTTTGAAGCTACTGTAGCCCTATATACTAATAAAATAGTTGTTGAATTGGGATTTTCCAAATTATGGATGGAAGGTGACTCTTTGAATATAGTAAACATCTTAAATAACAAAACTCAAGTTCATGGTCTATTAAGGCTACGATGATGGAAATTAAAGCTTTAATTCTAAAGTTTGAAAAAGTGACCATATCCCACACATATAGAGAAGCCAATGGAGTTGTTGACTGGATAGCTAATCATGCTATCCAAATGGGGCAAAAGGTGAGATGGCATGATGTACTAAACAAGCACATTGATCTCAAAGCACTTATCAATTATGATGCCATTCATTCTAAAGAGGGAAAGATCTGCTGGATTAGTAAATTAATGATTTAGAGGAGTGGACTTAAGGTGGATCAATTACCTTCATTGAACAGGTACATTCATGAGAATGAAATGTCGATTTTGCATGTGCCAACATATAGGCAAATTCCATTTCATGTAAAAAATTATTGGGTCCATTGTTCTGCTCTCAGTGTATGGGTGTTAGTGGAATTTTGTTTGTTTTGCAAAATGAAGGGTGAAATGAGGAAGTAAGAACCAAAAAATTGTGAAGAATGGAAGGACAAAAAGGATGTATGGAAGATTCTTCAACAAGGGAGAGTGGTAAGTTATATGGAGTGATTTCATGGATCTAAACCCCATATTATGATGACATTCTTCAAAAACTAGGTTGATGACAGAGTAACTCTCCATGGTGTTACTATGAAGCTCACAAAGGAGTTCATTGCTGAGGTTATAGGGATCCCCATGGGTGGCATTAAATTCTCTAAACAGACTAGTATTTCCAATGCAGCTTACAAAAAATTCCCGAAAATGGATGCAGAGGAGAAGCAATTGGAAAAGAGTGGAGATTTCTTCAATTTGGAGCAGATAAAAGGAATCTAGAGAGACGTATTATGCTTCATTCATGAGTATTTTATCTTAGATGGTAGAAGCAAAAGAGTTCATAAATTTCATTTTGTCTTTCTTAATCATTTTAGGTACAAAGATAGAATTTCCTTCCCCTTCTATTTGCACTTTTCACTGCTTCAAAGTCTATTTGCTCATAGAAAGAAGGAATCTCAACCAATTTTTCATGAAGGACTGATTCTTATTATAGAGGGCTATTACAAAAACAATGCTATAGTCTCAAATCCTTATTCTGACAAAAGTAAGGATTCATAGTGTAAGAAGAATGGAAAGGTGAAGGGGAAAGAAAAAGTAAAACCTAAACCCTCCAGTCTTAAAAAATAGAATGTTGAAGAGGAATCTGAGTGGGAAAGTATAGAAATTTCTCAGAAGAATGTTGTTGAGGAAGAAGAAGGGATGGAAACTGGGGATTTTAGTTCAAATTTGGAAGTTTATTAGGAAAATGAAGACAAAAGTGAGAAAGAAAATGAAGGGGAAAAAATAGAGGGTAATATAGAACATAATAGTTCTAATCATGAAGATAATCAGATTGTGATTGGGGGAAGTGTTAAAGAAATAAATAATTTACTTGATGATCTAGCTTTGACAAGAGAAAAGGAACATTTGGTTCTAAGTTCCAATCATGCCATGGAGATTAGAGAAAAAGAGAAGGATGATCATGACCAGCATAAAAACCCTACAGAGACAAAAGAGGAGAAAATGATGGAAAGGGAGGACCAAATTGAAAAGGATGAGTCCTTTCCACAGGAGAATGTAGATGACAGTTGTGACGCTCACTAGAGGGATAATAATATATCCTTCATGAATTTGGCCAAATTTAAAGTGGATGTAATTTTCCAAGTTGATTCGTGGATGCACAAGGAAATGATGGAGCTGAAGAAGAAAGTAGAAATAATGCAACATAACCAGGAAGCTGATAAGATCAAAATCAATAATTTGGAGAAGCAAATGAGTGATATTCCAATTAAATTTAAGTATTATGAGAATAATCTGAGAAGGCACATCAAGGAAAGTAGAATGAAAATGGAGGAAGTTACGTCTAGCATATGTGTGGTTGCAACTAACCTTGGAAAATGAGTTAATGAAGAAATAAAATCTCTAGAGGGGCCAAGTAAGAAGACTAGGTAGAGCTTGAGGAAGAAAGCCCAATAAGAAGCTACTACATTAGCTGCAATATCCATACAAGATGCAAGAATGCTTGGAAATGAGACTATGAAGATGATCTTGGAATTAGAAGACTAAGGTCTTTGTTCCTATTGTTTTTGTTCTAGTCCTTTTTGCTGGATATTATAACTAGTTTTGAAAGTTAGATCTTATTTTTATAAACTTATTTTGAGTTTCCAAGTCTCTGTAAAACTTGTGATCTTTCTTTTGGTTTTGGTCTGTGGTTTTAGGTCCCTGTAAAACCTGAATTTGATACTATTTTCAGTTAGTTTTAGGATTGTTATTCCTGGTGGGTGTTATCATTTCATCTTTCTTTCTTTCTTTGTTAAAGGGTTTCAAGGTCCCTTCAAAACCTTCTTTTACCTTAATCTAAAACATTGAGTGTTGGCTAGAAAAAATTGAAGACATATTTGTGTTAAAGAATCCATCCTATAAAGAATATAAGTAGAGGAAGTGGGTCTAGAATAACCTATATGATGCTCTATATGAGATCTTCTTTTATGAACTACCTAATTATATGTACCAATGGTTAGATACTTATGTGACCCATATAAGATGAAGCTATGGACAATAGTTTGAATGGATAAAGGATCACTTAGAAAATCTTGAGAACCTTGATTCCACTTAGACTAGAGCTATAGAAAAATGGTGTCAAGGTGTGCTAAAAAATTACATGCTTGAGTTTATAATATCGACACACCCTTGCCCTGAGGAAGTAGAGTATCAATTTATTTATAAGCCTAAAGGTGCATTTATGAAAGATTTAGGCATATATATTATGAAATTTATGGTAAATTATGGCTTTGATACCATGAGAATATACGGCTAAAGTCTTTTCACATATGAACAACACAATAGGGAAGAAGGGGAGGTGTAGGTAAAGCACAATGGAATTGGACAAGTAGATGGACACCCAAGAACTTAGGTGAAATAATTATAACAAGAGAAGGTACAAGCTAATAGAATATATAAAACCTAGAATTTCTAAGAGAACCTATAGTGAGTGGGAAGGACATGGGGAATGATCTCTTGAATTTTAACAACACCAAGAAGAGAAAAACACTGAAGTCATAGATTGAGCTCATCAATTGATGGGTGTAGAATTCTTTGGGTTCACAACAAATTTAACCATTAAATATGCACTATAAGTGCCTACCCCTTTGAGCCTCCAATATAAGATCATGTAATAGATCTCCCTCAGGAAGAAAGAAGAGTGATAACTGACCCTATTATCAATATTGAATTTGATTAGTTTATAGACTTAGATTACAATTTTGTGATTGAACAAGTTGTTCCTTATAATGAGGTAAGTGAGGATACCTCAAGACCTCTAGGTGATAATTTTACAACACAAAATGTAAGCATAATTATTCTATTTTAATAAATGTTAGCTTCATATATTAGACAATAACCCATAGTAAGTGGCTTAGTGCCACAATTTATTAGTACAATGCCTTCATCATCTTTTATATTGGTAGTCACTATAGGCCCATAACCTAACCCAATATTTAGAGGATTTGGAGGTCCATCACCAACTCAATTAATAAGGGAACAAGATCCTTATATTTTAGTTTGCCCCCATCAATAAATATATTATGAGATGGCAATGCACTTACTAGAATATCATGGTGTGGAAAATGTCATAGAACATGTGTTAAAATGTAATTTTCAATAGTGTGCTCAGGGAATAACCTATTCATAGTGTAAGGTAATGTAGTTCACAAAAACTCTACTTGATCATGCCCATATCTAGTATAGGAAATTTGATCCTAACTAGGTCATGATTGATTATGACATTTTCAAGGAAGCATTCTTGAAGGAATTCAATATTCTTGAGTTTGAATAGCAAAGCATCAGTGTGCTTAAGTAAATTAGCCAAGGGATATTAGAAAGTATGTGTATATATGATTATAGGTTTAAAACTCTCATTTAAAATCTTACCTATGACATCCACCCCTCCCAACATACATAATGGTTTTTTGGAGGCTTGTTAGTACCCTTTAGAAGAGAACTATCTATGAAGAGATTCACAGACCCTCATTAAATGTTATAATTCATGCTATGGGTTGAAGCAGTTAGGAGTATTGACACAAGAATCAAACCTTTCATGGAGGCATAGATTACATCCATGTCCTCCAAACTATAGAAGATGACTACTAGTTCATTACAAGATACTCAAAGTGGATTATTTTGTGCTGACTGTGAGATGGAAGGCCATAATAGAAATAATTTCCTTGAAGTAATGTGTGCACATTGATTTTAAATTATGAATTTTTATATGAGGGACATGATGTAAATAATTTCCCATTATTGTAATATGCTAGTTAGGTTAACACAAGCTTCTATTGTAAGTTGTGTGATTCCTACACTCATGCCATAATTGAGTATAAATTAATTGATGAGATACATGAAAACATTAGAAAGAGGTGCATGACAAGAAACTACAATAGTCAAAGGGTAGGAAAAGTAAAGAAATGAAGGATATGGCTAATATAATGTTGGCTATGGGATGTAAAAAGGCACCATATGGTGAGGTGGAGGATGCAGTGGAGGAAGATTCCCACCATGATCATGTTACAAGTGTAATTTAACCGAGCACTATTAGTGCGACTGCTCAATGCATCTAGTGTGTGGGTATTATCAAGGACCACATCTAGTTGAGGAATGCCATGACTTATATAAAAATTTAACCTTAGTTTATCTTGACATAGACAAAGGCACATAAATGATCTGATGTGATCTAAAAGCAAAGAAATGGACTCCAATGGTGTAACTAACCCATAAATAACCAATTAAAGTGTTGGTAACTACTCATAGTGGATTCACCACTCAGACACCAATTGTGTCAGTACCAAAATTTTACCTATAATATTGGGAAATAAGTCACACTGAGTGCATCACATAGTTGAAACCCAAAGCTGCATCTTACCTTGACCCTACATGCCAAAAGGATGTCTTACAACATGGCATGAGCATTATTCAAAACTTATAAGGAGAACTCAAACTGGAATGAGATATAGAGGTGCAAGTTGATGTCTCCCTCAAGAAGTAAGATAAATAGGAGGTTGAGGTACAAGAGATAACAAAGAACTTATACCTCTTATATATAGAAGGGATATTCCTCCTGTTGAAGAATTTTCTTTTAGAATATATTAGCATAAGCTAGTTAAAATTACCATGCCCCACATAATTTAAATTATTGCACCATGCATGGAAAGGATATGAGAGGTTAGGTATACACATAACATAGAGTATGATCAAGATCTCTTGGTGAATTCCACAATTGATGGATGGTCTATATGTGAGGTCCTCATAGACATAGGCACATAGGTCAATATCTCGATAAGGAATGTATGGAAGAAGATGGGTAGGAAAGCCTTGAGTCCTTCCCCTCATATTATTTTCAGGGCCAAAAAATCTAAGATGTATCCATTTATAATTCTAAAGGCACTATTGTAGATATTATGGGTGTAAAGTTTCATGCCAACTTTAAAGTGATCAAATTGGTTGAGCAAGATAATTATCTAGCATTCCTAGACAAGTCATGGTGTTATAAAAATAATGCTAACATGTACTTCAAGAAGCATTATATAACCTTTGAAAATGATAAGGAGTGGGTCATGATCCCCCTCTTAAGTGACCAAGGACCCCCTTATGTAGAAAGTGATGATCTTGAAGATGAGATCAACCATATTTACAACATCATGATGTAAGGTACCAAAAATATCAACCCTAATGTCCAAGGAGTGATTTCTTAAGATGATGGAAAGTCCTCATTAGACACTACCAATGTAACTTGTTATTTATGGGTAGAATAATCTTACCAAAACCATTGGTTGGAGGTGCCACATAGTGAGTGCCAAGGCACCAAAACCTATGAGGATTGGTTAGGTCCAGATCAATACTACTTTGTGAAGAAGGGTCCCTTGCAATAAGAAGAAGGGAAATAAGGTGTTTCACATAAGCAAAGGTAAACTTACATCACTCCTAAAATATGAGGGGAGAAATCCTATACAAGAGTATGTCCATGACACAGAGTCATGTGTCCCAAAGGAGAAAGACATAATGGGTGTGATGGTGTATAATTTAAGGATCATTTCCACTCATTGGTGGGTAGTACAAAAGCCTAGATTAACAATTTGGTAAGATGTAAAAGTAGTAATATGCACCAAATTTAGTAAAATTAATGAGGATCTGGACATATTTGCATAGTCTAGAGATTTTAACCCTATCGTGCATGTGTGCTTATGTAAAGAAACTTGGATTAAGTGTGGTGTAAATGACTCAAGTAACCTATGGGTGAATGCCTTGTAAAAAACCTTGAAGATGTGGTCATGGGCTTGGTATGTGGATAATGAAATGCACTATGAGATAGCTAGATGGGATGTATTGAAGGAGAAGTTTGTGCACACCTTCTCTTTTTCCTCACATAACTTGGAATTGATCGAGACATTTTAAGTCTTTCAAAGGGTAGTGTTTTAGGACACTATAATATTAGAGGAGCACCTATAAGATATGTTTAGGGAAAAAGGATTAGTACTCCCAAATTTCTTTGAGGAGTAGACACTCAATAGTGACTCAAGTGATGAAGATACAGATGTCTAAAAAGCATGAAATTAGACATCCTTGATAGGAAAAATGAATATCATGTGCCAAGTGGATCGTATTTCCCCTCAAGAGGAATACTCTACTCATCTCCACATCAGAACAGCTAAGGGGATTAGGCAAGTTGAAAATACACATTAGGAGAGAAATGAGTCCTATCATGTGTAGCTCAAGACCACCCAAGTTGATATCAGTATGAAAGGAGAACCAAATGTGGATAATCTAGGTGCATATTGGTCTGATGTAGAACTGACATGAATTATCGATGTCTAAAGGATTATTAAGATTTTTTCCATGTAATTATCATGACATGAAGGAAACTCATCCATATATTGGTAAAATGAGCATAAATTTGGTGGACAACATGTGACCTATAAAAAATCACCCTTAAAAAATGAACCCCAATCTCTACATGAAGGTCAAAATAAAGATTATTGATATGTTGGTTGTAGGAGTGATCTACCTAGAGATAGAGTCAGAATGGGTGAGCCTAATGGTGATTAGAATTAAAAATTATGGGTGTACCTAAATTTATTTAGATTAATAATTGTTAAACTCTACCTATATCATTGACCCCTTCCCAACTCCATTCATTGATGAAGTCTTGGATAAAGGCACAAGCTACAAAATCTATACTTTCACTAATGATTTCTCTAGATACCATCAAGGCTAAATTGAAGATGAGGACAAGCTTAAGATAACCTTTAAAATATAATGGGGTTTTTTTCCTATAATGTGATGCCCTTTGGGATCAAGAATGCACCATCTTTATTCTCTAGAGTGGTCATCACCACATTTAAGAATTTTATTCATAAGTTCCTCCAAGTGTACCTTTATGGTTGGATTGTATATGGGCTCATAAGATACCATTATAACAAATTACAACTCATGTTTTAGAGGTGATGATAGCTATATATATCCTTAAACCCTATGAAGTGCATCTTCAAGATACCTTTTGGCATATTTCTTAGGCATATCATCTACAAATATGGTATGTTTGTCGATCTCACAAAGATTTCCATTATCATTCAAATCTATACTCCTTCCACATAGAGAGACATTTACATCATTCTTCACCATTGTGGATATTATATAAATTTTATATGGAGATATAAAAGGATCTTAGTACCACTAGAGGATCTATTTCACAAAGATGGTCCATTCTACTAGGGTGTAACACAAGAGGATGCCTTTGAAATTTTGAAGATCAAGTCGGATAGTGTGCTTATTCTTTAGTTTCTAAATTAGATTACTCCATTCCACATCCATGTTAATGCATCCATTTCTATAATTAACACTATTCTATCATATCCTAGTGAAGTCAAGATCAATCATCCCATCTATTTTATAAGTCAAAAATTGACATCAGTAGAGCAAAATTACACAACTACCAAGTGTGAGGCATTAACCATGGTTTACAACCTCCAAAAATTCAAAAAATACTTGTTGGTAACCCCATTCATATTTTTCACCAATCATGAGGTAGTTAAGTACCTTGTGAAAAAGCCTATTCTCTATGGGTACATTTGTAGATGTATAGTTCTATTTCAAGAATTCTAGTTCTTAGTTGTGCTAAAACTTGAGAAGTAAAACTTGGGACCAGACCATTTATCTTGCATCAACTCTGGTGATGTAGTAATGCCCATTAAAAATTATGTGTTAGATGCATAACTCTATAGAGTCCAATATGTTCTCAAAGACTTGGAAGAGATAGCCACATTTATAATATCTAGGTTTACACCCTTGACCATGACAACCAAAGAGAATAAGCAACTTGTTGTTCAAACCACCCCCTTTTAGATCATTAATGAGGATCTATATAAGTTAATTCAAGATGATGTCCTACATAGATTTGTTTTTGAATATGAAAGGGGATTAATTATATGTGAGGCACATGAGTGGATCATAGGAGGCCATTGTGATGGAGATGTAATAGTGTGCAAAGAACTACAATCAAGCTTGTGGTGGCCAAGCCTATTCCAAGATTCAAAGGTTTACACTAAGGCATGTGACATATGCCATCACATAAGGAATCCAAACCAATGGAATGAGATTCCCCTCATCCCCATTCTTACCTAGGTGCCATTTAAGAAATGGACCATTGATTTCATTATGATAATTACTCTTACAATAAGTCACACAAGTGCAAGGTATATTTTGGTGACAACCAACTATTTCACCAAGTGGGTTGTGGCAATACCTACTAAAAATTGCATATCTATCACAGCTACAAAGTTCTTATGGGAAAACATTATAAGTGGCTATGGGTACCCACTTAGTTTAACCAGTGATAGAGGAACACACTTCTCTAATAAAATTATGAAAATATTACTAATTGAGTACATGGTTGTGCACCACAAGACCACCCCATATCATCCCTAGGAAAATGGCATATTTGAGGCATTCAACAAAATCTTGGGATCATACCTCACAAAAATATGCAATGTTGATCACAAATATTGGGATGATCAATTATCAATAGTATTATATTCATACTGCACAACCTAAAAATGCCTAAATAAAACTACATCATTATAACTAGTGTTTGAAAATTGAGGTAATTCTACCAATGGAATTTTTAGTACCATCATTATTTATTATGCAAATTGGTCACCTAGATGACCAAGCTTCATTAAGTGCAAAGTTGGAGGACTTAGAGTGGTTGGATGAAGTGTGTACCTAAGCAAGATGGATCTAACGCATTGATAAGGCACACTAGAAGTTATGGCATGATAGGCACATTAAGTGCAAAATATTAATTGAAGAAGCATTGGTATTTCTCTATGCCTCTAAGTACCTAAGGTACTTGAGAAATTTGAAGATAAGGTAGATGGGCCCATATGTCATCCAACACATATTAGAGATAGGTGCATTTAAGTTATGCATATTAGCTAGTGAGATACTCCTTAGGAATTTCAATGGCAACTAATTGAAGCCATATTGATAATAGAATGGACTTTCACCATGAGACACCAACTTCCCGCATGAGTTAGTTATATTATACTGACTAGAATAAAAGTTTGGCATGAGCCAAATAGTTATTAATGTTTTTTTTATTTTATGTTATTATGACGATTGAGTTAATAAACAACACTTTAAATTCCCTCAATGAAATACTCTAGAACCTACATGTATAATTATAGCTAGGTGAGTCATGCATGGGTGATTTCCAAGTGCATGAGGCCAGACACCTAAGTTATGGGTGCATGTATTTTTTTAGACTTTAGAGATTAGTTTACAAGCTCAATATGAGAAATATTTAGGATGTAGGGAACTTTTAGGCCTACAAGAGAACTATTCTGATGCTTCCAAGCATAATCCCAATTATATGAGTCCATTGAGGATGCTTCCTAAGTACCTAAGAATAGACACCTTAGTTTTTTGGCATGAGGAGGTTGCCAAAGTTTGAGAATATGAGTACCATGTGATAAAGAGAGGTACACAAGATGAAAGTGTGTAATAAATAGATTGAATATGCATGACATGATCATGTACAATAAATCAAAGGAGAGTGAATCATTAGAGGGCTAGCGCAAGGGATTTGTATGCGGTAGGACAGGCCATGGAAAAGAGATGAAAGTGCATAGAAATCAACCAAGATAGGAAAACACACTTGAAATGAAAGCACAGTAAGAAAAGAAGATGGAACTATGGAGGATAAATTTTTTGCATGTGATGTGTTGTACCCAAGTTTCCATATGGAAAGTGAATTTCATGCCATGTGAATAAAGCATAATAAAAAGATTGTCAGGACATGTTGGCATCTATCCAAAGTGAGGTAAGAAGTGACTATTTGAACTACATGTCACTTCACTAAAACTACCATTAGAGGATTTATTGAGGTGATGATAAAGGCACAAAGATCCACATTGAATGTGTTGGTGGTAATGAATTTTCACAAATTTCATAGGATTTTTATATTTCTAAGAATTCTAGATGCCATCACATCATTAATCACTTGCAATTAATATGGTAGATGAAATTAAGGGTATAAATCAATAATAAGCTAATTGTTTTAGGTTATAAACCTTGAGATAATTTTCACCTAAAACATAGACCAATGAATGAGAGCTAAGCAAATAAATACTACCAATGTGAACCATTCAGTACCCATGAATGTCAAAAGTGAACAATTGAATAGAGAAAGGCATTGTGTTCACTTTAAGATTGGAATAGGGAAGTGTGGGGCATGAATTATTCAAAAACTAGACCACATAAAAGTGAAGTGATGTTAAGGCTTCCATTAATGGTAAATGAAGCTTGAGATCCAAAGACATAGTCATAGACCTTGTGACTATGAGATGTGCCAACAAAAATTGAAAGCTTTAGCATAATAAATAGACCACGCTTCAATACTAGTCAGTTTAGAATGGGAAAAAAACACATGATTTCTAGTCTATTGTAGGTATATAAGGGTGATAAAAGGGCATGTATGATATAATAAGTGACTATATCAAATAATAAATCATAGCTAGTTGAGGAAGTTAACATCATCGAGGTTAATCTAGAGGTGCTTGCAAAAATGTCCTATCAAGAGATGAAATTTCGTAAAGAGGTATTGGTATGGGAGAGCAAGGCATCCTTCATGAACACCTATCAACTCAAGGAATATAACCATTTTACCTTGATACATACATAAAATCTATCACAAGACTATAAATTGGACACAAGGGGCCAAAAAAGAATCAAGCATGACATTATTTGATGTCTCCATTCAAGATAGACTTGTGACCTGTAGTGAAACTCATATATATGAGTTATCATGATTTAGGAAGCTTTAATAACTCATACAGTTCCTTCTCTCATACATCCATAGAGATTACATCTATTTTATATGGATGCACATGTGGATATCAACATGCCTAATAGGTAGAATTACTGGGCTCACAGACTCTAGTGTATACATATACCATATGATGGAGGATGATGATAAAGTTGAAAGGGTAAGGAAAATCTTGGGGTACTATAAGGGAAGTTTTGAATTCCCTATAAAATATATCAAGGACCCTATCATGAGGGTGGTAATACACCTCATGAGTTCAAAACTTTTCCCTAATGGTCGATGGACATACATCACCAAGGCCTACCTGTGCATCACCTATCACATGGGATAGGGGGTTAGGATTAACATCACAAAATTCATTATAGTGGAGATGGTAAATAACATGCTTGAGTGCCATATAGTTTGAAAGACCTTTTAATGGGGGTCTATGTTAATTTTAATTCTTATGAAGTAGATCGACATACCTGATGGTGATCAAGACAACCTTTGTGTCTTCATGGTCCATCAGGACTCCCCAACATAGAAATATCAAAACTTCACCTAACCCCTAGCCTTATCCTAGAAGTATAATACTAGATTAATGGGGTAGTGTGCCCAATATATTGAAGCATTTGGGGAGGAATGGTGTATCCTAGAGGATTTCCCCTAGAATATGTTTGGAATGACAACTTTTAACACTATGAAGCACATTTGTGTTATATGCTTAGTGATCATATATGGTAATCGATTTGACTAACTAAAGCTTCCCTGTGCATTTTTAAAAAAATACTTTTGGGATGCATTGAGAAGGATCCCTAATGCATAATGGCTAGACATCTTAGTGAAAAATATGGATTTAAAATGAAGCAATTTATAGAACTAATACATGCACATAGGAGGAAAAGTGACCAAGGATGAGGAGGATTACTTAGATCACATTGACATCCATCCCCTCAAAAAAGAAGTGATTTTTAGGCACATCCATATGCTTTAATATGAGATGAATTTGACAAAGAAGGGCACAAGCACCAAGAAGGATGATGCCCTCCCCCTCTAGAATAATGATAGAGGGAAGTTAGAACTAGTAGTGAAAAATAACTCTCCCCAAAATATAAAATGGGAGATACTTGAGGAGATAAAAGAGTGCATCAAATTGAATATTACTTTTGATGATGAGGCCACTCCCTCTACACCAAAGAAGAATCATGTGTCCTTCACATTAGGGAGTGCTTCACCTAAGACAAGGGAGAATAAAAAAAATTCAAATGGGTAAATTACAATGCCCATAATAACCTTGGTAGAGATGGAGATAGAAGAGGTCTGAAAGGAATTGGAAGTGTAAGAGGCACATGAAGAGATGGAGGAGGAGGAAGAAGGAGGGATGAAAGTGTACATCAGCTAAGAATAAATAACAAAAGAAGAACCCAACACCAAAGAATTTTAGGAGGCCCTCCAAGGTGGCATTACCATCATGATTAGAGAGGTAGAAAATCTTCCCAGTGCCTCATAAAAAGAGACCTCCATATAGCCTTGGATAACTAAGGAGGAACAAATAAGCAAGTGGAAGAAAATGAGCTTTAGCAATAAATATATAGAGATGGTGTTGGAGCTATAAAATAGAATAATAACCATGAAGGCATCTAACATGACCCAAGAAGAGATTAACAAGGTTGAGGCTAAGGAGATAAGGATTAAGGAATAAAATACCAAAATAATAATAAAGAGGAGGAAGGTAGAGAAAAATAAGGCTTAGGAGGAAAGGGATAAGAAAGAAAAGGAAGAAAATAAGGTTGTATCAAATATGGAACCAATGAAGAAGAAAGTAGAAAAAGTGACTAGTACCCCCACTAGCATAGTAGAAGAATCTACACCATAGGTGTGCCCAAGTAGTGAATGGGTGCCTAAAAATAAGGAAAGAAATGTTGGCATCTTGAAAGATCAAACATATAATATGGAGGAAACCCAACATGAATAGGAGGGTGAATCTAGTGTTGAGGAGCAAGAAGAAATGGACCAAGGGGATAAGTCCAAGGAATAACCCCTACTAGAGCATGAAGCAACCTTAGAAGGAAGAATTGAAGAGAGTGCTAGTATCAAAGAAGAGGAACAATAATAGATGAATATGGACATCATTGAAGAAGAGGGCATTGAGTCAATCTTTAGGGAAAAAGGCACATAAGGGGTGGACCAACAAAGACTATTATATGTTTTAATATATTCCCCCTGGGGTTTCCATAGAAGGATATGCCAAAATCTATAATTTACCTTTGATAGTTATATGTATGAGCCTCATTTTGAGGTGTTGTATAAGGATTTACTGGGCACAAAGAAACTAGAATAAGGGTAGGAATTCTTTCTCATAAACCCCCATGTAATGAACCTAGTCAGGTTAGCCAACACACTCATCTAAATGAATTAAAAAGTAGCATGGAATAAAATCATCAATAACATTAGGGATTCAAATTGGAATAGTATCATGCTAAAAGTGGAAGATGAAATAACACCCATGAAGTTTAAATTGAAATAATTGGCTGAGTGCATAGAGGAAGCTGAGCCATCCCTATTGGACAACATTAACACTTTAAACTTCTTAGCGGTTGACAAGGTGTGCACACTAGTGGATAAAATTCTCCCAAAGGTGAATGTAGAGATGGTGTTATAATAATAGGAGGACCCATGCACTATAATAAAGAAAGAGCTAGCTACAAAAATCAAAGAGGTGGAAGACCTCATCATGAAACTAGAATAAGGTATAGAGGTAGTTGATGCCATCTTCATGAACTTATCTAACCAAGAATTAGTCATCAATGTGAACCTCAAGAAGGAAAAGGGGGAAGGGGAAGTTTTTATGGCAAAGGCATACACTATTAGTAGGGTTGAATGTGCATAGATCATGTTAAAGGTTAATACACTAAGTAACTAGATCAAGAACTAGGAGTAAAACCTAGAATAACTCTTTCATGCCTTATAAATGAAGGTTGGTGATCAAAGATAAATATTAGATGGAGTGATGAGGGTAAAGGAAAGGATAGATGCATTTAAAAAAGAGCTAGATAAACCTATGTATTCATTCTTAGTGCTACCTCAATAGATATTGACAGTGTCATTAAATAAATCAAGCTCACCATCAAGGGATTTAAGGACTTTAGCAATAAATTAAAAGAGAATGTACCAAATTTATACATGCCTAGGGAATTGAAAGACTACTCTGAGGATGGACTAGCATTTTTTTATGGGGTAATATTGGACCTTTTATTACCTAAGTTTAGATCCATGCCAACTTAGCAAACATTTTAACATGAGGCAATTATTTGGGATGATTTCTATTTTGATATCTTTATGTCATCTAGAAGAACTAATTCATTCCTTGCCCTAGATGGTAGGTAGATAATAAATTCCATAATGGTTTAGGCATCTTCAAAGAATGGAATCACATGGTGGTCATAGCATGAAGGGTGTAAAGTAATGGAGCTGATAGAATGATTGAGAAAAGCTCTAACTTGGAAACTAGCATGTGCATCTCCACCTTGGCAAAATATGCTCTTATAGGCTATAAAATCAATCTTAAACTACTATGTAAAGACACAACATGAAGATAAAAAATCTCTATAAAACTGGTTGTAGGCATAATGAAGAAAATGCTATTAAAACTTAGTTTTAGCATGGATACCTATGAAGATCCATCTTGTAGTACCTAAGCTCACATGTGAGCCACTAGGTCAATAGTTATTTAGATGATAATGTACTCAATTTTTATTAATATGATCTCTATTATTTGAACCTTGTTAATTGAAGAATGGCACTGCACTTATATGTGTATTGATCTAAATTTTATGGTTATGGCAAGGTTCTTTAAATGTGACTTGAATGTAATAATTACAATAGTGTAATTTTGATACATGAATGTGTTATTTGTTGTTTCCAAAATCAGATTAGCCCATTTTTGGAAACAACCCCCTATAAAACTTGTATGTTTCATCTTTTGTCTCTCTAAGTCTATTTTTCAAGATGGATTTTGAATTCGTTCTTGTCTTGGCCTAGGAACATGAAAGTGTCCATGATCTCATTGTGACCAAGGAATCCCTCTCCCAGACTGCCTCTTCTAGAGTTGGTCTTTTCTTCCTTTTGTGCATGGGCAGAAAATTTTGCCTCCAGTGCATTTTTGACTCTTAGAAAGTAAGGGCAGCAAAATTCACTGCCCCTGCATTTTTTCATGCAAGGGCGGCAAATTTTTCCACCCCTACATCATAAACCTGCATTTTTCATGCAAGGGCAGCAAATTTTGCTGCCCCTATATCTTAAACCTGCAAGGGCGGTAAAATTTGTGGCCCCTACATTCGGACCCACCAAGACATGCAAGGGTAGCAAATTTTGCCACTTGAGCATGCCTCAATTTCCATGTGCAACATTTATTGCCATGTGTGATGGGTTGTTGGGGTTGATTTTCACCCCATATAAACTGATTTGAGCCTCATTTCTTCTCATTGCCTCCTCCTCTCCTCCTACTTTCTGTGTTTGGGTCATTTGATGAGTGATTGGAAGCACATTTTCATAGATTTGAGCTAGTGGTGCTTGTGGTTTTCCAGGTTGGTTTCATTGTTTACATCTATTTTGCTTTTTCTTCATTCTTCCTTAGTTTTTTATGCTTTTTATCAGTTATGTTGAAGCTTCCTACCTGAAGGGATGGCTAAAAATGCCATCCCTCTCCCCCAACCCGCATTTTAGCCCTAATGGCAGTGATTTTTGCTGCCCATATGTCTTCCCCTGGGCAACCCTTCCTTGCAGTGGTGGCAATTTTTACCACCCCTCTATATCCTCCAAACCTATAAGGGTGGTGAAATTCACCGCCCCTACTTTTTGCTTTGCCTTCCCTACAAGGGCGGTGAAATTTGCCACCTGTGCAGGCCTTCCTTGCAGGGGTGGTGAATTTCATTGCCCTTACTTCTTCCTCCTCCAGCCTACAAAGGTGGCAAAATTCATTGCCTATGTAGGCTGTCCCTGCATGGGTGGCAAATTTTGCCACCCTTGCACACTTTTATTCTAGCATGCAGGGGTGGCAAAATTTGCCACCCGTGCAAACCTCCCTTAGATTTTCCTAACTCCAAAAAAAAAAATTGCATTGACTTTTTCCCCACTTTTCTTCCTCATTTTTCGGTCCTTTCTTTCACCCGGCCTTTTTAAGTGACCTATGTTAACCATGATCACTTAAAATTGTGCTTTCCCCTTTCATCCACTCTCCTCTAATCTGGCAATCATGTCTGCAGTACCTTCAAAGAGCTCTTGTTCATCGACACCAGTCTAGCCAAAACTAGTTTCCATGTCTAAAGCATCTCCAAAAAAGGTGAAGACCATGAAGTATAAATATCAGGGTGTCTTCCCACTCACGTCGGTCTCCTCAAATGTCGATGACATCTGGGATACTGAGATCGGTCACGTTGACATGGCTGAATTCCTAACACGGACAAAGGTAATGAATCCAAGCACCAGGATGAAGAGGATTGTTGAAAGTAATATCCACCTGGTGGCTACCTTTTCAGTAGTAGCACATCACACTGAGTTCATTCTCTAATGTGCTCACTTCTACAACAAAGAGACCAGGTCAGTCTTAGATGCCAACGGCAATGTGGTGATTCGATTGGACCCTGAATTCATTGATAAAGTTTTCATGTGACCTCCAACCACTAAAGTAACCAAGATTGACTTCGTGGATGTATAGAAGGAATAAGACAAAGACCCTGAGAGGGTGAAGAAAGTCATGAAATACAAATGGCTAAAAAACCCCAGGACCAGCTTATCAAGATGGCCATAGAACTTTCTGAGGAGTGACTTTATTGAGGAGGTTGGGGACTTGATCACCCTTCTCAACAGGGTATGAGGCCTCCCATCCTCTTCACTATTTCATAAATGGATGTATCCATTCATTAAAATCATCCTCCAGAGTAAACAGGTTATCTTTTCAAGAGAGTAAATCAGCAATGCTCTCCATGAATAGCTAACCAAGGTGCAAACCTCTTACAAGTTCTACATGACTTCATACCTTGTGTACCTAGCTGCCACAATGTGCGATTTTCTAGGCTTGACCATGGAGGGGGATAGAAAGACAACCCCAGTGTACTCATTTTACCCTCAATTGACTCTGCAAGGATCAACCCGCCACTTTAAGAGGGTAAATGATGCCTTTTTCACCACATTTCTATGCCTCTTCAACCCTCAGCTTGAGCAAAAGAGAGTATTAGATGAGGCCTAGACAGTGGTCAATGATTATGACTACATGTTCCTTCAGTTCCCCACCTTCTGCTATCTTTAGATTGGATTTTTCCAAGGCTACCCCTACATGCTCCTTAGGTTCCCTTTAGATAAGCTAGTACTAATGGAACTTTGCTGACAACTGATTATTGTGCATACCAGACAAATGGAACTAAAGAAACTAGGTTTCAAGTTTCCAATTGAGATTGGCAAGTACTCCATTGTAACAACAGCCAAAGCCAAGGTCATGGAAACTAAAATGTAGATGGTTACTCTAAGACCATTTAAGAGAATGGAAAAACTTGATTATAGGGGCATAAAGAACAAGATCAGGAGGAAGATCCAGTTCCACGAGTCCATGATTGAAGACATCTAGATCGACCTAAGGATGGCTAAAGAAATCAGGTAAATGGACTTCTACAAGCTGACCCTAGAGTAGATCAAATATCTGGGACTTGTAGAGATCCCCTCTAGCCTGATCGATGATAAAAATGTTATTAATAGTAGATACCTGATAGAGAAGGTTGCTAGTTCCCCTCCTCCTCCAACACAGTGGTCTCAAAAGGAGCAGACTTATTTGAGAAAGAGATTCAAACCAATATTGGCTAACACCAATGATTGGTTAGCAACCAAAGGGATCATCCTAAAAGAATTTGTCACAAGATCTGAGGCTGAATACCAAGTTGAGTTGAAGAGGAAGGCTAAGAATAGGACTAAGAATAACGGCAATGTACTTTCCCCCTCTAGGCCTCACAAACCTAGAATCATCTTTGTATCTAAGAAGCCAAAGGCTACTAAAGAGCTCGAAGTGGTAGCAAAAGGAACCAAGGAATAGGGTCCTCAGACACAGGTAGCTCAGCCAATAGAGACAGATGATCAACCATTAGGGCAACCAAGCACTAGACCTCCACTCTCACTAGAACAAGCGCAGCCACTCAAGAACGTCTCTCCTTCTCCTCCTCAATCTCTTGTGGTACCTTCTCCTATCTCTCTGATTAGTGTTGTCTCTTCTGGAGCTGCCTCTCCTTCTAGAGTCATATTCGATGATCCTTAGGGTGCTTCTAGAGGTTCTCCCCACTCTTCTAGGTCCATCACCAGTTTATCATCTCCTTCCTTCAACTTGACAGTAAGCCCTGCACCAAAGCTAGAATTAGTGGTTGGTACAATTTTGTCGTTCACTCTAACTATGACTACTGTCACCACCAGTAGTGTAGAAGCCACTGCAATAACACTAGTAGAGGGAACCATTACCATAGTAGGTACTTCTCTCCCACCTTAGATGACAACTTTCACCCCTAAAAGAAAGAAGATAGCCATCTCCCCAGATGAATTTGACTTTGGCAAAATAGTGTCGATGAAAGCTAAAACTCCTAAGAGGCCAAGAATCCTCTCAAAACTAGTCGAGGAAAAAGAGAAAAAAAATTTGGAGATGGCCAAGCCTCCACAAGATGCAACCCTTGAGGGTTTCGAGATGAGCAGCTATTCCATCTCTCGTGTTGAACTTGACAAAGTTACTCACAAAGGTGCAAAAAGTGATCTTCAGGCTGCTATAGACTCATGGTCTAAAAATTTGATTGAGAGAAGGAGATGAAAGATTATTACAAAGCCAAAATGGAGTAGCTAACGGCAGTAATAAGAAAGTTCACCCTTCCCCCTGAAGCAACAACTCCAGAGGCCTTCTCTGTGGATGACCCAGTCATTCAAAAAGCAGAGAAGACTTATTTAAAGGGAAAAGTCCTGGAGGACTATATTGAAATGATGCATACTCAAGGAGATTCTTTGCTATTAGAGGTTAGTGAAAGGATGGGTAAGATGAAGAAGGTAATAGTAGAGTTAGATGAATTTGTCTCCCTTATCTCTCAAGAGATCGATAATTCTAAAAAGGATCTTAGCAAATGGAGGGAGATGAAGGATTTGAAGAAAATCACCTTGATATATATTAGTGTTATCTCCAACAAAGACTCCTATGTTGAAATCAAGGAGTCACTGATCTTCAAGATCCAGGTACTCATAGATCTAATTGATGATCTTAAAGCTTTCAAAGAGGCTAGTGAGAAGAGTGACTTAAGCATGATGAATAAACTGGAAGAGTTGCCATGCAACCTGATGTCTAAGGACAATCAGTTATTTTAGGCAGAAGAAATGATTCAAAGCTTCAAAGAGATGATTCAGAGAGAATTTGAAGAAAAGTCCTTCTCAATGTCTTTTATGGACAGTATTCTAGATGCTCAGTTAACTTTGAAGAATCTAAAATCTAGGTTAACTAGCCATGCTAAAGCCATGATAACATTGAAGGATGCATTGATCAGAGCTAGAATCATCTCCAAGAACACAGTTGTGTCAGACAACATAAGAATTCAGGCATCCATCACTTTGTTCGATGCACATATGAAGAAATCTGGCAGCAAGAACTGAATCTCTCCCCTTCTTTTTTCTTCTCTCTTTATGCACTTCTGTTTTGTGGAAAGTGCATGCAATTTTGAAAAATGTAATTACATGTAAATATTTTAGAAAAATATCTCAAATTCAAAGATGAGTCATCTTTGACCGAGATATTTTTGTATTTTATTATTTTTTGGTTTTTGAGGATTTTCTCCGTATATATAGTGGAGACCTCATTTGTAAAAGAGGCTTGGAAAACTTAATAGCAAACACTCTGCTGAAATTGAAGCAACTTTTGAGACTTTGTGCTCAAATTTGTAAATCATATTTTGTTGAACGAATGAGAAGTAGGTTATTTCAAACTTTGTGTTGAGATTGTATGTGTTATTTAGGAAATAGTTCTTATGTCTTTTTCCTAATAATATCTTATTTATCTAATTTAATAAGCAAAGTGGGTGTGCTTATATTATCTAAGAGTATTTCTAAAGGTAGAGGATAGACTTTGAGCTTCTTTTATCTTTGAAATTTAGTTATCTTTTGTAGTTTTAGGTGGAGACTTTGTGCTTTGTCTTATTCTATGGTTATGTTTGTTTTGAATCGGTGAAAGAAGCTACGGAAGACTTTGTGCTTACGTGAGTGTTCTTGTGGACTTTGTTACCTCAGGTGATCTCCTGCTCTCTGTTTGATACCATTTCTGAAAGAAGAGGAGTGTTGTTAGCTACAGACCAGGATTTCACTCTTTTGTTCTTTGAACATTACCTCTAAAAAAAGAGAGGTAGATGTTTTCATACCACCCCATGTGTTATTTTCTGCTTAATTATATGTATGCATATAGCGCGTGAATATTTATAGGGAATCTCCCCTTGATGAGAGGAGAGATTTAATTCATAAAGATCTGGTAAACCCATACTTTTTGTGGTGTAAATCTCCCTATGCTGTGGTTGATATACCCATTTTGTCATCAGTTAGTTGACGACAAAATATTCACCCAATAATTATTTGGTGACTTCACTAGGGACCTCGGATGTGCAGTCTAAAACCTCAAGTTTTAGATTGAAGCAGTCCCTACCCTTATCCATTACATAGTCTGGTGACTCTATTCCATGTCTTACCCATTATCATTATAGCCTTACCATCTACCTCCATTACATTATCTGGTCTGCAAAACTAGAGTCGCTGGGAAAAACATGCATTTTAAAGCCTCAAGCTTCAACTTGAAGCAATTTCGGTCCCTTTTTCATTTTAAAATCTGGCAACTCCATGTTACACTAGAAGCCAGAGGTCTAAGGGTGTTGTTGACCCTATGTTTGAGTTGGCATAATAAAGTAACTTTGATCTCTTTCCTCCATCACCTTTCCTCTAACATTTTAAGAGTTTCCCTCCTAACTTTATCAGGTCACCGACACAAGGTAGAGCTTCTTTTCCTACTATTAATCATGCTCTACCTATAAATACCCCACCAAGGTTTGTTATCCCACCATTTAATCATCCTAACATAATGGCTCAAGGCCTGTGGGGTAATTTCTTTGGTCCTCTCAATTTGACTGCACCTTTGCATGAACTACCTCGTAGTTCTAGGAAAAAAAATTCTAAGTTTTTTGGTGATGGGAAGGTTCACCCCAATGAGCATATTGCCACTTTTTCCATAGCATGTGACGTGATCAGCATAGAATTTAAGGATGTAGCAATTAGAATTTTTGTGAAAACTTTGCAAGGAGCTACCGCAAATTGGTTATATCACCTGCAGGTTGGGTCAGTAACAGACTGGGATATGCTCAAGTCCAAATTTGAAGCTAGGTTTAAACCTATTGAAGATGCACACACTTTGTTGGCTCAGCTAACATAGTTGAAGAAAGAATCCTAGGAACCCATGAGGGATTTCATAGCTAAATTCAACAAGTTGAGAAACCAGATTCCAACTGTGGGTCAGCCCATGCCGAAAAATCTCAAGTGCTTTTTCATCAATTCGCAGCTTCTCGAAGTAAGTTTCCTATTAAGGCAAGCTAGTCCTATGGATCCAACCTTGGCTCAAAGTTTGGCTATTGAGATTGAGGATGATCTTGTCCTGGTAGGTAAGATCAGAAAAGACTCTAGTAAAAATAAATTCCCTTCATCTACTAAAATTTCTTTAGGTACTACAGATCCTATGGTGCAAAAATTGACGAATGAACTTATAGCTTTGAAGAGGAAAATATCCCAAGGTATGTCTGCTCCTACCTATCGAGATGCACCCAGGAGAACATTTTAGAATCAATAATATCAGGGTAATGCTACCCAAAACCAAGGGCAATCCAATTGCCTACCTCCCCTCCAGGGAGATTATCCATTAAGGTAGCGCATGCCAATTCAGTGATCAGTTACTTTGAGGTTGAGCACGATAATTCATTTCAACCTTAGTTAGACCAATAAGAAGATGCTAATCTCTTTGATGATTAGGAAGAGGAATTAGCTGGCAACTCCAATATTGGGTTCCTGGATTACCAAGATGAAGCTGGAAGTAAAGGGGACGGTTTGGATGGATCTTACGCTATTTTCACCATATCTCAAAATCAGTCAGCTTCACATACTAACAAAGGAAAGGCAAAGAAAGAACCCTAGCCAGTGGTTTTCATCACTAAATGTGGGACTCCATTGCCTCCATAATCAAAAGATCAGGTAACCCATAAAAAAGTGAGTACTCCCAATCACCCGATATCTTCCACTTTTGCTACTCAGACCAGTGCCGCACCTATTAAAGTCCCTGATGATAGACTCTCTTCCTCTATTCCAAGTTATTTTCAATTATTTGATATAATTGATCATGCTAAAAAGACTAAAATTCAAATGACAAAGGTCAAATATTTAAGAGTTAACCTAGAACAGTTTGATAGGTTAGCGGAATATGTAAAAAACAAAGCCGTCCCTGTAGGACAAGATTCTTTGAAGGTCATTCTTGATCCCCCTAAAGACAAACCAGCCCAAAACAATCTTGTTGTGAATCCTCCTATTACTCCCAAGAAAATAGAACCTTTCTATGTTTCCCTACTTATAAATGGTTATAAACTATGTAATTGTATTATAGACTCTGGAGCTTCATATAATGTCATGCCCGCGAAAGTGGTGGATTCTCTTGGGTTGACTTTGACCAAAAATTTTGGGAGGTGTTTTTCCATGGAAAATAAGCAAGTCCCTCTCCTTGGTCAAATAAAAGATGCTTAATATGCCTTCGCGGCTTTTCCAAAAAAGTGGATAAAAATGATAGTTTTAGTGGCCGATGTCCCAGCATCTTATGGCATTCCGCTTGGGCAAAATTTCTGCAAAGATGTTGGAGGTGAGCTAAGTATGGACTTGTCGGAAGCAAAGATTCCAATTTAAGGTGTCGTGAAGAAGTTTCTTCCTAAAAAAGAAGCAAGGTATGTAGTTACCTGATCATCAGTACCAGAAGCTTAAATTTTATTTGAGTCCTCAAGCATGGGCAACTACTTCCTATCTATGGATGAAACCCATGAGGCATCTCTTGAAACTCCTTTGAGTGATAACTTGAGATTATGTTCAGCTGATGCAATGGGAAAATCGACAAATCAAGATGAACACATAAAAGAGCCTCTTCCCCCAAACAAAGGAGTTTTCACAAAAAAATAGCACCTAATGAGGTATGGACCTTAGAATTTGATGGCAGCTGCTCCTCTACTAGTTCGAGAGCTAGGGTCATATTGGTATCTCCTTAGGAATATATTATTCCTTTGTCTTACAAATTGTAGTTCAATAATACCAACAACATGACTAAATATGAATCCCTATTGCTTAGACTACAAGCTGCCAGAGAAAGGGGCATTAGGCTACTCCATGCTAAAGGGGATGCTGAGTTGATAGTCTATCAAGTGAGGAACCTCTATCAGATGAAAAATGAAAGGTTGCATCACTATCACAACTTGGTTTGGGATCAGATTGAAAATTTTGATGCTTTCAACATCTCTGCCATTTTGAGAGAATTCAATGACCGAGCAGATGCATTCGCTGTCTCTGTCACCCTTCTAGTCCCTCACCTAGACTTTAAAGGAGATAAGTATACTATTGAGCTAGTTTTTTGACTAAGTGTACCAAATAATGCTAGCCACTCGCAAGTGTTTAACAGTGACGATCAAATCATCACCTTCTTGGAGTAAAAGGATAGTTTTGAATAATTGCATTTTGAAGGTGGTGAACTCTGAGAATGTGAAACAACTCCTGAGACCAGTACGGATACAGGTGAGGATTTCCTATAGCTTAAGGGGAATAAGATTCCCAAAGGTCTAGTTTCCCTAGAGAAGTTATTTCATAACCATGATAGGTTTGTTAAACAATAGCAAATGGATTCAAATTCTTCTCAAAATTTTGATCAGGTCAAATTGGGAACCAAGCGCGATCCTAAGATGGTAAACATTGGAAAATGTTGCACTCCCAAAGAAATATTTGAGCTTGCTAGTCTACTCCACCAGTATATGGATATATTAGCCTATTCCTATGATGATCTGAAATCACTCAAGCTAAATGACATCTATCACAACATTCCCCTAAAAGTCAACTCTGTACCTTAAAAGTAGAAATCTAGGCAATATAATCCAAAAATTTTAGGTACTATTTTAGCTGAGATACAAAAGATGCTAGATGCCTAGATAATTTTTCCAATCCATCACTCAACATGGATTGCCAACATAGTACCTGTCAGAAAAAAAGATTGGCAAAATTTGAATCCATGTCGATTTCAAAAACTTAAATTAATTGTCTTTAAAAGATAACTACCCTATTCCCATCATGGATCAAGTCCTGTAAATGGTAACAGGTTCAGAAATGTTATCAATGCTAGACGGTTTTTTGGGGTATAATCAAGTTGAAGTCGAAAAAGAAGATCAACACAAGACAGTGTTCACCATGCCTTTGGGCACGTTCGCTTACCGAAGAATGCCTTTTGGTCTAATAAATGTAGGTGCCACTTTTCAAAGGGTGATGGATCTTGCTTTCAAAGATGAGATGGGAAAATTTATTGTAGTATATCTGGATGATTTGACAGTGTTTTCAAAACATCGTTCTGAGCATGTTCACCATTTGCAAAAGATACTGAAACGCTTTCATCAAAATGGTATCTCTTTAAACCCAAAGAAATCTATCTTTGGAGTGACTGAAGGGAAACTTCTCAGACACATTATGTCTCGAAAAGGTATTAGAATTGATTCAAAAAGAGTCAATTCCATCCAAGAATTTACTCTGCCTACCAGCAAGACTGCAATTCACTCTTTTTTTAGAAAGGTGAATTTTCTTCGAAGGTTTATTCCTGAGTTTACTGAGAAAACCTATCATATTATCAACATGATGAAGGGCAATGCTAAATTTAGGTGGACTGCTGAGGGTAAATCAGTGTTCAAAGAGATTAGAGAAGCAATCACCTGTGCACCAGTCTTGGTCTGCCCAAATTACACTAAAAGTTTCAAAATATATAGTTATGCCTCTGAACATACACTATCGGCTATTCTGGTCTAGCAAAATCCAGAAGGTGTAGAATCTCTGATTTCATTCATGAGTTGTCCACTCAAGAATCATGAGCTAAAATACTCCCTTATGGAGAAGCATGCATACGCTGTGGTCAAAGCAGTTAAGCAATTCAGGTTTTATAGCCTGAACTCTCACACCAAAGTTCTCATACCAGACACTACAGTAAAATCCATTTTGACTCAGCAGGAGTTGGGTACAAAGAGAGGTAACTAGATTGCCAAAACTTAGGAGTTTGATTTGGACATCAAACCAACCAAACTCATACAGGGAAAGGGTCTTTACTAGTTGATTGCCAACAACATTCAAGGTGATGTAGAAAGTGAAGAAAAAGTGGTCGAAGGCATGCTTACGGTCCTCTTTGTTGCCACTACTGATGAGTGGTTTTTTGACATCACTCATTTTTTGACATATGGTGAGTGTCCCACTCATCTTTCTTTTAAAGAGAAACATAATGTTAAATTGAAAGTAGTTGGTTATGTTCTGTAGGACAATGGTCTTTATAAGAGAAACCTAGATGGGGCATTTCTTCGTTGTGTTGACAAGACGCAACAAGAAAGACTCTTAGAATATTTTCACAATCTATCCTATGGAGGACATTTCTCTACACCAATGATAGCACACAAAATTCTATGAGAAAGGTATTATTGGCCCATGCTATTCCAGAATGCCTACAAATGGGTACGTAAGTGTGAATTGTGTCAGCAATTTGTTAGAAAGCCTAAGCTGCCTACTTTGCCTCTCAAGCCGGTAGTGATCGAGGAGCCATTTCAGTAGTGGGGTATTGACTTCATCGAGGTAGTTAACCCATCTTTAAGTGCCAAACATGGTTATGTCCTCATGGCAACATATTATTTTACTAAGTGGGTGGAGGCCATCCCAACCAAGCATGCTTTCTCAAAGAAAATATCATCTCCAGGTTTGGGGTTCCACTAAAGATCGTAACAAATAATGTAGCCTACTTTTCATCACATGAAATTACTCAATTTTGTTTTTACTATGGGACCTTATCCCATACTTCAGATTATTTCCCTCAAGAAAATGGCCAAGCAGAATCAAGTAACAAGAACCCGGTCACTATTATCAAAAAGTTAGTGGATGACAATCAGAGAACGTGGCACAAAGCATTGTATGATGCTTTATGGGTAGATAGAATAACACCAAAAAGGGCTATAGGTATGTCCCCTTTCCATCTTCTTTATAGGTTAAATGCTAAAATCCCCATCACCCTTGAACTGTCAGCGCTTAGGTTAACTAAAGCAATCAAAGACTCAACCTTCGAAAACTTGGTCGACAAAAGAATCATGTACCTAAGCGAGCTAAATAAACATCAAGTTAGGGTAGTATATTGGATTAAGGAACATCAGAACCAGGTGAAGGCACTCTTTGATAAGAAAGCTAAAGTTTGCAAATTACAAGTCGGAGATCAAGTCTTTTTGTGGGACAAGAGGTGAGAACCAAAAGGTATGCACTACAAATTCAACTCCCTATGGAGAGGCCCATTCACCATTCGACAACTCTATGGTGAGGCCAGCTTCTTGCTAGAATACCCAGATGGAACACCATTTGCACTACCTCATAGTGGGTAGCATTTAAATCTATTCAATCCTTGAGACTTGGAGAAGTCCATTTGTATATATGTACAGTTCTTTATGATTTGTCTATTTTTCTTTCATTTTTAGCCTAACTCCGTAGCCCAATGGCTCGGATGAAGGCATTTAGAGAATGGTTTCTACTCCTGCTAATCAATTTGATTAGCAAAATTTCTCCAATAGGAACTAGCTGTTGTTTCCAAAATCAGATTAGCCCATTTTTGGAAACAACCCCCTATGAAACTTGTCTGTTTCATCTTTTGTCTCTCTAAGTCCATTTTTCGAGACAAATTTTGAATTCATTCTCATCTTGGCCTAGGAACGTGAAAGTGTCCATAATCTCATTGTGACCAATGAACCCTCTCCTAGACTACCTCTTCTAGAGTTGGTCTTTTCTTCTTTTTGTGCACGGGCAGCAAATTTTGCCTCCAGTCCATTTTTGACTCTTGGAAAGTAAGGGCGGCAAAATTTGATGCCCCTGCATTTTTCATGCAAGGGCGGCAAATTTTACTGCCCCTACATCTTAAACCTACATTTTTCATGTAAGGGTAGCAAATTTTGCTGCCCCTACATCTTAAACCTACAAGGGTGGTAAAATTTGCTTCCCTTACATTCGAACCCACCAAGACATGCAAGGGCAGCAAATTTTGCCACCCGAGCATGCCTCTATTTCTGTGCACAATATTTATTTCCATGCACGGTGGGTTGTTGGGGTTGATTTTCACCCCATATAAACCAATTTGAGCCTCATTTCTTCTCATTTCCTCCTCCTCTCCTCCTAATTTTTGCATCTAAGTCATTTGACAAGTGATTAGAAGTGCATTTTTGTGGATTCAAGCTTGTGGCATCCACAGTTTTCTAGGTCAGTTTCATTGTTTACATCTATTTTGCTTTTTCTTCATTCTTTCTTAGTTTTTTATGCTTTTTATCAGTTATGTTGAAGCTTCCTACCTGAAGGGATGGCTAAAAATGCCATCACTCTCCCCCAACCCATATTTTAGCCCTAAGGGCGGCAATTTTTGCCACCCATATGTCTTTCCCTGGGCAACCCTTCCTTGTAGGGGCAGTAATTTTCACTACCCCTCTATATCCTCCAAACCTATAAGGGCAAAAAAATTCACTTCCCCTACTTTTTGCTTTGCCTTCCCTACAAGGGTGGTGAAATTCATCGCCCATGCAGCCCTTCCTTGTAGGGGCAGCAAATTTTGCCGCCCTTACTTCTTCCTCCTCCAGCCTGTAAAGGTGGTGAAATTTGCCACCTATGCAGGCTGTCCCTACATAGGCAGAAAATTTTGTCACCCTTACACTCTTTTATTCCAGCATGTAGGGGTGGCAAAATTTGCCGCCCATGCAAACCTCCCCCAGATTTTCCTAACTCTAGAAAAAAAAATTGCGTTGACTTTTTCCCCTCCTTTCTTCCTCATTTTCTGGTCCTTTCTTTCACTCGACCTTTTTAAGTGACCTCCATTGACCATGATCACTTAAAATTGCACTTTCCCCTTTCATCCACTCTCCTCTAATATGGGAATCATGTCTACAGTACCTTTAGAGAGCTCTTATTCATCGGCACTAGTCTGGCCAAAACCAATTCCCATGTCTGAAGCATCTCCAAAAAAGGTGAAGACCATGAAGTATAAATATCAGGGCATCTTCCCACTCACATCGATCTCCTCGAATGTCGATGACATCTGGGATACTGAGATCGGCCATGTAGACATGGCCAAATTCCTAGCACAAACAAAGGTGATGAATCCAAGCACCAGAATGAAGAGGATCATCGAAAGTAACATCCACCTAGTGGTTGCCTTTCTAGTAGCAGCATATGACACTGAGTTCATTCTCTAATGTGCTCACTTCTACAACAAAGAGACCAGGTCGATCTCAGACGTGAGTGGTAAGTGGTGATTTAGTTAGACCCTAAATTCATTGATAAAGTTTTCATGTGCCCTCCAGCCATTGAAGTAACCAAAATTGACTTTGTGGATGTGCATAAGGAATATGACAAAGACCCTGAGAGGGTGAAGAAAGTCATGAATTACAAATGGCTAAAAAACCCTAGGACTAGCTTATCAGGATGGCCATGGAACTTTCTGAGGAGTGACTTTATTGAGGAGGTTGGGGACTTGATCACCCTTCTCAGCAAGGTACGAGGCCTCCCGTCCTCTTCACTATTTCATGAATGGATGTATCCATTCATTAAAATCTTCCTCCAGGGCAAACGAGTCATCTTTTAGGGAGAGCATATCAGCAATGCTCTCCATAAATAGCTAACTAAGGTGCATACCTCTTATAAGTTCTACATGACTTTGTACCTTGTGTACCTAGCTATCGCAATGTGGGATTTTCCAGGCTTGACCACGGAGGGGGATAGAAAGACAACCCCAATGTAATCATTTTACCCTCAGCTGACTCTGCAAGGATCAACCCACCAATTCAAGAGGGTAAATGATGGCTTTTTTGCCACATTTCTATGCCTCTTCGACCCTCAGCTTGAGCAAAAGAGAGTATCAGATGAGGCCTAGACAGTGGTCAATGATTATGACTACATGTTCCTTCAGTTCCCCACCTTCTACTATCTTTAGATTGGATTTTTCCAAGGCTACCCCTACATGCTCCCTAGGTTCCCTTCAGATAAGCTAGTACTAATGGAACTTTGCTGACAACTGATTATCATGCATACTAGACAAATGGAGCTGAAGAAACTAGGTTTCAGGTTTCCAATTAAGATTGTAAGGTACTCCATTGCAACAACAGCCAAAGCAAAGGTCATGGAAACTAAAATGCAGATGGTTACTCTAAGACCATTTAAGAGAAGGGAAAAATTTGACTATAGGGGCGTAAAGGACAAGATCAGGAAGAAGAACCAGTTCCATGAGCCCATGATTGAAGATATCTGGATCGACCTAAAGATGGCTAAAGAAATCAAGAAAATGGACTTCTACAGGCTGACCCTAGAGCAGATCAAATATTTGGGACTTGTAGAGGTCCCCTCTGGCCTGATCGATGATAAAAATATTATCAATAGTAGATACTTGGCAAAGAAGTTTCCTGGTTCCCCTCTTCCTCCAACACAGTGGTCTCAAAAGGAGTAGACTTCTCTAAGAAAGAGATTCAAAGTAATATTGGCTAACACCAATGATTGGTTAGTAGCCAAAGGGATTGTCCTAAAATAATTTGTCATAAGATCTGAGGCTGAATACCAAGCAGAGTTGAAGAGGAAGGCTGAGAACAGGTCTAAGAATAAGGGTGATGTACTTTCCCCCTCTAAGCCTCACAAGCCTAGAATCATCTTTGTATCTAAGAAGCCAAAGGCAACTAAAGAGCCTAAAGTGGTAGCAAAAGGAACTGAGGAATAGAGTCCTTAAACATAGGTAGCTCAGTTAATGGAGACAGATGATCATCCATTAGGGTAACCAAGCACTGGACCTCCACTCTCGCCAGAACAAGTGTAGCCACTCAAGAACGTCTCTCCTTCTCCTCCTCAGTCTCTTATGGTACCTTCTTTTCTTATCTCTCTGATTAGTGTTGCCTCTTCTAGAGCTACCTTTCCTTCTAAAGTCATATTTATCGATCCTCAGGGTGCTTATGGAGGTTCTCCCTACTCTTCTAGGTCCATCCCCAGTTTATCATCTCCTTCCTTCAACTTGACAGCAAGCCCTACACTAGAGCTAGAATCAGTGGTTGGTACAGTTTTGCCAGTCACTCCAACTATGACTACTATCACCACCAACAATGTAGAAGCCACCGTAGTAACACCAGCAGAGGGAACCATTACCACAGTAGGTACTTTTCTCCCATCTTGGATGATAGATTTCACCCCTAAAAGAAAGAAGATGGCCATCTCCCTAGATGAATTCAACTTTGGCAAAATAGTGCTGGTGAAAGCTAAAGCTCCTAAGAGGCCAAGAATCCTCTCAAAACTAGTCAAAGAAAAAGGGCAAAAATTTTTGGAGATGGGCAAGCCTCCACAAGATACAACCCTTGAGGGTTTCAAGATGAGCAGCTATTCCATCTCTTGTGTTGAATTTGGAAAAGTTACTCATGAAGCTGCAAAAAGTGATCTTTAGGCTGCTATGGACATCATGGTCTAGAAATTCGATCGAGAGAAGGAGATGAAAGATTATTACAAAGCCAAAATGGAGTAGCTAACGATAGTAATAAGAAAGTTCACCCTTCCCCGTGAAGCAGCAACTCTAGAGACCTCCGTGGATGACCTAGTCATTCAAAAAGTAGAGAAGACTTATTTGAAGGGAAAAGTCCTGGAGGACTATATTGAAAGGATGCATACTCAGGGAGTTTCTTTGCTATCAGAGGTTGCAGAAAGGATGGATAAGATGAAGAAGGTAAAATCAGAGTTAGATGACTTTGTCTCCCTTATCTCTCAAGAGATTGATAATTATGAAAAGGATCTTAGCAAATGGAAGGAGATTAAGGATTTGAAGAAAAGCACCTTGATATCTATCGGTGTTATCTCCAGCAAAGACTCCTATGTTGAAATCAAGGAGTCACTGATCTTCAGGATCTAGGTACTCATAGATCTAATTGATGATCTTAAAGCTTTCAAAGAGGCTAGTGAGAAGAGTGACTTAAGCATGTTGAATAAACTAGAAGAGTTGCTATGCAACCTGATGTCTAAGGACAATCAGTTCCTTCAGGTAGAAGAAATGATTCAAAGCTTCAAAGAGATGATTTAGAGAGATTTTGAAGAAAAGTCCTTCTCAATGTCTTTTATGGACAGTATTCTAGATGCTCAGTTAACTTTGGAGAATCTAAAATCCAGGTTAACTAGCCATGCTAAACCCATCACAACATTGAAGGATGCATTGATCAGAGCTAGAATCATCTCCAAGAACACAGTTGTGCCAGATAGCATAGGAATTCAGGCATCCATCACTTTGTTTGATGCACATATGAAGAAATCTAGCAGCAAGAACTGAATCTCTCCCCTTCTTTTTTCTTCTCTCCTTATGCACTTCTGTTTTGTGGAAAGTGCATGCAATTTTGAAAAATGTAATTACATGTAAATATTTTAGAAAAATATCTCAAAGTCAAAGATGAGTCATCTTTGACTGAGATATTTTTGTATTTTAATATTTTCTAGTTTTTGAGGATTTTCTCCCTATATATAGTGGAGACCTCATTTGTAAAAGAGGCTTGGAAAAATTAATAGCAAACACTTTGCTGAAATTGAAGCAACTTTTGAGACTTTGTGCTCAAATTTGTAAATCATATTTTGTTGAATGAATAAGAAGCAGGTTATTTCAGACTTTGTGTTGAGATTGTTTGTGTTATTTAGGAAATAATTCTTGTGTCCTTTTTCCTAGTAATATCTTATTTATCTAATTTAATAAGCAAAGTGGGTGTGCTTATATTATCTAAGAGCATTTCTAAAGGTAGAGGATAGACTTTGAGCTTCTTTTATCTTTGAGATTCAGTTATCTTTTGTAGTTTCAGGCAGAGACTTTGTGCTTTGTTTTATTCTATAGTTATGTTTGTTCTGAATCCGTGAAAGAAGCTATGGAAGACTTTGTGCTTATGTGAGTGTTCTTGTGGACTTTGTTACCTCAGGCGATCTCCTACTCTCCTTTTGATACCATTTCTAAAAGAAGAGGAGTGTTGTTAGCTACAGAATAGGATTTCACTCTTTTGTTCTTTGAACATTACCTCTGAAAAAAGAGAGGTAGATGCTATCATACCACCCCATGTGTTATTTTCTACTTAATTATATGTATGCATATAGCACATGAATATTTATTTGGAACCTCCCCTTGATGAGAGAAGATATTTACTTTGTAAAGATTTGGTAAACCCATACTTTTCATGGTGTAAATCTCTCTATGTTGTGGTTGATATACCCATTTTGTCATCAGTTAGTAGATGACAAAATATTCACCCAACATTATTAAGTAAAGATTTTTTTTAGGTCATTAATGGTATCTCTATGCTAAATAATGATATTGATGTAAACTAAAAAATATCTGAAGTGTAAGAAAGGGAATGCACTCAAGCTTTGACACTTACACTAAAAGCATTAAACCGATATGAACCCTTGATCTAAGATATTCCATGGAACCCTCCAAGTGCCTGAAAGATGTTAAACATGATAAAATATAGGCTTATGTTCATGAGACTATAGAACAACCCAATATATACTTTTACCCATATGACCAGAACTAGCTACCTAAATAGGCTTTGTGTCTATAAACCCACAACATAGCCTAGAAATGGCTTGTATCGATGAATTTGCATATATCATTATTATAAATTATCAATCCCCTTAAATATTGAGTTGTCATGACATGAATAGCCCAATGTAGGTCCTAGTTATTTATTTCATATGCTTTGGGTGAGTGCATAAAGCTTCCACCTTATGTGAATTGATGTCAATGTAGTTGAGTGATAAATGTTGAACACCACAAATTTATTCTATCTGTGTGCCTAGTTGTAACAAGTCTAGAACTGACTTGGATAGCCACATAAGCACTTGACAGAGTAAATAACTTAGACAAATGACCCCTTTTCTACAACATTGATCTTAAAGAAGGTAAATAATGATTATTTTGTGTTCATTTAATAGTTACTTGTATTGTTCTCATGTTCTTTGATTGTCTAGGCTAGACATGTTAGTTTTATTAGTGTGTTTTTGTTTAATTTTTATCATAATAACACAATATTAATCTCCCTTCTTAGACTCATATTAATCACATAATGGCATTCTTGGTAGGATTGTGCACCCTATAAGAATAAATGGAATATTTTGGTAGCTTTTTGGAGCCAGTAAAATTTCATTCTAGACCTTAATTTCTTATTTTTATCTAACTTTTTTATGTTTGGTATGTGACTGCAAAGCTACAAATTCATGACTACAAAACTATGAATTCGGTGAGGTAAACCACAAAATTATTGACTGAATCTATGAAATCATTCTAAAAATTTGCAAAATCACTTTGGTTTAGACTCGACTTTGTGAAACTACAAAATTAGGTCCAAAAATAGAAAATTTATTGAGAAAATTTATGAATTCATTGTACAATTTTAAAGGTTTTTCTTGGTTTTCTATAAAATTATGAATTTTTAGAGTTTAATTACAAAATCATAGAGTTTAGTTGTGAAATCATCAATTTAATTATGAAATCATCATTTTAATTGAGAAATTATACTTTATTATATGTTTTTTCATTATTTTCTTGATTGTTTTCAAATTTAGGACACTTACTAGAAAAATTGTACACTCAAATCATGAAATAATTTATCTATTTTGGTGTTTTTCTTGAAGGATTCAGATAATTGCAAAATTACAAACCCAAGTTGTGAAATTACAGAGTTAGCAAATCATTTGTCTAAGTTGAAAATCTTTTTGACTGAGTTGAAAAATTATTTATCAGAGGTGTGAAATCTTAGAGTTGTGAAATTATTTTCCTAAGTTGCAAAATTATTTAACAAAGTTGTGAAATCATTTTAAAATAGAGAAATCATCCACTGTAAGTTTTTATTTGTCTAGTTCTTGTATATTTTTATGTGTTTGAAAATTTTCACAGTTCATAGTTTACTACATAACTATGAAATCATTCTAGAGAGATAACTTTTGTGTTTTTTAACTAAATTTTAAAATTTCAACTTAGATTCAGTACAAATTAATCCACTAACTTTTTTGGAGGGAATTAAGATATAAATGAAAAAAGTTTGGTTACCTTTTAATCCTTTTTTTCATTTTGCAAAGTTAAATTTTACAACAAAGGTTAAAACTCTTTCATATTTAGTTTAGGTGTTTTAAAATTCCCTTAACAATTTTTATTTTTGCATTTTCCAAGATTTTATAAGTGCAAGCATAGTGGAAGGGCCAAAAAATTCAAACACATTTTTATTTGGTGTTATTAAAAAACCTTACATCTTTAGTTAGAGTTCCAAAGAATTGTTTTGATTCATGTTTGTTTTTTATATTAGTTTCAAATTACTTAGATTAGATTCTTTTTTATTTTGGAAAAACATAAACTTTAGTTTGTATGATCTCTCTCATCCCCTTTAAGGAACTCAGATGACCAAAATCACTTAATTTATTACCATTTTTTATAAAAAAAATTCATAAAGAATATTATGTATGATCTCCCCAAGCTCCAACAACTTGGGTGATTGAAAAGTGACCTCTAAATAAAAACTAGCTTTTCATTTATTTATTTTTATGCACTTGGCTTGTAGGTGGGATTTCATCACCTCCCCATAAATTCTTTAGGGGTACATTGACCTAGGGTTTCATCTCCTAAAATAGTACCAACCTTGCTCCATGGTAGTGTCTATAAATTAGTCAAATAGTTGGATGGGATAGTGATGAGTAGTTAGCATGACCATACCAATGAGTACTCAATCCATGAAATAGCTAGATATTGGACTCCACTAAGTAGTACATGAATAGAGTCATTATGAAAAGAAATAGACCCCTACATAGTAAGCTAGGGAGTTTGGATTTAATTGATGTATTTGTGCCCTTATGTTAACCACACTTAGGACCATCTAGTACATGTAAAACTTATACATTTTAGACAAAACCCCACTTTCTACAAAATTTTAATGGAAAATGTTGAGTGTTCCTCACTCTAAATTAGTTCCATGTATCAATGCTCTAGATATAGAGGGGGCATAAAAAACTCTACCTATACCTATGCTTTGTTTTTTGGGGTTAAAACATAATTCCTCACAAGCATTGGTATATCAATGGACAATTTGGCTAAATCTATGCATACTCATGTTAGTTATAGGGAATAGGATGAGCCATTTTGGCTATTTGTATTTTTTAAAAATTTTCATAGGTGTTTTAAAGACAAACTATTTGTTTATCATAAGTCAAAATCAAGTCATAAACTAATCACATTTTTTACACCACTTTAGCCTAAGAGGTGTTATTCTATCTATTTTATACCACACTTTTACCTTATACATTTCCAAAACATTTGTATGTGTGTGTGTCACTTGTTTAAAATAGGGCATCATTATGCTTCTTGTTTTGTCCCAAGTATTTTCCTTGGATTTTTGAAAACTATTATCATACCTTTTGAACAAGATAGCATCATTACAATTCTTATGTTATTTCAAAAAAACATTGTATTATTTCAAACCATGTATGCCTTTGGTCTACAATTATTGTCATTATGTCATCTATTTGAGTCTATAATGTCATCTATTTGAAGCATCCAAGTCTTCTAAACCAAGTTCAAAATTTGTATCTTGAAGTTCAAATTAAAAGTTTAGTGGTTTGTACCTATGTCTTGCTTAATTTTGGTTTGGGTGTTTACCTCTTGCCTTTGAATTATATAACTTGGACTAATTCCTTGCTTGTTTTCAAGACCTTTTTGCCTAGATCTAGGAAGTTGTCAATTTTTTGTGTGCCTCATGTTTATTTTTTTCCTTAAAATAAGGTTGAAACTCTTTTTTTAAGTACAACCTTAATCATGGTTATCTACATTAGATCCTTGATTATCACTTAGGCTTGAATGTTTTACTCATTGCTCTTATTTTATCTTACTTGAGATTGAATTTCCAAATTATTTTTAGGTGTGTGCCTAGGGTGAATGTTTTATACCAAATTCAAGTTTGTTTTTGATTCAATGTGCCTAGATTTATTCCATGTGCTTCAATTCTTTTAGAGTTATATTAATTGATTTGTAAATCTTTTACCTTGACCAAGTTGGTTTTCAAGTCTTTAAAGACCTATCATTTGCCTTTTATTTTCAAGCCTAGTTATTTTAAATTCTAGCTATGTGCCTTGTTTCCAAAGACCTATAATTTTCCTTAGTTTTTAGATTATGTTTTTACCTTTTGAGTCTATCTTTATGCCTTATTTGTAAAGACCTAACACCATTTTCATTTTTAGACCTAGATTATATTTTTTTGAAACACTTTTCCAAAGATTAGGATTGAACTTACCTTTCATTTGACCATTTTTGTGCAAGATATTAGACCTTGGAGATATTTTAAACCAAGATTATCATTGACAATTTTTGGAGAAGATCTCCATTTCTAGGCCACATTTACACTATTTTCAATAGTAGATTGAGTTTTCCATTTACATGAGGTTTCAAGACATATTGAGCATTGACCAATTCTTTTAGACCATGTTTTAAGATTTTTGAGAACTCTAGACCTTTTTTTCATGATACTTTAGTCATGGATTTGGATATTCCTCACTATACACATAGTAAAACCATGTAAAATTTAGATTATGAAAATATATTCATGATTGATACCTTTACTCAAGACCCATATGGTGATGATGTAGTTTTTGAGATGTATTACTATCCTCCTTGTACTTCTTAATATGTGGAACAAAGCCAAGATCCATTAGTTAACAATCTAGTTAATACACCTCCATATCCAAGCAAGAGAAAGAATAAATATCCCAATACTTTGATAGCATGCCATCTATTTAAAAATTTTAACAATAACCTTACTATATTACCATGTCATTGACTTATGACCCTTACTTGTTCAATCATCACTTACTCAAAATTAAGGATGAGGTTTTAGCTAGATCCATATAGGTTGGGGCTAAGTCTTCAAAATACTTTCCCCATAAAAACCTACCTAGTCTAGTTGGATTGCCTATAAATATACCTTATACCCAAACTATTAAATAAACCTCTATTAGTTACCCTAAAGTGCTCATGCCTATGTCACATCAAGGTTTTAATATGATTACAAATGGAAAGGGCCCCATGAAGGATCAATTCATGCAAATTCAATAAGCATATCATACCTATCTTAATCTAGCATAGAATTTCAATAGCATGGCTATATCGAATACTCCACTCATAGAAACAACTCCTTTAGTAGGAGTGTCAGTTGATATATTAGGTTAGGATAATATAGGTGTGGACTGATTTACCCAAATTAATTCGGTAGGTGACATGTTTAATGTCCCATTCATTAAAGAAGTGACTATGGCATCTACTCAGAACCATGTTACAAATATAATGGATAACATGTAAGTGTCTTCCAATTTAGGCCAAAGTGAGTTAAATTCACCACTAAATAACCATAAAAAACAAGTTAATCTAACTAATACAATGATTTTTTCACAATAGTATAGGGAAAGAATACCTAGTTCCTCATCATAGTAGGTTACTCCCAATCCTCAACCAATGGCATCTTCAAACATGAAATAATAGGGCATAAGTAACCAAGCACCAGCTAATGTTTTACCCCAACAAGAAATGAATTTTATCCCACCTCAATAGGTGACAACTAATATTATTTGGCCATAGGTACATACCAATTTTCTACCTCTGTAGAGGTAGAACACTATGCCACCTTAACAAGGGGAAACAAATGTTTCACCTCAATAGGTAGTGAAAATTTTACCTCAACAATCATAGACAAATGTACTTTAATAGCACAAGACTAATATACCTTGAAAATTAATATGTTCAATAAATCATTATCTCTATTGGTTAATGAAAAATATCAAACATCAAATAATCATTTAGTTCACAATAGGTGTTTGTTCAACAAAGAGTTGTCAACATCAAACAAGTACCTATTAGGAAACAACTACCTTTTACTCAACATGTGTCACATATTCAAAGATAGGGCCTTGGTCAATAATAATTATATAGTATCTTGATCACCAGAAGGCCAAAAAAACATAACTTGTGATCTAAGAGGAATTGATTTTTTCATCACCATAATTTTGTTCATGATATTTTTTTACAAAAAATAAAAAAAGTCTAGAAATTTTTTTACCTCATGCAAATTAGTATTCATTAGATTCATCTCTGTAAGATTATTATAATGGTATATTCTACTAGTACACTTTTTTGGGTTGAAATGTTTCACCCTTGTGCATAATAGCAGCCATTGGATTCATCTCATCGAGATGATTACAATAGTTTATTCCACCAGTACATTTTTTTAGGGATAAAACCCTCCTAGGGTTTGTGCATGGCTGGTCCAAACACTCATGAACATGGGAAAGGGTAAGAAACTCCAAAAACTCCTCATAAGTATGACATGTAATCTAAAACTTTTGATCCATCTATTTTGAAGGTAGTTCAACAATTTAAGTTAGAGTTGCAAGGCATGGTGGAATAATATAATTTATATATGATTCAAGGGGACATTATAGGTTTATGAGGAGACTTATATAGTGTGAAAGGTTAATTTAAACAAATATCTAGGTAATTGGCCAACTTATCAACTCATCCACTATAAAATAATCTTCCACCACTTCTTACTCCAAAAAAAATTAAAACCAATTTTGACCCTAAGCTAATGTTTCCAAAAGTGGGCCTACACAAGTTTGATGGTAATGATCCACTCACTTGGATCACTCAAATTAAAATTTTATTTGATCTACATCAAACTCCATGTTCATAAAAAGTGGTTATGGCCTATCTATCTAGAACTTGAGCCATTCATTTGGTATCATTGGTTGTGTGCTCAAAATAAAAAGAAGAGTGTCCCAATTTCATGGTCAGTATTTTCTTAAGAGTTTTAAGTCCACTATCACAACAATGTCTCTACAAATTACTTCATTCAACTAGCCAAGTTATGTCAAACCAAGACTATTAAGGACTACATTCATCAATTTTAGAATCTCTCCTTACATGTGGTAGACATCACTGATAAAAATTTGACTAAAGTATTTTTGAATGGCCTCAAAGATAACATTAAATTAGAGGTTCACATTTTTCATCCTAGTACTATATCTTAGGCCATATCAAAGGTAGGTATGGTTGAGGAAAAAAAGATGATCAGATGAAGAGCTTTCACCAATGTTCATGAATGCACATTTTCAGCACTATCATTTCATCAACCTACTAGATTGACACCTCAACAAGTGGAAGAAAAGCATGCAAAAGGTTTTTTTTTGGTCTATGATATAAACTAAATCAAGAATATAAGGAGGCTTCAATGGAAGGGTTAGAAGAACCTAAGGATGTATCTAAAGATTCTCAACCTATTATTTATTATTATACACTTTCAATAATTAGTACCCCTCAGACTCTTAAAGTGGTCGGGTTCTTAAAGAAATAAAAGGTAATTGTGTTAATTAACTCTAAGAGTAAACATAACTTCATCAATATTAAGTTGGTTACTCATTTAAATTATTTAATTTACCCATATCTAAAATTTTAGGTCATGATTGTAGATGGTGGTATAGTCAACTACTATATAAAATTCCATAGTATTAAGCTTACTATGGGAGACTATTTGTTAGATTTCCATATGTTTTTTATTCCCATGGGAGGAGTGGACATTTTTTTAGGAGTGCAATGGCTTACCACTTTGGGAACTATTGAGATGAATTTCCAAGAATTATTCATGAGGTTCCATTTTGAAGGAAGGACTTTTAAACTACATAGATTATGGCCTAAATCTCCAAAACTGGTTAGTTCCCACCAAATGATGAAGATTCTCATAAAAGCTATAGAGGTTTTATGGCATGTTTATTTTCCATGGAGGTTTAACCAACCAAAGAGTCTACACATCCTAATTTTCAAAAAGTGTTGGATGACCATTCTATTATTTTTAGTGACATGCCAAAAGGAATTCTTCCAATTCATGCATATGATCATGCCATCAAACTCATTCCAAGAAGTACACCATTAAATATCAGACCCTACAAGTATCCCTGTACCCAAAAGACTAAAATTGAAAATATGGTACAAGAGATATTGGATGTAGGAATCATCCAACATAGTCAAAGTGAATATTCCTCCTTGATGGTCATGGTGTGGAAGAAGGATGATAGTTTGAGCATGTTCCTAAACTATAGAGAACTCAAAAAATACACCATCAAAAATAAGTTTCCTATTCTAGTAATTGATGATTTGATAGATGAATTTCATCATGCTATTTATTTTACCAAGTTAGATCTTCACTCTGGATATCATAAAATTTGCATCCATAATGAGGACATAACTAAAATAGATTTCAAAACTCATGAATTCCATTATTAATTTATGGTCATGCCTTTTGGCCTCACAAATGAATCATGTACATTTTAGAAGTTTGATTAATACTATTTTTAGGCCATTTTTGAGAAATTTTGTATTAATTTTTTTGATGATATTCTCATATACAACAAAAATTGGGAAGACCATTTGAAGCATGTGAAATAGGTTCTTTCAATTTGGGAACAACATCAAATTTATGCCAAACCTTCCATATGTTCTTTTGGTGTCCAAGATGTGGAGTACTTGGGTTATATTGTTTCACATGAAGGAGTGAAAGTTGATCATAATAAAATCCAAACAATTATGGATTCGTAAGTTCTAAAGTCCCTCAATAACCTCCATATATTTTTATGGATAACTAGTTACTATCATAGGTTTGTCAAAATTTATGGTAGCATTATAGCCCCATTCACCTCTTTTCTAAATAAAGACTCATTCTAGTTTACCAATTCAACTACCAAGGCATTTGATTAGTTTAAAATGGTTATGTGCACAACTCCAATTTTGGTTAATCCTAATTTTTCAAAAAAAATTGTTATGGAGTGTGACACATCATGATATAGAATTGGGGATGTAATCATGTAATAAGGCAAACCACTAGCATTTGAAAGTTGCCAACTTAAGGGGAAAAATAGGATTAAAACAATATATGATAAAGATATTACAATTATTCTCCATGTAGTGAAGTATTGGAGATCACACCTGATGGTTCATCACTTTTAGGTAAATACTAATCATGATAGCCTCAAATATTTTTTGGAGAAATACTTGTCATCTAAAGAACAATAGAAATGGGTGACTAAAATTTAGGTTATGATTTTAAAATAGAGTATAAGAAAGGAAAATAGAATGTGGTGCTAGTTGCCCTCTCTCAAAGGGATGAATCAATTGAGGCATTATCCTGCACCATGACCATGTGGTAGGTAGATTATCTAAAGGAAGAAAGATCATAATGGGAGAATGATAGTTATACCAAGGACTTGATTCAAAATATTTATTAGGGTTCTACTAAATTTGAAAAATTTACATGTAAGGGGAACACAGTATGTTATAAAGATACATTATACCTTTGTAAGCATTCTCTCCTCAAACATAAATTTTTTCAAGAACACCATGCCTCTTCACTTGGAGGACACTCAAGATTTTTCAAAACATATTATATAATTAAGCAATATTTATTTTGGGAAGGACTTAAAGGGGATGTTCAAAAACATGTGGTTGAATTTATGGCATGCCAACAAAATAAAGGTGAAAACATTAAGACCCCATGTCTTTATTAACCTTTATCCATCCCTATCTAGTGTTGGGAAGAGGTTCCCATGGATTTCATTATAGGTTTACTAAAGTTTGAGGGTAAAAATGTTATCATGGTAGTTGTGGATTGACTCACCAATTATGCTAATTTTTTCTCCTTATCACATCCATTTGTTTCCAATATATTTGTTTCTGCTTTTCTCAATATAGTTCAAAAATTGTATGGCACTCCAAAGATCATTGTAAGTGACTGAGATCTTATATTTACTAATAATTTTTGGACTTAATTATTTGCATGTTTGGTACCCAATTATCTCATATCTCATCCTATCATCCTCAATATAATAAATAAATAAAGGTAGTCAACAGATGTCTTGTAGGGTATCTTCATTTTTTTTTACAAATAGGACAAATGGGTTTATTAGTTTCCACTTGCTAAATGGTGGTATAACCCTTCTTCCAAGATGTCTCCCTTTATGGCATTGTATGGGGATTACCCCCCATCCATATCTTTAATTTTTATAGTGCATATTAAGGTTTTATATATTAAGTAACACATTCACCATCAACAAGAGGTTTTAGTCAATTTACAAGAGAATTTAGTAATGGCACAACATTGAATGAAACTACAAAGAGATCAATAACGCAGTGAGTAGCATTTTGACATAGTTGATTGGGTATTTATGAATTTACATCCATATAAGTATATGTATTTGAATAAAAATAAAAATGATAACAAGCTATCACCTAAGTATTATGGCCCTTAACAAATCTTGCAAAAAATTGGTAGTGTGTCTTACAAGTTAGAATTACCCCTAGCCACTCATATACATCTAGTATTCCATGTATCTTTCTTGAAGAAAGTAATTAGACATAGATTTTCCACTCAAATTGAGTTACCTTAATTATATGAAGAAGGTAGATTCATTCTAGAGCCTCAAGATATCCTTCATATGCACACTAAGAAACTACAAACTAGATCCATTAAGTAGTATTTGATTAAATGGAAGAACCTACATTTTGAAGATGCAACATGGGAGAATGAAGTATTCCTACAGAAACATCCTAGTTTTATTCAATGATGAAGACAAAATTGTTTTGAAGTGTAGGGGCATGTTATTCCCTTAACCTATAGTGTATCTAGGAAAATGTGTGGGTGACTTGAGGTTTACACATCTTCATATTAGCTTGTTGTATTTCTTGATGTTCTTAATATGGTTGACCTATGGAATAACCATGGCTAAATAGAGTATATATATGAGGTAGTGGATAGTCTTTTATCATCAAATTGTGAATTCTTATCTTATTGAATTATTTTGGAGGTTTCCCCCCTAAAGTGTCTTAGTCATAATATTCAAGTATTCTACTATTTCAACAATTGTTGTTGTGGATCTACTTATTCTGCTCTTAATTCTACCATATATAATTATAGTATTGTGAATCATATAAGTAATTTCCTTATAGTACCTTACATAAATCTATATACTTACATCACAACCTCAATTTCGTCAGTCTGAAGGCCATATTCCAAATCCAAACTAGAATATTTACCAAAAACACATACAATATCAACAACCTCATCCCAATGTGTAGATGTATATTCCTAGTCAATTGGTCCATTAAACCAATATTACATAATACTCCATACTTCCATTATACCTCAGTTAATTTAATCCACCTTTAACCACCTAGACTTAACCATAATCAAATGTGCCATCAAGTTTCTTCACCCAAGAATTGCAATACATGAAGGATGTAAGTATAGTCATTCAAATGGGAAAATAGACCAAGTTAAAAGTGGATGCAATGTGTTCATACCCATTTAACATGGAGTATCTTCAAATACCATTTCTTATAGGTTATGAGCCACCAAAATTTGATAAGTACAAATGTAAATAAGACCCTAAGGGGCATCTAACATAATTTTTTATCATTTTATAGCTAGTGACCTATAGTGACATCTACCTACTCATTTTTCCTTAGAGTCTAGATGGATATGATTTGGAATGGTTTTTTAAGTTGTCGAATAAATTACTATCTGATTTTGATGATCTATCAAAAAAAATTTACAACATTTCTCCTATAATCTAAAGTATGAAATTTTATTAGTAGATTCAAGTCAGGTAAAGGAAAAAGTTGGTGAGAACATTTCAAGATACTTACAAAGATGGATAGTGTTTTTTAGTCACTTTAACCATAATTTACAAGATAAATAATTTAAAATTGTGTTTACTAAAAATCTACACAGCAAAATATCTTATCATTTGGAGCTTCAGTGTGCACATACATTCAAGGAGATCATTGAAAAAGGCATACCAGTTGAAAATTCCCTTATCAACAAAGGGATTATCAAGTTAACTTCCTGAAACCAAAACAAGATCCAACATCAAAACTTAGGCCCAAATTAAAACCCTATCCCAATCTAAGTGCAAGCATTTGCACCCACTCAAGATAATAATTATGAAAAACTTAAGCCATATAACCATAATAATAACATTTTAGGTAATGGATTAACTGAATCGAATCATGTTAAAATGGTGAAAACACCATCTAATTATCATATGCTACAAATGTAGCTTATTCCTCAAACGTAACCTATCTAACAACTGACCTTTAGATAGAGACTATCACTATCAAGGTTTGTGACAATGAAGAGTGAAAGTCACAAGGAACCATAAATTTTCTAGTGATCATTGGGCCATTAAACCATGATACACTTTTCCATGTGATATACCTATATTTTTCATACAATTTACTTTTGGGTAGTCTATGGATACATGAAATTTGAGTAATCCCTTTAACATTTATACCAGTGTATCAATTTTTCTCACTTTGGGATGGAGGTCACTATCCATAAATATTTACATCCATATTAACACTACAACCAATTTGAGGCTAAATATGAAATTTAAAATTATTATTTTGGTCTAAACCCAGTGCCTAAGAAGGACAAAGACAAAGAGATACTTGTTGAATTGCAAGAGACCAATTATATAGACCCTGATAGCCTTAACTCATCTTGACATATGCCTCTTATTGAAATGTCTAATCACTTTAACATAATAAACAATGGTCTAAGATATTATTTTACTAATGACATATTCCACATAGCCAATCTTCCATAAAATCCCAAAACCTATGGAAAACCCAAAGCTAAACCGGTTTTCATGGAATGGCAACAAAAAGGAAAAGGCAAGCTTCATAACCCAATGTGTGTTATTTCACACCTACCACTAGCCAAAAATAAGACCCACTTTCTAATGATGATTATTTGTTATACAATGACAAATTTCTTGATTTCTACCAAAGTAAAAAAATATCCCATCCCTAATAAGATCATGGATAACCAAGTGTATAAAGGTAGAGGCCTAGGGGTAAATCAATAGGGTACTCTTGAGCCCATTTCTATGACCAAATACAAAATAGCTTATGGTATAAGATTTAAACCAATAGGTAATGACCTTACGTATCTTATTTATGTTTCAACACCAATGACTAATGATGATGATATTGGTAGTGAAGTAGATTCTGATCATAACATATATGAAGACCTTACTAGTACTAAATTATTTGACCCATATAACATTTGCACCATTATTCCAATAATTTGACATTCCTCACATCCCCTTTATCATCCTCAAATTATATACTAATACCAATAATATTCCATAGTACCTTTAGATGATTTTAATAATGATGAGGCCTTTTGTGATTTTCTAGGCCTAACAGAAAATGTTCCATTGGGAGACCATAAATGAGGTATCTCTATCAAACTAGATCCTACAACCTATTTCATAGAGTGGTTGAACACCCTTAATGAAAAACAAAATAATATAACACTAAGGTCCTAAATTTAAAACCTCTTTGAGGCACTTTTGGACCAAGGTAAAAGTAAATAAAAAGGCCAGTCTCTTGGTGAAAACCTATTTTAGGCATCACTAGATGGGGATGTTCACCCTTCTTCAAATGAAGTTTAGGAGACCACCATGAATCAACTTAATTTTGGTTCTAATATCCATATAGAGGAACAAAATTCCTCTAATCAAATTATCTAATAATATCCTATAGTATTTGTTACATGACCCTTGCCACCATTAGGATATTTACATTCATACTGCTTAACAGAGCTTGAATAACTAGTCCAACTAGAGGACTTTGCCATTTAAGACCAATTTACATCCATGTCAATTATTTAGGAAGATGGATTGACTCTCCTAGTATAATATACTATGGGAGTCAACATTGGGACTCTAGAGGACCCAAAGTGGATCAAATTAGGTAAATCACTCACTGAGGAGGAACATATAGTTTTAACAACCCATTTGAGGGAGTTTATTGACATATTTACATGGGCCTATTCAAAAATTCCAAGTTTGGACCCCACCTTGGTTTTATACCATCTTATTATACATATTTATGCCAAAATTATGAAGTAAAAACTATGTAAGATTCATCCTTGAATTTCTATGTTAATTAAGAAAGAGCTAGAAAAACTTTTAAAAGTAAGATGCATCAAACCGATAGACTATTTAGAGTGGATCTCAAGAATTTTGGCTATCATTAAAAATCTATAAGGGATCAAAATTTTCACTAATTTTAGAGACATCTATAAGGCCTAAACTAAGAATGACTTTCCTCTACTGAATATCGACATGATAGTTGAATCCACAACTAGGTATGAAATTCTTTCTCTCATGGATGCCTTTTCATAAAATAATTAGATCTAAATTTCACCAAAAGATGAACATAAAATAGAGTTTACCACTCCTTAGGGAATGTTTTACTATTAGGTCATGTCATTCAACCTCAATAATACTAGGGCCACATATCAAAAGGCCATGACCATCATATTTCATGACATGATATATGATATTATTGAAGCCCATGTTGATGACATACTGGGTAAATTTAACACCCATTTAGATCATCCAATCGTATTAAAAGGGATATTTAAAAGGCTTTATTATTACAAAGTTGGACTTAATCTTAAGAAGTGTGTATTTAGTGTCACTAGGCTTTATTGTCTCTCACCAAGGCATTGAAGTTAATCTTTCCAAGGTTCATTCCATTAATGATATGCCACCACCTACCACTTTGAATTAGCTCCACTATTTACAGAGTAAAATCTAGTCTATAAGATGCTTTATTTTACATTTGGATGATAAATTCCATCCTTTCACCCATTTATTGAAGAAATGTATTACATTTTTTTTGGATGAATAATGTTAAAAAGCCTTTGAGAACCTAAAATAATACCTTGACAATGCACCTATTATGTTACCACCAATACTAGGAAGGTGATTCCTAATGTACCTATTTGCCACTGACAATGCCCTAGGGTCACTTTTAGCTTAACATGATGAAAATGGGAAAGAATACGTCATTTACTATTTAAATCATACACTAGTATCATATGAATATAAATATATTCCAATAGAAAAATATTGGTTAGCTATGGTATTTGTAACCTAGAAGATGCATCATTACATGCTTAACAACAATAACATAGTCACTTCTAAAGCAGATCCACTCAAGTATCTACTCCCCAAAATAGCTTTATATGGTCACATGGCTAAGTGTATTATGATTCTAAGTGAGATTAAGATTAAGTATGTCAATTATAAGGCCATTAAGGGATAAGTACTTACAAATCAACTTGTTGAAGTTCCCCTTTCAGACACTCAACCACTCACTTTTGCATTCCTAGACTAGTCCATCAAGACCATCATATAAATATCTCCTGAGGAATAGAACTAGAAGTTACATTTTTGATGGGTCATTCACATCTCATGCATCATAATTAGGCCTATTATTTATTATACCATAGGGGAATCTCATTGCCAAATCATTTTGTATCAGCTTTCCTTGTAATAATAATATGTTTGAATACAAATAACTTGTTATAGGGATGTTTAAAGTAGTATAATGGAATATTCAATATCTTATGGTTCATGGTGATTCTAAATTAATAATCAATTAGGTTATAGACTAGTTTTATACCAAAGATGATAAGTTAGTACCATACAAGGCCATGGTGGACATTCTCAAGTAGCATATTACTCATATCTAGTTTAAACACATAACAAATTCCAATAATAGGATAATATATTCCATGGCTACCATTGGTTCTTTGATCTAGAGCATATACAAGGAAAAAGACTATCATTGCCCCGTTGAACATCTTATAGCACCTCATGGACCTTTGACCATTGTAATGATCTATGATATTATTGGTCCCAGTTCTATTTGGTATTCAAACTTATATAACTATCTTCATAACCAAGTCCTTCCACTAGACCTTTCATGAAAACAATAAAAGGCCTTTACATACCAAGCCTCTTGATATACCCTACTTGTCCCAACCCTTTACTACTAAAGTTTTGAATGAACTTTTCTTCATTATTTGAATTCATTAAAAGCCACATTAGCATTAAGGGAAGTTTACAAATGAGTTTGTCATTTCTATCCCAATGGGGCCATCCTTTCCAAAAGTTCCTACATACTAGTTACTATTAGCCAACCATGGAAGTAGATGTTGTTTCTTACATTAAAAACATGGAACAAATATCATAGGCATGCAAACTTGATATATGCTCTAGCCAACACTCAAACCAATGACTACACCATGGTCCTTTTCAATGTGGGTACTTAATCTCATTAGGAATATTAACACTACCTCCTAAAATGGTCATAATCATATCCTTATTACCATCAATTATTTCACTAAATGGGTTAAAATTATTCCCCTCACTTAGATTACTAAAAAATAGATTTCCAAGTTCATCTTTAACTATCTCATATGTAGTTATGGTATCCCATCTAACATTATATATGATAATGGTGGATCATTTAAGAACAAGGATATCAAAGTACTCTGTGTCAAGGTTAACATTACCCACCACTTTTCCACTGCATATTACCCACAAGGTAATGGCCAAGCAGAGGCATCTAACAATAAAATTATCAATATTCTTAAGAAGATTATCAATGATGTTGGCCATGATTGGTACCTATACATATTTTGTGTCCTTTTGGATTACTATATAAATTATCATACTCCCATAGGATCCATACCATATTCTCTTGTCTACAGCACTAAGGCCATTCCTCCCATTGAGGTCGAGGTCAAGTTAACTTCTCTATGGATCTCATTGAATCACATATTTTATGATTAATATTATAAACTATCTCACCTCCAAGAGTTGGAGTTACTAGATGAAAACATATGGAGATTGTAACTAGCCTTCAAGCATATTAGAATTAGTTAAGTGGTTAGTATAATTGGTGTGTCAAGCATAAAGAGTTATATCTTGGTGATCTTTTCCTCAAAGAAAACTAGAACACAACCATGGTTGAGAAAAATAAGAAAGGCAATTTCAAAACTAATTATAAATGTCCTTATGTCATTATTGCTAATTATAGATCTGAAGCTTATAGGTTACCTATATAAAATAGATATGATATTTAAGATCTTATGAACATAATACATCTCAAGTGTTATTTTTATTTAGAGACTTTAGGTATTGTCTATGAGGATTGTTTAGATTATAATGTAATGTCACCTTCCTTGTACCATACCATATACCATCCCTTCCATACCTTCCCTATTGACTAAATTATTTTACCCTCCCACCTCACCCTTTTTGACCTTGGTTTCACTCCATTGGTTCTTTGGGCACCTTCATAGTTTGTATTTAGATAAATTTTTAGTAGTTGATTCATTATTTCACAACAAAGTAGTATCCTAGGATAGTATGATAGTGGTTTCATAATTGTATTCTTCATTATTGTCATATTCTATCTCAGTTTTAGTATTCTTAATTATAACCACCTTTGGGAAAATTAGTATCACTAATCCATGCGATTATTTCCTCATTATAACTACTTTGGGAAAATTAGGAACAACCCCATTTTTACCATGCATTATCGCATCACCTTGAAATTATTGCCCTATAATGTGCCATTTGTCTAATTCATGATTTTTTTGCTACCTAATCAGATTATTCCATTGTAAGGAGGAACTACAATGACTTGAGGTCTCATTTAGGACTATGTAGGAAACACTCAATTCACATTGAGGCTAGCTCAATCACCCTCTTTCCCACACTTTCACCATTTTATGAGCATGGTTAAGCCACACTCTTACCATTTTGTGATTTGGACCATTATGTATCTCATAATCCTTAATTGATTTGAGATGCTTTTAAAACTCCTAAACATTTTTAAAAGATCTAAAAAATCACAAAATCATGAAAATTGGCTTAGAATTTAGATGCAAGATATAATGTCATCTTCTAGGTTGGGCCATCATATATTTTTCTTTTTATTTATAGACCATCTTGGTCTTTTTCCTCCTATTTTGGGGAGAACTACATTGACCTGAGGTACACACAAATTATTTAGGAATCACTTGGATACATGGGGTATCTTAGGTTAGCTTGGTCACACCCTTTATTTTTTGACCACCTCTTTACCTTAAGGATTATGGGACCCCTAACTACCTCACAAGTAACCACTTGTTATTTAGTTTCCCTATCCTTATTATCCTTAAACCATACACTTTCACCATTTTACAAGTATATATTGTGAGCATTGTGCATTCAAATTTGATGCAATAATGACCACTTAATTTTTATTATACTCTCACCATTTTACAAGTGAATATTTCCAATGCTCTTTTTATTTTGTGAGTTATTTATACTCTTACCATTTTGAAATTTTATTATCATTTTGAGCCTTAGACGTAGTAATAATTATGAACCGAGATCATGTATGAGCACTTTTTTCTTACCTTTTAGTGTGTTTTTAGCCTAAACCATACTTTTTCACTCACATGATTTATTTGTATTAACATGTTCATGATGGTGAAATGACATCCCTCTCTTTTTCAATTCACTCACCATTTTGTGATACCATTCCCATTTTCCTCTATAGGTAAATCATGTTATTGTATCACCATTTTTTTCTATCCCATATCATGGGATAACTACATTTGTCTTGAAATTCACATTAGATCTTACATTCCTGAAACTATGTAGGTAGTGTCCACTTGCCTAGTACATTTGGGGTCAGCTCAGCTATCCCTTCCTTTTCTTCTATTTCCCCCCATTTTATTTTTTTGTGTCATTGTTCCCTATAACCTAGGAGCAACATTTTTAGTATTTTATTATTAAAGTGTTATACCTATGTCATTACTATCTATCTTAGCATTCACCCCATCACCAAGAGCAATACCTCTTTTACACATGCATGAACAATTCATGTTTTGTCTATACTAACATTGTCATTAACCATTTTTGTTTTGTTTTATTTATGGTCATTTTTTTATTCACATTTTTTTATGTCTTTATTTATTTATTTTATTTTCTCTTTATCTACCTTTTTATTTCTTATTTGTCATGGGATTCCTACACTTTATTTACATTTGATTCTTAATTACCCATATCTTGTACTTGAGTTGTGAAAACATGTGCATTCTTACACTTAGTTTATTGTAGTATATTCTCTTGGGATTTGATTTTTCATATCATATGCCTAAGTGATTTATACTTAAATTTAAACTAATTTTCCCATGCTTTTGATACACATTGTTATTATAGTTATCTATAACTATGATATATAAATAAAAATCTACAATAAAAATTAGTTTAGTGGAGATTACAAGCAATGGTGCTATAGTACTTCTCATTATTCACACTTGGAAAAATATTTGACTTGCCCTGATACTACCCAAATGTAGACAAATTAAATCACAACTAAATATTAATCCCTACTAGTTAATATATGCATATCCATACTATAAAGTATCCCAAATTCATATTTCTTCTCTATTCTAGCTTACTTTTACTCTATGAGTATGGATTCATTATGAGAGTCCCCTTTTCCAATTTTCCCTATTGGGGCAAAGATGTAATATAACATGCTTCCATCTACCCTATTGGGGAAAACCACTATGTTTATGATTATAACCACCTTTGGGAAAATAATTATCACCCCTCCTCCCTATTGGTTCATGCTATTATTATGATAATGATTATAACTACCTTTAGGCAAATCATTATCTTTATCTACCTTACTAGAGCATCTCATTATGCCACTAATTATAACTACCTCTGGGAAAATTAGTATTTCCACACTTGTTTCCATCTAGCCTACATCATTTCCTTCTTTCTAAGGGAAAATTCATCAACCTTATTTTTTCCCCACTCCCTTGAGGGGGCATTCAAGGCTCATCCATCACCTTTTGGGGCATTAGCCAAGGCATTAATGACCTTTTAATTCTTTGAAAAGACAATATTGTGCATGTATCTTGAAACATCTTCCCAAATAGGGGTAAATTATAGACACTCTATTTTGGCCATAACTATGTTCTAATTGGAATTCAGATTGATTTTTACTAAATAGTGAAAATTAAGCCTAAGAATCACTAAATTTCTCAATTTCATCCACACATCAAACACTAGTTCTTAGAATCATGTTAAAGCATCCCTATTTAGGGTATTATCTTTTACACAATAGTAACCTCTCATGTATTCATCTCCAATCAACTTGTGACCTAGTAAATTGATAGATTAGCCTTTGGACCCATTATGTGGGGCACTTGAACTATTCCTAAAGTGCAAAAATTCCAAGCAAAATGAATTAACTAAGAACATCAAATTAAATTATTAATTGGAATTTCCATGTGTAATTAGTGAAAATGAATTTTGTAAAAAGGAAATTCTAATAAAAATGAGGTCATGATGATGTCGTCATCCTCAAAGTCAATGAATTAGAAATATCTCCTTAAAATCCTTAAATTCATAAATGGAGATTCATTTTTTATAAATGGGATCTTTGTCCCAAATATTAATTGCTTGACCCCTCCTTAACTCAACTAGAGTTAGTCTAAATTTAACTAAAATTAAATTCAACATAATTAAACTTGGGTTAGAGTTAGTTTAAAAGGCTATAAATATAAGGCTTCACCAATTATTCAATAAGCTTATTTTGTGTAAAGTTATTATCCTAAAATACCTTTATGAAACTCATTTGTTGTAGTGTTATAATGTTCATTTATTAGTAGATATAATCCAAAGCCAAATTCAAAACCAACATTACCAAGGTGACAAGGAGAGGTGGTGCAAAGATCACCATTGCCAAATATTCTTTGATCACATAATTGAGCACATCAATCCATGGCCAACATATAATTGTTGCTCTTAAGGAAGGTAAATAATGTATGTTTTCTCTTCATTTGATAGTTACTTACATTGTTATCTTGTTCCTTGAGTTTCTAGGCTAGATATGTTAGTTTTATTAGTGTATTTTTGTTTTTTTAATCATACTAACATTATACTAATCTCCCCTCTTATATTCCTATTGATCACATGCATAGACTATCATGAAATCAACAAAATAATAGTGAAGAAACAATACCCACTTTCATGCATTGATGAACTTTTAGACTAGTTCTAAGACACAATACTTCACTAATATCAACTTGAATTTAGGTTATCATCAGGTCCCAATTCATCTTCAAGACATCTATAAGATGATAATTAAGACACAAGAAGGATTTTATGAATGGTTGGTCATGCCTTTTTTTTAATTAATGCACCAACCATAGTCATGTACTTGATACATGATCTACTTAGGGATTTTCTCAACCCATCATCATCTACATATATGGAATTCTAATATTAAAAAAGACTTGGGAGGATCATATGGAACATGTTACATATGTTTGATACACTTTATGTTAGTATAAGTTGTAAGCTAACTTATCAAAGTGCACATTTGTTGTTACACATATTTAATATCAAGGCTACATCATTGATTAAACAAGCATCCATGTAGATATAGATAAGATCAAAGTGATCCAATATTGGCATACTCCAAGAAATATCATAGAATTAAGCATTTTTCTTGAACTTACTAGCTTCTACCATAGTTTTTCCCTTGGTTTCTCACATGTCTCTTAGGCTCTCAATCAAATAACACGTGTAAAAGCCAAGTTTAGGCTCATGTGCAACAACACATTTTAATTATATTATCCTATCTAATGTACCAAGGAGACATTTTATACACTTAGATAAGCCTCTAACTTCATTACTGTAAAATCTTATGGAGTGTCACCTCATATCTCTCCCTCATCCTATAGAGTTTGATATGAGTCAACCTCTACCTATAGGATATGATTCTAATGCTTATTGTGACTATCACCAAGGCCCAAGGCATTCTAAGAACTAGTGTTTTAATTTGAGGAATAAAATTTAAGACCTTATTGATGATGAAAATATTACATTTGATGATCCTCCAAAGGAATCAAGTTCACAACCTAGTGATCACTAGAATTAAAAAATATATAACAACCCTTTACAAAATCATTTAAAGAAAGAATTAGAAGTAAAAATGACATATAAATTACATCCTCCTCCATCACATTATAAGCACCCATTATATGGGTTTACATGTAATTATATGTTACATACACCTCCCATGATTGAGAGGCCTATTAATTTTGATGAAAGTGAGAATGTGGATGATGACTCAAAACTTCATTTGTTATTCATTATATCATACCTTGATCAAAAACCTAAACATAGTGTTATGATTGATAATGGTGTAAATGAGAATGTTTACACCATGACACTATTTATGCACTTAGGTTATATGCATGATGATTTATATCCTTTGACTAAATTAGTTAGAGCATCTGATGGGACCTCATAATAGGTTCTTAGTGAGATTGAATTGGCTTTATAGATTGGCTTAACACATGTGGTCACAACTTTTTTTGTTATCCATTACACAAGTATTTTTGATATGTTATTAGGATGACCTTTGATACATATTCTATGAAAAATAAATTTGATAGTGCATAGGTGTGTTAAATACATTCATTCCAATAGGCTAATTCTATTGTTAGAATTCCATATGAACATCCACTTAAATAAAATAATTTTATACCAATCCAGTTAATTATAAAACCTACTAAGGTTAATCCTCTATAAAAGGGTAATCAATAGGCAATCCCCTTTCCTAGGATACATGTACTTGAGATACAATTGCATTAGAGACATAAAATGGATAACATGGAATTTGTATATATAACATACCATGTTTAATAAAATAGGGAACCTAAACATGTTCATATTATAATAACTTCAAACAAACTATAGAGTACTCAGTGATGGGTTCCATAAACCCCTACTCCTTTTATTATCTCTTCACAACCACAAAGTCTTTTTATACATATATAGAACATTATAAATACTACAATGCTTGATATTATAATGATAGTATAATCAGTTTATTACACTAGGTTTATATTGGGTATATACCTATGAACATCCTTTGTATTATATCATATGATAGTTTTTCCCTTGTAACATTTTTAAAATACCAAAAAAATCCAAAAATCCAAAAAAAATAGTATTTTCATGTTCTATTAGCTCCTTGGCATCTATGTTGTTAGTTACATGTTGGTATATAACATATCATCTATTTCTATAAACACATGTGTTTCAGACATATTTTGAATGTGATATAGTCATACCTAAGCACATTATTATTCTCTTTCAAATGTTGGGCCTTCCCTCTACTCATGTCATTTGGACATCAAAGGAATATACTTCTTTGATCATGATACACCCAAGATATATCATTTTATGATCATTTTATATTATCATGTTTTATGTTATATAATTACATATGCCTTTATACATGATTAATCATTCATGGTGTACTTGATATGCTATGTAATTAACATTTTTTGCTAACACACATATATGTGGATTAGTGTGACATGTTTATATTGGTTACTTATGTTCCATGATTTATATTGATGTATTTTTTTGAGTGTCTTATCTTGCATCATGTTTCTTATTCAAGCATTTGAGTATGTTACACTAATTCTAGCCCTTGTTCCTCTATTTTCCTATTGTGCCATTTGCATATGTCATAGTTTGTTGTATATGGAAATTTGAACATGTATTTATATGCCTTGTGAATATTTGACTAAGTCATATCCCTTTGATTGTGTTTCATTTGAACATTCCCTTATTTGAGGTCTCTTTGGACCATTGTGTTTTAATTTTCTTTTCAGTGCTCTTATGTGTGTGCTTGATTACATGTTGAGATTGTATTGTTACGATCTATATGTTTCCATAATTTACATCATGTATCTTAGGATTTAATGTGATCACATATTATGTACCTCATTATTATATATACATTTACATGCTACTCATTTATGCTACATGATCCTTACATAGATTATACAATTATTTTATCATTTTTAGGTAAGGTAACTACCAGTTTATACCTCCCCTCACCTAAAAAGGGGGCATATCAATGGGATAATGTAATAGAGTCATGTATTTCACACCTTCATTATTTTATATTTCAATTGGGACATGCCAAAAAGGCATGACTTTCACATTTAATTAGTAGTTAGTATTTTCAAATTATAGTGGGGGCTGGTTATGGAATCATGTTTTCCATTCCCATACTAGTTCTTAGTTTCATATTTGTATGGGGGAATATCATAGGAGCATGTCTTCCACACTTTAAATTTTTAAAATTGACAATATTTCATAGTTATATGATCCTAATACACATTTGTGGTAGAACTATATACATTAGTATCATTATTATACCTAGGTTTAAGAGTGAGACATATATTATGTGCTTATGCCATGTAAAAGAGCACCTTAAATTATAAAATCATATCAGATTTCATATTTGAAATACTTATATAGAATTTATCATACACCAAGATGGACTATTATTGAGTCAATGTATTGCAGTATTTGGTTCACTTTTGCAAATATTGAGATGATTAAGTCACTCAATCTTACCAAGTTTATAAGATGGAGTGATTAAATCATCCACCCTCACTATATTCATAATGTGATTTGACTTAGATCACTCATATTCACTAGGTTATAAGTATGGTTTTATTCCATGGTTAATCTAATCTCAATTGTCAAGTGGAAACTCACCTTTTCTCTAAGGTTAGGGGCAAGTTTTTGTCCAATCTTTATACATATTTATACTTGCAAGTTTTAAATTTTTATTAATATCAACTCCAAAAATTCATAATGAAGCATCTCTTTAAATCAAATTTACAAAATTTAATATGGTTTTATCAATACATAGGTGTACTCCTAATTTTTCTCTCTTTACTTTGAAACATTTCAAATTCTTTCAATTCCATATTATATGCATTGGTTATATATTGTAACTATAAATTTAGAATTCCAAAGAGAAAAAAATATGTTAGTTACTTGTTAGATAATCACATTAAAATTTAAGTATAACAATGAAATGAGGATTCAAGCATGTGTTTATATTTATAGAATGAGCTCTGTGCAAAAAATTTGAAACTAGTTTTTTCCCACCTAATAGGGCCCCTGAGTGTGACCAGAGTGATCATAAATCTAATGGAGGCTACTACCAATGGTAGTGCCTCTAGGGACCTGATCAAGAATTTGATAGGTGATATTCCATCTAATGGATGGAAGAAAGCACTAATAGGTGAAAAGATGTGTCCCTCGAAAAGCATGTCGAGCCTCCCTATTTCCACTGAGTGCATGGCCCTGAATATCCCAGATGATCTGGTGGAGGAAATCATGGCATCCATGGACCTTGAATTTGTAGGTAAGTTTTTCTCATTCCATCCTAATATTGAAATGGTAAGGAAATGGGTTCTATCTAGGTGGAAAGTTAAGGGTAGTGTATTGATCACTGCCATGGCAAGAGGCCTATTCCTTTTTAGATTAATGAATAGGGAGGACATGATAGCTAATCTTGCTAAAGGTCCATGGATGTATGGCCCACACTCTCTTTCCTTATGCTCATGGAAACTAGGATATGATCCTAACATAGACCTTAATAAATCTGCTCCTACTTGGGTAAGATTGCCAAGGTTCCCATTAGAATTTTGGGATGAAAAAATCTTCATAGCTATTGGCAATTCTATTGGCCAATATGTCACTATAGATCACACAACCAGAATGAAGTCTAGATGTGTGTATGCTAGATTATGTGTCAATTTTTAAATTAATAAGACTCTCCCTACATCCATAGAGCTAAACTCTAAATATGGGATTTGGACTTAGACGATCACATATGAAAATGCTACCACTTTCTATCAAATATGTAAAAAAAGGGGGCATTTAATGACATAATGTAAAGTGAAGAAAATGGGAAGGAAAGATGATTCCCTAGTTTAAGAGGGGATCCATCTCTCAATCATAGAAAGACTGGCAAGCAGGGAATGGGGAGTAATGTAGAAAACCTTGACAATACAAAAAAGGTAGAGGAGGAGATGGGCAAGGAGGATATCTCTGGTAATGGGGGAAAAGCTATTCTAAAGGAAAATAAAGTATTGGATGATAGTTAGAAGGCTTTATTAGACACATCTAACCCTTTAGACAAATAGACTAATATGTCTAAGGAAGGAAAAATAGGTACCCAACGAATAGAGGAAGACAATGTAGAAGATAAAGTTTCAAGAGATGGATAGGAAAAAGTAACTCCAGAAATATATTTTACTAAAGGAGAAGTAGATTTAAAGTTAAACACAAACATTTTCCATGCTCTAGAAGTCAGAGACCAAGCAAGAAATTATTGAGTAATAGATGAAATAGGACAAAATGGTAGTAATGAACAGGAGGAATGGGTTACCCCAAAGAAAAAGAATTGAAAAGGTAAAAAATCTATAGATGTTGGCACTGATCCTAAACAAGGGAGACCAAACCTAAGAGAAATAAGACAAAGAGAGATTGTTAGGGAGATTTCCAGTGGTAAACAAAAAACACTGGAGACCTAACCCCTCAAACCCTCTAAATGAGAATCTTATCTTGGAACCTGAGGGGCTTTAACAGTCCTTCAAAATAATTTTAGGTTAAAAACTACATTTTCGATAATAAATTAGATATTTTATTACTCCAAGAAGTCAAGATGAATGAGGAGAGTTTTAGGAAAATTGTTGACTACATATGGCCTAAGGCAGCTTTTTGCATTAGTCCAGTTGAAGGGCCTTTAGGGGGGATTGTAACTATGTGGAATAGTGATAAAATTTAGGGTTCTCTTATGGATTATAATAAACACTTCTTGATTATCAATTTATCTTTGAACTCTTTGAATTGGTCATTGATCAATGTTTACAGACTGAATAATAGAGCATTGAGGCAAAATTCATGGATAGACTTGAGCAGTTTCAGGAATAATTCCCAAAACACTAGATGGATGTTAGCTAGAGATTTTAACACTCCTCTATACCCTTTTTAAAAATAGGGTGGGATTATTGATTACTCAGACAACATGTTTGACTTTTTCAAATTTATTAATGACTAGGGATTATTAGATATAGAACTGTAAAACCAAAATTTTACCTGGTCCAATAGAAGAAGAGGAGATCAAATGATTCAGGTTAAGTTAGACAAATTTATTATCTCAAGTAACTAGAATGATTATCATAATATGCATGTGCAGGATTTTCCTAGAACCATGTCTGACCATTGCCCGATCTTCCTTAGTTGGAGAGAACAGGGACAATCTAGACCTTCCCCATTCCATTTTGAAGCTATGTGGATCAAACAAAAAGACTTTAGACAAATGGTGGCCCAATGGTGGCAAATCCCTATTTAGGGCACTCCTATGTTCAGAATAGTCAAAAAACTCTAGCATATTAAATAAGAAGTTTATGGATGGAATAGATACAACTCTAGGCAAGTCTTTCAGCAAAAGAAAAATAGTGGGAAAACTCAAAGATATTCAACAATAGATGGCTCAAGGGGATGATTTTGAAGATACTTCAGAAGAAGAGAATGTCCTATCTTTTGAATGGAAGAATCTTTTAGAAAGAAAAGAGGTTTTTTGGAAATAAAAATCTCATGTTCAGTGGATTAAAGAGGGTGATAGGAACACTGCCTTCTTTCATCTCTCAACCATGAAACATAGAAAGGCCAACTCAATAACAAAGCTAGTTCTAGATAATGGCAACATTATAACTGAATATAATGAGATATGGGAACAAGCCAAGGCTTTCTTTTAAAATTTTCTCACTAAATAAAATAATGATGATGGGAATGATAGACCTATAAAGTAATTCATTGATAAAATCCCCTATTTGATAACTGAAGAAGATAATTTGGAGATGTTAAAGCCTATAACTGATGAAGAAGTCCATGTTATTTTATTTTTCATGGGTGCATTCAAAGCCCCAGGTCCTGATGGCTTCCATCCTATATTCTTTCAAGAATATTGGGGGATAGTAGGAGCAGATCTTACAGCTGTTCATGATTTTTTTAGATCAGGTAAAATTTTAAAACAAGATAATAATACCTTCATAGTACTTGTTCCTAAAAAATACAACCTACACACCTTATTGATTTTAGGCCCATTAGTCTATGCAAAACTATTTATAAGTTATGTACTAAAGTGTTGGTTATGAGGATTCAACCTTTGTTAGACAAAATTATTTCTCTTTCACAAAAAGGTTTAATCTTAGGTAGGTAGATTCTTAACGCTGTGATCACCACACATGAGACTATTCACTCCATGGATAAGAGTAGGATCCTTGATATGGCTTTCAAGATAGATATTTCTAAAGCATATGATAGACTCTCATGGATTTTTGTTCCAAGTCATCAAAAAAATTGGGTTTAATGATAAAATGTCTTGCTTGATATGGAATGCTATCTTTTCTACAAAAAATTTAGTTCTGGTAAATGGTGTACCTAGAGGGTTTTTCTCATCTTCGAGAGGAATTTGCCAAGGAGACCCTGTCTCCCTATACTTATTCATCATTATGGTAGAGGCACTGGCAAGATACATACAAGCAAATATAGCCTCAAAAAAGTTAGTGGGCATCAAACCTGCCTCCTCCCTTTATCATATGGTGGTGCAGCAGTTTGTGGATGATACCATCTTTTTTGGAATCTCATCAGTGATTGAAGCTAGAAGATGGAAGAATGTCTTAAATAATTAAGCCATACAGTCTATAAAAAGGATAAATTTCCAAATTGCTTCAACACTCATAATGACCTTAGACATATAATAATTGATATATTAGAATGTGTTAAAGCTACACTACCAGCTACCTACCTAGGTCTCCCACTCATGGTCAAAGAGGTATCTCCTAGTTTTTAGAATGGAATTGTGGAAAGAACATAGAGGAAAATTCTTGGTTAGAAAGGGAAACTCCTCAACAATGCTAGTAAACTGCAACTTCTTTGAGCCTCGTTGTAAGGTATTCCTACATATTTCCTATCTCTTTTTTAAATTCTTGTGTGTTTTACTAACAAACTGAAAAAGATTCAAAGAAAATTTTTATGGATGGGGGTGGAAGACAAATAGAGAATGTACTTAGTCAAATGGTAAAAAGTGTGTCTTCCAAAATCTCATGGTGGACTCAATATTAGGTCTATCAAGAACATGAACAAAGCCCTTCTCTCAAAAATTAGTTGGAACCTGATCCATAAAAATAATGATTGGGGGGAAATAATGTATGCCAGATACATGCATAGCATTGATGATTCAAACTTTCTTTAACAGATGGGATTACCCTAGGGATCTGTGATATGGAATAAAATGCTAAAAAGTAGAAGCCTTCTTAAGTAGGGAATTAGATGGAAACTTGGAAATGGCTGGCATATTAAATTCTAGGATGATATCTAGTTAAATGATAGGGCTCTCATCACACAAGGAAACTATGGAGAGATTTTTGACTTGGCTACTCAATTTTTTGGAAATAGAGTCAGTGATTATATGGAAAATAACACTCGGATGTGCAGTTGAAAAAATCTATTGGACTGCTATGATCACTAGCCTAAGCTTTTTCCTAGAGTGTGAGAGATCTAGTATTGTGTTCAAGAGATTAGAATCCCTCTCTTCCCCCATGAAGATGAATAGTACTAGTGGCCAAATAAGAATGGATCATTTTTTGTCAAGTTTGCTTACCATCTGCTCATTCATGAGGCTTAGAATAAAGATGTATGGAAAAAGGTTTGGAATTATAAACTTATTCCAAAAATTAACATGTTTTGGTGGGCTTCTACTCATAACAAAATCCTAACTTAGGATAATATTCAAAAGAGAGGGTTTACCCTGGTTAACAAATATTTTTTGTGTGGTTCAAAAGAGGAATCAGTTTCACACCTCTTCATCCACTATGATTTTGCCTGGGAATTATGGTGCACAATACTTAATAACTTTGGTATTGAATGGGTCTATAATTATGACCTTAAAGAAGTAATCCTCAGCTGGAATCAAACCTTCACACGTCCTTGGCTTATGGAATTATGGAATCAAACTCTACCATGTTTGAGTTGGATTTTATGGAAAGAATGCAACCACAAAATTTTTAGGGACACTGCTAGAAATACATCTCAGGTGTTTCATTCTTTTATTAAGACCCTTATGGAAAGTGTCACCACAGCCTAGATTCGTGCTATGGAGAAACCCCTATCTCAAATTGAAAACCAAATTGCAGCCAAATAGAAGGTTTTAAACTAGATCCCTGAGTATAATAACTCCAAAATTCTACAAAGACTAAATACTAAATGGATTCCCCCAAAGCCTAACTAGATGAAACTCAACTTTGATGGGGAATCCAAGTTAGATGGTAAAGCTAGTAGAGGAGTAATTATAAGGAATGATAAAAGATGGATGATTTCTATTTATGCTAGTGGAATAGGAAGCCAGAGCAATAACTAGGCTAAATTAATGGCTCTCTTATGGGGGTTAAAATTGGCTATATCCCTAGGAATAAGGAGCTTGAGTATATAAGGAGACTCTAAAATGGTCATAGATGCAGTTAATAAAGCATCAAATGTGGGAATTAAGCTAAGAGATATCATTACAGATATTCAAATTCTTTTGCAGAAGTTCTCTGGAGTGGAGATTTCTCATATTTATAGAGAGGGAAATAGTGTTGCTAATGCCTGTGCCAATCTTTTTTAGCAATTTTCAAGTTGGAGGGTGTGGTGACAAGGTGTTCATATTCCATTAAACATTAGGGATATTATTCAAAAGGAGATGAATTGTCAAGGGTGAGGTGGATCTATGATAAGGATAGCTCTTGGAGGTGGTCTATGTGGAGGGGGCCATCATGGATCTCAGAACTTGATAACTTTTGTACTCTTTTGACTATCATTCCTGATTTATTGTATGAAGAGGTTAAGGTGCACATGCATCATTATGAAGATCAATGGGAAATGATTTCCAAGCATGGGAGTAGACAACATCATCTCTATAGGGCATTTCAAATAATGAGCCATCACATCTTCATTATGCATAAGTGGAAGCAAGGGTTAGCAACCATTTCAGAGCTGAAGACTAAATTTAGGAACTCAGTCTACAAATCCAAGATGGGAGGAGACCAAATTCAAACTGAACCAATCTCCTATTATGAATTCAAAGATAATCTTCTAGTTTGGCATTATTGTAAAGAAGGGGGTATCAGCCCATATCTGGAAAGGCTTAATGGTTTCGATGAAAACTTGTCTAAGTAATTTGTGAGATCTTAGTTAAATAGGCAGGTCATGGTTGGCAGAATCAATTTTGAAATCTCTAAAAAAGTGATTGTTATGGCCAAAAGAATGACCATGTAGGGGATAAAGCTTTAAAGGAAAACAAAAATTATGGATATTTCAAGCCATAAACTATTCCTAGGAGAGGGAGAAGAACTCATCCCTTATCAAGGAGGATTCAAGCATGCTAAACTACCTAAGCCATGGGACAGAGTGTGCTTCATTCTCATGAAGTACTTCATGCTCAAAGGTTGATTTACCAAGTTTTATAATTACCATCTTCCTCTGTTAAATCACTTTAGGTGTAGTGCTATTATTAGTTTTCCTTTTCACCTTCTCTCCTCTTTAGAACACTTTGTCCTTAGGGTGAGAGCAAAAATGTCTAAAAAGCTAGATATGAACCCTATTCCCCTACAATAGGGCCTCATTTTCTACTTATATAACTTTTAATAAGCCCTTGAGCCATCCAAGACTATCAGAATTGATAGTGGTGACATTCCTTCCAATCTGGTGTCTGGTGATGCTATTGATGAGTCCTATTTTTCCCCTGCTCCTACCAAAACAAAAGATGTTTCTTTCTCCACCCCAAAAGAGACCCTTGTTGACACCCCTAGCTCCTTTTCAAGTAAGAAGGGTAAGAAGAGGAAGGTTGATGAGGAGGAAGAGAATATTAGGGAGACCATGGAGGGGACCCACAAAAATTTGAGTAGGGCCATGAGGGGCCAAGGTGGTAAATCTTATAAATCTTCCAAAGTTAAAAAGGAAGACTTTTCCTCTAGATTTTATAGGTCAGGGTGGATTTCTGGTAAACCCACCCTAAAGGCCAAACTTATTAATTATTTAGAAAGTGCTTCAGAGGAAGCAACCCAGGAGGAAGAGTCTTAAGGAGCTGAAAATCCAAGAAATTTTTGAGGACACTAGAGGGAAGTAGGAGACTAGGGATTTTGAGGTTACTGAGGAGCATGGGAAACTAATGACAATAAAGGGAAAATGTATGTCAAGGAAGCTAGCAAGGAAATAGAGAATGAGACCAATTGGAAATCTTAAATTGGGGCCCTGAAGGATCGTATTCAAAAGCTGGAGCAGAATTTCACCAAGGGACTCTGGAATACAATTCTCCTGAACATGTCTATGCTGAAAGAAGTGGGTAATAATGGGCCTATTGACAATGCAGAGAATACTGAGAAACTTAATTATCTTCTCAAGTCAATGGTTATGTAAGGAGAGACCCCTCTAACTCTAGTCTTTTCATTTCTTATTTTTCTTGTTTTTGTGTTTGTTGGTTCTTGGCTAGTGCCATCGTCTCTCTGTAGGCATATTTTGTTTGATTGCCTTCTTGTCTTTTTTGCTCTATGAAGGATTCAACCCCTAGTTTGCCCACCTTACCTTATCAAAAATAATGAAATGAAACTAAACCACTCCTTCCTAAGTACTAGGGTGAGCTTAACATAATGAATAAAACTACAAATAAGATATAAAAATATATAACAATGTTATCTCCCTTTTCAAAATTAGAGTTCACTTATTGGCATAGAAGATGTTCTTACTTGACTTATGGCATTAGAGACTTTTATCAATACATTCTATATCTTGGTAGCATTTATCTAAGGCTAAACATAGCTTTGCTAGGCTTGGATTGACTTCGCATGAATCTTCTTGATACAAATTTAGAATTATAACATTACGTGATGGATTCTTGAACGCATTTCTACGAAAAAATGTTACACACAAAAGATTATTTGGGTAGAGTGAGGGAACTTCTATTTATAGGTCTCAAAACTAACTCCAACCCTAGATAGGTTAAGTTTAGTTCTAACTTTAGTTAAGTCTAAAATAGCCTAAGTTGATTTTAGGTTAACCTTGGGTTGGGTCAAAACAATTATGAAGGCTTGACAACTCATTTTAGATATTTATGAGCCATAAAAACTAATAGAAGATATTTATGAGGTTTTGGCTCACCTTTTATTGAATTTTAAGAATTAATAAAATAACTTATTATCTCCCTTGACTTTGACCTCATCTTTAATGAAAATTTCCTTTTTTATAAAATGTAATTCCCTAATTCAACTTGGAATTTTTACTTAAGCAAGTTAATTAAATTTTAATTTTTAATTAATCTTACTTAGTGTTTTTAGAATTTATGAATTATTTTAAATTTTTTGTGTATGCAATCATAAATGCATCATGTCTATAAATCAATCTTGGTTCAAAAAAGATAGAGCATACCTAAACTTCTAATTGAGAATACATTTGTTAAGCAGGAGCATGACCAATATGGGGATTTGTTAGACCTAATTATGGGATCACTTATCATAATACACTATGATAAGAATGGTTTCAAATCCTATAGTGTAACACAATCACGTAATAAACCTAAAATATTCCTAAGTTTGATATTTCACTAAATATAATAACAAGTAAAGTAAATTAATCTAGTTTACACCAAATCTTGTGGAAAAATCATGAGGGGTTAGTAAAGAAATCAAAATATGCATTGGATAATCTCAATTATGATAAGTATTAGTAAGACCCTAATACATGGAACATGAAGAGTAATATTATTTGAAGCCAATTATTTATGCTACTTCTATCTACTAAAGAGAGGAGCAAAGTTAGAAAATACTTACCTAAATGTGAACCTATCAAGACTCAATTTCTCCCTTAGTTAAAGAAGCTTCAAAATACATTGTTTTGGTTTGTAAGGATAACTAAGAAAGGCCAAATCATCCAAGACTTCTCCACAAGACTAGATTCTCTAAGTAGAAACCCTAGGATAAGACTCCTCAAGTAGAATGGTGGAAGAGCAGTTTATAAATAAGCATGAGTTAATAATAAATATTTATTACACATTTAAATAATTATGAAATGATCTTTTATTTATAGATATATATCACACTAAATCCTTTCGAATATGTTTGTTATATGGGGTCGACCCAGTTGACCCTATATGTTCTTGGGAGATAAATCACTAAGTCCTGAGATAGGATAGCCAAAGGGCTAATGAAACTCTCAAGTAAAAATACATAAAAATATTATAGGCTCAACTCAATCATCCCTATATATTAATCAAAGGCTAAAAATTGTATAGCTTTGGCCTAGTTGACCTAGTATAGTCAACTTATGAAAGGGGATCAAGGTGAGGAAAAGAAGGATGAAAAGAGGAAAAAGACTAGAGGAGTGTGAAATGGAGGAGTAATAGCTCAAGTAATTTTTTTAAGAGTTATTTGTATTGGTAATAATATGTAAAAAAATGGACAATAATCTTTTGAATCACCAAAGGTTTACCCACCCCTTTCTCGGTGCACCCCTTAAGGTATGCACTCAGAGAGATTGAGTCTCGATGGGTTTTTGTAAGATGTAAAGCATCAATATTTGATTTAAAAAAATTATGTGTATACATATTCCTCACTATAATATCATCACATGTCACTAATGTGTAATAGGGGATGGTGCTTTGAGAGAAAGAACACAGTAATACACAATGTTGATACTAAAAAAGATTGCAGTATTTTAAAGCAAAAATAGATAAAAGTAAATGACTAAAATGGAAAATAGCTAAAAATTAAATGTGGTGCTTACCTTGAATTAACTTTATCATTGAATGGTTGTCTATTTTGTTATTAGTTTTGATTGTGTAGGGTACAAATATTGCTTTTGGCAAACCCAAGAATACAAAATTAAAGAGCAAAAACAAATAAATGCAGGAAAGACAAGATAACTAGTGCTATGAGGATGGGATGTACTTTGTAATTTAGAAAGTTGGGGTGATAGATGATATGTTAGACCAAATTACCAAGTTAAATAATAAGAGTAAATTAGGTAACCAAAAATTCAAGGTTATTAAAGACTAAAAAACTCAATCAAGCTATCCTTAAGTAAGAAAGGCAAACTCAGCAAGTCAAACTAAGGATGCATGTCAAATAGGATGGTAATTATTCATAAATTTTAAAATAAGAAATAAAATGGTAAAACAACATTGACTAGTGAGTAGTAACAATCCTTATCTCACTCAACAATGGAAAAAGGTGTATAAAATGGAAAACAACATTGTTGAGTGAGAAGAAACAAGGCAACCTCACTCAACAATGGGAAAAGGGTATGAACTCAGGTGTCCATAATAGTAGAATGGTAAAAAAATCACAAACGGTAAAAGAAACATAAAAGAAGTGTATAAATTTAAATCATGGTGTAAATAATATAATCCATAGTTACACAAACATGTTTTACTCTAAGAATAGATAAAACTAAAACAAAGTAGTGATAACATGTTTTGAAGTGGTGAAGAAGAAGGAATTAAAGGAGGGAAAATAGATTTAGAATCATAATTTATCTATCAAGGGGCAAATTAAATGGGTGGATGGGATAATGAAGTAAAAACCAAGGTATAAGAACTCTTTATATATGTTAAGACACTTAAATTAGGCTTGTCAGAATAAGAGGACTTCCAACCATAAGGAAACTGAAGAACTTCTCTTAGATACAAAAGTCTTAGGTTAATAAATTAAGTATATATATATATCATCTAATAAATTCTATATGAATGAAACATAAAATAGACATACCTTCCCATAACATGTTCCCCATTCCTCAAGACCCCTTATAGAGCCATTAGTTTATTGCAAAGATTGGGTACTTACATGAGAAAGTAGGTAAAACCATAGAGTTTGTTAAATTCACCTATTCCAATATACTATCCTACTACACCCTAATGGACCTTGGATCTATGTGAGGTCAACTATGGAGTGTGAGCTTTGATTATACATAGGAGATGTGCTTGTAATCATGTCTTTTGGTATGATTTTGACTTTTGAGATTTGTATGTTTCCTTTTAAATATCATTGCCTTTTATTTCAAATGATTTGGATTTTAAATTTATTGATATATTTTTCATATTCCTCCTCCATACAGATTTTGAAAACCAAATATGGATGTTAAATATGACTTTCATTTGAATACTTAGGATAAGGTTGCTAAACGAGAGAACTTTAAAGAGCATGGGATCTAAGAGTCTCATAAATCTAGGTAAAATAAAAGTGTTATCTTGACTTCAACCTTGTTTTATCTAATGTGAAGTGAAAGGAAATGGTAAATCAAGAGGAATGACACATGAAACAATTTGAATTACTCCAAATTGCAAAAAATGTGACAAAGGGAAAAAAGGGATACAATGACAGTAAAGTGTGATTCCTTATCATAAGAATGAGTGAAATGGAGAAAAACATGTTAACATAGATTGTTTGTAAAAATTACATCTATCAAAATAAGTAAAAGTTAAATTTGAGACTAAAGATCAAGAACTTGTAACCATTAAAAAATTTATTCTAGAAAAGAATGAAAATATGGTAATTTTATGAAGAGGGTCAGGTCTTATCCATGGTCTTACACTACAATTGCATAAGAGATAAACCAACAAGGGTACCAACAAGTAAGTGAAAGATAAAATGAGGTAAGGAAAAATATGGTAGTTTTGTGAGAAGTATCAATTCCTATCCTCCGTCTAATGAATCAAATCATAAAATAAAAACCCAAGGGGTGTCAAAAAGAGAAAACATAATAAGATAAAGAAAATTATGGTACATCAAGAAACTAAAATACCAAAAGGGAGGACTAAAGTTTTATGAAAGGAAGGAACTTGTTGCAGAGGGAAAGACCCTTGTAAGTAACCTAAAAAAAGTGTTAGATAGAGGTAGATAGAAAGAATGAAAGAAGGGAAGGATCCTATAGTAATGGTTATATCAAGGATGAGCATGTGAGAGACAAGCCTAGGTGTATTTTAATATTTCTTGAAGTTAAATTAGTTTGGTATCATGCCAAGTAAAATAAGAGTGGGCATCACAAGATGCCCCAAAGGTTAAGGGTATATAGGGATGGTCATCATAAGATTCCCCCAAGTCTAAAATGATATGTGGGTGGGTATCACAAGATGCCCCAAATTATAGAGTAATGTTTGGATGGGCATCGTAAGATGCCCCAATAACTAAAAAGAGGAAGAAAAGATAGGAAAAAATAAGAAGCGAAGAGAACCCCATATAGTGTTTAAATAGATTCAAGGTTATCTAAGAATATTATGATAGGGGACATGATGCTTGAGAGAAATGAATAGAATTCTAAGAAAAAGAAATAGAGAACTGGATCGGCAAATAGAGAAAACAAAAAAAAGGTATAGAGTCTTCTAGGTTGACCTAGTAGAGAAAATAGGGTCTAAAATCTATACAGAGTCGATTGGGTCAATCTAGCCCAATAGACAAGAGTTTAAAATTATACAGAGTCAATAGGGTCGACCTAGTATAGTAAGTAGGGGAAAATAGACAATATAAAAATGAAATGATAAAATGATGGAAAATGTGAAATAAAACCTACAAGTGTTAGATTCACATTGGGTTCACTAGAATATATTATGAAGGTGAAGCTAAAGTGAATAAAATACTAAGAAGAAAGTGGGCACATGAAGATAATCCAACTAGTGGTGGGATAGGATTCACATTGGGTTCACTAGAATGTATGCAATTAGAAATGTATCATGTATATAAATCAATCTTGGTTCAAAGAAGATAGAGCATACCTAAACTTTTAATTGGGAATACATTTGTTAAGTGGGAGCATGACCAATATGGAGATCTACTAGACCCAATTAAGGGATCACTTATCACAATACACCATGCTAGGAAGGGTTCCAAATCCCATATTCTAACACAATCATGTAATAACCCTAAAATATTCCTAGGTTTGATATTTCACTAAATATAATAACAAGTAAAGTAAATTAATCTAGTTCACCCTAAATTTTGTGGCAAAATCATGAGGACTTAGTAAAGAAATCAAAAAATGTATTAGAGAATATCAATTATGCTAAGTATGATTAAGACCCTAATACATGGAATACGAAGAGTAATATTATTCGAAGCCAATTACTTATGTTACTTTCATCAAATAAAGACAGGAGCAAATTTAGAGAATACTTACTTGAATGTGAACCTATCAAGACTCAATCTCTCCCTTGGCCAAAGGGGCTTCACAAGAGGTTATTATGGTTTATAAGGATAACTAAGAAAGGCCAAAGCATCCAAGACTTCTCCATAAGACTAGATTTTCCATGTAAAAGCCCTAAGATAAGACTCCTCAAGTAGAATGGTGGAAGAGAAGATTGTAAACAAGCACGAGCGAATAATAACTCTTTATTACATATTGAAATAATAATGAAATTATCTTATATTTATAGGTAGATCTCACCCTAAATCCTTTTAAATATGTCATCCCAATCGACCCTATATGTTTTCAGGAGATAAATCATTAAGTCCCAAGCTAGGTCGACTAAAAGGGCTAAAAAAAATCTCAAGTGAAAATACCCAAAAATAGTACAAGGTCAACCTAGTCAACCCAATATAGTAATCAAATGCTAAAAACTATACATAGTTGACCTAGTACAATCAACTAGTGAAAGCGAATCAAGGTGAGAAAAAGAAGGATGGAAAGAGGAAAAAGACTAGAAGATTGTGCAAGGTAGGATTAATAGTTTAGGGAATGGTTTTAAGAGCTGGTTGGATTGGTAATAATGTGGAAAAAAGGGATAAAAATTCTATGAAATACTAAAGTTCTACCCACCCCTTTCTCGATGCACCCCTTGGGTATGCACTCAGAGATATTGAGTCTTAATGGGTTCATACAAGATGTAAAGAATTATTATTTGATAAAAGTTTAAAATATTATGTGTATACATTTTGTAGTAATACACCCACATGCTAAAAATGTCAAATTACTAGGTCATAATTTGAGTAGGAATGAATCTAAGCTATGTTATCAATTCATATAGGGTAATATCTGAAATAAGTAAGCCTCAACATACTTCTAGGTAATTAAATCCCTTATGTAGATGAATTTGAGAAATCTAAGTGATTTTTAGGCTTAAATTGTGTCATTTAATAGAAATTGATCTGAATCTTAGTTTAGACATGAACATGGAAAAAAATGAATGTCTACAATAACATGATCTTGGTTGCATTTCAATCACCAAAAAATTACTCAAGTGGGACTCATGTAAATACAATATGTGTTATACACACCCATGTATGTATTTATTTTCCTTTAACTATCAATTTCATTACTATATTAAATGGGGGGAAATGTAAACACTAAATCTTAATTATATATCACCTTAGTCTTGTATATTTGGAAATTACTTCTCATGGTTGTATCCTTTATTTATAATACCTTCTTTTTGATGAAAGGTTTGTATCCACTATCTCTTGTGTTTATTACTTATCTCTTAGTCTGACTATATGTTATTCTAATGACCAGGCCTTTTACACTTCTCAAAATTCTATAAATTTGCTTATTATCATCCTCTAAAAGTTTGGCCTTGTAACTTATTGGTTTTATGCACACCATGGAACTTTACATGGTAGACTCTAATGTCTTAAGATTAGGGAAATAAATTCACTCCAAAGCATGAAGTGTGGGAAAATGGATTTTGTAAACAACTTGTTGTTGGAATAGATATGAGAAAAGTAATTTATTTACCATAAATGGTTCAATTATAGATGAGCCTAAATATACTTTATAAGGGTGGATATGTGAAGGATATAACCTAAGGTGGGTCTAACCAAAAAAAACTCAAAAGGAGTGAAAATTAAGGTAGAAAATAAGGCTTGTGTACCAAATAAGATGAAACCTTTCTATGTTGGTTCTTAAACTAGAGGTTGGACAAGTGATCAGGAACCAATGTTTATTACAAGATATTATAATCACACAAATAAATAAATCATATTTTATATTTCAAAAAACTAAGAATATAATAAATTTGAGCATATATAATCAAATGTTGTTGCATTTTTAATATTTTGTTAGCACATCTACAAGGGGAGATTATGATTAATACATAAAAGACATTTAACTTAGAAATAAATTAATATCAATAATTATATTAAAAATAAAACTCATGCACAACCAAGATATGAAGATACCATAATGATAGAACTTCTTACAAGATTCACATGTTTGGAGAAGTAGAATTATACTTCAAAAATAATAGTAGAATAATCTATAGAATTTCCTATTAATCTTAATAGCCAAAATTCTCCTCTTTTTGGGATAGGGAGGATAAAAATATATATATGTTTGGGGATGAGAAGGCCTCATACTCCAAGTGAAGTCTAAATTCACATCTCTAAAAATAACACTATGTGCCAAAACAATGCAAAGCATGCATGTACAAAGTGTTTACCCAGAATATAATTCCTAGACTAAAAATACAATATTTATATATACAAAAAATAAATTAAGATCCAATGTTCCAAATTAGCTAAAACATCCAAACACATATTTATATTTATAAGGGTGCTTATGTGGCACCACCAAAAGGTGAATATAGTTGAGTGATAAGTGTTGAAACTAAAGTGGACACTATAGTTCCTTGAGGAATCAAAATTGGCCCACCTAGAGTATGCATGAATGCATACCTAAGAAATTGGGAAGTTTGTGTCGATGTGGAAACACTAATAGTTTACTAAGTTCTTAACAATAACCTTAAACCTCCTTATTTAGCCTTGATTTCCTTGAATAATTCATGTGTTGATTCAAACTCTTTGTTAATAACATAAAAATTGAGCAAGGAATGTTTAAATATTCTAATAGATTCAACCATCAGCCTTGTATGTTCTACTTCCAATCTCTTGAACTTAGCTCCAAAGGCCTCTACCTTTTTCACTCTATCCTTGGAAAAACTTATTAGCTTCAAAATATCATCATTAGTTTTTTACATTATTCTTTCAAATTTATCCTTAATGCTATTTGTAACTACTTTAAGGAGTGTTTCAAATTTATCCTATTAACTAACTCTCTAGTAGAGGTTATCACATCAATGACCCTCATATCCTTCAACATTTTCAAGGCCTCATTCTCATGATTCACAAAATGTCCCATTAGATCCTTCATCTATACATGCCAATTAAGGGTACCATCACATTTTGTAATTACATAGCTCATGGCCCATGTTGCATCTTGGTTGGACATTATATTCAAGTAGTTGAATGCACTTATCCTAGAACACCAAACCAAAACTGTGAGCCTTTTCTCATATTATTTTAACTAGTGCCATAGTTTTACACCTTTGTCCTTTTATATTGGCTCCATTATCTATAAATTCTAATATTATTGATGTACAACCTAGTGGATGCACTCTATACATTGTCAATAATTTCCTAAGCGGCATGTATAATCTATCTCTGTAGTAATTTATGTTGTGCCTCCTCCTTGATTTTTTATATTTATTTTATTGCTTCTCTAGCTAAATCAAAAGAAGTAAAAAAACTTATATGTACTCAGCTGGATCATTGGGATTCCTTTTAGAATTATTATCCAAGGGAATTAGGTTTTCCCTTTGTTCAAACTCAATTTATTCCCTTGTATATATTTATGTTGTGCCTTCCTTGATTTTGTATATTTCTTTCATTGCTTCTCCAACTAAATCTAAAAAAGTACAAAAAACTTATGTGTACTAAGTCGGATCATTGGGATTCCTTTTAGATTTATTATTCAAGGGGATTAGGTTTTCGCTTTGTTCAAATTCAATTTATTCCCTGTGTGTGTGTGTGTGTGTGTGTGTGTGTGTGTGTGTGTGTGTGTGTGTGTGTGTGTGTGTGTGTGTGTGTGTGTGTGTGTGTGTGTGTGTGTGTATTCACTACCTTCCTCTTCCTCATCCTTTGAATGGTGCTACTTTATTTATCAAATCAATTAGAGATTGTAAGTAATTCAATGATGACCAGATTTTATCTCTCATCCCATTTTCCTTGCATCTCTTTAACCTATTAGGGAACAATAAGTTCCCCCTCTTCTTCTATAAGACTTGGGTATTTAGAGGTATAGGGTGTAGGATTTAACGGAGGAGAATTTATTGTGGGAGGTGATAATGAATCACTTATTTGAATTGGAAATGTAATGGTAGATAAACAATTTTATCCCATGGTGAGGATTCTCTCTATGGGGTGACCTCAACCACATATTTAGTGAATCCTAGTGTTTATTAAACTACATGGTGACTAAATATATAGGCAAGTATTTTTTCAGGGGTATATCCAATTGAGCTAAAGGTCTTTGGGGAACTAGTGGCTTTCTAAGATTAAAAATGGAGATTGAAACTAGATTCTCAAAATAGATCCTTTTCTTTGGAGCCTTTAATTTTTTTGATGTTGAAATAATGGAAAATTTGACTAAACTAGATAATCATGGCCCTAGAATTGTTTAATGTAAATATATAACTTGATTATATATAATAGTGAAAAAATAAACAAGATAAGAAACTACCTTATTTATATTTTTCCTATGTTCTTCATTGAAGACTTGCTAGTATATGGCTCTAACTAGAGTTTATTCCTATTATAAACTTCCTAGGATCAATGTTTGGACCTTTTCTAATTCTACCTCTTCATTATTTAGAACTCTCTCCTTACCTAATTTAGGATCTTATCCCTTCATCATTTCTATATATTTTTCCTCTTCATCTTCCCAATACTCCACTACGGATATCAAATGTCGATGCTCCTCTTCTTCTACCTTCTCCTCATTAAAGGATTATTTTGTAGTAAATAAAACAAATATTAAACTTTTATCTAATTATTTAGATTTAGAAGAGGCTATAAGGAATTTGGATCTCCTTTAGTAAGTGTTTATAGGAGAAATAAGAAGTGAGGGAGATGATGAAATAACTAAAGGAGCCATAGTAGTATAAACTAATACTACTGGTGGTGGTGAAGGAATGGGGAGTGGAATATTAGTAGTGGAAAGAAGTGTGGATGGGAAGGAAACTAATATGGTAAGAATTATTTGAGAGGAGGTACCCTCACTAGTGTTAATGGATGGAGGTGTAGTTACTTGAGATGTTAGTGGAGAAGAAGGAGAAGATGAAATAAATAATAAATCAGATTAAAAAAACTCTAGGAGACTTACTTGAGTGATTGTTGTAAGTGGAAGAAAAGGTGACATATAAAACATTCTCTTCTATCAATATGGAGGAGGTGTAGTCTTCTCAATTATAGTGGTTGTGCCTAAAATTTTAGTATCATCTAGTGGATGTGTGGAGACTAGCTTGGGACTATGGAGATCTCTAAGAATTTATTTTCTTATTTGGGGGTTTTCTTCCCTTTTATTGATGGACTCTCCCTCTTATAAATTTATCTCTTCTGTTATAGGAGAGGAAGGTTGATCCTATTCTATTGAGTCATAAATCTAAGATAGAGGCCACTAATGACTCCAAGAATTTTGTGCCTACTCCACCATTTTTTATTAGTTATTTGGTATTGTTTAGGTCATATTGAATATATTTTGTAACTATCATAGACATTTGTTTATTCTTCATATGTGTCCACACCCCTGAATCATCTGATGCATTAATGAATATACATCATTTTGATTCTCTTAGTGATCATATGTGATGGTTAACTCTTTCTTCTTCTTAAAGAGTTGGAGATAGTTGTTGATTATTTTTGTCGGGGTCCCATTCCTTGAATTGGGCCACCATTATATTTTAATGGGATCTTACCTTTCCAACCTATTTAGAATAGGATCTTACCATGAACTATAGCTTCCCAATAATTAGAGGATTATTGAAGTAATAGGACTAATATTTGAGTCCAAGATACTCATCTATGTTGTTATATACTTGATGTTCCCTCTTATTTTTTGAGTTTATTTTGGATATGTTATGGTAATAACAAAGGAGATTCTCTAGTTCCTTTAATCTTGATAATTTTGCAATTAGGATCATACCAATAATCATCCAATTTACCTATGCTTCTTCTCAAGTTATTAGATAACCTTGGAATCTGAGTTCCATTAATGTCCATGTATACTTTAGGATAGTGGTATAATCCATTTTTTCACCCTTGGATAAGGTTTTTTAGACCTCTCCAAATTTGGTTAAACATGGGATTACCCTTAGACCTGTGGGGCTGCAATCCCAAGGTAAATCTAATGTTAAAAATGTTATGAAGGTTTTCAATAATGAGAATATTATTTTTTAATTAGATGGATATGTTATAATACCAATGGAGGTCTCCAAAAACATCTAAAATTCAATTTTTATAGTTGAACTCACATAATTAGTAGACTATCTCTTACAGTATTATGATTGTAAGTGGAAGTAGAAAATACAGAGGTTGTGTTTTATTAGAAGTATATATATTTTAAAATAAATGAAAAGGAATAAATAAATTACTTTGAACACTAATACACCATGCTGCAATTGATATGGGCCTAAGCATAGAAACTCTTAAAAATCATAGTCAAAATTGCCCTTAAAATGACACCTACAGTCAAGATGAAAATTTTGTCTTAACAAAGGTGATTGATGAGATTATGAGTTGAATATAAATATAATGAAAGGTATAATAACATAAATAAAGGCATGATAGAGTTATTTCATAGTATATTAATGATAAATGACAATCCAAGACTACATAGTCAAATTACCTAATTGTACCCTAAAACTGTGTGTATGAATAGTGAGGTGCAATGTTGGGAAATGTGTTTTAAGGATACCTTAGGGACATTAAATTAACTAAGGGAAATTATCTCCATAAGGAATAACTAATATAAACAACATGACCTATGTTGAATCTAAACTTAGACTACACACTTAGAATTCTATGTTGATACCTATAGTCAAGATGAGGAAGAATAGAATGTTTAAACAAAGATGTCCATGAGTTTAGATTATTAAAACATTGGAGTTATTTTAAAAATAATTAAAAGTGGGATATAACATTGGGTAACTCAGAAAGATAAATAAGTTCATGAAATCCTTAACTACATGTTTAAATAGGTAGATAAACACCTAAAGCCAACCTAGTTGAGATCTTATCTTGATAGAGGATGATGATGAAAGAACAAGAGGTTCTCAGGGAGATTTGAATGAGGTTTTGGGTATATAAATATCATAAAATATTTTATTATGTTCATTATTGAAATAAATACTTCTAAAAACCCTAAACTGGTAGTCACATTGCTAAATGCATATGTATAAGTAGATAGACCTATAGGTATATTTAGACACTTAAATGCCTCTCCAAAGTTTGAGACAATGGTTTATGAGAATGTTGAATGAAATAAAGGAATTAAATATTTCAAGGATTAAGACCAAAAGAGTTTTGAATATATTAAAAAACCAAAATAGGGGTCTTTCTAATCATGCAAACATAGTCTTTCCTTGGTTCACAAGATAAATTTTGTTTTTTGGAGATGGTTTAGGGTATACATAGTGATTGAGCTATACCAAGGCATGGGAGTGTGATTTTTCAATTATATCACTCTAATATATCTTCAAGCTTAGGATTAATAGTGAAACAGCCTAACATGCCATGTTCTACCCCTACATAGGCCTAATTACATTGGCAAACTTACATAGTCAGTCCTAAGAAGAGGTAAGTGAAGTGAGTTGAGTTGAGACTTGGACCCTAAGGGGAATGTGAAAAAACTATAACAAAATTCCATTAAGTCACATTCATCTGATAGTGAATGAAAAAGGAGAATATATTGAATAATGGTATGAGTATCAACTTGACCTAAGAACCTTAAACATAGGCTAGTGTCATAAACAAAGAGTTTGGTGAATGATTGTGATCATAAAACCATTAGGATAAGTCAAGAGGAACCTCAAAAACCTTTTGAGGTCATTATAGACCAAAAACAATCTATAAGAACCACCTATAGACTAAAATTATCTCTTAAACCTCATAGAACACTTATTTCCAACCAAGAGACAATATTACTTTACTTGGTATGGTCATGAGGATATTCATGGGACCCTGATCTCTAGGGGAAGTTATCCACCCTAATTTACTTACTTTTTTTGAAATTGGTTATAGGATTAATACGTCCAACTTTATGAATCATCACTAAGAGTTCAAAGTACTTTTATGTGGCCTAAGAGAGCCATACATCCTAGTGACACATATGTGAAGATTTATTTCTCTAGATGAATCAAATAAACTTAAAAAACACCCATAAATTTTTATATAATACAAGTGTCTCACCCACATGTACTTGAGTTGTATAGATTTCCATAAATGCACTATTTTGTGTGTTTTCAGTGTTTTATAGGGATTTTGGAGATATGGACACTTTTCAATAATTTAAAGAGATACCTTGAGACTTATTTCATATTCTAAAATCAACAAATTTTCTTAGTAACCCCTAAAAGTGACCAAATAAACTCTATTTTGCAAGGTAGTCCAAACAGGGTTGTGAAGGGCTTATTTTTTACCATTTCATGGTTTGGCTATAAGCACAATGTTACAAAATCCCAAAATTCACATGGAGTTTTTTTTTGACATGGATAAATTGAATTACACACTTCCATAGGTTTCATAAGTGAAGGAGGAATTTAGAGCCAAAATCCACTTTCTAGGCTTAGAGGCCTAATTGGTGGAAGAGATAGGTAGGAACCGTAGACTTCCACTTAGATTCAACTCATGAAATTTTGTATATAACTATAATGATATATAATGTCCTATAATATTCATTTTTTTATCAATTTCATTCATATAACTCCCACATAAGGAGATTTATAGTAAATAAAGGATACAAGGAATGAAACTTAATTGGGGATTTTGGTAGAGAGTGACCTATTGGGGCTAATTTGAGGCCTCAAAATGGAATTTTTTAGGTATGATATGAGTCCAATAGGACATAAATTAATTTTGGGTGAGATGGATTAATTGAAACTAAGTTTTGATGCTTGTGTGCAAAATAGGCATAAAGAGATGAAGAGCCTTTTAGACACCTTGCAAGAAAAGGAGGTGATGTGTCAAAGACAACCTATTGGGGTCAACTGAGAGGTTTCAAGAGTAGATAAAATTTTTTAGGAGAAAATGATCTGACCATCAATAAGGCCACTTGTCCTTCAACATGTCAATAAGAAATAGAGTTTCATGAAGCTATTCAAGGAGTCAAGCATGCATTTCAACCTCCCATGCCACTTGGAGAGCTAGAACATATGAAGATGAGAAAAATATGGCATCTTATACATATTGAATCTATTCCCTAACACATATTATTATTTTAAATTACATGACACTTATATATTTTCTCTCTCTTGCACACTTTTTTTTCTCATACTCGTGCTATATATTGAGCCACTTTGGCTTGGAAATGTATCTTACCCTTAGGTATGTCAAACCCCCACTCATTTTTTCTAACTTTCATCAATAAAACTGATGTTTTACCTCATTCTATGACTACATGTAGTGATAAATCTCTAAATGGTTGGTCTTGTCAAGTGTAAATGTATATCACCTTGTTTGTATCCTATTTATCTTACCTTATGTGGTTGTTTCTCTATTTCAGGTTGTAGTTGGTGTCATTAGGGGTCTCTTATGGGTTTTAATTAGAATTATCATTCCCTCTTAGCCTTAAAATTCCTTACCCTTATATAAATCATTGATGCAATAGGTTCATTCTAGGATGTGTGTATATTCATGTTGTCTTGTATCTATTAGTGTATTGTGTAATGTGTGGTAGTGGTCAACAAAGTTTGGTGCATCACTACTATAGTTAGGTTTATTTTAGTTTTTTCTTCCCTTTTCCAAGAAATCAAGTATTATTAATCCTACGTGATTCATCAAAGGTAGTTATCCCTTTAATATATAGAGGTTTATCCCTATTATAGACAACCCACACATCTATGGGTAATCCCATGTTTAACCAAATTTGGAGAGGTATGAACAACCTTCTTCAAGGATGAAAAATTTGGTTATAATAGGTATACTTCCTAAAAACTATTTATGATTTCATTTTTGAATCTATAAACAAACATAAAAAAGTAGTATTCATAGATCCAATTATCCACATACTTTATTAACAGTTGTCACAGTTTTCCATCTATTCTGTGAATTGTGCCAAGGACTAAATTAAATCCCATAAACTATCCTCTTTTTAGTTTTGAACATCTAAGTCTTTATTCTAACACTTATAATTTCTCCTAGGGTAACAATCTTGCCTAAATTCAATAGAATGTCTAGTAATGGGACTCACTCCACTTGTACATAAGAAATGCTATGAAAACCATATAGTTTGTTTAAAAGGGTTGTTGATGTGGCTTTTATACACACCATAGCCTTAATGAGGTAGCCTCTAACATCTTAGTATCTCAATAGATATAAAATACACTCTAGGGAATGAGTTTCAGGTATGCGATCTGTTACAATCTATTGATGGAAAAGTGAGTAGGGCATGTAGGTTATTGACAAGGTTTTTGGATAGAGGTATGGTTCTTAATAAGGGTAATGAATCTCTATGTGAGTTGTATGGGTAGATGGTTATTAATATATATTTGGTAGATCTCAAAATAAACTCAAAAAAAGGAGGGAAGGGTAAGGTAGAAAAGAAAGCTTCTATGGTTTTTAAGAACTACTTCCCTAGTTTTTCTCTAAAAGGACAAGTGCTCTCAAAACCTATACTTATTACTAGTAGTAATTTTACACACATAGTCAGACATGGCCAAGAAGTTTATGGAAATAATGATGTAATAAATTCACAAGCATCATACAAAGGTTATTCTTTTTAGGGTAGTTTTTGTACACCCTTAATCAAGAGATTATGGCTTAGGTTAATGAAGTATCTAAGGTAGTTATTGCACATGCATAAAAAACTACATCTAAGAAAGCACTCATGCACAATCAAAATTATTAATCAATTTGAACTTGACTATCTTAACCAATATATTTACCAATCTTACAATAGGTGTTTCACATCTACATATCATTACATCAATCAAAATAATCAATAATCCATTCATAGCTTTTGTACACTAAAGATTATTTAAAAATATAACTAAATAAAGTAACAAATAATTACATATAAATTAGAAATAAAATACAAAAACACATTTGTTGCTAATCAAAATTGATGTTGCTCCTGTATTCAAAAATTCTCTGACAAAAATCCAAGTTGGATTACAATTGTTTATATAGACTTCAGGAAGGGGTCATCTCATCCTCCAAGTTCATGCAAGGTCATTAGATGTGATAATTAGAATATGTAGTTCTAATTATGTTCTAAAATTGTATAAGAGTTTAATTATATTTATCAGTCTTAATTATCCTCTGCCAAAGATATGCAACATGTGCATGTGTAAAAACATAGAGGCAATTCTTTTACAATTATAGTTCAAACTATATGTAAACTTTAGAATATGTGCCATTTACCAAAATTGTACATGCTCTTTTTATAAGTAATTAGAATGACCTATTAATATTTTAGATTAACTACGTTCAAATGGAACTTTGACATATGCATGAAGGACCAAAATCACTTTACCAATGTTTTAGAACTAGTGGCACTAATGTTAGTCATGACTAATCTGAATTATGTATTGTATGCTCACTCGTGTCTCTTATATAATTTGGATCTTCACTTTAATATTTTTCATTCATATTAAGACATGCATGCTCATACTCTAGCTTAATTATGAGACCCAATGTTTATTGATAGATATAGCTCAAGTGTCCAAATATCTAAGTATTCTACCCATAATGCCTTGCTAGCTTTCAAAATGTGACACATGTCAACACTTGATTAGGTCCAAGATATTTAAAAAGTCCATTTAGGACTCAAACCATTGACCATTTACATGATGAGATGTAAACATTATTAGTGTAGGTTTTTATTTTTCCCTATTTATTAATTAAGAAAATTCTATTTCTTGTGCATACATGGAGTTTTCCTACATTTGTGGGATAGGCTAGCTTATGTGGAGGTGTGTGTCATAGATGTGTCATAGGTGTCATAAGAATGTCATAAGTAACTCCCTTGATGGGAGTTACTTCTCTATTCTTAGCACCTTGTCACCACCTTTCATGGAGGAGTTACAGTCTATTCTTGGGGTGCCTTGTCCAACTTTTATGGAGGAGTTAGTTACGTACTCTCTTATTTTTAGTCCTCACTTTGGCCATCTCATGTTAATTAGATTTTGGTTTTCTCCATTTTATCTTGTGTAATTTATCTTATTGTGTTAATTTCAAATTGATTTAGCATCTATGTGGTGTGCACTTGCTTTAACTCATGTGATCACGTCTCCATTGCACTCGCATTATCAAAATTCTGGCAACAACTCCGATATGGTATCAGAGCAAGAACGGTAATCATGTGTCTAGTTATGCTTTTAGTTCATTTTGAAATCAAGAGGAGTGGAGTTCTCTTTGTTTTTTAATTTTTTATATTTGATCTAAAATAAAATATATATATCATTTCTAGTTAGTTTCCTTGGGAATCCTTGGCCTTTGGGTGTCTTGACTGTCTTCACTTTAGGGGCTGGTTTAGCAGTTAGCTTGGGCACCATTGTTGAGCACTCAGCAACAAAGGAAGGAGCAGCACTCAACAACAAGGGAGGCATACCACTCAGCAAGCTTCTACACTCCAAGAGCTCAGCCTGCAAACCCACGCACTTCTGGTCAGCAGTCCTTCCAACTTTGCACCACACTCCTTTTAGCTAGGTGCCTTCAATTCCAATAGTAGAATTCTATCATTCCAGCATGCCAAGCAGCAATAAGGCACCTTCACTTCTGCCACACCATCAACTATATGGTGCCCAAAATAAGTCTATTTTTTTTGAGAATATGGCACATTTTTCTTGTATTCTTTTGCCCAGACCTATTGTGCATTGAAGTTAGCAAATTTCATCTTCTTTTCTTGCCCATCAAGGTGCCAAGAAGGCCGTACGGTGTCCAACAAGTCTGCACATTTATTTTTTTGTCTTTTCTGAGTTAAAATTCTAGACTGTGCTATTTTTGGTGCCCCTTCCTTACTTGGCATCCTATGTGGCACCCCTTGGACACGTGGCATCCATTATTCTATATACGCTTCATTTTTTAAAGTTAAAATTGACTTGATAAAACAAAAATCAGTCAATTTGACTGAATATTCAATTTTATAGATAGTTTTATAATTTGGGGGTTTTCATTTTAAACTTGTATCTTCGCCTGTCGAAGACGAAGGGTGAGGCTCGAGTTGGTGGAAGGCTAATTACCCCTCACATAAATCTCCTTTAGATTCCTCATTCCATGATAAATCTAATGAGTGGTTAGAAGGCCACTTTCTCTCTCAAAATAGGCATTTTAAAAATGTTTTAGTGTTTTATTTGCAAAAACACTAGTTTACGATAAAATTGAACCTTTAATATCTTGAAAATGGTAGCTCAAATTTGGGTTCCATTTTCTACAAAAGTGTTTTTAATTCAATTATCCATAATTTAGGCTTGTTATTTGTCAAAAATACACTAGTTTATAAAGTGCCAACAAGACGCATTTTCAGCTGAGTCTGACGTCCTATTTGCTTTAGTCTTGCACTAATTGCTCTAAGACATATTCTCAGCTAAGTCTAACATATTTTGAGTGTGCACTTACATATTTGGGGGGGTCTCAATATTTTAGGGGGGTTTGATTGCTTTTCACAACTTGCAAATATTTGCTTTCATTCTCCTTTCTGCATAAATTCACAACTTGCAATCAACACAACTTCACCTAAATTCAGCTAAAAATGGATTATTTTCAAATTAAACCCCTAACACCCTTAAAATAAGATGAATGGAAGGTTAAAATGTCAATCATTCTTAGAAGTAAAGGGTTGTATAGGATCACCATGGGTATTGAAGTAGAACCCAACACTGATGCTGAAAAGGTCAAGTGGTACAATCGTAGTGATGAAGCCTATGGATTACTAATTTTTTATGTGTCTCCAAAACTTCTCTTTCATTTATAATCCTCCTAGACTCCTAATGACATATGGGACACCTTAGGAAATTTATTTGGGAAGCTTGATGAGATGAGAGGTCATGAGCTTGAAAATGAACTCATAAGTCTAAGTCCTAACAACTTTGACACCCTACAGGACTTCTTCACTAAGTTTAAGGCCCTTTGATTGCAATTGAAATAATGTGGGATAGAGAAGAAAGATGATCAACTCATACTTTCTATTCTTGCAAAGTTAGGTCTAAGCTATTTAGTCTTTGTCTCCGCTTTCCATGCCACAAAAAGTGCCCTTGGCACTACATGGAAAATGCCTTCTTTGGATTCATTCATTGCCGACTTGACTAGGGAGCAAGATAAGCTAATTCAAATGGGTACAATGAAGTCTACTCAACCCCAAGCTTTGATAGCTAGAACTGGTAAAGATAAGACTTCAACAAAGGAGAAGAAGAAAAAGAACAAGGACCAGGAGAAGAAGAAATAAAACACCAATCCTGCCAAAAACAACATTGAGACTTCCTCTTCTAATGCTAAGCCTAAAAAGGATAAGGTTAAGTGTGCCTATTGTAAAAAGATAGGGCATGATGAACACAAATTTATGAATAAACAAATAGATCACCTAACTCATCTTTTAGAGAAGAACAACATAGGTGTTTCTGAGTCTATCAAGCAGAATTCATCTACCCAAGATTCTACCAAGGCAAAAGGCAAGGGTAAGGAGAAAGAAAAGGGCAAGGCCCTTGTAGCTATAGTAGCTTCCACATCTTCATGGGTCATTAACTCAGGTGCTTCTCTCCACATGGGCTCTTCACTAGTTGAGTTTTCATCTTTAGAGCCTTGTAGCATGACTTTAATTAGTTTGGGTGATGACACATCAGTTTCCATTATAGGGAGAGGGTCAGTTGAAATGGAAGGAGGAACATTCAATAATGTTCTAATTGTTCCTTCTCTTTCAACCAATCTCCTATTCGTGTAACAAATCACTCACATTGGTTGGGGTATGAGAGTTGAGTTTTCACCAGATTTAGTGGCTATCAGGGAGTTGCATAGTGATACTATAGTGGTAGTGGGTAGGGAAGATCACCAAGCCAAGTTATACACCTTATCACACTTTGCATCAAATTCTTCTCCAACAGCATTGCTGACTCATTCAGATAGAGTTATCAAATTGTGGCATGAGCGGTTTGGCCACCTTAACTACCACTACCTTGAGCAAGTATGCAAACATGACATGGTCATTGGCTTGCCTCGTGTCTAATTCTCAAAAGAATTTTGTGAGGGGTGCTCCCTTGGGAAGCATCTCAAAGCAAAAGTTGATAAAGGCAAAGCTTGGAGGGCTTCATAACCTTTGGATTTAGTCCACAGTGATGTATCGGTAGCCTTTCCCAAACCATCTTTCACAAGGGCCAAGTACATCCTCACTTTCATTGATGATTTATCTAGGTACACTTGGATATATTTTCTCAAATAAAAGTCTGAAGTGTTTGAGAATTTTCTAGACTTCAAGGCTCTTGTTGAGAAATAGAGTGAGAAATCCATCAAGATTCTTCAAACTGATAATGGAGAGGAGTATGTCAGCATCAAGTTTGAGTAGTTTTGCACATAGAGGGGATTGATTTGTAGCACATAGTCACTTATAGTCCTTCACAAAATGGGGTTATAGAATGTAAGAATAGGTTCTTGAAAGAGATGGGTAGTTGTATGATTCACTCTGAATCCTTAGCACCAGAGTACTAGGCCAAAGTCATCAATTATGATTGCTACATTCAAAATAAGGTTCCTCACAAAGCTTTGAAAGGGATAACACCCTTTGAAGCTTGGCATAAAAGGAAACCTGATGTTGAGCACCTCATGGTTTTTAGATCCCCAACCATGGCCCGCATTCTAAAGGAGAAATGCAAAGCTATGGAATGATAGTCTAAGCCTTGCATCTTTTTAGGATATTCGGATGGTATTAAGCGATATCCCCTTCTATATCCTATCACTCATGAGTTTTTCATCGAGAGAAGTGTCCATTTTTAGGAGAGTCCTAGAGACTCAACACTTGGCACTTCTTCTCCCTCATCAAATCTACTTCTTCATGATGATTCCTCATTAGATTTAGATCAGCCACAATAGGTTCTTAAGCTAGAGACATCTTCTTCTTCTTTAAGTTTAGATGGCGAGGACAATGATGTAAAGTCATCCACCTCTAGTCAATTATAGGATGAGGAGATAGCACCTGACTCACCCACTTTTAGGCCACTTTGGGCCAAACAAACACTTGAGAGTGCTGGCACTTGGGTAGGAGATCCTATAGATGACAAGCATATTAGGGGGGATTTTAAGAGAGATCCACATGCCTTCTTTGCTACAGTTTTAGATCCATAAAATTTTTGAGAGGCATCGGGGGTACTTGAGTGGGATAATGCTATGGAGGAAGAATATTCTTCCTTAATCAAAAATCACACTTGGGATTTGACTTCACTTCCTAAGGGAAGAAAGATGATTCAATTAGGTGGATATATCAGACCAAGTTTGTAGTAGATGGGTCAATTGATAATTATAAGGTGTGACTGGTCACCAAGAGTTTCTCACAAGTGGTAGGCATTGACTACTCAGAGACCTTTGCACCCATTGCAAAGATGACTTCTACCTGACTCACCTTGGCTATTGCCACAACACATGGTTGGGATGTGCATCAAATGGATGTGAAGAGTGTCTTTCTTCATGGAGACCTAGAGGAGGAGATCTACATGGAGCAACAACCAAGATTTATTTAGGATTCTTCCTTAGTATGTAGACTTAAGAAATCTATCTATGGCCTCAAACAGGCCCCTCGGGCTTGGTATGCCAAGATGGATTCCTTCCTTCTCACAGCGTGTTTCACTAGGTGTCATTTTGATCCCAATGTCTACTTCTTATGGTAGGATGATTCACTCTTGATTTGGTTCTATATGTTGATGACCTTTTAATCACTGGGAGTTCTTCATCAGCTATTGCAGTAGTGAAGGCATCTCTTTAGGATATATTTTACATGATAGACTTGGGTTTGTTGCACTACTTCCTTGGCATCAAGATCTCACAATCAGATTTAGATATTTCTCTTACATAGCCTAAGTATGCTCTTCACTTATTGGCTCAGTTTCACATAGCTGATTGCAAGCCATCTCTGATTCCCTTTCTATCAGGAGTTAAGCTTGAGGCTGATTGTTCTTCTCCATTAGTTGATGCCACTCCATATCAACAACTTGTTTGTAGTCTCATCTACTTAACTCACACTAGGCCTGACATATCATATACAGTGGGACTTGTCTCTAGATTCATGCAGGAAGCTCATGAGCTGCATTGGAAAGTAGCTAAGAGGATCTTGCATTACATACAGGGCTCACATAGATACAGGATTCATTATAGATTTGGCATAGAGGTTGACTTTGTTAGATATACATATTTAGACTGGGTTGGTGATTCACAGACTCACAAGTCCACTTTTGGTTACAATTTCTCTCTAGGTTCTGGTCCCATTAGTTGGTCTAGCAAGAAGCAGAATGTTATTGCTATATCATCCACAGAGGTAGAGTATAGCGGAGCTGTTAATGTAGCTACTAAGGCTATTTGGCTTCAAGGGATTTTTTTTGAGTTTGGCATTCCTATCAAGTAGCCCACCATCATTTATTGTGATAACCATAGTACCATTTAGATTTGCAAGAATCTGGTTCAGCACCAATAGACCAAGTACATAGAGATTCATATGCATTTCATTTGGGAGATTATTCATAGTCAAGTCATTGACTTGATATTTTGTTAGTCTTTATGGCAGGTTACAGACATCCTCACCAAACCTTTCACTAAGAGCAAGTTCATTCATCTATGAGCTCTTTTTGGGGTGTGGTCCACATCTGTAGTAGCATCATCTTTGAGGGGGCCCACTAGCCTCTTCTTTCTTTTATGTCTCTCTTTTGGGGGGGGAGTTTTTTCCTATGGGTTTTCTCTTTTTCTCTATCTTATGGGAGATTGCATTTGTACATGGGTACCTCATCAAGCCTAGTTTTCGGGACCCATTTTATATTTCCACACTACCCACCTAAGCTACACTTATGGGGGGGTATTAGTGTAGGTTTTTATTTTCCCCTATTTATTAATTAGGGAAATTGTATTTCTTATGCATACATGGAGTTTTCCTACATTTGTGGGATAGGCTATATTATGTGGAGGTGTGTGTCATAGATGTGTCATAGGTGTCATAATAATGTCATAAGTAACTCCCTTGATGGGAGTTACTTCTCTATTCTTAGCACCTTGTCACCACCTTTCATGGAGGAGTTATAGTTTATTCTTGGGGTGCCTTGTCCACCTTTTGTGGAGGAGTTACATACTCTCCTATTAGTAGTCCTCACTTTGGCCATCTCATATTAATCAAATTTTAGTTTTCTCCATTTTGTCTTATGTAATTTATCTTATTGTGTTAATTTCAAATTGTTTTAGCATCTATGTGGTGTGCATTTGCTTCAACTCATGTGATCATGTCTCCATTACACTCGCATTATCTGGATTCTAGCAACAACTCTAATAAACATGCCACTTGGTAGCTCTATAGGGCCTATGTGTGATTTTAATGCTTTTATGCCACTTGGCAATTGCTCAAGGCTTGTGAGACCTATGTATTAGGCTCCCTACTTATTCTCATAGGTCATTGGATCTATGTACTAGGCTCCTATAATGGTGACACTTTTCACTCTCATGGAACTTTAACATTTTAACTTGCTCTCATGTCATTCAATTAAATGGGCCTAAGTGGATGTGTCATAAGATCTTAGCTTAGACTTTTTGACTTGTACATTGATCACATAGGTATGCCACTTCATAACTCTCTATTTAATCTGGGACCTTTGAAAAATCTCCATCAATCTCACATCATTGGATAAACTATATGGATCAATGTGAACCATCAATCTTTTGGGTCCACTTTTGAATCCAAATGGGTAATTTATGAGGTTAAATTTGACATTCATGTAAACTTTAACTAACACCTCATGACTGTCTACTGATGTTTACATTACTATCAAATTTAATTTCATAAATTAGACATTATTGAGGTTAAATTTGACATTAATGTGACCATAAAATTACATCCTCATGATTTTCAAATGATGTCTATGAGATCATCAAATCTAATCTCATCAACTTGACAAGTGTCATTTCTTCAAGAATCCCTACTTCTGCAAACATAAGAACAAAATGACTTAGCATTTTATAAATGTCCATTCAAAAATATTCTAGCCTAAGGTTTTAGTATTAGTAAAATATAATTTAGACCCTTGGCTAAAATCTGAAATTAAGCTCAAGACATAATGAACATGTTCTCTAAGCAAGGGTACCACTTGGCAGTATGGTATTGGTCTCAGGGTAATTATTAAAAGGGGAATTATTTTGCAATTTTTATATGGGGGAATTGTTTCATTAGAAAAAATGTTTTAGATATAAAGTTTGAAGTAATTCCATTGAGGGAATTGTTTTTGACAAATTTTTTGCAATAATTCTCTCAAAGACTCAATTTTCTTAGACAAAATATATGAAAGAATTAGTCAAAGTGCAAAAGGCTTAGGACAAAAATCTTGAAAGAATGTGCGAAGGTAAAAAAGGCCCAAGACAAAAGTCCTAAAGGGTAAAAGTCTCAGAGGAAAAAGTGTCTAGGACAAAGTCATAAAGGGTAAGTGGCCACTTAAAAAATCCCAAAGGGTCTATTTCAAAATGTCAGAAGGAATGTGGCCCCTTCAAAAAGAGCCAAAGGTGTGGGATAAAAGTCTTGAAGGATAGGTATGGAGGGGCCAAAAGGCAATTGCAAAAGGTTTGAAGGAATTTTATGAAGTAAAATAGCTAAAATAAAAAGGCTGAAGGACATGTTACACAAAACTCAAAGGGTTGGTTCAGAAGGTCGAAGGGAATTTCAAAAGTTCTAAAGGCCACTTCTAAATGGTCAAAATGGATACAACAAAAAGGTCAAAGGGTCTTTTTAAAAATCAAAGGGACTTGGAATAAAATCCTAAAGGATAAGTCCTAGAGGAGAAAGGATTTGGGACAAAAGTCTTGAAGGGTAAGCTTGAGGGAAAAAAGGGAATTTTAAAATTCTTGAAGGAATTCTATTGGGAAAAATGGCCACAACAAAAAGGCAGAAGGACATATTACATAAAGCCCAAAGGGTAAGTTCATTTCTTCAGGTAAAATGTCTTAAATAAAATGTCTGAAGGAATAGTTTTAGAGGGAAAAGGCCTAGGATAAAATTATTGAAGGGTAGGGGTGGAGGGGCCAAGGGGAAATTAAAAAAGTTCCAAAGGGCACTTTCAAAATGTAGAAGGGTCATGTCATTTCAAAATACTGAAGGGTATTTTCTATCTAGAGATAATCTGAAGGATCTACTTTATAGGGAATTTTTCTATGAAAAAAGTCTTGAAGGATCTACTTCATAAAGACTAAAGGGTAATCTCAAAAGGCCAAAGGGGTAAGTATATTTCATCGATCAAAATGCTCATGTAAAAAAAACCCATAGCAAAAATCCTACATACCAATTCCATTAGAGGAATTGTTTCAAACAAAATGTCCATAATAATTTCTTTGATAAAAATAAGTCTATAAGCAAAAAACTTTCAAGAATTCATGCATGATAAACATATTGACAAATAACAATAGGATAAGTCCAAAATAATAAGTATAAAAATACAAATTACATAAGCCTTGAAAGAATTCAAGTGTTAATTGATAAAACATAATATACCAATGCCATTTTGCTAAAGTATAAAGGCCAATAATTAGTCATTTCCCATAATTTTTCATAAACATATAAAAGAGGAGGGCTTAAATTCAAGACCATAGTTTGAAAAAAGTGGGTCCCCATTTCCTTATGAGAAAAGGGGTGTGTTAGGTACAATAAATGGTGACTTATATATACTCCTGAATATTTAAGAATCTAGAAATTTGGTTTCGAATCCTAAATCAATCATGAAGGGTGCCACAAAAGAATACTTAAATTAGAAACATGAAAGAGACTCCTAATTTAATTCATACAACATACTTTCCTTCCATTTTTCTTGGATTTGTGTGTGTCAAACATGTAGTTTATTTAACCCTTATTGTGATGAGTTTTTCAAAGGCTTTGATGGGGCTATAGGTTTTGTTCTAGTATCTATTATCGCTCAAAAATAAGGGAATATCAGGCATTGATCTATTGCCAACTAGGAATCCATATCCTCAAAAGAGATACCTTGGGTTCTTTCTCTTCTCTCTCCATTATTTTATTTTGATCATGATGCATGATACATTGACTTTATTTCAATATGTGAGCTGTTTGGTTTTCTTTATGTTTTATTTTTATCTTTTGATTCCATTGATTCTTTCTTTTTATTTATTTTTTCACTCTTCATTTGTTCTTTAACGAAAAAGAGAAGATATTAAACCCCACTGAGATGGTATAATTATAAAATAAATCATTACTAGAACATCCCTGCCAACTACACCTATACCTAGAATTATCACTTCCAATAGGTATTTAATGTGATAAGTGCATTTAATCTAATAAAATAATAAAAATTTATAGATTTGTATGACCTTGAGAGAAACTTCCACATACATGGTAAAAATATTCAACTATGACACTATTTAGAATAATTCATGATTACCTAATGTCATCCCAAAGACTCAAAAACATATAAATACACCTAATCTATAAATTAGTCCCAAAGTGTTAAGATTTTAATTTTATCTTTTTTTACAAGTCACAATCTCAATTGGTTTGGATTTTAACTTGGTTATAGTTAGATAAAACACAATTCCAATCGTCAGAGAAATCAAATAATAACTAATCTAAGAAAGCACTGAAATCTAATCTAGAAAACATGAAATCTCATCTATGAAAGGAAAATATTGAAAGCAAGAAAGATTAGTTTAGAAATCAAGAAAATAGTCTAATAAAGTAGGAAATTTAATCTAATCCTATAGATAATGTCCCTCATTAATCAATAACATAAATAGATGGTATAACCTTGAAATCATGATTTAGGAACTATTTGTTGACTGGATAAGTAAGCTCATTGCCTTGGAGGTCCTTTAGATGAAACACACTATTTTCCATAATCTTCAACATCTAGTATGGTCCAATTAATAATGGGGAAAAAATTTCATGTTGTCTTTTCTTCTCATGGGCTTTATCCCAAAGTAGCACTAGATTTGAAATCCTAAATTCTTTGACTTTTTCTCTTTTATCAAACCACCTCTTAACCATGTCATGTTATTTGTTGAATGTCTATAAGGCCTCAGTCTTGAATATTTCATTTATATTATGTCCAATTACCTTGATTTTACTTTATCATTTGGTTCCATGTAGTCATGCATGAACTTATAAGTGGGTAACTTCTTCATTATTGGGAATATAGGCTTGCATCCATATACTAGCAAGTAGGGTGAAACTTTAATGGCTTGCTTGTGTCTAGTTTGGTCTACTCAAAGAGCATACTTCAATAAATTGTATCAGTCCCTTGACTTGTCTCTAGCTTATTTATTAATTGCATTAATCATATTTTTATTCATTGATTCTGCTAGTCCATTTCTACGAGGGTAATGGTTAGAAGTTAACTTGATAATAATTTGGTTGTCGTGTGCCTACGTAGTAAATTTTGTTGATATGAAATCTGCTCCATTATCACAAATTAGAGATATAGGCATCCCAAATCTAGTTGTTATGTGTTCTTCCAAAAAGTGAATCACATCTTGTGCTCTATAATTCTTTGTGGTTATAGATTTAGTCTATCTAGTACAATAATCTATAGTAATAAGTATGAATTTATGGCTTTCTAAGGAATTTGGGTTGATGATGTTAATGAAGCTTAAACCCCATTGATAAAATGATCATCCTTCAATAACTAGTTGTAAAGGCATTGTTTCATGTACTTATCTCTTAGCTAAAGCTTGACATTCATGGCATGTTTTCACATGAGCATGAGCTTCTTTGAAAACTATTAGCTAGTAGTAACCCATTCTTATGATCTTATAGGCTATAGTATTCCCAGAAGGATGACCACTACTTATTTTTTGATACAAGTTCTCTAAAATTTCTTTAGCTTCCTCTATAAATAAACACATGGGATAAATACCTTCATAATTTATCTTGTAGATAACTCAATTATTAATCATGTAATGAGAAGCTTTGAGCCTCAAATCTCTTCTTTCTCTATTTAGATCCAAGGAACAAGTTCATATAAGTAAATACTATAGTATATCAGTATACCATTTTCCTTTAGATATTTGAGCTTCACATACCTCTTCAACTAAGATGTGTGGATCTAGTTCAATCATAAGTTGAATAATGCCTTACCCTTGAACAATCTTTGTAGTCTTGATTTCTATGTCAAATTCTTGAAACTTAGCCATCCATTTGCCTTGTCATTCTCCTAGTTCATTCTATGATAGGGTGAGCTTGATAGAAGGATCATGCATGATGGCAATGATTTTATTCTTCAAGATGTAGTGCCTAAACTTCTTCACTACTTTGATAAGGATGAAAATATGTTTATTAATCATAGAATACTTGAATTCTACATCTTTCAAGTTTGTGCTCATGAATGTGATTAGATGCTCAGTCTCATCTTTCTTCTACATGATGACAATATCAATCATATGATATGAAGTAAATGAGTATAGGTAGAAATCTTTATTAAAATCTAGACTGATTAACACTAAAACTTATGATATTGCATCTTTAATGTCATGGAAGGACTTTTGGGCTCAGCTATCTATTTTATTTTGGTATCTTACTTGAGCATGGTATTCAAAGGTCTAATGATCTCTACAAATCTTGAGATGAACTTCCTTACAAAGTCAATATTTTTGAAGAATGATTTTATATCCTTGTTGTTTGGTGGTTGAATTTTTGAAATTGCCTAAATTATGTCTAGATCAATGGTGATCCCATCCTTGGTGATGATGTTCCGAGAAAGCTTACCTTAAATCACTCTAAATATGATTTTTTTTGGGTTTAATGAAATACCAAACCTTCTGAATCTTTTGAATATGGATTGTAAATGACTTATGTAGTCTTTATGATTCTTTGAAAATATCATTAAAACATCCATATAGATGATTATGCATTTTCTTATTAGTCCTTTGAATGCATGATATATGGCATGTTGAAATGTATCTCCTAAATTTATTATGCCAAATGTAATCCTCTTATATGTATAATTTACCCACTTCATGGTGAACACTATCTTTATTATGTCCTCATATTACACCAATCCCTGATTATAGCCTTAAAAACTATCTAGGAAGGACATCATTTTAGAACCACTTACTATTTATATCACCTTATCTAGAGAAGGTAGAGGGTATTGTCCTTTTCAAAATATTTATTCATATTCCTAAAATTGACACATAATATAAACTCACCATTCTTCTTTCCTACTAGGACCAAATTGGCCACCTAGGTAGAATGTTAGACTAGGAAGATGATTTTTGCATTCAAAAGCTTCTCAACTTCTCTCTGAATGAGAGGCTCCATAATAGGATTGATTGGTATTTGCCTCTATGTAAATGGTTTATGATTTAGCTTCAATGGAATCATGTGAGTGATGACTTGAGGGTCATAAACTTTCAGATCTTCATATGTCCAAGTAATGACATCCCTATATTGAGTGATCAAATACTTCACTCACTACCTCTCTTCTAGGGTGCAATTGAGGTTGATATTCACATAATGTAGTTAGTGTTCATCATCTATATTTTTATTTCTACAGTTTAATTCATTAAATTTTGGTCATTTTAGTTGTTGTGCCTGAGGATCTATGTCAAATGGTCTCTCTAAAGAGACCAAGCCAACTAGAATTCAATTCTCTTTAAGCTAAAGAATTCCCTCTTTATCTAATTCCCCTTGATAGAGGTGACTAGTTTCCTTGTCATTGATGATTTGGGATTTGAATTCCCTTAAATTAATTAAAAACTAAATATTCTACTGGTCATCATCAAATACACGCAAATTTTCTACATTATCTAGAATAGAAGGACATAGTACCAATTCAATTGAGAACTTTTTTACCTTATATCTTTATATCAGCTCTAGATTAACAATATTAGAAGATAATGAATCATAAATCTGATTTTAATCTATAATAAGTTATACTATGTTAAAATATTTAAAGCTTTTAATTAGGTCCCATGCTCTATGCTTGTATCTCTTCAAATAAGATAGCTTGTAGTTGTATTAATTTATAACTTGATTGACTACCAGCTTTGAGTTACTAAATACTAATATTTGCTTGACATTATTCTTGAGTGAAAAATGTAGTCCCAAAACTAAAGCCTCATACTCAACTCTATTATTAGTACATAAAAATTATAACGTGTATGCTACCAATAATTTTTTACCTTATGGATCAACCAACTCAATTCCTATACATAATCCCTACCTACATCTAGCACCATCAAAGTGTAGAGTTCATATTTTATTAAAAACTTTAGGTTTTGGATTTTATACTTGATTCTAATTAGTTAAAGTATAAATACTAAGACAGGGAGACTCATACTTTACCCTTTCATTCTTGACATTTGACTCCATAATGGGATATTTCATTCTCGATTCTTTTTCAATTCTGATTTAATTTATAACTCCTTTCCATGGTAGCCATATATGAGAAAATTTTATAGAGAGATATTTGTTAATTTTTTTGGACCAATCCCTACTCAGTAGCAACCCATAGCCTTTGAGTATGTCTACTACTATAATATTAATGGTCATTTAGACTCTTAGCTTAGATGCTACTTGAATGCATACATTATTCAATTCTCCAATAATTAGGACCACCATCTTATCTGATTATGAAACTATCCTCTTTTAAGGGCTTGGCATCAAACTAAGATTTTGCCATATGGATGTTAGAATGATAGTTGTAGATGCTATAAAATCAACCAAATAGTAATGAATGTTCTTATCAAATGCCTAGATAGTCAGTAGAAAGGGTAGAACTTATAGCTTGATCTTGTAGATGATGTTGGTGTTAGATGCTTTTTATTTGTCTATAGATGCTTTCACTTTTTCTATAGGTGTCTTTCCAAAAAATGGACTTATAGATAATCTCCTTTTGTTTGGTAATCTAAGATAAATCATGAAGAGATATTCACATTGATCTTATTCATATCTTTAAAAATGTTGTATCCTCCTTTACTTGGTTCTTCCTTATTCTATTTTTGATTATTCCCCTTTGGAGGGGGTGAATTATTATCTATTTTAGGATTAGGAGGAATCATCATGGTATTTAGAGGAGTTAATGTTGTGAGTAGTTGCTTATTCCTTACATTGTATGCACCTCTATGAAATGTCCAAAAAGTATGAACTTCATCCATGTAATCCCTTAGCTCATTTTCATCTTCACCTAGAAAAGGAAACTCATGAGTTTCAAAGAACATGGAAGTGCTAGAGGAGCCAGGATCTAGATGATGTTTAGGTAGATTATGCATTTGATCTTGTCTAGACACCTCTCTTTGAAATATTTTGAATGCTACACAAAATTCAATGCATTGAGCTCACCATGCTTGGAAGTATTATGAATTTTTCACCAATTAGTAAAATCCATCTCTATTATGTTGATATCAAAAATCTTGTTATGATATTTAGGAATGTTAAATAATATATTGTATCTCTGGAATCTAGTAGTCTGATTTCCAATTGGGCCATTTTCATTACCCATATTCCTTTGTATACTTAGGAAATCATTTCTCAATTTTTGAACCATCTTCTAAATAAAATCTATTTCTACCTTTGTGGAATCCATACATTGTATAATGGTAGTGGAAAGTATATCCACTTACTAGTTCTGCTTATAACCATTTCCCATCACATCATTATTCAAGTATCTAAAATTTGGTTGTGTTGTTTGTGTCATGGGAGAAAATGTATGTAACTAGTTCTGATTAAATATTAAGACATTCTACTTTGTATATGAAACTAGATTTACTGTTAAAAAACCATTATTAACATTAGATACTCTAGGCATCTGAGGATTGAGATACCTATCTATGGTGATAACTTCTTCAAATGTTAACACCAAGGTGTTAGCTATAAGTATTCTCAAGAACATGATAGTGATAGGGTCTAAGGCATTCTATTACATTTCTAATGCTAACACCACCTCTAGTTTATATCTTAGGGTTAACTAGTTTACATCTTTTACCGTCTTATGTTGAAATCATAGATGGGATCATTAGGTTCCATCTTCATGTTGGTGAAGTGTTTGTATACCAAACTATGTTTGGTGACCTATCTAAACTACACAAGAAAAGAATCTTGACTTTCATCCTAAGAAGTTATGGATTTTTCTATTAGATTTAATTACTAATCATAAGTAGCATCCATCAAAGTAAAAGGGAATAACCTGCATGCAAAATCTTCATCTACAACATTCATTAGTCTTAAAGAAACTTTAACTAATTTTATATGTTCCTATATTGTCCTTGACCCTGAAGGAGAAAAAGATGGCAAATAATTCTTAAGCTTTTGATGCAAATCATGCACATCTCTTGGGATGTGATAGTAGATCCAACTAAGGTTGTTGTTGATCCATTGGATAATTAATAGGTAAAGGGTTCCTTAGATGTAAGGGATTCCATAATAGAGGGGGAGTATTTTGAACTAAGGCTATTAGTACAGTTCTAGGTCTCCTATGATTTGATAAGGGTGAGACTAATAAACCAACTTAGGAATTAGATCTAGTCACTTTGCTAGGTGACTCCAATGCAAATCTATTGCAAAAGATAACTACTGCTATCAGGGTTGTTGGCCCTCCTTCTAGTGCCAATTTATACTTGTTGCTGTGAGTTTTATGAATACCATAGCCTTAATGAGGTACCCTCTAAAGTTTTAGGATCTCAATGAAGGTAAAATCCACTCCAGGGAATGAATTTTAGGTATGAGATCAATTACAACTTATTGATGGAATAATGGGTAGGGAATGTAGGTTGTTAATAAGGTTTTTAAATGGAGGTATAGTTCCTAATAAGGGTAGTGAATCTCTATGTGAGTTAGATGGATAGTTGGTTTAAAATCTAGAGTGGGTGGATCTCAAAAAAGGAGGTAAGGGTAAGACAAAAAAGAAAGATTCTATGGTTTTTAGGAACTACTTCCCTGACTAGTTTCTAAGAAGATAAGTGCTCTCAGAACCTATGCTTGTTGCTAGCAGTAATTGCACACACATAGTCAGACATGGCTAAGAAGTCTAACGAAATAATGATGTAGTAAAATCACAAGCCTTAAAAAAAGGTTGATCCTTTTAGGGAATCTTTTTCACACCCTTAATCAAGAGATTATGTCTTAGGCTAGTGAATTATTTGAGGTAGTTATTACACACACATAGAAAACTACATCTAAGAAAGCACTCATGCACAATCAAAACTATGAATCAATTTGAAATTGACTATCTTAACTAATATATTTAGCAATTTCAATAGTTGTTACACATCTACAGATCATTAAATCAATCAAAATAATTAATAATCCATTCACAAATTTTGCACACTAAATATTATTAAAACATAAAACCAAAGAATGTAGCAACTAATTAAATATAAATTGGAAATAAAATACATAAACACATTTGTTGCCAATCAAAACTAATGTTTCTCCTGTATTCAAAAATTCTTTGATAAAAATCCAAGTTGGATTACATTTATTAATATAGACTTGGGGAAGGGGTCGCCTCATCCTCCAAGTTTATGCAAGGTCACTACATGAGATTATTAGAATATGTAGTTATAAATATGGTCTAAAACCATATAAGAGTCTACTTATAGTTATTAGTATAAATTATCCTTTGTCAAAGATATGTATTATGTGTGTGTAAAAAGATAAAGGTAATTTTTTTTAAATTATAGTTCAAACTGTATGCAAACTTCAAAATATGCACCATTTAACAAAATTATACATGCCTCCTTTTATAGGTTGTGAGAAAAACATGTTAATATTTTAGATTATCCACCTTCAAATATAAATTTGACATATGCATGAAGGACCAAAATCACTTTACCAATATTTTAGAACAAGTAGCACTATTATTAGCCATGACTAATCTAAACTATGCATTACATGATTGATTGTGATTTTTATAAAATATGTATATTCATTTTTATATTTGTTTTTTAGATTAAGACATGTGTGATTATACTCTAGATTAACTATGAGACCCAAGGTCTATCTATAGATATAACTTAAGTATCCAAAGATCTAATTATTCTACCCATAATGTCTTGCTCGCTTTCAAAATATGGCACATGTCAATACTTGATTAGGTCTAAGATATTTGAAAATTACATATAGGACTCACACCATTGATCCTTTTAATGATGGGGCATGAGCATGTCACTTGGAATCTATATGGGGCCTCTTTATGCTTTGAATTATTTTGTGCCACTTGGTAGCTACTCAAGGCTTCTGAGCTTTATGTATTGGGCTCATTACTTATTCCTATAAGTTTTTGGATCTATGTAGTGGGATCCTACGATGGTGATACTTGTCACTCTTATGTATATTTGACATTTATAATCACTCTTGTGTTGTTTTATTAAATGGGTCCAAGTAGATATGCATTGTAGGATCTTGGCTTAGACTTTTTGACTTGTACTTTGATCACACAAGTATGCCGCTTAACAATTCTCTATTTAATTTGAGACCTTTGAAAATTCTACATAAATATCACATCATTGGATAAAATATATGGATCAATGTGAACCATCAATATTTTGGGTCCACTTTTGAATCCAAATGGGTAATTTATAAGGTTAAATTTAATGTTCACATAACTATCAATTGACATCCTCATGACTGTCAACTGATGTCTGCATGACTATCAAATTTAATTCTATAAATTAGCAATTATCAAGGTTAAATTTGGCATTTATATGACCATTAATGACATCCTCATGATCATCAAATGAAATCTACATGACTATCAAATTTAATCTCATCAACTTGACACATGTCATTTCTTCAGGATTCCCTACTCCTACAAATATAAGCACAAAATGTCTTATCTTAATATAAAGGTCCCTACAAAAATATTCTAGCCTAAGGTCTTAGTATTAGTAAAATATGATTTTGACCCTTGGATAAAATCCTAAATTAAGCTCAAGACATAATTAATTTGTTATCTAAGTAAGGGTGCCACTTAACAATATGGTATTGGTCTCAGGGCAATTATTGTGGGGGAATTATTTTAGGATTTCTCTGTGGGGTAATTATTTTGTTAGATAAAATGTTTGAGACATAAATTATAAATGAATTCCATTAGGGGAATTATTTTAGATAAAATGTATGCAATAATTCTCCTAAGGACTCGATTATCTCAGATAAAATGTCTGAAAAGAAAAAGGCTCAAGACAAAAGTCCTGAAGGAATGTGCGAAGGGAAAAAATGACTAGTATAAAAGTCCCAAAGGGTAAGTCTCAAAGGAAAAAGGGTCCAGGACAATGTCTTGAATGGTAAGTGGCCACTTCAAAAATCTTGAAGGGTATTTTTCAAAATGTCCAAAGGAATGTGGCCACTTCAAAAAGGGCCAAAGATTTGGGATAAAAGTCTTAAAGGATAGGTGTAGAGGGGCTGAAGGGTAATTAGAAAAAGGTCCAAAAGAATTCTGTCAAGAAAAATGGCCACAACAAAAAAGCCAAAGGACATGTTGCACAAAACCAAAAGGTTGGGTTCAGAAGGTCTAAAGGCATTTCAATTTTTTTGAAGGGAACGTCTAAAGGGCCAAAATGGATGCAACAAAAAGGCCAAAGGGTCTTTTTAAAAAGTAAATGGCCTTAGAACACAATCCTGAATGATAAGTCCTAAAGGACAAAGGATCCAGGATAAAAGTAATGAAGGGTAAGTTGGAAGGAGAAAGGGAATTTCAAAAGTCTCAAATGAATTCTATCAATAAAAATGGCTAAAACAAAAATGTAGGACATATTACAAAAAGACTAAAGGGTAGGTTCATTTCCTAAGAGAAAAGGTCTTCAAAAAAATGTTTGAAGGAATGGTTTCAAAGCGTAAAGGCCTGGGATAAAAGTTCTGAAGGGTAGGTGTAGAGGGGCTAAAGGGAAATTTCAAAAGTTTTAAAGGAAACTTTCAAAATGTTGAAGGTTCATTTCAAAATGCCTAAGGGTACTTTCTATTTGGTGATAATTCAAAGAATCTACTTCATAGGGAATTTGTCCATGACAAGACTCCTGAAGGATCTAATTCATAAAGGTTGAAGGGTAATCTCAAAAGGCCAAAGGGGTGAGTTTATTTCATTGAGAAAAATGCTTATGTAAAAAACCCCATATCAAAAATCTCTTAGACCAATTCCATTAGAGGAATTATTTAAAATAAAATCTCTGCAACAATTTGTCTGATAAAAATAAGCTTGCAACCAAAAATCCCACAAGAATTCATGTACACTAAAGAGATTAAAAAAACCAATAAGATAAGTCCAAAACAATAAGTCTAAAAAGATAAATTGCCTAATCCCTAAAAGAATTCAAGCATTAGTCAATAAAACATAATATACCAATGCCATTTTTATAAAGTATGAAGGCCAATAATTATCCCTTTCCCAAAATTTTGCATAAGCATATAGAGGAGGGGGGCTTAAAGTCAATACCATAGTCTACAAAAATTGGGTCCCATTTCCTTATGAGAAAAGGGGTGTGTTAGGTACAATAACACCCATGGATATCTTAATCCTAGATGTAAATTTGATGATTTAGTTGAATTAAATTCCCCCCTTGGGATTCAATATTTAGCCTCTCACTATACATTAGCTGAATTTTTTTTATAGGCTACCTCAAGCAATGGGATCCTGAGGTACCTTTTGAATGCCCTTTTAGATATGTATGCAATAATTCTTCCCTTTTCTAAGGTTTATATGGTATATATAGCAAGTACCATTAAATAATAAAGCATGGAGTAAGTTAATGTAGGGCATTAACTCTGGTTCTTCTACTACTTGATGACACCCCATGGTTTTGATTGATATAAAGTCATCAATGTATTTCTTCTCATCCTAAGAAAATTGGTCTTCTATAGAGTGTGGTACTATAAACTTCAATACATTCCAAAGTGTTAAGTAATACATAAATTTGAAATCGATGGAACTTTTTTCAAATAAGTTATTGGTGTAATCAATATTTCTATCACAATAATGTACATAAGGGGCCTAAATGCATGATAGTTTTGAATAAGAATCCAATTCAGTAATTTGAAATATGTAATTCCTTCACAAATTATTTTGAATGCTCTTTCAAGTTCCCTAAAGAAGATAGGTATTCTAGGTCATAGAAGGCTTTAAATTGTAATGTCCACTCGTAGATTGATGGCTAAGTGACTTTATTTTTGCTTGTATTTTTTATATATTATTCAAATTCTACACCTTGAATGCTTAATTCATGTGACTTCAATGTGAATAATAGCTTTTATTCCATTTTTCTTAGATTTAAATTCACTAGTTAGCTTTGGTGGGTTCATTTATTTTTCAATGGGAAAATTTTCATCGATCTTGTATGTCCAGTCATAATATTTGAAATAGGTGTTAATTTCTCATTTACTAGCTTCTTTACTTTGATGTCAAACTTATTTATGCATAATTTGTCCATGTATCTCCTATATTGTGACAAGTGTCTATTTCTTGCTTACCTGGTCCTTTAGATTTGTATCCCTACTTTGTATGTACTCCATGGCCATAAACTAATGTAATTAAGCCACATTGAGTGATTTTTGGATTATGGGAACTTGGGGCCTCGAGACCTTAGCTATTTAAATATCTTGAACTTTGTACATCCTTATGAATGCTTTGAGTTAATGAGATGTCAATATGTTTCATGATCTTAGAGCCTCAAAAACTCAGAGACTTGGAACCATGGGACCATTAAGATATTAAATTAATATTTATTCTCTAAAAATTTGTATTAACAAAAATGCGCTAATTGTTAATTATCTAACCTTGAAACCATTAGACTATAGGAATTTAGGGCCATTAGACTCTTTTTATTCCTTCTAAGGTTCTAAGTCAACTAAATTCTACCATGTTTCTAGTTCTTAGATCTCAAATCCTCTGGACATTAGATGATTAACTTTGTTTTTGAACTTTTATGGTTCTGGGTTTAAGTATTTACATTATGTGGCATGTTATCGAAGCTCAGAGATTTTGAACACTTAGAATTTTCTTTAAAATTGAAGGGCTTCATGTAACATATTAATTCCACTTTTTAATATCTTCGAGCTCAGGTATTTTGAAGACTTATAAACTTTTGTGAAGGTTTAAGGCTCTGAGTAATGTAAGAAGGCCACTGATCTCACTTTTAGATAAATAAAGTAGGGCTTGACTATGAATGATTTGTAAGTATTTTTCAATAGTCCTACAAACATAGGATCACTAGGATAAGGCACATTAGTTTCATTAGTCTAAATAAATCATAAAGTAAATTATGAAAATGCAAGTTTTAAGATAGATCAAAATCAACATTCAAGCTTTGATTTTAATAATTATGGACTCTATAACTTTAGACCTTTAATATAACCTTAGACTTATGCAAATTGAAACCAATGTCATGGATATCTAAGGATTAGAGGACCTTGAATGGGATATTCAAATAATAGTGGGTCCCCATTAAATTTTATAAAATGGGGTGTGTGTGTGTGTGTGTGTGTGTGTGTGTTAGGGCACAACATCCTTATTTCTAGCTCATCCTTGTTTCTAGCTTTTAGGACACTTGCATCCTAGCTAGATGCCTATGTCAATGTTAGTTTCATATGCCAAACTAGGTGTCAAGTGCCCTAAAATCATAGAATTTTCAGCTTAAATGTATATTTATGGTCGACATAAGTTCTTTAAATTGAGATATTTCCAAAATAGATTGGTAAATACATATAATATCAATCCTCATTCATTCCTCACCTAGCATAGACCTAAAAAATCACAAGACAACCTACCAAAGGAATTCAATCAAATATTCAAGTGAGAAAATCTTCCCTATTATTTCTTTTTTCAAATTTATTCATAAGGATATCCCATCTATAGTTTTGATGTACTAAAATATCATTCCATTATCTAAATTTTATAAGTTACAATCTAGGTCACTGTATGTACTTTCTTATCATGCAGTGGTTCCTTATGTACACATAAACCAACACATAAGGGAGACCTACATAAGTTTTAGGCCCTATTCAGAGTATTATATATGTAGGTAATATCCATTAATAGAGGGGTCCATGGGGTAGTTTGATAATATGTGCCCACTAACCCATTTTTCCCACAGTCACTCCAAAGGTGAGAAAGATAGGGTTTAAACATTTGATAAAGAGTGACAACTTCTATGTGAGATCTAAACACACCAAGGAAAAGGTGATACAAAACCCATAAGTTCCTAGGTTTTCACACCTATATCTACTCAATATTTTATATTAGACACTTAATTATAACTTAGACACTTGTATCGGTGTAATTATTTAGGTCTGATGCACCCATCTGAGGTTATAAAATGCAAATTTATAGAATGTAATGATTGATTTAAAATCTGGATCTAGCCTATTCCATAGCATATTTACATGTATACAATAAAACAATAAAGTGCTCTTAATTTTTAATTTTTAATACATCAATAGCTTATTTTTAATTTTAAGCATATCTCAACATTTAAATTTAGAATATTGTCTATCTAAGTTTGTAAATTAATTAGCTTGCTATAAATTTGTTTATCACCCTTATGCTTATTCATTTATATATTCTTAACCCTATACCATATTGACCCATATCAATTTAGGGTTAAATAAGATATTGATTTGCTTATTAAACCTCAAAACCATTATAGGTTACATTAATTTATTATTATTAATCATTTTTTAGTAGGATAAAGCATGTTAAGTTTTGGCACATATTAAAATAGGTTTATTTAGCTTTTTATTGTGATTATAAACTCATTACATGACCATAAAATATATCTTGGAGATTTATATGATATAATTATCATTATTCATATTTAATTATAAGATGCACATGAAAATGCATGATTAAGTGGTATTTAAAAAATATTATGGTATCGTGTATCATGAATTTTTATAATCATAAGGTAACATGACTTATTTTTTAATTATTAGTAAGTATTTTTCATAATATGGAGCTATGTACTAGAACTCTTTTGACTAGAGCTATGAACTAGTCTGGGACAAAAATGAGATGCCTAGGTCCCCCTTACAACCATCATAATAGCCATGAATGGCCTTACAAACATCACCACAAGCCCCCATAGATATCACTATGGCCATGGTGGCCCTCATAAACATCTCCATCAGCTGAAAATAGCCTAGCATGCTATCAAGATTTGAAATGGGGTATATTTGGACATAGCCAAGCCACTTTAACTGATTTACCCACATTTCATTGGTAGGTATCATGACTTCTTATAAACATGGCAATTAAATTTGTTTTTGTAGTTTGATTGATGACAAGTAAATGTGTAATTAGGTGTAGTTTTTTGTTATTTTTATGATTAGGAATTTTGAGATAAAATGCTCACTTAAGTGTGAAAGGACTAATTAGTAGTCATAGACCTATTAACAACCTATGGAGGTAATCAATGGCTAGGGTTTTTTTCTCATGTCATATTTATGGGTAGTTTGCAATTTATTTTTCTCTTATTAATGAGTATCATGAGCTATTATTAGATGAGAATGACGGTGAAAGAAATATGATGTAATAAAATTACTTAGATGATTAGAAATAATAGAATTATATATGTTAAAATTAAGAGTAGAATAAACAGATCCATAACAACAATTGGTGAAAGAGTAAAATACTTTAATATTATGATTGAGCCACTTCAAGGGGAAACATCTATAAAAATTCAATAAGAATAGAATTAATGATATGATGATAGAATATTAACCACTACCTCCTATATATACTCTACTTAGCCATGGTTATTCCATAGGTTGACCATACTAAGCATATTAAGAAATGGAACAAACTAATATGAAGGTGTGTAAGCCATAATTCAGCCACACATATCCCAAGACAAATTATAGGTTAAGGGCATAGCATTCCCCTCCCCTTCAAAAAAACATTGTCCTCAATTTTGAATTAAACCAAGATGTTTTTATAGGAATGCTTCATCCTCCCATGTTACATCTTCAGAATATAGGTTATTTTATTTGATCAAATATTGCTTAATGGCTCTGGTATGTAGTTTCTTAGTGTGGGTGTGAAGGATCTCTATAGGCTCTACAATTATTCCACCTTCTTAATATAATTTAGGTAACTCATTCTGAGTGTAAATTTTGTATCCAATTACTTTGTTTAGGAAAGATACATGGAATACCATATGTATGTGAGTGGTTGGGGGTAATTCTAACCTGTAAGACACACTACCAATTTTTTACAAGATATGGTAAGGTCCATAATACTTGGGTGATATATTTTTATCATTTTTATGTTTATTTAGAGACATGCTTATATGTCTACAAATGCACAAAGACCCAATCATCTATGTTAAAATTTTGCTCACTATAGTGTTGATCTATTTGTTTCTTTATTCAATTTTGTGCCATTACTAAATTATCTCACAAATTGACTAACACCTCCTATTGATGGTGAATGTGTTCCTCAATATCTGAAACATTAAGATACACTATCAAAACTAAAGTGATAGATGGGAGGTGATACCCATACAATTCCACAAAAGGAGACATCTTGGAATAAGTGTGGAAAGAAGTGCTATACCATAATTTAGCAAGTGGAAACCAATGAACCCATTTGTCTTATTTGTCAGAAAAAAATAATGAATATACCCTTTAATAAATTTATTGACTACCTTTGTTTGTCTATCAAATTTAGGATAATAAGATGATCTATGAGCCAACAAGGTACCCAAACATGTAAATAATTCAATCCAAAAATTACTAGTAAATATGGGATCTCGATCACTTACAATGATCTTTAGAGTGCCATGAAATTTTAAAAATGTATTGAGAAAACTAGAAGTTATTATAGTGGCAACGAATTATTGTGATAAGGAGAAAAAATGAGCATACTTGGTGAGTCGATCTGCTACTACCATGATAACATTTTTACCTTTAGACTTTGGTCACCCCATAATTAAATCCATGGAAACCTCTTCCCAACACCAACTATGAATGGATAAAGGCTAAAAAATACTTGGGGTATTAATTGTTTCACCTTTATTTTGTTGGCATACCATGCATTCAGCTACATATTTATGAATATCCCCTTTGAGTCCTTCCCAAAATAAATCTTTCTTGATTATATGATATGTTTTCAAAAATCTTAAGTGTCCTCCAAGTGGAGAGGCATGAATTTCCTAAAGAATTTTATGTTTGAGGAGAGAATGTTTACAAAGGTATAATCTATATTTATACCATAATGTATTCCCCTTCAATGTAAATTTTTTAAATTTGTTAGAACCCTACTAAAGATTGTGAATCAAATCCTTGGTAGCACTATCATTCTTCCATTCTGTTCTTATTTCCTCTAGCCAATCTACCTGCCACATGGTCATGGTGCATAATAATTTCTCAACTAATTCATCTTGCTGAGAGAGGGCATCTACCACCATATTCTCTTTTCATTTATTATACACTATTTAAAAATCATATCTTAACATTTTATTCACCCATTTTTTTGTTTTTCAAATGACAAGCATTTTTCCAAAAAATATTTGAGGTTATCATGATTAGTCTTTACCTAAAAGTGATGACCCATCAAATAAGGTCTCCATTTGCTTCACTACATGAAGAATAGCCATCATCTCTTTCTCATATATTGGTTTAATCTTATTTTTCCCATTAAGTTGGTGACTTTCAAATGCTAGCAGCATACCTTCTTGCATGACTACAGCTCCCATGATATATTCTGATGCATTTTGAAAAATTAGGAGTAGCCAAAATTAGAGTTGTGCACATAACCATTTTCAAATTTTCAAATGCCATGGTATTTAAATCATTCACTAGAAAGAGTCTTTATTTAGGAAAGAGGTGAGTGGGGCACAATGCTATCATAATTTTTGACAAACCTATGATAGTAACTAGTTAGCCCCATAAATCCATGGAGGTTCTTGAGCATCTTGGGAACCTTCCACTCCATCATCACTTAGATTTTATTAGGATCAACTTTCACTCCTTAATGTGAAATAATATGACATAAGTACTCCACCTCTTGGACAACAAAATCACATTTGGAAGGTTTGGTATAAAGTTGATGTTATTTCAAAATTGAAAGTACATATTTCACATGGTTCAAATGATCTTCCTAATTTTTTTTTAGATGAGGATAACATCAAAAAAAACTAATACAAACTTTCTCAAAAATGGCCTAAAAATAATAGTCATCAAACACTAAAATGTAGATGGTGCATTTGTGAGGTCAAAAAGCATGACCATAAATTTATAATGGCCTTCATGAGTTTTGAAAGCTATTTTAGGTATATCCTCATCATGGATGCAAATCTGATGATATCTAGAGCAAAGATCTAGCTTGGTAAAATAAATAGAACCATGCAATTAATCTATAAAATCATGAATTACTAGAATAGGAAAATTATCTTTGATGGTATATTTGTTGATTTATCTATAGTCTAGGCACATCCTCCAACTATCATCCTTCTTCCACACCATAACCACTAGGGAAGAATATTCACTTTGATCGTGTTGGATGATTCCTTCCTTTAACATCTCTTGTACCATATTTTTAATTTCACTCTTTTGGGCATAAGGATACTTGTAGGTTATGATATTGGGTTGTGTACTTTTTGGAATGAGTTTGATGGCATGATCATGTACACAACTTGGAGGAAGTCCTTTTGGCATGTCACCAAAAATAATAAAATGGTCATCCAACACATTTCATAAATAAAGATGTGTTGACTTCTTAGTTAGTGGAACCTCCATAGAAAATAAATATGCCATAAAACCTTTTGCACCTTTTTTAAGAATGTTCATCATCTGGTGGGAACTAACCAATGTGGAGATGTAGTTCAAATTTTTATTTTGAATGGAACCTAATGAATACTTTTTGGAAATTCATATCTATAGTGCCCAAAGTGGTGAGCCACTACACTCTTAAAACAATGTCAACTCCTCCTATGGGAATATAAAACATAGGGTAATATAATAAATAGTCTCCTATAACAAGCTTAATATTGTGGCATTTTCCAAAATAATTGACTGTATCACCATTTATAATCATGACCTAAAAATATATAGTTGTGTAAATGAAATATTAAAAATGAGTAGCCAACTTACTATTGATGAATTTATGTGTACTCCTAGAGTCAATTAACACAGTTACCTTATATTTCTTCAAGAACCCCACCACCTTAAGAGTTTGAGGAGTATTAATACCTAAAAGTGCATGATAGGAAATAGTATGTTGAGAATCCTTAGATTCATTCTCATGTTCTTCTAACTCTTCCCATAAAACCTCCTCATCATTGGAACCATCAATGTAAAATAACTTATTTTTAGCACACAAACCTATTTTCTATCACTGATAAAACACAAACCTTTTGCATGCTTTTTTTCCACTTGTTGAGGTGTCAATTTGGTAGGATAATGAAATGATGGTGTTAGAAAGTTACATTCACAAAAATTGGTAAAATGTCTTCATCTAATCATCTCTTTTTCCTCAACCATGCATGTCATTAGTATGGCCTCAAATATAGTACTGGGATGAAACATTCAAACCTATAATTGGATGTTATCTTTGAGGATACCCAAAAATAGGTCAATCATATTTTCCTTAGTGATGTCTATAATATGTAAGGAGAGATTCTAAAATTGATGAATGCAGTCCTTGATAGTCCCAATTTAGTACAACTTGGCTAGCTAACCGAAGTAGTTTCAAAAACATTATTGTGATATAGGAGTTGCAACTTAGAAAACACTAACCATGAAATTGGGACACCCTTATTTTTATTTTGAGCATACAACTAATGATATCAAATGAATGGATCAGGTTATAGATAAAGAGAGGCCATAACCAATTTTTGTGAACATGGAGTCTAATGTAGATAAAATAAATTTTCGATTTGAGTGAGCCAATTGAGTGGATCATTACCATCAAACTTGCATAGGTTCACTTTTGGAAACATCAGCTCAGGGAAAGAATTGGTATTGGTATTATTTAGAGTAGGAGAACCAAACTAAAGTGGAGGATTATTTTATAGTGGCTGAGTTGATAAGTTAGCCAATTACATAGATATTTATTATAATTTATCCTTCACACTATCCAAGTCCCCTCTCAAATCTATAATGTCCCCTTGAACTGCATCAAATCATATTTTTTCACCATGCCCTATAACTTTGACTTAAGTTGTTGAACTACCTCTAAAATAAATAGATCAAAAGTTTTAAATTTCATGTCATTCTTGTGAGGATTTTTTGGAGTTTATTTTCCTTTATTACATCTAAAAGTGTTTAGATTAGCCATGCATAAACCCTAGGAGGTTTTCACCCCCAAAAATAATGTATCAATGCAATACACTATTGAGATTGTCTCATCGAGATGAATCCAACTACTACTATTGTGTACAAGGGTGAAATTTTTTGACCCAAATGTGTACCAATAAAATATACCATTGTGATCATCTTGTGAAGATGAATCCAATGACTGACAATTTTTATTACCAAAAAAAAAAATTGTAAAAAATATCTCATAAACAAAACTATGGTACCAAAAAATATTCCTCCCAGATTATAAGTTATGTTTTTTCATCCTTCTAGTGCTCAGGATGCTAGATATAGAAAAAAATGCCACAAAAACTTGTCCAAATCTATGCTCTAGTACCAATTGTAAGGAAATTACTTAAATGATTTGAAATAATAGAATTATATATGCTAGAATTAAGAGTAGAATAAGCAGATCCATAATAACAGTTGGTGAAAAACTAGAATAATTAAATATTATGACTAAGCCACTTCAAGGGGACAACCCAAAAAAATGAAATAAGAACAAAATTCATGATATGATGATAAAATACTAACTACGACCTTTGATATATACTCTACTTATCCATGGTTATTCCATAGGCCAACCATACTAAGAACATAAAGAAAGGAAACAAGCTAATATGAAGGTGTGTAAGCCACATTCAGCCACACATATCCTTAGATGCAGTATAGGTTAAGTACATATCATATGCAATGGTTCAATAATGTACATTGTGTATGGAGATTGATGTGGATTAATCCATCAGTACCTTTGGCATTATTTTCTCTTGTAGTGGACTTGGCTATGATTGTTACAAAATTTAATAAATATTTATTTCAAGAAGATTTTACATGTTTTTTTGTTATTGTTGTGGTGAGCATTTCAACATTTTGGGAAACCATAAATTGGAAATGGCATTGGATTTTGAGTAGAAAGTGGATTATTTGTATAATAGGTTGTTAGAGAAAGATAAAATTACTAATTGTTAAGCTACCTCATTACTCTTCATTATGAAGGTATGTTTCATGTTTTGGTTCTCTCTTTATTATTTAATAATTCTTCTTATTTTCTAATTTAAATAAAATATTATTAAGATATGGGGTTGTTTTATTAAACTATTGTTGGAAACACTATATACCAAGATGTTGTGAAATGTTTCCTTGGTTGGATTATTTGCATATTTGGTAGAATTGAAATTGAGATGTTCTATTTAGAATGTATATGTTGTGAAATTTTAGTCTTGACTGGACTATTGACTCCCTTAAGAGATGTAGAATGAGGTAGTTTTTTTTTGTAATAAAATTTTGATATAAGCTCTTGGGTTATTTTGATGAATTTTTTAATTTACTTATGGGTATTTTTATACCTTATACATGTGCATGTTGGGTCCACATGTAATTATAACATACCTATTATATTTATGGTGTACTCTGATTTAACTATTTAGCAGATAATGATGTTTACACAATGCAAAAAAAAATCACAATGTAAATCTATGTAAATGTTATTGTAGACACTATTTATAAATTATATAACACCTTAGTATTTTACACTTGGTAAATACATATCATGGATGTAAATTTATCTTTTAGACCTTTCCTAATTCCAAAAGGCTTTCATACACTATATCTTTATGCCTAATTACTTATTTCTTACTCTAAACAATTCATTATGATGACCCAGGCCTTCTATCTTGTAAAAAATGTTATAAAATTACTTATATTCCATCTTTATAAGTTTTAGGCATCCACCTAATTTATAAATACCTAGACACTTGTGTCCCATTAAAATTCCTACATTGACACAAGTGTCATATTCTAACACAAGTGTCCAGTGCCCTAAAGTCATCCAATTTACAAATGAAATGTATTCCTATGGTCAACCTAAGTGCTTTAATTCAAGATATTCTCCATAGGTGTTGGTATAAATATATTATAAATCCTCATTTAATCCTCACCTAGAAACTTATTACCTAGTAGAGACCAAAAAGCACTCAATCAAGCTCTCTAGTGAGCAAAGCTTCCCTATTTTCTCCTATTTCCATATCAGTCATAGGGAAAACATATCTATAGGTCTAAAGTATTGAATGAGAATTCCATGAACCATATTTTACAAATTAAAATATAGGTCACTCTATGTACTTTTTCATCACACATTTCATGATTCACACATAATCCAACACATAGAGAAGAACTACATAAGTCTGAGACCCTCTTTAGAGTATTAGCTATGTAGACAACACTCATTGAAAATGAGATATTTAGGGTAACTCAATAATGTGTACCCATAAACCCATTTTTACCATATCCATTATGAAGATTAATAACTAGGGTTTTTTATTTGACAAGAAGTGATAATCCATTATCCAAATCTGAATTCACTAGATCGAATGTGATATAGAACCTAGAAGCAACTAGGTGGTAACATGTATTTTTAGTAAGTACTTTATACTAGACAACAACATCTGAGTTAAATAATAACATCGACTCAACCATCCCAATTCAATGCAAGTGTCTATAGTTACAAAGGTATAGTTTTTAGAATCAAGAAACTAATCCAAAACCTATATTCAATCTAATTTCTACCTATTCTAGAGCCAAATCTGTATTAACATCAGAACTAACTAAGTATATTATTTTCATTATGATTGAAATATCTAGCATAGTTTTACTTTTTATCTTTAACATATATTAGCATATAAATTTAGTATATGTTTATCTAAGTTTTGTAATTAATTGGTGTGTTTTAGAGATAGTCTACCATACTTTTACCCCAGGCTATCTCTACCCATTTAACCCTATATTCCCTAATCTATATTTTAGGGTTAAACATTTAATGAATCTAATTTTTGAACATCATTTTTACCTAAGCATTCCATATTATATGTTTATTACCTACTTTGTCTTAATCTTGATGTTATTTATCTCTCTCATCATGGATATTATTGATTGCTTTAATGACTATGATTGTGAAACTCTCCAACTTTCTATCAAATAAGGTGTAATAATTGATTACTCTTCTTTTATTTCAAATGCTTAAGCATCCAATCTCAAATATTTAAATGATGTTAGCTACCATCCATCTAATTAGGTCCATGTTCCCACCATTTTAAGAGATGAATTGATTTATCTTAAGGAAGATAAATATCCTTTAACATTACTTCCTACACCACCATCATATGATTTTAGCCTTCAATATTTGCTAAAATATGGATACAAAGGAAAAAGATGTCTTTTGTCTATTTGAAATGCATCTCATTTAATCCCTTATACACCTAAATAACACTAGGCAAGTTCAACCTTGAGGTATCCACTAGGATATTCCTTCATGGGTAACTTCAAGGTATCTCTTAGGAGATACCTTGAAGATATTACAAACCTCAATAACACTAGACAATTTCAACCTTGAAGTATCTAATAAGAGATTATTTTGAGGGCTTTGTAATACTTTCATGGGTAACATGAAGGTATCTCCTAAAAGATACCTTGACTATATTACAAGGACCTTCAAGGTAAAGGCAAATTTCACTCATATAACAAGGTAATTATTTGGATCTAAAACTATTAATATAACAGGGAAAATTGTTAAACTAAATTGAGGTGGCAAGTGTATGTGTGTAGGAGGATGTAAAAATATTATGTTTAGCCTATCATCATCAATGCACACTCTCCCAATTATTATAAGACCCTTTAAGTTATCAATTTATTGTTGACATTTTGGACTCATAGGCCAAATTTCAATCCCCTCATTTTATTATTTTTGAGAAACTAGTTTTTAGTTCCTATACAATAAAGGGTCTAGAGTAAGGGAACAAATCTAATCTAATATGGTAAAATATATATTTTGATCAAATTAATTACATAGGGGAGATAAGTAACTTATTTATAAAAGTAGACTAAGATGACTATTTCAAATCTTAAAAACTAATATATAAGACTAGGAAGATGTCAAGAATCTAGATCTATCTTTCATTCGGTGAAGGATAGGAGCGCCACAATTAGGACACTTCAAGGTCTAGTGTTATAGTCTAGGTCCTACTACTAGTGTCCAAAATAGTCATAGAGATTTGATATTTATGGGTTTTGTCCATTGTCCTTGTGTGATATTTCTTATGAAATTTTGGATCCTAAATGTCGATGGAGCTATTTGTAGAGATTTTTTAATCTTCAAAACCTAGGTTCATCTACACACATGAAAAAACAATATACATCAAAATCAAAAGAGGGAAATTTGGGTTAGGAGAAGTATGATCTCATGATCTAGAACCCTTTTTATCCTAATCACTACCAACATTAACCTTCAAGCTAGGGTCTCAGATTAAATGTAGTTCTCCCTTATGGAACATGCATGGTAGATGCAAGAATGAACTTTTGCTTGAGCCCTTGCTTGATCAAGAATGTAAATATATGTGTGATATGGAATTTTGAGCTATATTATTGACTAATTTTTTAGTTGTGTACTATGCCAAAGTAGTAAGTGCTAGATATAAAATGGCTTATGAAGTCCTTTATATAGGAGACTCTTTATTTTGAATTTGGGAACTTTATTCACATTAGCCAACATTAGAAAGATAAATAAAACTTAAGGATGAAGCTAAGAAGGTCTTGGTACTCATCAAGTAAGGAAACTTGACCATTGGGGACTTAAAATGTAGTTGGACAAGATTTCTAGAAATGGGACACTCTAGGGTCCAACACTATATTTTAACCCCAATGCTCATGTCCTATAGGCTCAGGACCTAGGGGATGGAACTAGCATGGGAAATAGAGTCTAGTTGAGCTAGAATGACTATGTAGAAGGCTAGAGATGCCTAGCAATAAGCAAAAAGGTTACTCAAACATGAAATAAGACCAAGATAAGTAAAATAAAAGACATGGCTAAATGTGAACAAGGCTCATATTCTCTAGTCAGAGTCTCCTATGAAAGGACTATGAAAATACATGATATGTGTGGTTACTTGACTAATTTAGGGTGTATGCATTTACCTCCTTTTTATTTTAGTGATGCAATGAAATGAAGTACTATATTAAAATAAAGAAGATTAAAATGTGTACCTAAACCCACTTACATGGAGATAAATGTAATGCAAAGGGTCCAACTTACTTCCTAGCTAGGGAAGTGGATAGAGATCTAAATAGTGCCTAGAGAAAGAAGGAATCCCTAAATTGGATACCTTGTGTACTTAATCTAGAAGTGGAATCCATGTAACATAGAGGAGGAGGGTAGTGATTACCCCCTGTGCTAAATATAAATGAAGATGAGGAATGCTTAGAGGCCTAAAACCAATGTATATCCTTTATCCTACATAAATTCATGTAATTTAGAATGTGTGTATAGATTTTTTATTCTATAAAGAGCAAAATCTGTCATACCCCCACTCTGAATATCTAAACTAGAACTAAGAAATGCTCAGAGGCCCAAAACTAATGTCTATCCTCTATCCCACACAAATTTATGTAGTCTAGGATGTAATGGACCAACCACTGTAGATGACTATATGGTCCAACTTGGTGATAACCTAGGAATAGTTGTGTGTAATCTAAAACATTGGTCAATGTGTGAGAAGAGAATGGCATATCTTGCCATTTCATCTGTGTAATCCTTAGTGATAAAAACATGAACATCTATGCCATGCCCCCAAATCTAGTATGTGAGTGATGCATATGTATAATATGATAATCTATATAACCACATGCAATAGGACTATTGTGCCATGCTCCATGCAAAAAATTAGAGATCAAAACATTGTGATTTGTATTATGCTTACAATCTACTATATGGTCCTATAACCATGTCATAATGTATGAAGCTGTATGTGTGAGACATGTAGTAATGTACATGCCCCAAAATTTGGTATCTAAGTTTGAATCTATATCAAAGTCACTATGAATCCATATAATTTGAACCACTATATCTGAATATTCTATGTACCTGTAAGATAAAATCACTATGGATCCATATGATTTGAAACACTATATCTAAATAGTCTATGTATCTTTAAACTAAAGGTATATCCCCTTGAATGTCTTGAGTAATGTTGAGTGACCCATATAATCTGAATCACTATATATTTTGACCGATCTGAGTTGAATTTTATAATCTAACTTCTAGATGTGTATGAACCATGGTGTATCCACTTATGAGAGTGGATGGGCATGTTGGATAGGTGTAGAAATAGGAATAGTAGGAATGATTCCCACCTTTTGGAGAGGGACAAAATTCATGGTAAAGGAGGTTGAGCCAAAAGTGATAGTGGTGTAAGTAAAAACAAGGTTGGATTATTTTTAATAACTGAGAGTTATTTGATTGATTAGACAGAGTTATTGAAAATGGAACAAGTTTTTATTGGTGATAATCAAGGTGCATATTTGAGGATAAAAATAATATAGATATGTTTATTCCATAATAAGAAAATGAATTAGTAAGTGAGTGAAGTTGGCACGATGTTAAAGGTATCGTTATCATGAATCTTTTGAAAGAAACAATTTGAAAAATAGAGTTATGAGGTTCAAGTTATAGGCAAAATGGTATTTTGTTTTGATTGAGAAAGTTGGGTAATATAGTAAATTAGATTAATTTTTTATTCATTTGTGTATTGACTAGTTTTAGATTTGGATCTCTAAAGTGAGAGATATGTTGAGGAGACAAGCCCCTACCCAAACCTGGCTTGAGTAGTTGGTAGCCTAGGTTTGTGCTAGTGGTGATATTACCATGGTAAATAGTTAAAACATTTGATTTTTATCTATTCTAAAGCCTATTTTTGATGTTTTGAGCTATTTAAAGTGTCTTAGGACAATTTGACTAGTTCAAGTGCTCTTATCCTGCATCTAACACTATTATCTAGGTTCCAACACTCTTATCTATGTAGTAGTGCTCCTATCCAACACTGTTATCTTATACCCAATGTAGTTATCCTAGAATCTTAATTTTCAATGATATTACTTTGCTTTTGACTATTATTCTATTTTGGATTTTGATTTGGCATTGTTTATTGATCTATATGTTGTTTTTGGTGTTTTTAGGGTGAAGTGTGGATGAGAGAGTTTCACAAGGGCTAGGTGATGAAGACATTAAGGCTATTACCATTATCTGTGAATGAGAGGGTTGTCATGGATAGGGTAAGGTTGGGTCATGTGTGTGACCTAGGCATAGTGCAGTGGGATAGATATTTTATTACTACCTTATGTGAAGGGTGGAATGTAGATACATGTCCTTTTTGGCTTCTTATAAGGGAGATTACTATGAATCTGGAGGATGTGTATCACATTTTACATTTATCAATTAATGGATGGTGTATGTAATTGTAGGATGACATGGGTACTGATGCTATTGATCATGCATCTTTGTATTTTTCTAGTATGCCCTCAAGTATCATCAAAGAGGTAGTGATAATAATGTCTTGCTATTAGTTATAGTATAGTCTAGTGTTCTATACCTATGGAAGTGGTTAGATATATTGTTGGCCTCATTTGTTATTGTGGATGGGAGTGGAGTGTTAATTGCATATAGGATACATAAGATTGTGCACAATATATATGTATATGGAACTATGTTATCATGGGGTAGGACTATGCTTTCCCAGCTATATAGGGATCCTTATAATTTTACACAAGCGGCATTTAGTGGCAGATTGAGTGCAATGATGTTATTGCATTATTGGGATTATGAGCACATAGTGGTTATATGGCCAATAGGATTATTAAGGGAGAGGTGGGCACCTTCCCAATGATTTAAGGAGTAATGGATGAGTATATTAGATATTAAATATCTTGAGATGGATCATTATAGGTGGGTACTTGATATATTGGTGGTTAGTGATATTATATGGAGGCCTTATAGAGGATTTCCTAGGTAGGCCAAGTATGGAGTGTAGTTTTTGTATATGAGGGTCAATTATTTGATACATGACCACTAGGTTGGAGTATACGAGTGCTTCCAATATGAGTTCATGAATAGATAGTTTAGGGTATCATAAGATGTGCCCCCAATAGTATGGGTGTGGATGAGGAGTGTACAAGAACTAGTGAGGGAAGGAGCTTGTATGATACCCATAGAGGTTGAGCTAGCACCATTACCTTTAGATGCACAAGATACATCTATAGACATTCTTAATGTGGATGATGTTATATGTATAGATGCATATACTTCATGGTGGATGAGGAATCAATGGGATCCATTATATCCTATTGATGGAGTGGAGGCTCCCAAGTATGAGGATCTTATGCCAATCTAGGTGATGGGAGGTAAATAGTGATTATAGTTGAATTATGAATGAATTTGTGCTTTAATTTGATTTTAAAGTGTATTTATAATTTATCATTGTACTTTTGTGAGTAGGTGGAGTGGGAGGTGTGTAAGATGAGGCACATGCTAGGGTAGGGAGTGGAGATGATGACTATTAGGAGACCATCATTGAATCTACACTTTGAGATCTCACACAGCATGTTCTTGATGATACAATGGATTAAGGATTAATAGAGTGATCAAATATTATGGATATTATTCATGATCATCTATTTTATAGGGATTTTATAATGATAGATATGTATATTAAGGTAGTGGGAGAGAGAGATGAGCTGAGGGCTGAACTAGATAGGCATAGGATGCCCCACATGATTTTTGATCAGTGAGTATGAGGATTGTGGATGAGTACACAAACCTTCAGAGGTGGTATTCAAACTTGTGTGATGATCATGGTCAGCTATTGGAGTGAGAGAGTCATTGTAAGAGGCATTTGGGAGCTCAAGGAGGTGCGGGGCCATCAAGTGTTAGAGTAGATTGTGGGACAAGTAATAGTGGGGAGCCTGAGGGCTTGATGCCCATTCATAATTGATTATATCTGATATGATGTATATGTTTTTAAAAATTCATTACACACACACACACACACACACACACACACACACACACACACACACACATGTTGGTTTTATTTTGGATTTAGGCATATTGTGTTATGGATTTTGGAATAGATTGGTTTATTTATTTCTGATTGTTGATTAAAAATAGTTGAATTTGACATTAATGTTGAGGTTGTATACATTTTAGTAAAATGTTATTTTAAGATGTGATTTGATTATTAGAGTGTAATACTAGTTTTAATTTTGAATAGTATGTAAGTAAAGAACTTTATTTGTTTTGTAATTCATAAATTGATTTGGTAAAGTGAATTGGTTCAAGATTGGTCAAATGGGATATTGGTAAGATAAAGTTTTGGCTAATTTAGTTAGTTAGGGATGGCTATCCAGAACTAGGATTATTAGTTTATTAGTAAAAGGGGATGTAAGATAGCACTTTATGCATATCACTTCCCTGAGAGTGGCTCAAAAATGTGAATGTTGGCCCTTTAGCTCCGTCATTTCCCATTAAGCAAATCTATGTAATCATGTGTGTGTTAATCAATGATTGGATTATGTGTCCAATACCTATAAGTAGGTGGCTTAAGAATACAATGTTTGGCCCTTCATATCCATCATTATCTCATGAAGTAAAACTATGAAATAATGCCAATATGAATGTGTGTCGTATCACTATCTAAACCCTAATGGCTAATTGAACAAGTGTCCATACTAACTATGTTTTATAGGAACATATGCTATATATGATATTGTTTGTTGTGCATTAACTATAGCTATACATAGAGACTCTACCAAATTTAACCTTATTGAATATGTAACTAGAACTATGTTATACAAAAGGCTCATCGATCTATAATCATAGTAGATTTTTATGTGAAATAAAACCTCATGGCCTTTGCTATGATGCATATGGTTGACAAATAGATAGAGCTAGAACTATAACCTATGATGGGGGCTCATCTAATCTCAATAATAATAATTCGCTGCATGAAATGGGTCCCTAAAATATTAATCATAGTGAATATCTCTCTAGAGAAATACTTTGTGATGTGGGTTCATCTAATCTTAATCGTAGCAAGTTACTACATGAGATAGGACCCAAAAAACTTAGCCATAGTGAATATCTCTTTGGAGTGGTACTCTATTGTGGTGCCTATGAATATACTAGATATGTATATGGAATTACACTATGTACTCCTTAGACTATAGTGTTATATGTAGGTTTCTCTCATTTTACTAATTTTCAAACCTTTTGAGTAGGTGGAATAGGAGATCTCATGTGATGCTCTATCCTAGAACCTGCATTGCTCTCATGATGAGAGTTGATGATTCCTATAAAGGAATGTGCTAGGATGACTTAGTCATGGATGAATGAGGTTTATACTTCCATGGTGGAGGAGATCTTGGTGCCCCCTATGTGAATAATATGATCTCCTTATCAACACATCTATTAATGTGATCTCTGAGTCCATAAAAACCATTATCTCTATATCCATGGATATGATGATAGTTACAAAGGGATGATGTAGTTGCTTATGTAAGATATGTGGATCTCATCAAGGAGTAGAAGGTAATGTGATTAACCTCTTATCTAGTAGTAATGATAATATGACACATAGGCTATCCCACTCTGAATCAAACTATAGTGGTTCCTTGCTACATTATCTATAGTGTATACTATAGGTTGTGATCTAGAAATTATATTTCTATTCTTAATTGGTTTATTTTTTAGTTTAGGTCTCCTATCTTGTTTAGGACATGATGGATGATGTTTGATAAAAGTTGTATATGGAGGTATTTCTATGAAATCTAGAGTAATTTGATCAATTGAATCTACCTCAATCAATCTAAATTTATTTTACAAGGCTAGAACTATATAACATAAGTGTTTGAAAGAGGAATATATCTAATATAATAGATTCTCAAGGAGAGTTTGATGAATCCCCTTAATAAAGATATGCTAAATTTATAAATCTACTAGTTTATAGATCAATCTTAACATGTGAGTCTTGAATCGTAAGATATAATCACTAACTGGCTTAAAGTATTCTGATGCAATGTGGAAAGTCTCTCATATGTAACATGAGGTCCCATGTTTACTATGTAACATTTGAGAAATACCTCCTCTAGATCATCATATGTTTGAAAATAACTAATAGAGAGTAGATGAAAGAAATAATTATGTGCATTACCCACTAGTGTATACTAGAACAACTTGAGTAGAATCGAAGGACTCACATGAGATGGAAAATCCTTTTAAAAGGATTGAAGGTATATGAATAGATCTCCAATTTCATCAAATTGAGGCAATGAAGATTTTACAAATGTCTTTCAAAGAGGGTTACTATGTAAATCATTGACATCTATCCAATATTTATAAGCCTTGTTTTCCAAGGTAAAGAGATGTGCTATGGGTTGTAATTGACCAACTACATGCATTAAATAAATAATCTCCTAGGATGGTATATTATCATCTTGAAGTGGTTCATTTAAGCTTTGAATTTGATCATTAATTTTAGTCATGGTAATGCTACATTTAACAATTGTATCATAGTGAGGGGGTGTGCTCTCTTGAACCTTTGGAGGAATGGTAATTTGGACCCTAGTACAGGGATGTGGATACCATTCTCTTTAGGTGAAGCGTTAGAAATAGGTGTTACTATATTAGGGGTGCCTTTGGAGATTCATTAGTATCTTTATGTTTTAGTGAATCACATTCTAATTGAATAGAGGATAGAATCATACATAAAACTAGAAACAACATTTGGTAGTACATCATGTTTGATAGGAGGAGTGAGCAAAAATTTAAAAACATGAGATACATTTTCTTCTTCACTATGTACATAATAATCATCATTATTCCATGCATTATCATATTTGAAATATTGCTCATAGTCACTCTCATTTTCATATTCATTTGCATGTTCACTATCATACTCATTATGATCAAAAACTCAAATGCTTTGGTTGAAAGATATTTTAGAAATAAGAAAAACACAATTCAAAAAATGCTATCTCTGAAAAGAGATGTTTTATTGATCAAAATTGCAGACCCAAACATATGCCTATCTCTGAGAAGAGATGTCGGATTTCTATTTCAGGTTACATCTTCATTTATAAATGTTTTGAAGGTGTGAGAAGGATGTGGAAGCTCACCAATATTTAGGTAGATTAAGTGGTTTGACTTCCATGATTTACAACAATACAAAATTTGAGGAATTACTATTTTTAAAAACTTACTATTTTTAGACTGCACTACTAAAATTGAAATTTGGGGCACTTCCATTGGGTTTTTTGAGGTTAAAATTGATTAAGAAAATATCAATGCCATCTCATGATGTTCTCCTCATTATTTTCTTTCCAACGGTTCAAACAGTGAGTCAATTGGAGTTATGGTGCAAAAGTTATGGCTCCCAGAACTTCTGCTATCAATTGGGGGATCACATTATCACTTCTGTTATCACTAGGGAGAGGTGTAAGAGAATATTTTAATTATTTTCTAATATGAATTAAATTATCATGTGAAATTGGAATATTATGTGAATATATGTTATCCTTGGATGGAGTGTATGCAAACATTCTTTTGATAAAGTAGAGTTGAGAGTATGAGATGGATCATTTGAACCATGCATTGGTAATTTGATTTTATTACATGTATATTTTTGTAATTTGAACATAGGAGAGAGAGAGAGAGAGAGAGAGAGAGAGAGAGAGAGAGAGAGAGAGAGAGAGAGAGAGAGAGAGAGAGAGAGAGAGAGAGAGAGAGTTATCATTGATGAGAGTTTTACTTGGAAGTTCATGAATAATTTGTTTATTTGGTGAATTTTTCATAGAATAATGAGGTGAAAAGTATCTTTCCCATTTATCAAAATTATTTTCTTTAGAAGAGGGAATAAAAGAGATAGGTTTGAGAGAAAAAGATGCATCTAATTTTTCTTCACTATCACTTTCACATGTATCATCATATTTCTCATTAAAATAATATTAATTATCTTCATTATAAATGAAATCATTTTCCACATTTTTAGCTAATGTGTAATTTTTCAAATTTGTCCATTCATTGTCGTAGTTATGAGAAAAATTTAGAAATTGATCTATGGGATGAGAGGGAAGAAGTGCCTTAGTGGCCATTTTATTTATTTCACCAAAGATAACATGTAAAAGTACTATTAAGCAAATAAATGCAAGAATAACTACTAACATAGAGATTTTGAAAATATCTTTGACACTAAAAAAATTTTAAAAATTCCTTTTTTTTTAATTGTAAGGGAGGGAGGTTTGGGGTTTGAGGACCTAGTTTGGAAATCTAGGGTTTTGTGTTGAGGTTTTAGAAATTTAAAAAATTATTTCTATAATTTAAATTCTAAAAATAAATTTGAATAAAATAAATGCACAAAAAATTATATAAAAATAAAAACTTTGAAGTTGAATTTTTGCACAAAATAACTACCAACATAGATATTTTGAAAATATTTTTGACACTCTAAACAATTTGCAAAAATTTCAAAAAATTTATCTAAAAATTGTAAGGAAGGAAGGCTTAGGCTTTGAGGGCCTAATTTAGAAATCTAGGGTTTTGGGTTGGGATTTTAGAATTTTTGAAAATGATTGAAATAAATTAAATTTTAAAAAAATATTTGAATAAAATTTATACAAAAATCATAAATTTGATGCTAAATTTTTGCACAAAAATATGGAGGAAAAATCCTAAAGGTACCAAGGTTTTAGATTTATTGGAATTAAGTTGGGTTCACCAAAATTTTTATTATTTTTGGAAAACTAGTGTTTAGTTCCTAAAAAATAAAGGGTCTTGAGTACTATGAAAAATCTAATATAATATGGTAAAACACATATTTTGATCAAATTAATTACATAGAGAAGAGAAGTAATTTATATGGAAAAGTAAACTGAGATGATTGTTTTAAAGCCTAAAAATTGTTGCACAAGACTAGGAAGATGTTAGGAAAATGGATCTATCTTTCATTTAATGAAAGGATAGTAGTGCCAAAAAAAGGCCACTTTGGGGTTTGGTGATATAGTCTAGGTCTTGCTGCTATTCTCCAAACTAGTCATAGAGATTTGAGTTTTCTGGGTTGTGTCTATTGTCCCTATATGAGCCTACCCAAAAAAAATTAGATCTTGAATGTCAATGAAGATCCTTGTAGATATATTATAATCTTAACAACCTTAAGTTCATATATACACATGAAACAACAATATAATCAAAATTAAAAGGGGGAAAAATTGGGTTAGGGGATGTATGATCACATGATCTAGAAGCCATGTTGTCCTAATCACAACCTACATTAACTATCAATCTAGGGTCTCATATCAAATGTAATTCTCCCTAAGGGGATGTGCATAATCAACATGAATGGTATATGCAAGAATGAAATTTTACCTAGGCCCCTCCTTGATTAAGCATACAAATATATGTGTTATGTATAATATTGAGCTATATTATTACTTGATTTTTTAGTTATGTACTATGTTAAAGTAATAAGTGCTAGATATAAAATGCCTTGTGAAGTCATTTATATAGGAGACTCTTTATTTTGAATTTGGGAATTTTATTTACATTATCTAACATTAAAAAGACAAACAAAACTTAAGGATGAAGCTAAGAAGGGCTTAGGACTCATTAAGTGAGGAAACTTGATTTTTTGGGACTTAAAATGCAATTATATAGGAGCACTAGAAATGGAAAACCCTAGCGTATAGTGCTATAGTCCAAACCCAATGATCTTATCCTATAGGCTCAGGACCTAGGGGATGGAACTGCAATGGGAAATAGAGTTTGGCTGAGCTAGAATGACCATCTAAAAGGTTATAGATGACTACTAATAAGCAAAAAGGTGACTCAAACATGAAAGAAGACCAAGATAAGTAAAACAAAAGACTTGGTTAAATGTGAACAAGGCTCATATTTTCTAGTCAAAATCTCTTATGAAAGGACTATGAAAAGACATGATATGTGTGGTTACTTGACCAATTTAGGGTGTATACACCCCTATATTCAAAACTTTTGATAGTTGTTTGAGCTTGATTTTGATGTCTCCTAGCATGGTCATGTCCTCTTTGTTCTAATGAGAGTCTTGGGATCCTATCAAGAATGTCATGGTTAGTCATTGTTTTGTGCTTGAATCTATGGTGTCATGATTATTATAAATTCCTTATGATGATAAGATAGATGTCATAGTGTTTTGAGTTGAGAGGCATCATTATTATAGGGCTATTTGATTTAATCTAGGCCCTAAAGAGACCACTTCAATGCACATTTCTACCTACAGACCTACACATGTTTCTGAAGAGGTAGGCTCAAGATAAAATATGTATCTTCAAGAATTCACCAAGGCAAAGAAGAGTATAGTTGAGACATATAAATGCTTATGGAAGGATCATATGAAAATGATGTATTTTATGCCACGAATATCCCCTATAAATTTGGTGTCTTGATGTGTCTCCTTTCTCAAGATATAATCCTTTAAAAATGATCTAACAGTGTGGGACATGTTAGGGGACATCAAATTAAAGCTAACAAAAATATCTATTTGGATTCAAAAATATAGCCATCATAGGGTTTCCAAGTGTTGAAGCCTCACTTGATTAGATCAAGGATCAATGACATGTAGGTGATCACCTAAGTCAATAAGTCAAATTTACCTAGATTAAGATCGACGGTGCATATTCCTAAATACAAATGATAATCGATGATATACATTAAATACTAGGGTCAATAAGTCAAGATAGATCTATGATGTATGTTAAATAATGCATATACAAATCAATGATAAGCATGAAGTCAATAAGTTAAAGATCCTAAGATTACATGCAATAGTGACATGTGTCATAACTAAGGTGGACTCAAAGAATATCAATAACTCATATTTGATCACATGGACCAGTAACAGACCAATGACATGCATTTGATAAAGTAGATCAAATATAGATGGCACATATTCAACTATGTAGATGGAGATCAACACTGGAAATCAAAGTCAGTAGGTCAATGACCCCAAATTGCATATGTGGCCACTAAGTGTCCATAAAATACATGTGAGGCTACCAAATATTCATAGAAGACACATAAGGCTATTGAGTGTCATGATCTTAGCAGACAAAATTAAAAGACACGTTCAATGGCCAACATTGAAGTCAATGCCAAGAGACTATTAAGGAGATTGACAAAGCAAATTTGTCAAGTTTTCAAGGGGGTGAGATGAATACATGTGTCCAAAGCAAATAACATGGTAAGGAGATGCCACATAATCATACTAGTTAGATTGAAGGAGTGGAATTTCAAGTTTATAATGCTTTTCTTAGCCTGTGTCATGGTTGGGAATGTTTTTTTTAGGTATAGAAAACATTAACACATAGGTTAAAAATCTATTATATAGGTTATATGAATTCCAAGTTTCAACACTTAGGAAATTAGGCCTAATAGGCCTAATCAACCTAATTGATCATCAAAGAGGATTAATTTGGCATTCGAAGACTAATTGAATGAGTCAATTTAAGGTGTCACACTGGGTAACTAACCCTTGAGGAGAATTCAATGCACATTTCATGGTTGTGATAGAGAAATGAGATAGTTTCCTTAACTTTGTCAACCTACCTTGGAGAAGTATGGGTTGCTATGTAACTATGGCAATGTAATTCATCTAGTAACTAATGAAGGGAGGAGTGTGGAGCTATATTGAGGTGGGTAAATCAATAATCGAGGTTAGTTGAGGGAGTTATAGTTACCTCTACACCAAAATAGCCTCATTCAGGAAATGTCAATGCTCACAAAGGAAGTAAATACTAATGTAAATGCTCCAAGCCACATTAGGCTAATTAATGACCCCTTATATGCTAAATTTATTCTCTCCTACCTTAATTTATTCTTATAAACATAGGCACTAAGAAATTTATTTTCATCCCTCAGGCTAGTATGAGGAAACTCTATCAAGATTTGTACTTGTAGACCTCTTGGACAAATGAATAAGAACTTTTGTAGTTTTTCTTCATCAGTACTTAGTGTTTTATGCTTATTTAGATATGAAACAAGTGGATTGATATTCCCTTTTGTAGGTCCAAGTTTTACCTAAGTGATAAGAAACTTCCTTTGTAGGTCATCTAATGTGTCTTGGTGATTGGTGGTTCAATTTTTAAGTGGATGTTTTATTATAAGTGTCCTTAAACTAGACCTTATGCTCATAACACTTCTATTTCATCCACTCAATCTGATGTATAGATGAAACACTTTTGCCTAGAAGTAATTAACAGCATTAGGTTAGTCCTTTTTCAATCCATTAGTGTCATTTGAGTCCAAGTGAGTGGATAAATGAATTCATGGTGCATCACCACACTTACAGTAGGTTTTCATTCATGTATTTTCTCCCACTTTTCATCCCAATAGATTAAGTCTTAGGAAAAGAGGTTTAAATTAAGAAATTAGGGGATATATCCCCTTATAATCTAGAGGTTTGGCATAATAATATATGACCCATAGCCTTAGGTCAATCCCATGTTGTACTAGGTTTGAGTAGGTGACTTGAATAATGCTCTTCTTAGCTAGGGTGCAACCTAGAACTCCAATAGTTTTGGCAGGACCAATGGAGTGAGATTCAAGTGCCTTGAAACATTGTTGGATAATAATGAATGATAGTTTACAACCATTTTTGAGAGCTTCAAACACTATATCAGTTGAGTTGCATTCAAAATATTAAATCAGTCACATCAAGTATTCATTTTAGAGGTAAGATGGGTTATCATTCATGATATCATTCATCTTCATGTGCCTAATGAGGAGTTATGAAGGTATATGAGCCAAGATTATGTTTTTCATATCCCTATGAATAGAACTTTGACCCTTTTTAACTCAATCATGATCCATGCCCACACTATCCTACCCCATATCAACCATATTTTCACTCTTCCCAGTCTTATATGACTCATCATATTACCAAGATGATCAAACCTACTATGAGTCTTATCTACCTCATTTGTAGTCTAATTACCATTTTGATCATTCATGGTAGTAACATGATAGTCCTTAACAACCTACTCATACCTCAAGCCATTCCATATCTAGACTTAAGCAAACTCTATTGGACCAAGAAAAGAATATGATAAACATTGATACATTGAAGGGGTAGGGAAATAAAATCCAAAACATGTCATTAAGACTTATATCTTTAGTATATTAAGAAAAAGATGATTGGATGTCTTTCATTAGGATAGGTTATTCTAGGAAAAATAGTGACATGCTTGACATAAATGGACTGATCTTTAAGATTGAAGAGAAGTTGACATCACCTGAGGGATAACAAACACACCCATCTTACCTTCCCTCCTTCACCCCATATCAACCTCATATTGAGCCTTCTATCACCACTCATCAACCCTCACCAAGTTAGTTTCAAAGTCATCAAGGTATTTTCAAACTCATCTCAACCTTCCCCTAATGGAAATTTATCTAAAGAAGAATCCAAGAAGAAAGAAAATTTAGTGTTGGAAAGGCTAGTCATCATGAACAATCAAGTTCTAATTTTAAAACCTCCCTTGCTAGGAAAATTGAAGCTTCAAATAATAAATTTTACCAAACATTGGTAGCTACAAGTGCAACACCACCTCAACTTCACATACCTCCTTTCATTATTCAATCCATAATGCACACTATGCAAGAAAATCATGAGCCCAAATTCCTATCTTTGAACCAAATCATGCCATCAATAAAATCCAAAGTTACTCAATCCCCATCCCTCCCTCTTAAGTAATCTAAGTCCTTTCCCTCATGGAGATCCATCTAAAGTGATATGCATAAGAAGGAGGAAGTGGTGATTGTTAAATATATGCATCTAGATGAAAATAATGTGGTATACAATTCATCTCTCTTAGAGTCACTCCAAGGATCTTTTATACCATGTATGAATATAGAACTCATTCTAAAAGAGGTAAACATTCAAAATTAGATTGAACTTGTAGTTGATGATGATGATTTAGATGAGTTTGAGGAGGACCTTGTCCTCAGAACACCCCTTGGCAAAAGCCACTATTTAGCTTTTGAAGGTGAAACAAATGATAAGTTGCAGGAGCTTGATGAGCCACAAGAGGAAGATGCTCACATTAGACAAGGTGAATATGACCTCCAAGACTTTCTAGATGATATGGAGGCTTCTCTTCACCATGACACCCCTCAAACATTTGCAGTAGAGGTAAAATAAAGTTGTAGACTAGTCAAAAAGATTGGAGAACAAAATAACATTAATGGTTTGCAAGGTTATCAAGTGGTTATTGAGGATGATAGAGTTTCAAAATATCATCCAATTTATCTATTTGATATTATAGGAGGTGGCTAAAACCTCATTGATGTAAATTATGATCTAGTCCAAGTAGGAAAAGATGAGTTCAAAAAATAGAGGGAAGGCAACTTTATGAACATGCCATCTCAAGAGGCTACCCCATTAGAAGAAGACTTGTTTGAGATCCTTAAAAAAGGTTACCAATCTCTTTCCCTATTAAAACATTCCCTCTCCATAATGAGAAATATATAAATCTTGTAAGGCATGATGAAAAGACACTTGATATGTTTACAAAAAACAATCATCTATGTGAAGATATTCATGGTGTCAAGGTGATGAATCTAGAGCTGGGAGGACTATTTGAGCCAAAAAAGAAACCTAAAAATGAAATTTTAGTAGTGTTTGAGTTTCTTGAGATTGATCCTAGTCATTTTATTTAAAGTGAAAACCTAATAGCACCTAATCTTGTAAAACTAGGAGTTAACCACCTTGATGAAGTCCCAAAGCACACTAATCCCCTCAAGAAGCCAAAATCAATCAATAAAATAGGAGGTAAACCTGGAGGCACCAAATGATTATGTGTTCATTGGCCATCTATTCATAACTGATGTTACATTTGAAAGTATCATTGGTGACTTGGTTAATAAGAGGACTACTCCACCAAGTCTCCTATCTATAGAGTTGTTTTATTCATACCATTGCATACCTTATGGGAAAATAATCCAAGGAAACATTCCCTTTGATCTAGGAGGGAACATACACACTGAGGTTAGTTGTAAATATTAGTATTTTGGAGTGTTTATCTTGCTTCCAATAAGTTTGGTACACAAGTTTGTTTTTTATCTCTTGTTGGTTATGTCTCTTATTTGGTGTGTCTCTTAAAGTAGGTATTTCTTTATTGGCATTTCTTATCTTTGTGTGTCTTCTATTTCAAATCTAAAAAGTGTCAAGATAAAATTTAGCTGGATAGTCCAAAGAGTCATTATGTTATGCTTCCTTATTAGGTCATGAAAGTGTCTTAGTTACCTTGACTAGTAGGTTTGTCACCCATTAGAGTCACAAAAAATGTTGAAATTTTGGCTTCATAGACCAAATGTTAACCCCATATATTCAAAACTTTTGATCATTATTTTAGCTTGCTTTTGATGTCTCCTAATATGGTCATTTCCTCTTTGTTCTATTTAAATCTTGGGATCCTGTCAAGATCATCATGGTCAGCCATATTTTTGTGATTGAATCTACTATGTCATGAGTGTTTTGAAGTCTGTTTGATGATAAAATAGATGTCATAGTGTTTTGAGTTGAGAGGCATCATTGTTCTAAGTCCATTTGAGCCAATCTAGGCCCTAAAGAGACCACTTCAATGCACTTTTCTACCTTCAAACTTACATAGTCTTCTCAAGAGGCAAGCTCAAGATAAAAGAGACATCTTCAAGTACTCACTGAGGCAAATAAGAGTTTAATTGAGATATCCAAATTCTTGTGTAAGGATAACATGAAAATGACGTATTTTATGTCATGAATATCCCCTATAATATATTTGGTGTCTTGATGTGACTCTTGTCTCAAGATATAAGCCTTCAAAATTGATATAATAGTGTGGGATGTGCCAAGGGACATTAGATTAAAGCTACCAATAATATCTATTTAGATTCAAAAATAGAACCATCATAGGGCTGTCAAGTGTCAAAGCCTCACTTGATCAGATCAAGGATCAATGACACATGGGTGATCACCCAAGTGAATAAGTTAAATTTACCCATATACATATTGATGGTGCCTATTCCTATGTAAAATTTTTGATTGATAATCCATATTAAAGTCTGGGGTCAATAAACCAAGATAGATCTATGACAAATGTTAAATCATGCAAATTAAAATCAATGATGAGCACAAAGTCAATAATTCAAGGATCTTGAAATTACATGCAATGGTGACATGTTTTGAAACCATGGTAGATTAGTAGAAGATAAATGACCCACATTTGATCACATGGACTAGTATTGGATCAATGGTGCATGTTTGATTAGGCAGATCAAAGATCGATGGCATGCATTCAACCATGTAGATGGGGATCAATGGTGCAAATTGTTGATGCAAGAGATTGCACCCTTTGGTAGGAATTCAAGCTCCTACCATCTCCTCGTAACATGGAAACTCCCCTCTTGCTTCTGGGACTAGCGAAATTGGAGGGGAGAGTCTCTAGATAAGGGATAGCTCCCTTTGATGCATCATGTTTGTTCTAGCAAGTACAAATACGTATATATATATATATATATATATATATATATATATATATATATATATATATATATATATATATATAAATTGGGGGGGGGGGTGAAAAGGGAGAAAGGTGCAGGAAAACAAACTATTCTAAATAGGTGATGCACCAAAATAAAGTTGACCTTCACACATCCACTCTTGAAATCAGACAAATGCATACATACACTTCACACTTGGCAAAAGGACTAGGCTGCTAGAAATTGGTAGGGAGGCTTTAATGGAAAATACAAAAAAATAGAGACTTCACTAAGGTGCTATAAAATGCACACTGTAAGTAATCTCCTCTATTCTAAACTTCTCAAATACTACTATCCTCTTGTCAGCTGTAAAATGGCACCTTGTAGGTAACTATTGTGTTGGTGTTGAACCTATGAGAGCATCAAAAGACAATGACTAAACAAAAATTAACACTCATGACATACACAAAATAACTATCTAAGAAGAGGTAAAAATTGTGTTTATAGATTCAAGTGGAAACTTTAGTAGGGTTGTACCTTGCAAAAATGTGGAAGATCCTTTTACAAATGATGAGTTCGCAATATATATGAGAAGCAAGGAGGCCCATTTGGCATTCCTTATTTACAAGTGGCCATCACATCCCTTCATTGGGAAGAACAAGTCACTCAAAACATTAATGAGCCATGCACTATATCTATTTGAAGCCTGCCCTTTCAAGGTCAATACACTATTTATCCACCCATTAAATGTAAACTAGAGAAACTAGTTATTTTACTAGTTATTTGTGTCCTCTCATGATCAATTCGCAAGAATTATTTCACCTGCTAGATTCACTTCTCAAATTGGTGCCACTTGGACTAACTGCTTGCTCATTCCATGCTTGTCTCCTTGTCTTTTCTCAATTTTGTCTCTATCTAGCTCCTTTGGCCCTTGGGAGCGAACATTCTAGTCGGTCGCTACATTCTGGCCCCTTGGTTAGCTCTCTCTTAGTTGAAAATAAATGACCATTCATTCTACTAACTTTGACATTCATATGGCCGTCATTGGTTTGAAAACCAATGGCTGACTTGTTCTATTAAACTTGACATCTTTTGGGATGTCATCATCGTCATCACGACGTCATCGGGTCCATATGGCTTCTTCTGTGGCTTATCTTCCTTGGCCCTCCACGAGCATTCTTTCTCTATTTATGTCACCTTCCTGAAGGGAAGGTGACCCTTTGGCCTTTGGAAATGTCCCTTTTGTACTTGGTTGGAAGTCCCCCGCAAAGGCACCTGCCCTTCGGGGTCCTTCAGTGAGTTGCTTTGTACTCTGGATCATGCCCCAGGCTCTTGCATACATTTTCCCTAAGTCTTGCTTATTTCATGTATTTTCTACAGACTTTTGTTTGTGAACATTTTCCCATAGACAAAAAGTCCACAAAAATTCTGTCTGCCCTTCACTTTGACTTTGGACTACGTTTGAATTCCTTCAGACTTTTTTGTCTAAAGGAATTCCTTCAGGAAAAAAGTCTAAAGGAATTCGGGACTTAGTCTATTTCAAAAATTGAACTTTGAACTTTGAACTTAACTTACTCGGGTCCTTTTATTTTGAAGCGCCAGCCCTCCACTAGGGCATTTTGAACTTGGAGACTCCCCTTCGGCTAAGGGCATACCCTTGAACCAAGCCTGTTGAACCAAAAATGGTTAAACGGTTTAAAGGTTCAACTATTGCGTGATGATGGACTAATGAACCAAAGCTGATGAACTTCTCCCTTTGAACCAAGCCTATTGAACCAAAATGGTTCAATGGGACAATAGTTCAACGCTGTTGAATAGAGATGCTTGAACTAAGAGATGGATGAACCAAGTGCCGATTGAACTGCTACATTGAATCAAAAGATTGAAACATCCACTTTGAACCATGTTCGTTGAACCAAGCCGTTGAACCAAAAAATGGTTCAACAGTTCAATGGTTCAATGCTTGGTAATGTTGAACTTGAAGATGGACCCTTTAAACCAAAGGCCATTGAACCACTTGAACCAAGCCATGAACCAAACTCATTGAACTTGAAGATGGATGAACCATGTGCCGAAGAACCATGACATGAACTTGGGTAACCTAAAAAATGACTGGCATTGAATAACAAGGGAAGAAGGAGACCAAAATTTTGCCTATGGACAAAATTGGTCAACAAATTGGTGACTCTCAAGGGAAGCATGCCTGCTATGCTTAAAGACCAGCTGCCTTAAAAATCCATTAGGCACGGAGTCAGATGGTAGCTTTGAAAACTAGAAATAGCTATGATAAATCTTAGAACTAGTCACGTAGATCTTCCTCCAAGGAAATGAAAGCACACACAAGACTAAGACAACTACTACCTATACAACAACACTTAGGGAAAACAAGAAAGAAAAAAAGAGAAAATATATACAGTTGAATGGAAACTCAGTGGCAATGCTTCAGATGTATCCCATTAATTGGGATACATAGTTCCTCACCATCCAACCTAGAGAGTTGGAATGCATTATGTTGCTTGCACTGAGTAATTATGTAAGGACCACTCCATAAGGCATCAAATTTTGCATGCTTTCCAGGCTTGGCTCAGTCCTCATCCCATTTTAGGACAATGTCTCCTTCAGAGAAATATTTTGATGAATATTTCTTGTCTGTCTTTTTACTTGTTATTGGTGACTGGTCATAGAAGCCATAGCCCAGTCTCTTACCTCTTGGAGCTCCATCAGCTTGCAAAGCCTGACCTCCATGCTACTTCCTTCTAATTACAACTAGTGAGTGAGGTCCAGTGTTGGAAATTCAAGTGAGATGGGAAGCCTAACTTCCCTTCCATATATAAGCATATATGGAGAGTTTCTGATTGAACTCTTTGGAGTGATTTGATAAGCCCACAGAGCTATCTTCAGCTTGGCATGCCAAGTCTTCTAATTTTCTTCCATGGTCCTCTTTATGATTCTGATCAAATTTTTATTGGTGGACTCAGCCAGCCCATTTCCCTATGGGTAATAATTGGATGAAGTGTTGAGGTATATACTATACCTTAGCACCCATTCACTTGTTTTGATTCCTAGAAAAGCCAAGGCATTATGTGAGATTATGGTGGTCAGGACCCCAAATCTTGTTACCAGGTCCTCATAGAACTCTAGGACTATGCTTTCATTTACCTCTTTCAGAGCAACAGCCTCCACCCACCTTGTAAAATAGTTCATAGCAGTCAAAACCCATTTGTGTCTAGCACTGGAGGGAGGATTGATCATCCCTATGAAATCTAGGCCCCACTGCATGAATGGTTGTTCCACCTGAATGGGCTGTAGAGGCATGGTAGCCAACCATTGTTTTCCATCAAAAAGTGCACACTTCTAGCACTATATTACCCAAGCATGGGTGTCTTTGATAACAGTAGGCCAAAAATAGCCAACTCTCATTATCTTTGCTGCAGTAGCTCTAGGATAAAAATGACCACCTACTGGTCCATCATGGAACTCAGTTAGTACCTTATCAGCCTAGTTTGGGTCAATATACCTTAGAAGAACCCCAGAGAGATCCTTCCTAAATAATACTTCATCAACCAAGACATAAGGGAGAGATTGGAGTATAAAATACCTTTTGTCGGTCTTATCAAGACCTTGTGGGCACTCATCGATGAGAAGGAAATGCTTCAGGTCCAATGTCCAATCCTTTATGACAGCTAGTTCCTCTGCAGTGGCTGTATCATGAATTAACAAGCTGTCTTCCCTTTTTTGCTTAAAGTCTACATCAAGCTATTTGCACAGGCCTCTTCCCCTCACTAGCTTGGTGATCTTGATGTCTACATCATACTCTATCACTTTAGTAATCCACCCCACCCTTTTCTCATTTAAGTCTCGATTGGTCAAGAAATCCTTGATGCCAAGATGTGGGACCATGAGGTGAATCCTACTATTAGACAACATATGCCTAAATTTCTTTAGGCTCTGTACTACTACCAGGACTTGCTTCTCTACATACATGTCTCTGACTTTGAATTCCTCTAACCCTTGGCTGAAGAAAGCAAGTGGTTTCTCGAGGTCATCACCATTTGCTTGGGTAAGCATGGCGGATATTACCTCTTCATTACTGAAAGTGTAGAGGTTGAAGTCTTTGTTGAAGTTGGGGCTGATCAAAGTAGGAGCCCAGGTTATAGCCTACTTGATGGCTTCAAATCTATCTTTTCTTTGTGTTGTCCACTTGAACTCCTCACCCTTCTTCAGTATAGAGGTCAGGGGCTTGACTATATCAGTAAAATTTGGAATGAATCTCTTAATGAAATTTATCCTACCAAAGAAATTCTACAGGCCTTTCTTGTGCTTTGGTAGGGACATCTCCAAGATAGAGAGAACTCTCTTGGGGTCAATGGATAAGCCTTTCTTGGACATGATGTGGCCAAGGAGTTTCCCCTCATGAACAGCGAACACACATTTCTTTGGATTAAGAGAGATGCTAAATTCCCTGCATCTTTCAAAAATTTGCCTGAGGTGTTTTATGTGTTGGCTCGCTTCCTTGGAGAATACCATCACATCATCGAGGTATACTAGCACTTTTTTATTTATCAAGCCTCCAAAAGCTATGTCCATGGCTTGTTGAAAATTAGCACCAACATTAGATAGCCCGAATGGCATCTTCTTATAGGCAAATGTTGCCCATTTAGTAGTGAAGGTTGTTTTGTGTTGGTCACAACCTTGCACTAGAATCTAATTTTACCTTGAATAACCATCCAAGAGAGAGAATCACTCATTACTTGTTACCTTCTAAAGGATATGCTCCATGTTCGAGAGGGGATAATGGTATTTTAAAGAGACTTTGTTAAGGTCTCTAAAGTTGACACATAGCCTGATCTCCCCATTCTTCTTTCTAATAGGAACAAGGTTGGCTAGCCAAGAGGAATGTTTGATTGGAAATATAATTCTAGACTCAATCAATTTAACCAGTTCCCTCTGCATGAGGGTCTTAATTATCAGATTGATAGGTCTTTGCTTCTACATGATTAGCCTGGTGCCTTCTTCTAATTCGATGGTGTGCTGGGTGAGCCTTTGGTTGAAACCCTTTAGATCACTATAATCCCATGCAAAAACATCTATGAATTCCTGACACAGCAAAATGAAAGCTCACCTTTCTTGAGTCATGCAGACTTTTCCATGCACAAGTAGCTTGTTCTTGAAGATCTCAACCCTTTCATAATTCTCTTCTTTGGTTATGATGCATGCCTTGTCATTTCTCAATTGGTCATCTCCATTAAAGATGCTCTCAAGTGTGACCAAACCTTTAAGGAGATTATTGTTCTTCAACTGAACAATCTAATTGCCATATTCCTATTGCAATTTTCCCCAATTTTGTGTTGTGAACTCAGCTTCCTCCTGTAGGAAGAAAGCTTTTTGCTGGTCACTTTTGAAAACCTGCCAATTTGCAAAGTTGTCTGGGACAAAGGGTCAAACCACCACTTTCAAGTGGCATGAACCATAGTCTCGACTTATTTCCCTTAAAACATCAAACTGATTGCTAATTGTTGTCAGCCTATCCACTTGTTTGTTCTGCTCTCTGGGAATGGAGGAGATATTGAAAGCAAGGAAATATTCTACCAAGTCCTAGACCCTATGCTTGTAAGACTTTAGCAAGGAATTTTTGGTCAGATTCAGGCCTTTCACCTAATTTACAATTAGCTCATTGTCTCCCAAAACTTGCAACTCCTTGATCCCTCTTTTCCTTGCCCATTCTAGCCCATGGATAAGGGACTCATATTCTACAACATTACTTGTGCAAGAGAAATGGAAATAGAAAGCTGAAAAATACCTATCATTTGAAGGGGAGACCAACATCACCCCACCACCAACTCCCAACCTACTTTTAGAATTGTCAAAGTATAACTACCATAAACTAAGGTCTTCCTGGCCTACCTTCATTATATTAGGTATGAAGGCACCTTCTTCATGCATGTAGTATACTCCAAGGTCTGCCTCCTCAATAAACTTGTAAGGATCATGTTCAAAGTTATCATTTCCCCACTCATCCAAGAGTAAGTCTATGACTCTTTCAAGAGTAGAGGATGGAGATTGGTCTATCTGGGACTCTTATAGGTTGATAATGGTGTAACTGACATTGGCTACCTTGGGTGAATATAGTTCTAGATGGTCCTTGTAGAGTGGCTCAAACTCAATTTTTACCTTGGTCCCATACTTGGTTCTATAAACCAGATATGACCAATTCGCTACTAGATAGCCACCAATCTTTGATGTGAAGTCTCTAGACAAGCAAATTATGAAATAAGGGGAAACATCCACTACCACTATATCATGGGGAATTGAGAAGGTTGGGCAAGCATGCAATGTCAAGCCTAAACCCTTCACAATCCCAATTATTTTTGTAGGTGTCCCATCTAGCTACAGGACTCCTTTGTTCATCTCTTCATATTTCAGTCCCATCTTGTCAGCTATGCACTTGGGCATCACTGAGGTGCTAGCCCCACTATCAATTATGCAGTTGTGTACCAGGAAATCCCCAATGACCAAGGATACATAGAAAGGGGGAATTTTCCCTTCTTTCTTTACCTAACTTGAAGTGGAAGGCTATTCATTCATCATTAAGACATTACCGGTGCTTGCTGGGATAGCTTGTTGATCCAGCTCATGCAATTCCTTCTTCAATACATCTTTCTATCCTAGTAGAGACAATGAATCCCATAAACAAATTTTCATATACAGCTTCTTCATTTGGTCCACTATATTGATTTCAGGATGCCTCCCTTTAAGTTTTCTTTGGGGTTGATTCCAAATTAAACTGTAGGCTGAGGGACTAAAGGTATAAATGGCTGCCAAAGTTTGGGGCCTTTGAATTAGAGTGTGATGGAAGAGGTGTTACTACCACCTGAGTGGTAGCCTAGGCTTCTCCCATTGCCCTTCTCTTAAATCTCATGTTAGTTACAACATAGTTAGCCTAATTGTCTGCAGTGCCCACATGATTCACTGAATAAAATTCCCCTTCCATATGATTCATGATGGTATAATTAGGTTGGGCCTAATTGCTTTGTGTTGGGTTGCATTGAAGGCTCAAAGACCTGAGATTGAGCAGTTGTTTGGTTGTTTACATTCTAAAAATAATTCATCATCTCATTTGTGTAAATAGCCTATTCTTGACCATATCCCATGGTTGAACAACTTGGCTACTCCTGTACTAGATTGTTCTAAGTAGGCACCATGACTTTGGATAATGAAAGGGGGCCTGAGTTATAGTTTTGAAATGGCCTAGTCTGAGTGAGCTGACCCTATCCTTGATTATAACATTGAAAAGGGGGTCTAGGTGCTTGACCATAATGTTGATATCCCTAGTTCAGCCTGTTGCTTTGAGCTTGCTACCTTTTAAGAGCTACAATTTCATTTGACATGCTTTACAACAGACTTTTAACCTCATGAAGCTCATTGGATAGAACGATAGTTGGCTTCTCAATGCTAGGTAGAGGGGCTAATGTGGGAGCAATAGTTTGAATTAGAGATAGCATTTCTAGGAAAAGTGGCATGTGAGGCCTGGGGGCTATTTTCCTAGCCTAAACCAAGTAATTTTTGGCTACTATGGCTATGTCATAAGTAGCAAGTAGTATATGCCCTCCCATAAATTAGATCATTATAGCAATATCACTATTTAATGCCTTTAAATAGTACAAGAAAGCATAGCTGGGAGTCAGTCTTACCAGGATGGGAATTCTATCCCAAGTCTTTTGAAAATGCATGTTGAAGTCCTACATATACTCATGTGGAGCTCTCTTTATGGTCATCAACTGCTCAATGAGGGAGAGACCATCGCTCTTTTCCCTAAAATGATCTGTCAACTTAGTGCCCAATTCATTCCAAGGATGTATTGAATTCATAGGCAAGGTCCCATACTAGTCAAGAGCTTTGCCTTCAAGAGATAATGCTAGCAATCTGATGGCAATATTTTCTTCTGTTACGTTGTGAATATTGCAGAGGTTGGCAATATTCCTAATATGCTCGATGGCCATAATGGGTCCCACTCCATAAAAAAAAGGCACATTTTTTAGAGCTATTCTCAAAATTGGATCATAGCGTGGGAGATTCAAGGGGCTCTCACCATGAAAAGTTGCAAAAGGTAATGCCATGGCTGGGATTAGCTGTAACTGGGGTTCTGCTACATCTCTTATAATAGGGATAGGAGGATTGCTTGTTGGATAAGGATGGGTCCTCTCAAATCATAGTCTTTTAGTAGAGTTTAAAGGTAATTCAATGAAATCAAAAGGAACCCTTTTTGAAGTAAACCTTGTGGTGACCTTAGGCATAGAAAGTTAAGAAATTGGTCTTAATTAGAAAATTGAAGCTCTTACCAGTGGAGTCACCAGATGCTAGAAAACATTGAATTTGTTGTGACAAGACCATCATCTATCTTGAAACCTTATTGAGTTGTCAAATTGTGTGTCCCATCGAGTGTGCCAAAACTGTTGACATAGTAAATTGCACCCTTGGCAAGAGGCTGAGCTCCTACCTTCTCCTCGAAACTATGGAAACTCCCCTCTCACCTATGGGGCTGGTGCAGCTAGAGGGGAGGGTCTCTAGATAAGGGCTAGCTCCCTTTTATGCATCATGTTTGTTCTAGCAAGTGCAAATACATACATACATACAGACATATATATATATATATATATATATATATATAAACTAGGGGGTGGAAAGGGAGAAAGATGCAGGAAAACAAACTACTCTAAAGAGGTGATGCACCAAAATAAAGTCAACCTTCACACATCCTCTCTTGAAATTAGACAAATGCATACATACACTTCACACTTGGCAGAAGGACTAGGTTGCTAAAACTGGCAAGGAGGCTTTAATACACAATACAAAAAAATAGAGAATTCACCAAGGTGCTATAAAATGCACATTGTAAGTAATCTCCTCTATTCTAAACTTCTCAAATACTGCTCTCCTCCTATCAGCTGCAAAATGGCACCTTGTAGGTAACTGATGTGTTGGTGTTGAACCTATGAGAGCATCAAAAGACAATGACTAAACACAAATTAACACTCATGACATACACAAAATAGCTATCCAAGAAGAGGTAAAAATTGTCTTTATAGATTCAAGTCAAAATTTTAGTAGGGTTGCACCTTGTAAAAATGTGGAAGATCCTTTTACAAATGATGAGTTCACAATATATATGAGAAGCAAGGAGGCCCATTTGGCATTCCTTATTTATAAGTGGCCATCGCATCCCTTCATTGGGAAGAACAAGTCACTCAAAACATTAATGAGCCATGCACTTTGTCTATTTGAAGCCTACCCTTTCAAGGTCAATACACTATTTATCCACCCATTAAATGTAAACTAGAGAAACTGGTTACTTTACTAGCTGTTTGTGTCCTCTCATGATCAATTCACAAGAACTGTTTCACTTGCTAGAGTCACTTCTAAAATTGGTGCCACTTGGACTAACTACTTGCTCATTCCATGCTTGTCTCCTTGTCTTTTCTCAATTTTGTCTCTATCTAGCTCCTTTGGCCCTTGAGAGTGAACATTTTAGCGGGTCGCTACATTTTGGCCCCTTGGTTAGCTCTCTCTTAGTTGAAAACGAATGGCCATTTCATTCTGCTAACTTTGACATTTGTATGGCCATCATTGGTTTGAAAACCAATGGCTAACTTGTTCTATTAAACTTGACATCTTTTGGGATGTCATCGTCCTCATCACGATGTCATCGAGTCCATATGGCTTCTTCTGTGGTTTATCTTCCTTGGCCCTCCATGAGCATTCTTTCTCTATTTATGTCACCTTCCTGAAGGGAAGGTAACCCTTCGACCTTTGGAAATGTCACTTTTGTACTTGGCTAGAAGTCCCCCATAAGGGCACCTGCGCTTCAGTGTCCTTCAGTGAGTTGCTTTGTACTCTAGATTGTGCCTTGGGCTCTCGCAGACATTTTACCTAGGTCTTGCTTGCTTCATGTATTTTCCACAGACTTTTGTCTGCAAAAATTCTATTTGCCCTCCACTTTGACTTTGGACTACATCTGAATTCCTTCAGACTTTTTTGTTTGAAGGAATTCCTTCATTCAAAAAGTTTAAAGGAATTTGGGACTTAGTCTATTTCAAAAATTAAACTTTGAACTTTGAACTTAACTTACCTGGGTCCTTTTCTTTTGAAGCACTAGCCCTCCACTAGGGCATTTGAACTTGGAGACTCCCCTTCAGCTAAGGGCATACCCTTGAACCAAGCCTATTGAACCAAAAATGGTTCAACAGTTCAAAGGTTTAACTATTGCGCGCTGATGGACTAATGAACCAAAGACGATGAACTTCTCCCTTTGAACCAAGCCCATTGAACCAAAATGGTTCAATGGTTTAATGGGATGATGGTTCAATGCTATTGAACTGAGTGATGGATGAACCAAGTGCTGATTGAACCGCCATGTTGAACCAAAATATTGAATTATCCACTTTGAACCATGTTCATTGAACCAAGCCGTTGAACCAAAAAATGGTTCAATAGTTCAACAGTTCAGCGCTTGGTAATGTTGAACTTGAAGATGGACCCTTTGAACCAAAGACCATTGAACCACTTGAACTAGGCCATGAACCAAACTCATTGAACTTGAAGACAAATGAACCATGTGCCGAAGAACCATGACATGAACCTGGGTAACCTGAAAAATGATTGGCATTGAATACCAAGGGAAGAGGGAGACCAAAATTTTGCCTGTGGGCAAAATTGGTCAACACAAATTAAATTCAATAAGTTAATGAGCCCAGATTGCATGTAAGGCCACCAAGTATCCATAAAATATATACAAGGCCACCAAGTGTCCATAAAAGACACATACGGTTGTCAAGTGTCATGATCTCAAAAACTAGAATTAGAAGACACATGGGGCTACCAAGTGTCATGATCTTAGATGTAAATCAAAGATTAGTATCCAAAATTTAAGTCAATTCCAAGAGAATCCCAAAGATATTGATGGAGCAAATTTGATCAATTTTTTATGGGGGGTGAGATGAAGACACATGTCCAAAGTAAACAACATCACAAGAGATGACACATAAGGAGACCAATTATGCTAAAGGAGTAGAATTTAAAGTTTATAATGCTTTTATTAGCCCATGTCATTGTTGGGAATTTTGTTTCAGGTATGGATCACATTAACACATAGGTTGAAAATATTTTTTATAGGTTTCATGGCTGCCAAGTTTCAACACTTAAGAAATTAGACCTAATAGGCCTAATTAATCATCAAAGAGGATCAATTTAGAATTATAAGATTAATTTAATGAGTAAATGTAAGGTGCCACACTATGTAACTAACCCTTGAGGAGCATTGAATGCATATTTCATGGCTATGATAGAAAAATGCTTGGAGAAGTATGGTTTGCTACATAAATACTAAAGGAAGGAGTGTGGAGCTATTTTGAGGTGGGCCAAAGCAAAAATCAAGGTCAATTAAGGGAGTTACAGTCACCTCTATTCCAAAATGGCTTCATTGAGGGAATTCCAATCCTCACAAAGGAAGGAAATGCTATTGTAAATTCTCTAGGAAACATTGGGCTCAATAATGACCCCTTTTATGCCAAATTTCTTCTCACTTGTCTTACTTTATTCCTATAAATGTACGCATTGAGCCCTTTATTTGCATCCCTTAGGATGGTATGAGGATAATATACCAATCTTTGTACTTTTAGACCTCTGAGACAAATGAATAATAACTTTTGTAATTGTTCTTCATTAGTACTTAGTGTTTTATGCTTGTTTAGATATGCAACAAGTGGATTGATCTTCCCTTTTGTAGGTACAAGTTTTACCTAAGTGCTAAAAATATTCCTTGTTAGGTCATCTAATGTGTCTTGGTTATTGGTGGTTCAAGCTTGAAGTGGATGTTTTATTATAAGTGTCATTGAACCATACCTTATGCTCATTACCCTTTTGTTCTAATCGCTCAATTTGACCTCTAGATGAAACATTTTTGCTTGGAAGTCATTGAAAGTAGTAGGTTAGTCCTTTTTCAGTCTATTAGTGTCATTTGAGTCCAAGTTAGTGGATGAACAAATTCATGGTGCCACACCACACTTAGAGTAGGTTTTCATTCATGTATTTTCTCCCCCTTTTCATCTTAATAGATTAAGTCTTAGGAAAAGAGGTCCAAATTAAGAAATCATGGGAGATAGCCCCTAAAAATCTAGAGGTTTGGCCTAATAATATGTGATCCATAGCCTTAGGTCAAACCCATATTAGACTAGGTTTGAGTAGAGGACTTGAATAATCCTATTCTTAGCTAGGGTGCAACCTAGAACTCTAGCAGTTATCACCCAGTAATTCTTTCAAGGTGAAGGAAAGTTATACTTGAGTGCATGTTGAAGATGTCTATTGGGAGATACATTCAACATCCCTTTGAATATATGCCACCACCCTTTTATGTGATTACTAGGATATTCCTTAAAGGTCCTTGAAATACACATGTAATACCATCATGGTTAACTTGAAGCTATCTCCTATGAGATGCCTTGTAAGAAAAATTCATTGAGCATGATTGAAAGGTATCTCCTAGGAGATGCCTTAAAGGTACCTATTGATGGGCATTTTGACACATATTATAAACATACTTCCCCATCATATTTCTCCTTTGAAATAATTTTTTTTGGATTCCTTTACCCATCAGACTATATTGGTTGATGCACATATAATTTATTTTCATTTTGGTCATACATTATTATTCTATGTGTGAGTTAATGTATATATTATGAAGATTTAATATGTATTTTTTATTGTAGTTTAGAATTAACATTTTTTATATAGAATTAATCACTACTTAATCACAAAAAATTTCATGAACCAATGAAATTTGTAGCTTGCATTTTATAAAAGATTGATATTTAAATCATTTCAATTGCTTTGTAAAATGTCTTCAAGTGAGAAAGGAATTCCCACCCTTAAAATCTAGAAGAAGGCCTCACTCCAAGAGAATTTGGATATAGTACCATTTAAACTAAAAAAACTAAAATTAAATCTACATCACCATCTTCCATTTTATGGTGGTAAAAAAATTCCTCTTTTTGATTGGTATTTTGAGTTAATTAATTTGCCAAACATGCATGAAGATATATGCTTGTTTAACACTACATCGAGAAAAGAATCTTCTCAAATTTAAATAATCCTTGCCTATGATAAGGATAAACTTAATGATTCCCTTCAATTTAAAATGTAATTATGGAATGGTGAAGAGGGAATTCTCCATCGAGTTATAGCTAATTTCAATAAATTTACTCCTAGTAAAATGGAATTAACAAAAAAAAGTTTTTCTCCTTCTTGTGAAACATTTGGGTTTCATTTGAATATCTATGACAACCTTTAAATGTATGTGTTGATATATATAGATAATTTACTCGTTATATACAAAATATGTTGAAATAAAAACATGAATAAGGGGAAATAACTTCTTATACTTGCCACCATGTAAACATGTATTTAAGATACCCTGTAGTCATGATAGAAAAAACATCGAAGAAATCAAGACAAGCAAGGGTAACATATTTTTATGTAGATTTGAAATAGGCTATACAAGTATTCACACTAGTGGATAAAAATAAAATCAAACAAATGGCTGATACACTTTTGTTGATATAAACTTCTAATCAGACACATTGAATTCTCTAAATGGTATATTTCCTCTAGCAATTATGCCTTGAATATTATTGTAGAGCTCTGTGAATTGGGGGATGTTAATATTTTATTCATTTATAAAACATATTGAGGTTCCAATTAAGGATGATTTGTTAATTCATTTTGATCCAATTAACCCTCAATGTATTATCAAATCAAAATAAGTCCTAGAAGATATGATGGAGAAAAAAATGTAAGGTTCAAAATTTCAAATGGCTGACACACAATTACAACACAATAGAGAATTTTTTTAGAAGAGGAATTCAATTCCCTATCATTGAGAAATAAATGTTTCATTAGAAGGGAAATATTTTTTTAAACATTTACTATGTTCCATATTATGTACAAAATATGTAACCAATATAATGAAGCCAATGAAACAATTTATAAGGCTTCATTTTTAGAAAGAGTTCAACTTGCACGTGACCTTATCCAACTGAGAGGTTGAAAGAATATTGAAATATGGAAGAAATACATGAACAAGATAGACACTTGTTCACACAAATGAACTATTCAGCACAATAATTATAAGAGATAAAATGCCTTCTTTTCATGGAATAACCCATTTAAGATTGTTTTAATAAGTGATTTGATTTATTTGAAAGTGGTACTTTACCAGGTTCATATAAATAAGATTTAAATATGATTGGTATAATAATAATTATAAATATTCAATGGATTTTAGACAAATAGAAATAGAATTAACATATTTTTTGGAAAAAGGGTCTATTTCCTTCGTAAAAACCCTTGGTTATAACATGGATACTGGATACAAAAAGGTGAAGCTGGAAAGCAACATATTATAAAAATTGTAGATTATTTCAGCAACCATGATTTGGCACTACCACTAGACAAATAATCATACCTAAAGAGGTAATGGAGCATTATACAATTTATATGAAAATGTTTGATGATTTATGTGTCATAAATGAAGGTATTTAAAAAAATAAAAAAGGTTGGGAAGCATTATCTCAAGATTCAATAAGCATATTGAAAAAATATCTATATAGTGATGGAGGTCATCTTCTTGGGACATGTATAAAAATATTTATCTACCATTATGATCCCCCATGTCTTTGGCCATCTATTTAAGAAGATTTTAGTGAAATTTTCATTATTGGTGTGAACACCAATTTGATAATTATTGATCTTTTAAATCTCATTGAAGTTTTAAAGGAAGAACATTTTCACCTATTTATTCAGGCATTTATTGATAAATTTATTGTTGGGGTCTTCAATGCATTCATCATCCATAAATTATAATTTTTTTTTAGCATTTAGACTGCTCTCAAGAATCTATGTGTTGGTTATTTCCATTGCATATAAAAAATGGGTGTCATACTATGGGGTCCAAATAGTGATGGATTCAATTAGACTCATATTACATGTATCAATTTTTCTTTGGATCCCAAAATTTTTTAACTTCAATATTTAATCCTTCATTCATAAAAAAGTAAATTAGAGGAAGGTTTTGACATCAATAAAGACATACCAACATTTAAAATGATTGGTTCACACAAAACAAGAAGGCTATTAAAAAATGAACTAGGTAACTTCTTTTGGGAGAAAATTATCTCTACTTTCAACAATTCAAATACATGTGAAGTGCTAAGGGTATATATAAGAGATAGATTGGTGTGTGATTGTACACAATTGTAAATAAATTTATTTTGCATTACAAAAATTAAATAATAAACAATTTTTAATGTTCAAATTCAAAATTATTTGACAATTTCTAAGCAACCAATACAAAAACAATCACTTCGATAAATACTAGGTGCATAACATTTTTAATTTATTTTATAATCATTCTTAATTTTCCAAATATAACATCTTAATAATATTTTAGTGTGTATACTTAATTTTTTAAACCTAATAGATTAGAAATATTTTGATGTGTAGCATTAATGGCATTGGATGTAAGTGAAGAAATAATAATAACAAAAAATCATATCTATGAACATGACACATTTCAAGTTGAAGAAGGTAAGATAAGATCATGCATATTTTTTCAATTATATAATTTTTTATTTATCAAATATTTATAATACTATAAAAATATTTATTCATCTATTTATGTATCAATTGAAATAGTTCACAATGCAGCTCTGCAACTTTGTGTCTCCAACATAACAACCCATAACATGGCTTTGCAAGTTGTTGCCTCCACAAAAATAATACAAGGTAAAACTCTACATTAATAATTTTTTTAAAAATACAAATATCAAATTAATTGATGATGAGAATTTTTAGTTACTACATTATATAATACCTTGTAGGGAATAAAGAACCAAAGGTTAAATGAAAGAGTGCACCCATACAAAATACAAAAAGGAAAAAAAAAATGTGAAAACCCCTTTCAATAAATGTGTAATTATAAAATTTCATATAAGTCTATAATATATTAATTATCTTTATTTATTTAGACACATTACAATTTAATTTTTCTTCATGGATAGGACATTATAGAAGACAATTAAATATAGACATGCATCAGCTTGGGATTTGGAAGTGTGGGTTTATTTTATTATTGTGTAGACTTGAATGTGGTTGTATTTACCTATTAAAATGTTGTTTACATGTTTAATTTACTCAATTTAAAATAACACAATATGTGTTATATTATGTCTTCAATACAAAACAAATTGATGTGGAGTATCCATGTGATCTTTATTAATAGAAAATAATAAAGTATATTGTGATAGAAACAATTATATTACTATCAATTTAAATAGTTATTTATTTTGTGTTTTATTATCATTATATTAAGGGGGTTCAAATATAGGTGTGTGATAGTGAACTTTAGCTTAGAATAGTAAATCCTATTTTGTTTGTTGTTATGGACTGTATAAACATATAAATATGTATTGGTATGCATAAGAACAATTGATACTTTCATTAATATAAGACTATAGATGTTGGTTGATCAATGTTAAATTTATATCAACATCTATGAAAAATTAGTTATGGAAAAATGAGATTGTTTTAGAATATGATAAAGTTGTGTTCAAGTTATAAGGATACAATATGAACATTTATATGCAGATGTATGTTACAAAACTAACAATAGAAATGGTACATCCGTGTATAATGAGTATAGCTACATGTGCCTGAGAATGTATTTATTTTTGTATATGTTTATATGAATGTTTATAAGATTTAAGGGAATGCAAATAAAAATGCATCAAATGAAATGCATTATGTTTATATGTTACAATATGAAATGCAAGTCAAAAGCACATCAACGACCAATCTCGTAACTTGTAAAACATTTTCTTAGAAAATTTATATGCTATATTTATTATAATATAATATTGTTAATAAATTATTAATTTATTTTTTATCAAATTGCAGACATTTCAAATGAGGAGATAAAAAAAATTGTAAATAACTATTGATTTTGGGGTTGGATGACTTATTATTTATTTTGCATAAAACAAAATATATGCAAATGAATGATACAGGAAAAAAAAGAATATTGCAAAATAGAAAATATATCATACTACATTTGAGATCATTCCAAATAAATTTTGAAGGTGTCACCACAGTCTTTTTCTCATGTTGGCATTTGGTCAATGATAAAAGACAATCATTTGAGGCTACTCATTCAAGCCATGTGTTACACAAGTTCAATTTTCATATTTGTTTGGGGGGAAGATATTATAATGCCTTCAATATAAACATAAATAAATTGGATGAAAGGGACCTTTGGAAATGATTTTTCAATTATCAACATGTTCATTGATTGTAATTCTAAGAATTATGTTACCAATCAAAAATTAAAAATGAGTAATGTTACGTCAAGTAGATATACTAGAAATGGAAGTTGGAAAGATGAAAAGGATTAGAGAATCAAAATGATGTCTATCATCACATTCTTGGGAGAAAGAAAAAAATCCATGCCAACAACTATGAATTGGTGTTTATAAAGATGTAACTTTTCCATATTATGATTATTTCAAGTGTATTTATTGATTATAAACTATAATTCTAGTAATAAATATTATCATCAATTTCATACAAATCAATTCTAAATTATTTGAAATGTAGTTCAATTTATTTCAAATTAATCAATTCTAATTTAGAGTTATTTTGATCTCATTAAATGCATTTTGATTTATAGTTGGAGATTCATTGAATGTATTAAATCAGGTCCAAGTTTTAAAGTTAATCCCCTTGCAAGTGGATACTCCATCAGTTTATCTTTCAATTTACCAAGTTGATCTATTAGTATATTGACACCTTCTCATGAATATATTCCCAATGAATAATAAACTATTCTCAAGATATTTTATTAAGTAGATGAACCAATTACTTATTGTGTTCTCATCCACAATTTGGCTAGTCAAATGGTGCCATGCACCCCAACAATAAAATCTACTTAAAAGGTTAAATGATCTATTTGAATGCCCAAAAGGGTTCCATGAGTTTGGAATAGTCTAATCTATTCAAAATGATCTATTCCCAAATGGTTTGAAATAATTCAATTTATTCATAATATAGAAAACATATTTATGGATAAAATATTCTCCACTCCACTTTAGTGGGTATAAGTCCAAATTATTTAAAACATCCCAATTTAATAGAAAGTATCTATGCTCAAATGGTTTGAAATAGTCTAATTTATTTGGAATATATAAAATTTATTTTTGAAGAAAATCTTCTTCACTCCACTTTATAGGTATAAGTCTAAATTATTCAAAATAGCCCAATTTCTTCAAAATGATCTCTGCCCAAATGCTTTAAAATAATCTAATTTATTTGGAATATAATTTTTTTTTTTTGGAGAAAATTCTCTCCACTCAACTTTAGTGGGTATAAGTCAATATTATTTGAAATAGCCCAATTTATTCAAAATGATCTATGCCCAAATGGTTTGAAATAGTCTAATTTATTTGGAATATAGAAAATTTATTTTTAGAGAAAATTGTCTCCCCTCCATTTTAGTGGGTATAAGTCCAAATTATTCAAAATAGTCCAATTCATTCAAAATTATCTATGTCCAAATGGTTTGAAATAGTCCAATTTATTTGGAACATAAGAAAATTATATTTGGAAAAAAAAAAATTATCCACTCCACTTTAGTGGGTATAAGTTCAAATTATTCAAAATAGTCCTTACATAAATTTTTATTACATGCTCATACATATTTTCATTTGTATATTTCCTTGTGTAGACTCGATTGTATCTCTATGCTTATTCTATTTGAGGGAATATGCCATTGTTTTTTAGCTATATGCCACTTTTATTCATAGTATGTATGATTTGAACATGTGCCCATGTCTTTGTGTGTACCTTATTAATTATGTATGTGGACATTTAAACATGTCCTTTTATTTGGATCTAATCCAACTTGCTTGTTTCCTACATATTTGGACATTTGAACATGTCCTTGTATGTCTTATTTTCTCAAATTTCATGACATGTGCCCATGTTCCTTGTATTGTTTACCCATTGCCTACTTTGTGTGCCTCATGTTTTTTATATGTACACTTTCTTGTATGAGTCATGGACATGGCACTTATATCTTGATTGTTACACACACCAATTTTTTATTCCAAGAAGGACCTCATGCATCTCCCTTTCCTACTTGGGCTCTATAATAGATATCATGCCCCATCCCCCTTGGTAGCTACCCAATTATTGCTCACATTTTTTTTCATACATTTTTATATCTATCTTGAAACCCTTGTGAATGATAGACATGATATACATTACAAATTACAAATTTATACTTAGATTATCTTACATTCCAAGGTTATGTATGCACATTATATTGGATTATTTCAAAGATATCATATATGCTCTAGTTAACACATATTTTTTAGATATTTTTATTTTAAGGATAGTTCTTGAATAGGTTCAATAACTCCCCAAAAAGTGGGAATTCATAGGGGTTTTTCATAGAGATCAGGATCCTATAATACATACATAGTATAATTTTTAATATAACATTGAGATTAAATAAAATTAGACTTAGTTAAACACAATGGGAAAACATATACCCAAAAAGTAGCACTGTTGCATAGAAATTAGACCAAAAAGACACTAGTGCCCAAATTGGGACACTATCACCATATTTCCAATAATGACACTATTGTCTAACACATGACACTATTATCAAATGGTCTTAGATTTATAAAAACCTAGATTGGCAAGAAAATTATATTAGGTATAATATAGGTTTGCATAGGTTTAGTTATAGATTTATTAGTTTTGTTAAGAATCATATCATTTTTCTCAGATTGGGGGCATCATGTGTGGTATGAACATTTCCATATTTAGTTCAGATACATAGATATAAATTATTACAACTGAATCCAGAATCCATATGCTCAAATATAAAATTTGGGGGCATGTACATGACACATTATTTTTTTATGCTCACTTACACACTGGTTGATCAGATGGAATGACAAATTCTATGTCATTATCTACATTGTATACATTAACAATCATTTTCTAGGTTATACACTAGTTTCATGCCTTACTCCATCTAAAGTGGTTGGCATTTTAAGTGGTTTAGAGTCACTTAATGTGCCTAAGTGGCCGTAGAGTTGAATATACCAAGTTAGACATACCCTATTATATATTTACATTTATTTTGTATAGTTTTAGTTTCATATGCATCTAATATACATGGGTAGGAAATGATGGAGTCATAGCATATTTGAGTTCTTAAAACACATACATGAGAGGGTTGGATGCACCATTAGTCTAATCTAAGATATTCACTACTCATGATCCACCAAGTAGGGGTGGGCAATGATGGATTCAAAAATAGATTTATTTATTGATCCACTTGCACATGAGAAGGTCATTGACTTAGTTTGATCAATAAATACATGCACAAACACAGGTTATCACCAAGTTTATGAATTGGTTTACATACCCAGTGAGGTGTATTTATTCCTTCATATTTCTTATCTCTTTACCCAATTTTACTCAATATTAATTCTTTACTTAGTTTAGTATTTTTATTTTGACATCTTTAATCACCAAAAAGTGGTAATTAGATGCTAAGAGTGTCACTTGAGTTACCCTATTCCTAGTTTATCCATAGACTAATCATATAGACTTAGACACACTTTTTAAGTCATTGAGCAGAACACAATCACCTAAAGTTAGTTAAAACATAGTCCTAAAACTATCTTCTCATATCCCAAAATAACTTGCTTAGCAATCTACCAAGTTTCCATTAGCACCACATTTGGGACACTATAACACTAGTGTCCCAAACTAGGTGTTAATGTCCTTAGCACTAGATCTTCCCAACAAATAATTTTTCAAATGTGTTCCCCTCTTAAGGTCAGTCTAAGCACATTTTATTATCTTCACAAGATATAGATATCTATAAATAAAAGTCTAAATGACCCCTATTCACTATGTGTAAAATAGATGTAAAAACACATTCAAACCAAAGATAAGTTGATATAAATTAAGGTATCTGATCCCTATTATGACCTATTTTTGTATAGTACCATATATAATATACCTAAGCCTAATTTTTAAATATTTCAAATCTCAAACACATTCAAGGTATCCAAGTCCACTCTCATTCTAGCATTCACTTGCACTTGCATCAAGCACTAGGTGGGAGAACTACATTGAGTTTGATCCCTCTTCAAAGTATTGGTATGTATGAAAATATCTTAAAATCGTGGAGTTGAATATGTCTAACCTATCCTATTAATTAATGCAATTATTTATCATGACATACTTATAATGAGGATTAAGGCTTACACACTAAATTAGGTTTTCCTAACATAACACAAAACTCCAAGTTTCATGCACACTAGAATAAGACCTAAAACATGGGTGCAAGTACTCTAAAAAATAGGAATAGTCCTTTAAATGGGACATTATGACCACATTAAGGTCACTACATAATCATATAACTACTATCCATATGGGGTGCTATTATCTAGTGAGTAAATAGACACCAAAATCTTGTTGATGGCACTCAGAACTATTCAAAACTCAACTTTCAAAACCCAAATCATCTATGATAGTCACTTTTCATAGAAGTGTCTATTTATTCCTATTTATTGATATTTTTAGAAAGTGAAAGAAGGTTAAATGCTATATAAAATTAGTACTTAATTATTGTAATTTATTTAGACATCTCATCCCTTTAACTAAACATAGGAATTACACTTTTAAAACCCTAAAGGTGAAATCATTTGGTAAACCCATCTTTGAATATTGCTTCAAACCATAGCTTTCATTAATCAAATTTTTGTGTAATAGTTTAAGGCTACCTACTTCTATTTTTTTGATTTTTTTTAGATAACCTTTTTTTAAAAATTAGTTTCACATTAGGGTTTCAATTTATTTTACATATAATTTGAATTGGTGCAAAAAACCCCTAAATTAAAAAACCCTAACCCTAGATGCTCATAAGGTTTGTATCCTTTTTTATCCTATTTTCATTAGATTCTATTAATTTTTTAGAATTAATATATTCTATTGTATTATCTCTATTTTAATTTTTTTTTATATTCCATCTAAAAAATGTATTTATCTTCTACTACGAACAAGTGTTAGACTAGGTGGTAATCTTAAAGAGCATATTTAGATTCCTGGTATTCAAGCCTATAACAAGGACAAGGAACCTATTAAAACAATAGATATGAATCATTCACACCTTGATTAGGGAGAATTTAATGACAATAGATCCAAATATGAACAATATAACCAAGAGTAATATGAGTTCCACCTTGAGAATCAAGACACACTGCCTCCACTTAATGATAATGACATAATTATGAAAAAATATGAGGTATTATAACTTCAGAGATAGAATTTAGGAGAATCCATTTGATTATGCACATATTTTTTAAGACACATTATAAATCAAAAATAATATAAACATTGGTCAATCTTCAACCACTTCAGTTAACAATGTTATTACACCTCCAATGGGGCCAAATCAACCAACTTAGATTGCATAACCCAAGATTGTTATTTAACCATTAGTGATAGCTACACCACTTATGGATATTTCCCAAACTCTAAATGTACAATTTATTATGAATGAATTTCTTACTCTATAGTTTAATGTGTTACATCTTGAGAAAGGAGAAACTAGGACATCACATGCCTTGGATTCCAACATTAACTTACATAAACCTTTGGCATTTCACATAGAGACAACTCCTTTGCCATTCAATTTCATAGCACCCAAACTCACATAGTATGAGATCAAGGGTGACCCAAAGCATTAGTTTAGAGCCTTTCACACAACATGCTTGGACTACGTGTCCAATGACTGGCTTCTTACTTTATAGCTATTTCCATGCAATCTCAAGGATTATGCCCTATAGTGTTTCAATAATTTTGCAAATCAATCTATCATGACATTCAATGCTTTATATGATATGTTCCTAGGACACTTATATATCAACATTAGTGATAATATATCATATGTACAAGTGGCATAGTTAAAGTAAAAGTTAAATAAGCCTATTGTCAATTATGTCTTATGATACAAGGCAATATTATCCAAGTTGACTAGTCCCATGGTAGACAAAGAGATATAGGATATATTTAAACATAGTCTATTAATAGCACTACATGAAACTATTTTATTCAATGAGTTTCCCACATTTACATATATGTTCCATGTAGTTAAATAAAGAGAGGTTAAGCTCTTAGTAATGGGAAAAATCATAAACACAAATGGACTATACTCAAATATTAAGAGTACAAAAAAACCTTTATATAAGGTAAGGGACACATAAAACAAAATTGGTCAAAATGCCATAGTCAACATAGATTCTATGCCTTCTCCCAAATTGGTTTTATCTACTCCTCAATGGAAAGTCTTCACTAATCTTACAAAGTCACCAACATGAGTTCTATAATAACTATTTTAATTTAATTTCATATATCTACCTCCCATTAAATAGGTTTATATGACATGACCTATTCTGAAGAGTTATAATTTAAATACATTCTATGAGTATCATGGGGAACCAAACCATAATATAAATAGATGCATTAGCCTAAATTATAAGATACAAGGTCTCATTAAGGCTAACATTATTGATGTTGGCACATACATGGAGGTACTAAAACAAAATTAATTAGAGTCAAATGCACTAAAAATATTTTTATATCCTTTCCCAAATCATACAACTAATGAGGTAGGGGGCACATTAGGTGTTCACTATACATACCAGGTGAATCCATTGTAGACATCTAAAATTGGACACCAGTGGATTTATATCCAAATTTAGAGTAATTCTTACCAACCTCTAAAAATATAGCCTAAGAATATCTAAGAGTCTCAAATTTGGCTTCATAACCATGCAAATAAATAAACTTGGCCCATAAATCAATTAAAAAAGAGAAATTACACAAATTAAATTAAATGAAAAAAATGTAAAACTGCCTAAAAGGGATTATTTACTTTCAAATCAAATCCAAATCCTAATTTAATTCATCCATGAGAAAATAAATCAATTATCAAAAAGGAAAATTCAAATATCTATAAATATCCTAAAAAGCTAATCATTACCATTTGTGAGTTATCCAAATGAAAAATATCATAAATCACACCTATCTATGCTAATAATGAGATTTAGACACCTTTTAACCCTAATAGGGTTAAATAAACCATCTAAGGTTAGTATTTAACCCATTCCAATTCATTTCAAAGCCTATAAAAGCAAGCCCATAGCTCTTCATTTGGAAAGCTTGGAACATAGTAGAGTTATAATGTTGGATTAGATTTCATGAAGCAAATGCTTAGTGTTATAATTTCAAAATAAAACCAAGCCATCAATCCAACCATGGTTCCAAGAGGAGATGGAAATATCCAAGACCCATTGATGAGGACCTTTTGAGCACAATTTGAGCAAACTAATGAACACATCATCTTGAAGTAATTAAGAAAGGTATGGAAAGTTGTCATTTCTTTGCATTTTAGTTATGTCTTCATTTATTTTTTTCACTAATCTCCCCCCATGATCTAGGCCTATAGATTTTATCTTGTTTAGTGTGTTGATTTCATTGTTTTTGGAATTAACACAATAATAACCCGCTCTCTTGAGTCTAATTCTTTGATCATAGATGGAATGCCTAGTGGGACCCAATGCATCCCACATAGCAAGGAGACCATTATCTAGATTCTAAATTTTTTTTGGATGCTTTAATCTCTCTAAAATTTATTTTTTAACCTTGTTTTGGATGAAACTCATTTTATTATATTTCTTAGATCTACACAATGACCACTGACGGTTAGACCCTAACCATTGATGATTCTACCTAACCATCATCGATTCTATGTAACCACTGATGGTAAAATTTCTAGGGAAAAATGGACCCAAATATTATATTTGTATTATTTTGGTCATTTCATTCCTTGATTTATCAGTTTCAAGATCATCTAAATCCATCAAATAAACTTTTCCTTAGAGGTTTTTGTCAAATTTAAACTAACCAAACCTAACCTAACATGTTTCATCTTTTGTGGTTTTACCTTCAGTTCCATAGGTCTTCATTAATGGCATTTATCAACCACAAATTATTATTCTCAACCATTAATGGTTATCTATTTGCCAATTAGTGATGGTTGACTTGGAATCACCGATGATTGTCTATGACCATCAATAGTCATTGTGTTCAATTAAATCAAAAACCTAATAGCTCAAAAACAAACATAATTTGATAACACTCAAAATCTATTCAAAGCATGGGGAAAATCTCTTTTTTTTAAGGTCAAGGAAAAAATTTAACATAAATTTGCATGGTTAAATAATTTCTAACATTTCAATTGGTGTTAAAAAAAAATTAGGCTCAATTTGAACATTTGGACTTAAGTGATTGAAATGAACATGGTTGTGTTTTTGTTTAGTTTATGTTCATGCAAGTTCTTTTTAATTTGTAAATATGCCAAGTGGCCATGAACTTAACCAAAACATTTCAATTGGTGCATAACAATGAACTTAATAAAATTTGAACATATTGTTAATCTTGCTGACATCATCTTTTGGGGTGTCTAAAAATAACTTAGTTCATTTTTTATTCATTAGATGTTTTTCAATGTTTTAACAAGTTTTAATCAAATCCAAGGGGCCACATTTCACAACACATTTCATTTTGGTGCCTTAAAATGAACTTAACATCATGTACTTTACATGCTTTTGATCATGTTTGATTTTATGCCATGCATGTTTGTTGTTTATTTGTTTCATAATAAAGATAACTCATGTATGCTCTCCCCCATCCCCTATAGGTAAGTCATGAGATAAAAATAACCTTCCCATTACATTTTAGTTCCTAGTCCAAGACATAGAAATGAATTTTACTAAGCTCTCCCTAGAACTCACATAGTATTGGGTGATCTAAAATCAACCCTAAAGTCTTTCTACTTATATTTTATTCACATGCATCTTAGCTTGTGAAGGAGATGTCATTAATTATTGCAAGTTATTTAGGGAAGCATTGACCCAAGGATTCATCTCCTAGTTGTGTTTCAACACCTCTCCATGAGGGGAGGGGGTATACAAATTGGGATCTCCCCACTGAGATGGTAGTTTACGTGGTTAAACCATATCTATTTGTGGTTGGTTAAGCTCAGGACATATGATCATTTTGGACATCGCAATAACTAAACAAGTGATGGATGTAGTGGTTGTGAAAAATATAAGACCTTTTCACAACAATCCATTTGATGTGTACATAATTGACATATTGCTTCTCTTGTGTGAATACATGAAAGTGTGTACACATGGGATAAATCTATATGGCCAAAAATGTGTTAGTTTTAGTCAACCCCACTTTCCCACATCTTGATAGGATCTAGGATGATTATACTTAGTTGTATTTTGGTAATTTATTCTTTATTTTTTAGTTTTTTGAGATTAAAACTTAGATATTTGTGTATACCATGTCAAAAAACATTTATTTATACATCACTCTTACGTTTAAGGAGGCAATATGTTGGTCATTTTACACCACACTTGTGGCTTGTAACTTTTGCTAAAACTTGTTTTTGTGTGTGTCACTTGTTTGAAATAGGTACCCTTGTTTTTCCCAAATCATTTTCAATTCTTAAACCCTTATAAGTCTTTGAAACAAAACATTGATCACATCTTTTTGGAATCAATAACATCGTTAGGCTACTCAAATTATTTCAATTGACTTATCTTGTCTTGTGTATCAACCGTCATTATTTAAACCAATAATTTGAGCCTTGTTAAATCTTTGTTTAGCATTGTCATGTTGTTCAAATTTGTCTATATTTTCTGGTCAACTATATCCTAGCTTTCAACATTAGAGTTTTCAATTAACTTTTCCAAGTTTAAATTCAAACATTGATTGATTTATGTTTAATCCTTGACACACAAGGGCTGATACACAAATCTTTCTCTTTTAGGCTATGTAACCTAGGTTAATTGATTACCAAAATTTGAAAACTATTGATTGTTCAATCATAGAGCCTATCCTCATCATTATTTTTGCCTTTATTTGGGAGAACACAACCTTTCTCCAAGTGTCTTTTTCCTTGTGCCTTATACCAACTAATCATGTTTATGTTTAATTTTGTATGTAAGGTTTATGTCAAAATGTTTTAATCTTGTTATATTAAAATATCATCATAATATTTATTTAAAAGACTAGATTTTGATGTCATTTGGCCAAAATACCTAACACAACCTATTTGAGCCTAGCTTTTGACTCCACATTTGGACAAAAGACCTAGCAACATTTCCATTTCCTAGTTTAGACCTGTTTAGAACACTTTGGACATAAAGTTTAACATGTCAGTTTTTATTCATATGCTTGAGATTTTGTGTGTATGACATTTAATTTTAAACTTTTGACATTAGACAATTTTATGCTAAGTTTTATCATAGACCATTTTGGGGATACAACTTCATTTTTAGACCATTGTTTGGAGATATAGCTCTACCTCTTTTTTTTACCACATTAGATCACATTTGAACCTTTTGTCCTTTGGATATTATTTTTCAAAGTTTGTATAATTATAATAAATATTTGTTTTACATATTTCTTCATTGATGAAGGTATGTCTAGATACACTTATGGTGGAGTCATGTACAATCCATGTTATAATAGAATGACTACACAAATTGACTACAATCATGACCTATCTGAGGAACACAGTCAAATGCCTATTTACAATCCAAATCAAGTTACCAATTGGGATGATATGGTTTATGAGGAGAACTTAGATGCTTTGGCTTATGAGATCAATCAAGCTCCATGATGCCCTACCATTTCCATTCTAGGACCTTGTCCTATAGCTTGTGTGAGTAACCACACTTTGTAAATCCCTAGACATATCATACCAAGACCTCATCCTTTGGCTTGTGAGATTAACCAAGATCCAAAATGCCCCATACATATAATTATAATACTTTTCCTCTGGATCATTATAGAAATCAAGCTCCAAAATTCCCTATCTCTACCATTTTATGACTTCATCCTTTGGTTTGTGTGATTAATCACACTCCACAACACCCTACCATTATCCAACTATCAACCATTACTCATCCAGTGCCAATCGTTCCCCACTTTATAAAACCCAAACCAATTCAATCACAATCCCAACCAATCTAATTAGTACCCCAACCAAGACAATCAATACCTCAACCAAACCAATCATTTAAGGACCAAGAAGTATTCAAAACTAACATTTTATAATTGCTTATAAACTAAGAACAAGAGAACCAACCAATCCAAGTTTTGTTTAAAATAACTATTTGTGATAAGTTAACCTATGATGAATCACTTTCCAATCATATTCTTGTTATCGAGGAGTCTTAGTTTGAGGAATCAATATTTGTTAAGTCACTTCTTAATGATTATAATCACCTTTGAGCAAATCATTACCTTAACAATATGCCTATTTTTTGAGAGCCTCCCTTTGACAAGCTAGTCTATGAAGAGTTGTCTCTTGACCTATTTCCCATTGTTAAAGAATGCCACTTTGACAAATCAATCTCTATAGATCCCACCATGCCATCATAGGCTATTCCTTTTCCAATACCAAACATTCAGCAAAACATCTTTGTAATAACATCCACATTAGATGAATAATCAAACTTAGAGTTGAGTTATATTCTTGAACTGGCATTAGATTTAGCATTAGAAGCATAATCAACATTAGTCTTGATGTTGAATTCAAATTCTATTGATTCAAAATCAGATTTAGAATCAGAATATGTTTATGGTTATTATATTATTGGTTACACATGCCTTTCAAATTAGTTTGAATACATTTGTGATCCTTATATGGTTTTTGAGGATGATTTCCTAAGTATCGACATAAGTTATCCTAGTATATTATATGAGGATTTTGTTGTCTCATCCCATTACATTAATAAAAACCAATATAGCCATTACATTAACATTCCACCTCCCACAAGTATCGATTGGGACCGACAAAATCACACTATTAAATTTCATCCATGGCAACATATCAAATGAAGAATAATAAGGAGGCTAAGACCAAAATCATGTAAAAGAAGAATAATCTCTTAGTGAAACCTATTCAAAGGTACTAGGGTAAAATCAAAGTTCACACTCAACATATTCTAGTCAAACCTTTTCAGAGGTGATAGAAGACAATCAAAGTCAAAAGTCAACATTCCTTAGTAAAACCTTCTTGGAGGTGCTATGGGATAATACAAACAAATTCATTGGTATAAACCTCATCAAGGAACCAATGGTTGGGCACAAAAGTTATTCACTACTTGATGAAGAAAAAATCAAAGATAAAATCAAAATAACTTCCATTCTACAACGTAATTAGATGATAGCTACTTTCAATACCAAACAACAACAAAATATAGTGGTCTTATCGAGAGCATATTCAGAAGTATTCACCCCTGCTACATCATAAGTTATGTTAAATCTAGAATCAAAAATATTATGTGTGCATAAAAACCCTAATCTTCATTTGTTTCCAAACTACCATCCATACCATTATCATCCACTATTCCATTTCCCAATCAAACTTATCAACCAATGTTTATCCCTATTTACCATCCATAGCCATACTTTCCTTTATAAAAGCTACAAAGATATCTTGTCTTGAAATTTAAAGGAAATATAATCAATGGACAATGAAGATCACAACAACATAATTTACATCCTAATCATTAGTCATTTCTTAAAAAAATAGCTATTCAGATGAGGTGTGCAATGGAAATTTACATGATTGATTATTCTAGTTATCTCATTTGGTGATCAGGATGTGCATCTCCACATCAACAAGAACAAAAAAATCATATACCCAAGAGAAACACATCTAAACCCAAAAACCATCATCAAACAAAAACATGTACCATGCCATTTTCATACCTTTTTGTCATTATCACATACCCTAACCATTTGCCTATCAATTGGAGGTAACCCTATTCTCATCCTGTGCATATTTTAGCTTATCACTTTTAATATCACATTGACATTTAAACCAATCAATTCAACCATTTTGTTTTATCAAACCAAGCATGTTTTGATCTATCCTATCCTATCTTATTTGACCTTGGTTCATCCATTGGTTTCACATTCAACATGAAGAATTAGATTAGTTTCAGTGGTTATTTCAAGAAATCTAGATAGAGTTAGTATTTTGGAGTAGTATGATAGAATTGTTAGTAGTTACATGTTTCATTTCTTATTACCTTATATATCAATTTTGCTTATGTGAACCTAATTATATCTACCTAGAGGGGTAAATCAATGTTTCACTGATCTTGATACTAATTATAACCACCTATGAGAAAATTAGTATCATTGCTTTTATCTACTATATCCTAGTTATAACCACCTATGGGAAAACTAGGGATAACATTTTTTTTATTATTCCTTGACATACCAACTAGCCATTCCTATGTCATACTATTCCATCATACCAATGATGTCTATTTTGTTTGAATTGGTTACTACACTGATCATATTCCTCCACTGTAAGGTGGAAGTATTATGACCAAGGGAAATTTTAGGACTATATGGGTCATGCTCAATTTATGTTAAGGCCAACTCAATCCCCCTTTACCATTATGCTCTTGTCATTTTGTAAGCATCCATTCAAATTATCCACACTCTTTCCATTTTGTGAGTTTGGACCATTTAATATATCATCAATTTTTATCAAGTTGAGATACTCCAAATTGTTAAAAACATTCAAAAAATTTAAAATCCAAAACATTTGTCTTGTCTAAGCCTAGTCAGTTATCCTCAATCTAACCTAATAGGTAAAATCCGTTAAACGATGCTTTATATTTATTTTCAATATTTTTGTTTGTTTGTTTATTTTCCTATTTGTTTATTTATTTATCTATTTATTTGCTATCACAACTATTGACTCAACTCAGTTTATATCTGTTCGTTGGGTTATTTCTTGCACATTATTCTTGAGTACAACCATATTTATAAATCAACATTATCATCATGGTTTTTATCATTGGTGAATTATTTTCAATTGTTTATCATATTCAAAGTCAATCCTTATGCACATTTTGGCCAATTTCTCATGGTGTTTTATATCATGAGGCATATTATCAAGTGCTACAACAAAAATTAACTCAAGAAGTATTACAAGAAATGGAGAAGCAATGCAGTATATCCTCTATACCATTGTAAAATCCTCCCTCCAATCTTGATCAAATCAACCCATTGATCATTCTTGTTGTATCCATGTTAATCAATATGATCATCTCCTCATTGGTAGGTACAACTAAATCATTTCTATTGATCAATTCTTATTCTTCTATTCATCTCTTTCATCACTTTGTGCATCCTCATGTGTCTGGTTATTTGTGGCTTCTTCAATCATTATATCAATGCATATATGTTTATGCCCACTCATCTTTAATCTGTGCAACAATTTATATCCTTGAGTTATGCTTCTCAATCTACCCTACTAGGGCATAATCAACCAATCATCTTTATCCAATCTAGGTCATCTTAATGCTTATAACCACAAGTGAGAAAATCATTATTTTGACTTTTATTATTGATTATGACCACCTTTGGGAAAATAAATACATTTTTTAACATATTAATGTATTTAATCATTTTCTCATTTGGGTTAATCTCAACCATAGGTTAATTCCACCTTTCTTCTTACTTCTTTTCGAGGGACCATCCATCAACAAATATGATAACCAATCCCTCAAGGGAGCATCATCCTATTCTTCCTAAACATTATCAGGAGATTTTTCTTCAACCATCATCTTTTTTTTGGCATATAGGCCTTTTCTCATTCCTTGAGAAGACATTTTTGTGCTTATGGTTTTCAACATCTTCCCAAATAGGGGGAAACTATAAACATCTAAAATTGGTCACCAATGGATTTATACTCAAATTTAGAGAAATTCTTACCAACCTCTAAAAATATAACCTAATAATCTCTAAGAGTCTCAGATTTGGCTTCATAACCATGAAAATAAATCAACTTGGCCATAAATCAATTAAAAAATCAAAATTGCACACATTAAATTAAATTAAATCAAATAAATGTCCAAATGCGTAAAATAGATTAATTAACTTGAAAATCAAATCAAAATCTAAATTGAATTCATATATGAGAAAATAAATCAATTGTCAAAAAGGAAAATTCAAATATCCTAAAAGAAAATCTTTACCTTTTATGAGTTGTCAAAATGAAAAATATCTCAAAGAACACCTATCCATGCTAATCATGATATTTTAGACACCTTTTAACCCTAATGGGGTTAACTAATCCAACCAAGGTTAAGATTTAACCCATTTCAAGTCATTTCAAAGCCTAGATAAGCAAGTCCATAGCTCTTAATTTAGAGAGCTTGGAATATAGTAGAGTTATAATGTTGGATTGGATTTCATGAAGTAAGTGCATAGTGTTATAATGTCAAAATCAAGTGAAGCCATCAAGCCAAATATGGTGCTAAGAGGAGATGGAGATAACCAAGCCCATTGATGAAGACCTTTTGAGCATAATCTAAGCAAGACAATGAACACATCATCTTGGATAAATCAAGGAAGGTAAGGAAAGTTGTCATTTATTTTCTATTTAGTTATGTCTTCATTTGGTTTATTCATTAAGCTCCCCCCATGATCTATGCCTAGAGATGTTAGCTTGTTTAGTGTGTTTATTTCATTATTTTTAGAACTAAAACCATACTAACCTCCTCTCTTGAGTAAAATTCTATGATCAAGGAATTTAACACAAGAGAGGAGGTTAGTATGGTGTTAGTTCCAAAAATAATGAAATCAACACACTAAACAAGCTAACATCTATAGGCCTCGATCATGGGGGGAGATTAGTGAACAAAACAAATGAAGACGCAACTAAAATTAAAATAAGTGACAAATTTACTTACCTTCTTTCATTGTTCGAAGATGAAGTGTTCATTGGATTACTTGGATTGTGCTCAAAAGGTCTTCATCAATGGGGATTGGCTATCTCCATCTCCTCTTGGCACCATGGTTGGATTGATGGCTTGGCTTGATTTTAACATTATAACACTATGCATTTGCTTTATGAAATCTAATCCAACATTATAATTCTACTATGTTCTAAGATCTCCAAATGAAGAGCTATGGGATTACTTTTATAGGATTTGAAATGACTTAGAATGGATTAAATCTTAACCTTTGTTGGACTAGTTAACCCAAATAGGGTTAAAAGGTGTCCAAAATCTCATGATTTTCATGGATAGATGTGTTTTGACATATTTTTCATTTATACAACTCAAAAAAAGGTAATGATTAGATTTTTAGGATATTTGTGGATATTTTCTCATGGATGAATTCAATTAGGATTTGGATTTGATTTGCAAGTCAATTAATCCCTTTTAGGCATTTAGACATCTATTTGATTTAGTTTAATTCAATGTGTGCAACAGCTCTTTATAATTGATTTACAGGCCAAGTTGATCTATTTGCATGGATATGAAGCCAAATTTGAGACTGTTGGAGATTATTAAGCTATATTTTCAAAGTTTGGTAAGAATTTCTCTAGATTCAAGTATAAATCCATTGGTGGCCAATTTTAGATGTCTATAGTTTGCCTCTATTTAGGAAGATGTTGTAAACTATAGGCACAATAATGTCTTGTCAAATAATGAGAAAAGGCCTATATGTCAAAAAGAAGATGATGGTTGAATAAAAAGATCTCAACAATGTTTGGGAAGCCTAGGATGATGCCCCCTTGAGGGAGTGGTCATCATATTTATTGATGGACAGTCCAATGAAAATAAGCAAGAAGAAAGGTGGAATTAACCCATAGGTGAGATTAATCCAAATGATAAAATGCTTGCATGCATTGATGTGTTAAAAAATGGTATCGATTTGCCCAAAGGCCATCATAATCAGTAATAAAAGTCAAAATAATGATTTGCCCATAGGATGTTATAAGCATTAATATGACCTAGATTGGATAAATATGATTGATTGATTATGCCCCAATAGTGTAGATTAGCAAGCATAACTCAAGGATATAACATTTTTCACATATTAAAGATGAGCAATCACAAATGTATATGCATTTATATAATAACTAAGGATGCCACAAATAACCAAGCACATAATGATGCATAAAGTGATGAATATAAGAATAAGAATTGATCAATGGAAATGATTCAGTTGTACCTAACAATGAGGATATTCTCATCTTGATTAGAATGGATATAATGATAATGTTAAATCTATTTATTTGATCAAGATAGCATGGAGGATTTGCTAAAGGTACCAAAGAGATACTTCATTGGCACTTCATTGCTTGTAAGACTTCCTGAGCTAATCTTTGTTGTATCACCTAATGATATGCCTCATGATATAAAACACCATGAGAACTTGGATGAAATGTGAATAAGGACTAAATCTTGATCCAATATATAATTTAAAATAGTTCACTAATGATGAAAACCATGATGACATTATTGATGTATGAATATGGATGTACTCAAGAATAATATGCAAGGAATCACCCAATGAAGACATATAAACTGAGTCAAGGTAACATTGTTGAAATAAAATAAATATGCAAGAAAAAAAGTAAACATGGAAATAAATAAATAAAAAAACAAATAGAAATCTTGAAAAAAAAGAAATAGAAATCATCTTTCAATGGATTTTCCCTAGCAGGGCAAATTGAGGATAACTGACTAGGCTTAGATAGTATAAATGTTTTTGGATTTTGAAAAATTTTAATGTTTTTGGAAATTTTGAGTATCTCAACTCAATTGAGAATGATGGGATACTAAATGGTCCAAGATAAAAAAATGGTGAGAGCATGGATAACTTGAATGGATGCTCATAAAATGATAGGAGCATAATGGCAAAGTGGGACTAAGTTGACCTCAACCTAAATTAAGCATGACCCACATAGTCCTAAAATGGCCTTAGTTCATAGTAATTCCACCTTATAGTGAAGTAAGATCATTAATGTAGTATCTAATTCAAACAAAATAGACATATTTGGTATGATGGCAAACTACGACATAGGAATGACTAGTTGGTATATTAATACACAATAAACAAATGTTGTCCCTAGTTTTCCCATAGGTAGTTATAATTAGTATCAAGACTATTGAAACACTAATTTACCCCTGTAGGTGAATATAATTAGGTTCACATAACCAAACTTGATATATAAGGGAATAAGAAATGAAGGACGTAACTGCCAAACTTCTACCATACTATTCTAAAATACTACCTCTATTTGGATTACTTAAAACAATTATTAAAACTAATTTGATTCTTCGTACTAAATGTGAAACCAATGAATGAACCAAGGACAAAGGGATATGATAGGATATATCAAAACATGCTTTGGTTGATAAAATAGAATGGTAGAGTGGATTGATTTGATTATCAAGTGATAGGTAAAGTGATAGGCTAAAATATGCATAGGATGATAATAGGATTGCCCCTAATTGATAGGCAAATGTTTGGGGTATGTGATAATGGAAAAAGGAATGAAAATGGCATGGTACATGTTTTTGGTTGATGATGGTTATTGGGTTTGGATGTGTTTATCATGGGTATGGTTGGTTGGGTTTAGATGTGTTTGGCTAGGTGTGGTTGGTTGGGTTTGGATGTGTTTGGCCTAGGTATATGATTTTATTATTCTTACTAATGTGGAGATGTACATCTTGATCAATAAATGAGACAATTAGAATAAGTAATCATGTAAATTACTATCCCACACCTTGTTTGAATATTTACTCTGTTAAGAACTAGCTATAGATCAAGATGTGAATGATTTTGTGATCTTCATTGTCCATTGATTATGTTTCTTTCAAACTCAATACAAGATATATCTATAGCCTCTGTAAAAAAAAGTATGGCCATGGATGGTAAAAAGGGATAAATATTGGTTGATTGGTTTTATTTGGAAATGAAATAGTGGATGATAATGGTATGGATGATGGTTGGGAAATAAATTAAGATCATGATTTTTAGGCACACATAATGTTGTTGGTTCTAGATTTGACATAAATTTAGATTTGTCAGGGTTGAATAATTTTGAATATGATCTCTATAGGACCACTATATTTTACTATTGTTTGGGCTATGAGTAGATACCTTCTGATTAGGATATAGAGTGGCAACTATTTTTATTTGATCTTTGATTTTGTCCTCATGAAGTAGTGAATAACTTTTGTGCTCAGCTATTGGTACCTCGATGAGGTTTCTACCAATGAATTTGTATTTATTATCTCGTAGTGCCTTTGATAAGGTTCCAATAAGGAATGTTGGCTTTTTACTTTGATTTTCTTCTAACACCTTTAAAGGGTTTCACTAGAAGTTACTAAGTTTGAACTTTGATTTTCCCTAGGACCTTTGAATAGGTTTCATTAAGAGATTATTATTCTTCTACATGATTTTGGTCTTGGCCTCCTTGTTTTTCTTCATCTGATATGTTTCCATGGATGCAATTCAATAAGGTGTGATTATTTTGGTCCCAATCAACTCTTATGGGAGGTGGAATGCCAATGTAATGGTTATATTGGTTGGTGGTAATAGAATGGGATGAGGCAACACAATCCTTGTATAAGATACTAGGATAACTTGTGTTGATGCTAAAGTAATCATCCTAAAAAACCATATAAAGATAAAAAAATGTTTTAAAATTGACCTAAAAGTCATGTGTAACAAATATTATAACAACTACAAACATATTTTGATTTTAGATATGATTCTAACTTAATAGACTTTGATTCTAATGTCAAGACTGATGTTGGTTCAAGAATAGAACCTGACTATAAGTTTTATTATTCATCTGATGTGGATGATATTATAAAGATGTTTTTTTTAATTCTTGTATTGGATAAGGAATAACCTATGATGGCATGGTGGGCTCCATAGAGACTAATTTGTCAAAGTGAGATTCCTCAATAATGGGAAACAGGTCAAGAGAGAACTCCTCAAAGACTAGATTTTTGAAGGGAGGATATTAAAAAATAGGCATATGGTCAAGGTAATGATTTTCCCAAAGTTATTTATAATCATTACAAAGTGACTCAAAAAATATTGGCTCATCAGAGTGAGAATCCTTGACAACAAGAATAGGATTAGAAGGTGATTCATCATAGATTGACTTATCACAAATGGTTGGTTCAACAAAAAAAATAGATTAGTTGGTTCTCTTGGTCTTGGTTTATAAGAAATTGTTAAATTATAGTTTCTAATACTTCTTAGTCCTTGAATGATTGGCTTGGTTGAGTTATTGATTGGGTTAGTTTGGGTACTGATTAGATTAATTAGGGTTTTCTAAAGTGGGGAATGATTGACACTGGATGAGAAATGGTCGATGATTGGATAATGGTAGGGTGTTGGGGAGCATGATTATTCACACAAGCCAAAGGATGAAGTCCTGAAATGGTAGTGATATGTCATTATGGAGCTTGATTTCTATCATGAGCCAAAAGACAAAGTCCTAGAATGATATGGATGGGGCATTGTGGAGATTGGTTTTTCACACAATCCAAAGGATGAGGTCCTAGTATGATAAGTCTAGGGCATTTTAGAGCATGGTTTCTCACATAAGCTAAGGGATGAGGTATTAGAATGGAAATGGGATGGCATCATGGAGCTTGATTGTTCACATAAGCCAAAGCATCCAAGTCCTCATAAACCATATTATCCTAGTTAATAACTTGATTTGGATCATAAACAAGAATTTGACTATGTTCCTCAAATAGATCATGATTATAGTTAATTTATATAGCCATTATATCATAACATGGATTTTATGTGATTTCAACATAAGTGTAACTACTAGCTAGACATATTCGCGTCAATGAACAAAAATCTAAAATAAATAAGTCTTAGAGTTCTACAAACTTTGAGAAATAATATCCAAAGGACAAAAGATTCAAACTTGGTCTAACATGGTAAAAAAAGGGGGTGGAATTATATGTCCAAACAATGGTCTAAAAGTGGAGTTGTATCTTTAAAATGGCCTATGATAAAACTTGGCATAAAATAGTCTAATGTCAAATGTCTATCATCAAATATCATACACATAAAAGGTCAATCATCTGAATTAAAATTGGCATGTTAAAATTTATGTCCAAAGTGTTCCAAGCATGTCTAAACTAGGAAAGGGAAATGTTGGTAGGTCTTTTATCCAAATGCAGAGTCAAAATCTAGGCTTAAATAGGCTATGATAGGACTTTGTCCCAAATGGAATCAAAATTTAGTCTTTTAAGCAAAGATGATGATGATATTTTAATCCAAAAATCTTAAAAGACTTTGACATAAACCCTAGACATAGAATCAAACATAAACATCATCAGTTAGTATAGGTCACAAGGCAAAAGACACCTAGAGAAAGGCCATGTTCTCCCAAATAACGAAACAAACAATGATGTGGATAGGCTCTAGGATAGAACAATCAATATTTTTCCAGTTTGGATAATCAATTAATCTAAGTTATGTAACCTAAAATAGAAATATCTATGTATCAAACCCTATGTGTTGAGGCTTAAAAAAATTTAATCAATGTTTGAATCTAAACTTAGAAAATTTAATTGAAAACTTAAAATTTGAAATCTAGGATATAGTTGACCAAATAAACTAGACAAATTTGAACACCATGACCATGCTAAAAAAAGATCCAATAAGGCTCAAATGATTAGTTTAAATAATGATTGTTGATACATAGCATACAATAAGTTAATCAAAATAGTTTGAGAAACCTAATAGTATTATCACTTCCAAAAATATGTTATCAATGCTTTGTTTCAAGTACTTGTAAGGATTAAAGACTTGAAAATGATTTGGGAAGAATAATGGTACCCTTTTCAAACAATTGATACACACATAAACAAGTTTTAGAAAAAGTTACAAGGCACAAGTGTGGTGTAAAACAACCAGCATAACACCTCCTCAAATAAAGGAGTGAGCTATAAACAAATGGTTTTGTGCATGGTATAAACAAACATATAAGTTTTATTCTAAAAAGACCAAGAAATAAATAACCAAAATATAACTAACTATAATCATCCTAAATCCTATCAAGGTGTATCAAAGTGGAGTTGACTAAAACTAACAATGTTTCTACCATCTAGATTGATCCCATATGTACACACTTTCATGTATGCACACAAGAGAAGCAACATGTCAACTAAGTCCACATCAAATGGATTTTTGTGAAAAGGTCTTATAATTTTCATAACCAATACATACATCACTTTATTAGTGTATTATGATGTCCAAAATGATCATATATCCTAGGCTTAACCTGCCACTAATGAAGGTGGTTTAACTGCTCAAACAATAGTTCTAGTAGGGTGATCCTAATTTGTATACCCCCCATGGAGAGGGGTTCAAACACTATCAGGAGATGAAGCCTTAGATCAATTATTACCTAAATAAATTGTGAGAGGTAATGACATCCCCTCCATAAGTTAATGTGCATGAAAATAAAAGACATGTAGAAAGACTTTAGGGTTTCTTTTAGATCACCCAATACTATGAAAATTTTGGGGATAGCTTAAGAAACATTATTGTTATGCCTTTAAATAGGCACTAAAATTAAATGGAAAGGCACTTTTGATCCTATAAGTTCCCTATATGGTATGAAGGAAAGCATACATGCACTATCCTTTTTATGAAAAAAACAAACAACAAACAAGCATGGCATAAAAGTGAACGTGATGAAAACCATGTAAAATGCATGATGTTAAGTTCATTTTAAGGCACAAAAAGAAAATTTATTGTGAATTTTGGCCCCTTGGATTTGATTTAAACTTTCTAAAACATTGAAAAACATCTAAGGCATAAAAAATGTATTAATTTCTTTTTAGACACCTAAAAGACAATGTGAGCAAGATTGACAACATGTTCAAATTTGATTAGGTTCATTATTATACACCAATTGAAATATTTTGGTTAATTTCATGGTCCCCTGACAAATTAACACATTCAAAATAACTTTCATGAACATAAACTAAGAAAAAACACAACATGTTCATTTCAAGCACTTAAGTCCAAATGTTTAAATTGAGCCTAATTCATTTTAGACACCAATTGAAATGTTAGAAAATATTTAAGCATGCAATTTTGTGTACATTTTTTTCCTTGAACTTACAAAAATAAGAGAGTGTCCCCATAATTTGAATTACTTTTGAGTGTTAACAAATGATGTTTATTTTTAAGCTCTCAAGTTTTTGATTTAATTATACATAATGACCGTTGAACAGTCACAGACAACCATCAATGGTTTCAAGGCAACTATCACCAATCGATTAATATATAATCATAAATGGTTGAGAATAATTATTGGAAATAGATAAATACCATTGGTGAATACCTATAAACTCTAAGGCAAAACTACAAAAGATGAAACATGTTAGGTTAGGCTTGGTTAGTTCAAATTTGATAAAAACCTACAAGGCAAAGTTTATTTGATGGATTTAGATGATCTTGAAATTGATAAATAATTGAATGAAATGACCAAAAGAATAAAAATAAACTTTCTAGGTCTATTTCTCCCCTTCAACCTGACCCTTGATGGCTACATAGAATCGATAGTGGTTGGGTAGAATCATCAGCAATTTGGGTCTAACCATTGATAATTACACCTTTCCATTGGTGGTCACCATGTAGATTTAAGAAATATAAAAAAATGAATTTTGACCAAAAAAGGTTATAAAATAAATTTTAGAGAGATTCAAGCATCCAAATGAAGATATAAAAGTTACATAATGATCTCTTTCCTATGTGGGATACACTGGGTCCCACCAGGCATGCCATCTATGATTAAGGAATTTAACTCATGAGAGGAGGTTAGTATGGTGTTAGTTCCAAAAAAAATGAAACCAACATAATAAAAAAGATAACATCTCTATTATTAGATCATGGGGGGAGCTTAGTGAACAAAATAAATGAAGACAACTAAAATCCAAAGAAATGACAACTATCCTTACCTTCCTTGATTGCTCCAAAATGATGTGTTCATTGGATATCTTAGATTGTGCTCAAAAGGTCTTCATCAATGGGGCTTGGATATCTCCATATCCTCTTGTAACCATGGTTGTATTGATGGCTTGGGTTTATTTTGACATTATAACACTATGAATTTTCTTCGTGAAATAATCTAGTATTATAACTCTACTATGTTCCAAGATCTCTAAATGAAGATCTATGGGCTTGATTTTATATTATTTGAAATGACTTATAATGGGTTAAATATTAACCTTGGTTGTCTTAGTTAACCCCAATATGGTTAAAAGGTGTCCAAAATCTAATGATTAGCATGGATAGGTGTGCTTTGAGATATTTTTCATTTGGATAACTCACAAAAGGTAATAATTAGCTTTTTAGGATATTTGAATTTTCTTTTTTGATAATTGATTTTATTTCTCTTGGATGAATTAAATTAGGATTTTTATTTGATTTTAAAGTTAATTAATCCTTTTTAGGCATTTTTAAATTTATTTTATTTAATTTAATTTGATGTGTGTAATTGATCTTTTTAAATTGATTTATGGGACAAGTTGATTTATTTACATGGTTATGAAGCCAAATTTGAGACTCCTAGAGATTATTAGGATATATTTTTATAGGTTGGTAATGTTTTCTATAAATTCAAGTATAAATCCATTGGTGGCCAATTTTAGATTTCTACATCCACCACTATATTCCTATCACATAGTTACAGAGTAGACACATACACTACCTAACATTATTTGCATGTATCACACTATAGTGCCACCTAGACCACTTATCACATTTTAAGAGTAGGATATTATGGATTATGAAACATATTTACATGTTCTATTCATATGATCATACATATACCACCATCCTATTCATATTGTTATAGTTGATAACAAGTTAAGCACAAGCATGTGCACCATGACACTTTTACAAAACTTAGGATACATAGAGTGGGATTTATTACCCAAAAATATAGTCATTAGTGGTTTTTATGGCTACATTCAGATATTTATTAGGGATATTGTGCTTATATTATATGTTAGACTAACACACATCCACTTGGTTCCTAGTAGTACCTAGTGCAGTTGTATTTGATATATTATTGGGCAGGCCATGGTTACATCATATCTTAGCCATCCCATCTATAATACACTAATGACTAAAGTATATACATGTTATTTAGGTGGTTAATATTTAGGATGTTCCATATTATTATCCTCTTCCCATCCCATAGGTAGTTTCAACACCATTTCCATATATTACATGATTATTAGTAATAGTAGATAGTATAAATCCTATGCATACATCATAATGTTCAGCAAAGTCATCAGTGCAGGATAGGTGTAATATTATGGTATCTACACACACATAATTTCCCTAAGATACCATTACTAGAGAGACCCCTACATCAATGACATGTCAAAGATTCTAGAGGATATTCCTCTACATAGTTTAGATTGAGATTAGTTATATTAGGGTCTAAGATTTCTCAACATAGGAAACCTATATTACCTATAACTTATAATTCTACTAGATAGGTCCCTGAGACCTCTAAATTTTATAAGGCATTATATTTAGTGACACATCATCATAACATCACTATTGAGGCAACTTTATATGTAGATTACTTTTCACAATAGATCATGGGTTTAATGTTTTCATTTCACACTATATTCATGATCACAATTTCCCTATTTGACACATGTCATGGTGATAGTGATTCTCCCATGAGATTCATTAGTTAGTATGGTTCTTACTCTTGTACATAATTTCTTCTCTATCTCACTCCTCATACACAGTTTATTTTCATTTGCTTATACATAGCTTCTACTTAGAAAACACAAACAATATAGCATGCAAAAAATTAAAAAAAAAACATTCAAATATTTGAAAAACAAAAATTTTACAGATTATATGAAGTGCTATGTTTACATTTATACTAATTTATAGATATTTCATATTGCTAGTTGTCTTAGTATAGTCATTTTTTATCATAAACATATGCTTCACTTATTATTATAGAGTGATTCTAGATTCTAGGCAGGACTTTGGTCCCTTACACTGATCCATAACATCTATCATCCACCCATTGGATACATTTACACTAATCCAAGTTTATACATTTGATACATTTGCCCACATCCTACATAGTTTCTATAAATAGGTTATATCTTTACATATTATTCATTCCATTTATGCATTGATTTATCTTGATATTGATCATTATTACTAATTTATTAGAAATTTACCAACTATCACTAGTTAGACTTAGCATATATGCATCCTAGCATCTAAAAGATTTTTATTACATAGTTATACATGATTTAATTTCTACTTTTCCTAGATTATACTTGATTGTGCTTCATATGCTTCTTCCATCTTCAAGGGCATTTGAATATTCCATTATTCTTTAGATATATGCCACTTCTCTATTTTTATACCTTGGAAATGTGTCCATGCCCCTTGTATGTTCTTTCTTACTTCTATATGTGGACATTTGAACATGTCATTTTATGTGGCTCTAAGACAAATTGCTTGTTACTTGTGTATGTGGACATTTGAATATGTCCTTGTATGTCTTCATTCTCAAATTTAGTGACATGTGCCCATGTTGCTTGTATTGTGGCCCCTTAGCCTATATTTTTCATGCCTCATGTACTTTTATGGTTTTTTACTCTTATGATTCTACACCATGAAACTTGTATTTGATTTTTACACACACAAAAAAAAATTAATTAATTAATGCCATGAGGGATCTCATGCATCTACCCTTCCTACTTAAGGGCTATGATGTACATCATGCCCCATCCCCCTAGGTATTTACTTAGATTTATTTTTATACATTGATTACCTTTATCTTGACACCCTTGTGCAATGATTTATTACAACATACATCTTACATTACCTACTTATGCTTGGATTTATTTACATTATGATGTTATGTTTGTACATTATATTGGAATATCCTGCACATGATTTGAATAACACATTTTGTAGAGCTACTTATTTATAAGGAAGATATTACACAAATTTCATAACTACCTCCAAAAGAGGGGGATTTCAAAAGGTTTTGTCATATATATTAGGCTCCTACTTTGCTATTTACATATAAATTTCAGCACACAAGCTCGATTTCATAAATAAGACTTAGGGTAGACATAAAACATAACAATGACTTATAATTTAGTTTAAATTAATTAGATATTAAACAAGGTAAAATTAGTTCTTTGATTGGTATGATAGCACCATAGGGAACTATTATACGCTATAAGGCACTACTATCTAGTATCCCTAGCTTCAAGACAAACCAAATTGATTAGACCAATATACCAAGTATAATACATATTTTCATAGATACAATCACATGTTTGATAGTTAAGTTTAGATTTCACTTAGATTCAATAATTTTAGATCAAATCATACCAATTATTCAAATTTAGGGGCATCATGTGAGGTATGATCACTCCCACATTTAATTTAGTTACACAAATTTAGCTATTACATAATTGATTTAGATTTAATATACTAATATTGGGTGCATGTGTGTGGTACATAGTTTTTACATACTCAGCTACACATAGGTTCATCAAATGGAATGGAAAACTCCATATCATTATATACACTATATAAACTTACTATCACATTCTAGGTTTTACCCAAATTCATGCCTTACTATATCTATAGTGGTTGGTATTCCTGAGTATCCCATATCTGCCTAATATACTTGAATGGCTTCATAGTACACATACATAGTTAGATTTACTCAATTGTATAATTTTATAACTTTTCATAATTCACTTATAAATGCATCTAATTTAAATAGGTGGGAAATTATGGATTCATAGATTACTTAAGTTATTGAGCCACCTAGATGAGAGGGTTAGACACATTTACAATATTATCTAAGCTATTCATAGATCAAGATCCACCAAGTAATGGCGGGAAATGATGGAGTCAAAACTAGATTAAGTTTTTAAGCCACCAATATGAGGACTGAACAAGCCATTAAATCAATCTAATCTACTCAATGATATGATACTATTTATACTCACACAAGTTTTCACTAGGTTCATGCATTAGTTCACATACCCAGTGAGGTGTATTGATTACTTTTATCTTTACTCAATTTTACTTAGTTACATTATTTTAGTATAGTTTTTTTTATCATCTCTTAAGTAAGGACAAATTTTTTCATGTTTTATTGTAGGACATATATTTGGATCATGTTTCACATACACAAACATAGGCTCATATACTTAGACTCAACTGCATGGGCTTCACTTCCAAATTAAGTCTATGTATACTTATTTTTACTTTATAATAGTCATTTCTCTTTTTTTCATTACTATCATAAGGGGGAAATGTTAATACCTAAAAGTGGTAATTGAATGCTAAGAGTGTCACTTGAGTTATCCTATTCCTAACTTAACCATAGACCCATATTAAATACTTAGACATATGTTTTCAATCATTGAGAAAACCAAAATCACCTAAAGTTATTCAAATTATAGTCTCACAACTATCTTCTCAGATCTCAACCCAACTTTCTTAGTAGTCTACCAAGTGGATATTAACACCAAATATAGGACACTACAACCACTTGTCACTAGTGTCCCAAACTAGGTGCTACTATTCTTATCCCTAGCTCTTCCAAATAGATACTTTTTCAAATGTGTCCCCTCCTAAGGTCAACCTAAACACATTTTTTAATCTAAAAATCTCCAAAAATATATAAGTATAATTCTAATTGACCTTTAATCACTAGATGTAAAATAGATGTAAAAGCACATTGAAACCAAAGACAAGTTGAGAAAAATTAAGGTATTTGATCCCTATTATTCCCTAATTCTACATAATACCATCTATAACAACCCTAAGCCCAATTTTCAAATATTTAAAATCTCAAACACATTCAAGGAATCCAAGTCCACTCTCATTCTATCATTCACTTGCACTTGTATCAAACACTAGGTGGGAGAACTACATTGGGATTGATCCCTCTTCAGAGTATTGGTATGTAGGTAAATATCTTTATAGTGGGGTTTTGAGGATGTTTAGCTTATCCTAATAATAAACACATAATTATTTCTCATGACATACTTGTAAGGAGGATTATGGTTTGCACACTAAATTAGGTTTTTTAGGCACATCATAGAGCTCCAAGATTTATGAATACAGGAACAAGACCTAAAAAATAGGTGTAGGTACCCCAAAAAATGGGAATAATACCACAAACGGGATATTAGTGGAACATTGAGGACACTATACAAGCATGGATAATGTCCATATTGGGAACTATTGTCTAGTGAGTAAACAAAAACCAAAATCTTGTTGATGATACTCATACCTATTCAAAACTCAGTTTTTAGAACCTAGATCATCCATGATAGTCACTTTTTTAGATAAGTCTCTATTTATGCCTATTCATTTCTATTTTTAGAAAGTCAACTAATTTCAAATGCTATAATAAATTAGTACTTAAATATTGTAGTTTATTTAATTAATTTAAACATCTCAACCCTTTAACCAAACATAGGAATTACACTTGTAAAACCCTAAAAGGTTAAATCAATCTCTCATAAGTAATGATTGATTTATGCATGTTTCACTTATAGGACATGAATTGGATCATGATTCACATAATCAGACCTAGATCACAGTTTCACCTCCTAGGTTTGTCTAGGTATGCTTCTTTTTATGTTATCTTAATCATTTCACTTTTTTGTATTTCAAAAATAATGGTGGGAGGGGGAATGTAATCACCTAAAAGTGATATTTAAGTGATAAGAGTGATAATTGAGATTAACTATCCCTATCTTATCAATAGATATATTTTATATCCTATTGGCACAGTTATCTATCTTTCATGTGGGCCACATGTAGCCCTAGTCATTCGTAAAATAGTCTCAGACCCTCATTTCCTAATACTAGCCCTTTGTTCCTAGTGTTTAACCACTTGGACACTAGTGCCATAATAAGGACACTAGCACTACATGGTGATAGTGTCCTAAAAATGGCACTAATGTCCTTTGCCTTTATTTTCCCCAAATAGACATATTTTCAAAACTAGAACTTCCTAGTGTCAACCTAGACCTATTTTATAAGCTACACAAGCATTAGAATAGTATAAATACATGAATTATAGCCCTCTAACCACTAGATTGAAATTAGATGAAAATACATATTCAAACATAGAATAATTTTGACATAATTAACATTATCAATCCCTATTCTACCCTACTTCTGCATACTACTATATATAGTAGTCATGAGTCAGGTTACCTAGATTTATAGTCTCAAGCACATTCAAGGCAATTAAGGACACTTCAACACTAGCTTTACTTTCATATTTACTAACACTTAAGTGGAGATAAATACATCAATATTGATCCCTCTTTAGAGTATTGGTATGTAGGTAATTCTCATCATAGTGGGTGTTGAGTATGTCTAAACTACCCTACTAATGAACACACTTTTCAACTTGTATCAACTAGATGCGTAGATATATGAAGGATTAGCGTTTTTATAAAAAAATTAATAATAATAGGAAAAATTTAGGGTTTCAATACTCATACAAATATAAATAAACCTCATATATCTAGACATAGGTGCTCCTAGAATATTAGGATACTCCTACATAGAGGACACTATTTCTAATATAAAGAAATTACTACCACATTTTCAATAATGGTGTTATTTTCTAATTATGGTGATACTATCCAAGAGGGGTCATGACATTGGGATCTATTTTGTGACACTTATACTATATTTCACCTCATTTTCAGCACATAGGTCCCTTATCTCAGCCAGTTTCTATCCAATTTCTTACTTATACTATTTATTAATATTTTTAGAAAGGCTAAAGCTAGTCAATTATATAACAAATTAGTGGTTATATTTATTTAATATTATTACCCAAGTTTAGTATACTTATATCTTTAACAAGCATATGATTTACACCTATTAAGTCTTAAAAGGTTAAGACATATTTTTTATTGTTAAGAGGTATTAGCTTGGAAATGGCTTGGATTTATTCTGGGTCAATTGAGAACCCATATTTAGTGATAACAGGGCCTAACATTTTCCCATCAATGATCCCAAATATGATCTTCTTTTGATTGAGTGACATTACACATATTTTTCATCTATCAAATACTCTTTTTAGATGATTTGCATGATTAGCTCTATCTTGTTTTTGAAAGCCTATTTTTACACAAATACACTACCAAGTCATCCATATAGATGATGATGCATTTGCCCACAATTCCCTAAGATGTAAAGTCCATAAATAATTTTAAAGTTTCTATTACATTGATTAGGCCAAAAGTCATTCTTTTGTATGCAGAAAAATCTCCATTTGGTTGTAAACATAGTTTTCATTGTCTTGTGATTTATTAGAAATTGATTAAAGCTTGAGAATACATCTAATAATGAAACCATATCAGATATTATAACCATATGAATCATATTTTATAGAGAGTGTAAAGAATAATTATCCTTTCCTAATGCTTGATTCAAATTTTTGAAGTCTACACAGAGCCTAAATTCTCCATTATTATTCCTAAATGGCACTAGGTTAGTTAGATAGGTAGAATGCCTAATTAGAAATACACTAATAACATCCAATAGATTTTGTAATTCTATATAGATGATAGGTTACAAAACTAGATTTAATGGCCTTTGTATCTACCTAAAAGGTTTATATTATAGATGTAATATAATGGTGTGGGTGATGACCCTAGGTTCAAAGACTTTAAAATATTCATATGTCTAGGTGATCGCATCTTTGTATTTTATCAATAGACTTTTCCATTTTTTATTTCTCACTTTTAGTGCAATTGAGGCCAATATTCACATATTGGAGATGTTGTTCATGCCTATATTTTCTTTTATAAAGTTAAACTCAGTTGCTAAAATATACTTTTGATTTTGAACTTGTGGATATACATCAAAATCTCACTCTAAGGATACCATCCCCAAAGTGATCTAGTTCTCCTTCAGCTATAGGACACCATCTTATCCTAAGTATTCCATATGAATGGGATCAAAATGGTTTTCATCTATTATCTAGGATTCAAAGGTTCCATAACTAATCATTAATTGTAAATTTATTGATCATCCTCAAATACCTATAAGTTGTCCACATTTTCTAGGATAGAGGGATAAGGAACCAACTCCATAAATAATTTCTACATGTTGGATTCTTAGAGAGATACCAGATTGGTAGTTGAAGATACTAATGAATATGTAGTTTAGTCTTATTCTTTTGGGATAATTTTGATGATAAATTATTCAAAGGATTTGATCAGGTCCCATACTTAATGTTTGTACTTTTTCAAGTGAGTTTGCATTGATAATTATTTATGATCTAGTTAATAACCAATTCTAAATCACTAAATATCCACAACTACTTTGCATTCTACTTCAATGAAAACTACATATCAAGGATTAGAGATTCATATTCAAATATATTATTAGTGTAGGGGAATTATAGTCTATAAACAACTAGATACTACTTCATGTCTAGGTCAATCAGGGTTACACCAACACGTGAACATTGATTGGATATGGCTATATTAAAATAGAGAGTCTATAATTGAAAAGGACCTTCAAATTATTATTCATGCAATTATTACCTGATAGTGAAAGTGTACACACCTACATGTGAGGTTTCAAAGTCAAATTTTTCATTCTTATAACTATACTTTATGATTAGGTAATTCATCTTTGGTTCTCTTTTTACTCAGATGTGGTTGGCTACTCCTTTCCAAGATATCCATGTGTGAGAAATTTGTAGCCACATACCCATTTAGTGTCTTCAACTAGTAACAACTTAGTAAAAATCCATAAGATTATATAATGTCAACAAATAGAATATCTATGTATTATTGTAAATGTGGGTTAGACATAATCTTATTTAAACATTTTTTGGTTCTCCAACACATGGGATATAAGACTTGTCTTACTATAGGACCACTCTTTTTGACTTATTTATGATCAAACCTATTTTCTTAAATACAACTGTAGGCATCACATTTGTTGAGGCACTTAGGTCAACTAAATAAATATATACATTCTTTCCAAAAATTCTAATGGTTAAAAAAAAATGGTACCTTAGGCATGTGCTTGTAAATAACCATGTTTGCATGTGTAATTTTTTATTTGTCATAGATGTTCTCCTAGTCTAGGTTTTAAGTAGCAACTCACTATGTTTGATTATTTGGGATCACTTGTGAAGACTAATATTCAACTTGATATTTTTCAT